>CM060909.1:78559658-79299658 GCA_030737875.1 Allium sativum
CTGGTTCACAACCGGGGTGTGAGGCTCGCGAATTAACGTTACACAAAGCTATGCCACACAAGCGGTGCTTTGATCATCAATCACAAGACCTTGCTTTTTAACAAAAGCCTTGATTATTTACCACTTAGGCATGCCATATAGGCAATTCACTCCATGCGATTGATATCCATCAATATATAACCTCTGAGCTCGTACGTCTCAGAGAAGGGCGTTAAGCAGGAGAATAAATTCTCCGTCGCCAAACATATATATGTTTAATAGAAATCAATCACACAGAATAAAATCCAATGTCAGACACATAGTCCATTTACAAGTTCGATCTGGGTCTGAACGAAACCGGAGGCACCTTGTACCTCGCATATCCATCGATCTCCAAGTATGTCTGGACAATCACCAACTGATTCCCTCCTCTTGGTCGTACAGCCCAATCAAGATCATCAGTAATTATCCAAATGATATGAAGACCTCCGGTTTTCGACCACCGTCTTCATCCTTGACACATCGTCGAATCAGTTATTCAAAATGGGATAAACCCGGTCTTTCTGAATAACTCACGTATATAATAAACAAGTGTTACACAAACACAACATACACCTCATTCCAATTCAGAATATTCTTTTATTCAAATATTCTTATACTTTGGGAAAGATTCCCATTAATTTTATCAAAGATAAATTCCTCAAATTTATTCTTTAATCTTCTTTTGAATATCAATTCAAACCAAATTATGGTTTATCCAAACTAGTCGGGATTAACGAACTTTACCGAAGTAATCATTTGTTTTAATTTCCCAATCCCAACCTATTCATCCCGTGAAGTAAAACTGGTCGTGCTTCATATCTAACACCACGGTGTTATCGGTAAATTTAATTACCATTTCACGTTCAAATCTAATTAAAGATTTAACTAATGCCTAGAGCAAAACTTGTGATACTTCATTCTCGATCATTCCAATCTAATCAAAGATTCATTAAAACTCCACTTAGTTTTAATCTTCCCAAAAATCAACATTAATGATTATATAAATTGGAAAGTCATACTCTGTTTTTAACTGGGGTTAAAGAATCAATGTCATTTAAAGCACGGTTCACGATAAACCCAAAAATACGTCCCATTCTATCAGTCTCTAACTGTAAATTAGTAAGAGAACAATTCCCTAAATATTAACCCCGAAGGCCGAAACCAACATCAGATCAATACCCAGGAAACCATTCATCTTAACTGATTTGCAATTAGTTTCTAATTTTCTTAACTCAATTTGGGTTTAAGAACAGTATTATTAAAGAAATTGTTCACGACATACCCAAAATCCCATTTGATATTAAATACAAGGCTCTGAATAGAAAATATATCGGCTTATATTCAATATCAAATTCTGAAACCAACAAATATCGGATTGGAAATAACGATATAAATATATCTTTCAAATTCCCATAACAATATCTTTATAATCACGAAATCCAACATCGAAATATTCCAAAGACAATTTTGATTCAAATCCATTCCAATTAAATTATTGGAAATTCTGGTTACTTTTAAAACCCTTTCAAATCCAATTTATTTATTTCGAAAATAAATGGATTATAATTCTAGTTCAAAACTAGTTCTTTTCGATAAAAATCTATTTTTATCTTTTCAAATATGGAATTTTTCATCCCAATTCTTTCCAAATCATTTCTTATTATTTTACACTAATTATTGATATTTTTAATAATTTTATCAAGGCCCGTACGGTCGATTTCCATCAACGGCCATCGAACTGCACTTACAGCGACCTTTTCCAAATTTGTTTTGGACATAATTCCAAATCCAACCGAAACTTCTAATATTCTTTAGAAAGATCTTTTCAATACGAACCCAATTGTTTCGGTTTTAGGAGAATCCGACGGTCGGATCTCCCGTAACGTCCATTCTAAAGCAATGGTCGAAATTCGCAAACTGTCGCAGCGCGATGCGTTCTATTCAGGCCAATATATATATATAATATATATTATATATATATTTCGTCGATTTCCTTTTAAAACGTATTTTATAAATTGTTTTAAATTCATTTTCAAAACGATTTCAACTTCATATTCAATTTCAAATCAAAATTGAATATTCCATATCATCGATATGTAAATGATAGTATTTTCAAAATATTATATTTTGAAATTAATTTCTTTTCGATATTCATTATAAAAATGAATAAAATTGATATAAATATCGTTCATGTCAAAATGGCGCAAATCTAATCAACACGGCTTTAAATATTTCAATTACTTCGTTATTCTATTCAATCAAATGAATATTTTCTTCAACACGTGAAAATTTATTTTTCAACACATGAATATTCTCAACACATGAGTATCGTCAACACATGACTCTTTATTCTATTAAACACATGAATCTTTATTTTATAACATTCTTTATTTTCCAAATTGGAATGAGGCCCAATCAATTACCGTATAATGTTAATTATATGGTTTCCATACAACACATGTATATAATAGCAACGATAAATAGTCAACCATCATCCAAAGTGCGTTCTACACTGTATAAGCATCAAATATAAATATTTAACGCTTATAACAGTCTGTCAATCAGTCGATTGACATACAGCTAATTATTGGGATTAGTGTTTGTCATATATCATCCCAATACCCATGTGGGGTTTCAAACAATCAAACACAGATTTATTTGTGCAGTTGGGCGATGTGTAAAATCTATCGTACCAATCAATATCAGTCAAATCAGTGTACATAAACAAATTGTTCGAATTTGTAAATGAATATTTATTTATTCACATTCACATTAAAAATTATATTTTTAACTATATAATATTTATTCCAACACATGAATATATTTCCATTCATTCCACATCACAATCAATTTTCACCACACAACAAAATCAAACAAGTCGTTTATGATTTGTGGACAACGGGTGTCAGGTGTTGCTAAGCACCGTCGGCATCCTAGTATATAATTCTAACTAGAAAACAATTTAAAAGTGAGAAATTCTCACTTTTGGGTTCCACTCCGCCAGTTTTATTTCTGAATTTCATAGCAGTCGGGATTTGCTTGACATGCCAGCATAGTCTTTATCACGCTATTCACAGTAAAAATCGCCTTTTTGTAACGACCCACACTTTTCAGCGATATAATTAATTTATTTAATTATTTAAATAATGGTTTGGTTATTTAAAATGACAAGAATTAAATAATATTGAATATTTAATTAAAATAAATAATATAATAATATATTTAATTTTTGAAATAATCAAAAATTGTGGAATTCACAAAATAATGTGAATTGGATCATCTGTGATATTTAATTCAGTTTAGAATTGAATTAGAATAACGAATATATTATTTTAACGACAGTTTGAACGTATAATTATAATACAATTATAATCGAGCTCGAAATGGTGTGGCAGTTTGCTATTTGGCAATTTGAGCTTCAACTGAATGTATATGATTCGTTTTAAATCGGATTTCTGTGAAACAAGAAACGTCAGGAGCTGGTGAAGTATATTTTTCTAGCGGAAGAGAAAAATCGGGATTTCGTCGTGTTAATTTTAGTATATGTCCAAATCAAAATTTAGAAAAGTCGCTATGGAATTCCTTTATAATTTATATCGATTTATTTATATTTTAAAATGGATTTTTAAATATAAATCGAATATCGATGTAACACTGGTTTTGAAATATCGAGTTATAAATCCCACTGGAGTTGTATGATATTCTATTGTGAATATATACGACAATATTTATTTTTAAATATTAAATTTAAATGTTTTTAAATATATTTAAAAGGGCTATTTAGAGCTTTAAAAATAGCCAATTTTTCAAATGACCTCAGAATTCGACGAAACTAATTTTGTTGGATCCGCAATATTAAATTATTGCTAGATTTCTATTTCTGTGATTTTTGAAGTCAGTGTGTGGCCGTATGGATTTTTAGAGTGAGAAACAGTCAGTATTTCGATGGTTAAAAATACGCTGTGTGAGCATACGGAGTCGGAATTCTACAAAACCAGTTTCATGGGGACCGTAATGTCAAACAGTAGCTACATGTCCATTTTCGTGATTTTTGGGGGTCATGTATGATCACAGGAATTTTAGAGGACATAGAAAAATAACGTTTGCTTAAAATAAAATAGAATAATCGAATAAAAATATATTAAAACTCTCCTATAAATATCTCCTAACTTTTCTAACCCTAGTCTTCTAATTCTATGGTCAAAAACGAATGCGCTGCAACCTCTAACAAATATATACAGTAAAATGGGAGATTCATAAATCATAAACAAATCCTATAAAATTCTAGAAATCGAGAGAGCTATGTATTTGAACTCAACATCCGAGGAGCTTCGACTGATGTTTGTTTGATAGGGCGCGATTCATGTTTGAGGTGCTAGAATTTGGTTCAGCGTGGGTGAATCGGCCTAGGGTTGGGTTTAGGAATCAACACAAGTGTCGATTCAAAGTGGGGTGATCATATTTGTGTTTAGGGGAGCGAGGCGCAAGGATTGGTGTGATTTATATGGAACTCGATCACCAATAAGTGACGAGGGGTTTTGGGACGCAGGGGGAGGTCAGGCGCGAGTCATATGACTTGGGTATATAAAGATAGAGGAGGAAACAATGGGGATTTTGGTGATTTTTAATTAATTTTCGGTCAAGTGATGCTATGGGATTTTGGAGAAGGAAGTTTGGCTATGGTGTTTGTATTTGGGGAGGAGCAGCTGCGTAGATTATCAACGGGGAAGAAGGCCAGTAAAACGGGTTTGGGCTTAAGGGGAAATGGGCCGGTGAATGATGGGGTGAGGCACGATTTAAATTTGTTGAGTGTTTAAATTTAATTTAATGTTTATTAACTTCGAAATGTCGTAACTATTTCGTATGAGGTTGGATTTACGAACCGTCTGTTGTGTTGGGATCGTGGCTGCACCATAGAGTTGACTGGAAGTCCATCGGAGCTCGTTACAATTCATGGCAAAATAAATTGTTTGTCTGAATCAAGCGATGGTTATCGTTAATGACGATGATCGTCCAAGGTGAGAAAAACTCACTAACTCTTCTCAGTTATATTTTTATAATAGATTTTCGTAACTGATAAATAATGGTTGTTGCTGTGTGTTGGCTGGTTGAACTGCTAGTCAGTTAATTGAAAATATAGATAACGATATAAATCATTAATCAAATATTGATTCTGTTTTGCAGAATATTTCATAGTAAAATGAAGTTGATGTTAATTTTATTGTTTAACATCTGTGGATGCAGGGAAACATGTCGGAGGGACCCAACTGGGTTCCTCAACATTTATTTTACTGTTTTCATATATTGTGTTATATGATGTGATATGAAATCTGTTGTTGATTTTGTATGGTTGAATGATACTGATCATTGTTATATGGTATGTTAAACACCATAAGGATTACTGGAATGTTTAAAAGGAAATTTTCAATGTTATATTGAAAAAGAAATATTTATAAAATCAAAAGATTTTATAAAAAGGAAGAATACTTATTTAGAAATAAATAGATTAAAAAGGGGATATTTATTTGTAAATCAAATAGATAGGATTGAAAAGGAATATTTGTAAAACTACTTACAAATGGAATTAAAAAGAAATATTTGTAAACTATTTACAAATAGAATTGAAAGGGATATTTATCTGAAAAATAGATAGAATAGAAAGAGGAAATATTTGTAAAATAAATAGAAAGGGAATAGTTAGATTATCAAAGGAATTACTTATAAAATCAACGGATTTAATATAAATAGAAAATATTTTATAAATAAATATAATAATCAAAATGGGGTTTATTTTGTAAATAAATTGATTTTAAAAGGAATACTGGAAAAGTGACTAGTATTGTAGAAAAGGAGAATTTTACATTTGAAGGATTTAGACCCGTGCTTCGCACACGGGTATAACGTGTTATGAATTTAAAGCAAAGTTTTAAAATAGAATATATTCCGACCGATAGATTGAGAAGATAAATTTGTAATTAATATTTTATAAATTAAATGAAATGTTTGTCACTAGATAAATAGAATATATAAGTCAGGACTTATATAGAGAAGTAAGAATCGATTTCAACATCGATATTTAAACTGAATAAACGTAGAGCGAATCAAAGGCATTAATCAATCAGAGTTAATTAGATAGAGTTAATCGAATTAGAATTTATTGAATATTAGTTATTCAATTAGAGTTGATCGAATATAGTTATTTGAGATAGAGTTAGGCAAACATAGTTATTTAGGATGTGTTGCCATTTCGTACGACTGCTAGCGTAATTCGCAGGGCTGCAGATAGCCTACAGTGGTCGGATGTTTCCTGAGGGAATCAGGCGTAACCATTGTGATCGCTGCGATCTAGAGTCAAGCGATTGGAGTTAAATCGAAGATTAGCCATTCGACAGGAAGTTAAAATTGATATAGTTATTCGAATATAAGTTAATCGAATATTAGTTATTCGATAGAAATTAAATTAGTTGTGTTAATCAAATAAGTTAATTAGGTTGAGTTAACCGAGTTGAGTTAGTCAAGAGGAGTTAACCAAACCGAGTTAATCCAAAGGAGTTATTCGAAATAGTTTATTCGAATAGAGTTAAAGGAGTTAATCAAATATAGTTTATTCGAAAGGAGATTAATCAAATGCAAATCATTCATACAAAGTTAATCGAATTTAAATCATTCGAAGAGAGATTATCGAATACAGTTATTCGAAGAAAGGGTTATCGAATATAGTCTATTCAAAAAGGAGATGTCGAATAGAGATTATTCGAAAAGAGAATTATACACTGAATTCAATTATATCGAATTAGGGAACGTTCTATTTACTTTCCGTCTTTAAATCGAGATGAATATTATTATTATTCAATTAGTTATTGGTTATTTATTCAAAATAAGGAATACGAATTTTATTTAAGTTATTTTATTTCCAAAGCATGGGATTATAACACCATCGTTATAATCAAATGATTTGATAAAAGAAGTAGATTCATAAATAGATTCTGAGTTATGTAAGAAAGTGTTAAAGATTTAAAAGGTGAACTTTGTCTATTTCGAGGTTAGAAATGTTGTTCAGTTAAGGTCTAAGAGGTAATTATACCAAGACTTGATTGACTTCGTTTTTAACTAAGGGATGGGTATGGTTCGATAGTGAAGATTGATTTAGTGAATTTAGTTCATGAGTGAAATGGTTTAAATTGGCTTAGTGATGTTTTATTTAAACATCTATTGAATAAAATTTGGAAACATTTTCCAAACATAATTAGAGATAGTTTCTAACCATAGAAAATGAACTGTAAATGATAAATAATACTGGAATGACAGTGATATTTGAAACAGAGATGGAAATGTTTTCCAATGATTGATGATGTATATTTTCTAAATTTAGAAAATAAGAATTTACAAATATATAGAAATGGAGAAATGGATAAATTAAAGATAATTTTATAGAAAGAGATAAAGGTGGATTGATGATTGATCGATAGAGTCTCCACCTGGAAATAATATCGTTGGTTGCACACCTGTTTTTCTCTGATAGTTAAATCACCTACTATCGAAGTTTTTGACCATTTTTCCGTTGTCAATACGGAGAGACCGGGATCAGATATATTATCTGAAAACACTCTGTATGGACGTTAGCGTTGCAATCAAATATTGAAGATGGAGTTATGCAAGGGCAATGCTATTTGCAGAATAGTGCCTTCGTTTTGTCCAGTCCCAAGACAAACGTGAATGGACGAATGTCTGACAGAGTATATCTAACGGATCGCGTAAGTTGATCTCTTCAAACGTACTTACGTTTGGTGGTAGAGGAATTCGTTTCTCTTAGCCTTATACGCGTGGTATTTTTGGAGAAATTAATTTGTGATTTGATGGGTATGACGATGTGACATTCAAAGTAAATGAATGTATGATCTGTCAAAGATACGTTATGACCTCAACCCTCATCAACCGGGAAATGACAAAAATCGGGAAGGCAGCATGGCTAAGTGGGTCGCTCCCATTAGGGTGTATATCACCTATCTAGAGAAAGTCCATTTCATTCTTTTAACTATTAACGATGCTATACCATTTCGGGAAACGGTGGGGTAGCTCCCAACCGTTGGTGATATACATTCGATACACTCAAGCGAAATGAGTGGTCGGTCATGTGTGGGCCGGGTTGCAAGACGTTCTTGTTGAACCCAGCGTATTCGTCTCTAAAGATACACAATCGGCAGGTGGTCCCATACCTTGTCATAGTTGGAATCCAATCTCCAATAAGCGCCCGCGGTTTGGTTTGTATACTATATATGTGGAACGTGAGATGCAAGCGTTCTGCTAGATTCTAATTACTTGTGATTAGACATTACTATAATATCAGAGAAGCATTGATTTCAAAAACTGTTTTGAGTTATCATAAGGTAAAAACCGTCCATGTTTATGTATGGATCGGTCTTACGATTATCTTTTCTTTTGAAAAGGATTTTGAAAAGTTAAACCGATGATTTGAGTTTACTCACACCAGTCCCATGACTGACCCAAAGTTTATTTTTGTTTTGTTTTCCCTAAACTCTTGGGTGCCCAAATTTGTACGGGCAGTCAAGTAGTTCAGGTCTTTACAGATATACTCGGAGGAGTTTGAAGCAGGAGGCTTCAGGATTATATATCTATTGTTATTTCCGCTGTGTGTAAGTGTGGTACTCTGATAAACATTGTGTATACATACTATTTTATTGCAAAGTTATGTTATATATTATATCTTATTCGTTCCACTGTGAGATTCGTGATCTTCTTCTTCTTCTATTCTAATTTTCTATCTTATCTATTCTCACCCTCCAGCTTCTTTCTATTAATGATCAGGAATTTCCGATGTCAGAATAGTCAACATGGTAGTTTTGTGTTGATTTTCGGAGTCGAAATCCCAATTCGTTACACTTTTAATATGATGTTTATTTTTAAAAAAAATCACATTTCTATACTGCTACTATATAGATAAAAGATCAAATCTTTCTATATAAAAATTATATTTTTAATTCATTACATATATAAAAATCATATTTTTATTCTTTCTATAATATAAAAATCATTTTTTATTCTTCCTATAATATAAAAATCATATTTTTATTCTTCCTATAATATAAAAATCATATTTTTATTCTTCCTATAATATAAAAATCATATTTTTATTTGAAAATTACGACTTTACATATTTTCTAGAATCCTATCTTTCATACAATAACATGTATATGAATTTCAGTTTTTAATTGAAGAAATAAAAATAGAAAACTCGCAATTGACCAACTATAAAGGAATAACAGCACTCGGGCGGGTAACATTGTAGCACCGAACTTCGAGGAAGAGCATCCACGGATGGATTCGTAGTGGGTGTTGGTGGGCTACGTGGGTCAGCGCAGTCAGCGATGGCTGATTGGAGGCGGAGTTCGGTGGGAGGAGGGGCGGAGCCATGAGCACGGCCTTCGATGTTGGTGGATTTGAAGCGGTGGTCCGATGTGGTGCCAGCATCGATCAGATGCGACGGATTATGGATGGGGTAGGGTTTTTGGGAGAATCGAATGGAGGGGGTCCGGTCACTGCGGCGGAGACCAGGGGGTGCGCCATGTCTGGCGGCGACGGCAATGTCAGGTGGGAAGGCGCGATTGGAAGGGGTGAGCTGAACCGGGCATCGGGTTTGGGTTTTAGGGGAAAGTGAGATTAGGTTTTTCTAACTCAGGATATATAATATTTTATAATATTATTCTATTCTAATTATTTCTCCAAAGTAGAAATTCATATTCGACCTTCAAACGAACCCCAAATCAAGCCCAACGAGTGACGCCCTAGCCAATTACCCCCGCTCCGAACACAATGGGATATGTCACGTAGGCCAATTTGATAGTTACCATCAATTTTCGTCAAAATCAAGATACAAATCTATATATTGATTTTAAGCGCACATTTCAATTTACCGGGACCACATACGGCCTCTAAAAATTCCCGAAAAATATTTTCTAGCTTCGTATTGACGATACGGTCCTAACAAAACTAATTGCGTCAAATTTGAAGACCGTTTGAAAAATTGTCATTTTCAAGTCGATCGAAATTGACTGAAACTGTTTAAAACACATTTTTTTTCGCCATGCTCACGTATTGATTTAGAAAATTACGAATTTTGGAATCTAGCAATAACTAGACATCCCGGATCCAACAAAAATGGTTTCATCGAAAACGAAGGTCATTTGCAAAATTTTCATTTTTAAGGGCAAAAAATTCCATAGGACTATTCTGAATTTTCAACTGGGCATAACTTTTTTTCTCCGCTATGAAATTTTGATCTTTCGGATTTTCAAACTACCGCGCCATTTTCATTTCCTTTTATAATTAAAATAAAATATTAATATTCTAACGTCGATTCAAATAAATATATACATTCTATTTCTATTCAAAACAATTTTCTCGTCGTTATTATTTAAAATAAATCATTTTAAATATTCAAAATTCGCTAAAATCGCAAAAATAAAAATTTTAAATTGGCTCGGATTTTCCGGGTAATTACAATCTCCCCCACTTAAAACTTCTCGTCCCCGAAAAGGAACGAAGCTAAAAGTTGTTTAATCAACTCAACTTTCATTATTTTTATTATGGCTTAATTTCTTCAACTTTTCAGTTTCTAAGAACTTTTCAAAATTTTCAAAAATTTGGCTAACACCGTAAATTTTTGAAAAATTTCGCCATAATCTCCCATGCAACGGGAGCTTCGGGATATTTCAAATAGCCTCCTATGGCCCTCACCAATCCAAAAAGGAAAAGAAACAGCCAAGTGGCTAGCCAATCGGCTCATAAAATCATCAAAAACCCAATAAATTTGTAAACATGTACCTATCTGTCGGGCAAACAATTTTATTCTTCTGCTCTAGCCTCCTTACTATGACCTGTTCAATGTAAGTACATGTATATTCATGCAATTTCAAACAATTTTCAATTAAGTCGAACATTTGATATAATTTGGCTAAATGGTTCAAATTCTAATTAATCACAACAATAATCAAACAAACAATCAGCAATCAATTAGTTGATTGACGTTTCAAATTCATAATTTTGATATATATACAGAAAATCATGTTTTTGATGCCAAATCACAACAATAACCCTATCTAATTTTGGTTCTCACACCAATCAATTGGAATCATATAGAAATCCCACTTTCGTCACTCGAACATAAATTCTGATGATGTTTCGAACCACCATTAGAACAACCACGGGCGACTAGAGTGTGATTCTATATCTATCCAGTATATTAAAACTTCAAATACACGTGGATCATTATATACTGGATTGTCCAAATTCAATATAAAAATAATATTCAAATACGAATAATTGATTTGAATTTTCAAAACAAAAATTGTTTCCAGTTTTATAAATATACTCTTCACACTCGTTCTATGATACTACTGATCCCATCTCTAATGAGTCATTCCCATTGGATGTTAATAATCCAATTTTTGATGAATTCTTTCATATGGTTCTAACGTGTCCTGTTCTCGGGCTCTGTAAACCAGAGCACTAATACCAAATATAACGATAAGAAATTTCGCTCGATCCGAATTGAAAGCTAAACCGACCAAGACCATTTGAAACCCCTGATTGTTTTGAGCACGACAAATCAGAACACAAACAGAAGAAGATTTCATTGTTAATTACAACAATTCCATTAGAATACAAGAATATACAGAGTATGAATAAATATTATACATCAGAGAAATATCAGAGATTTGAATATGTTACTGCAGCGGAAAAATTATAAAATACACAATTGAAAGAGATATACGGATACAGAGCTTTCCGGATATCATTCCAGCTGTAAACCAGGCTCCTGTGAATATAAATCTGCAAAACCAAAACTACTAGCTGCCCTTGTCAAAATAAGGGCGCCCAGAGTTTAGGTTAAAACAATAAACTCCAGGTCAGTCATGTGACTGGTGTGAGAACTAAAACAGTTATTAATCTTTATTTTAAAGTTAGGTAAATCCAGGGACCACGCCGTACAACACGGAACGGGTTTCCTCCCAAGAATACCAGTGCATAAAACAAAAGCGCAATGCTAAATAAAGAACAATGAAGCTGTTATAAGACCCAGGTCCCATCACACAATGCAACACAAGCTGGAGGATAGGGTTTTCCCTTATAACAGCCAATGTAACACCCCGCGAATTCTATAACTGTGAAATTCACAAATTAAAGTATAATCAATTTCAAATCAAAGAACTAAGGGAAACGGGATACGCCATTGCGTTCGTCTCGGAAAAATACGCGAAATAGAGTCCGAGTTTTCGAAAAACGGAGTCCGTATGAAGAAGATATGGCCTTCGGAAGTTTTTGAATTAAGTTTAAAATTCAAATAGAATAAAATAGCTCAGAAAATCAAATTTAAATTCCAAAATGGGGCCCAATGGGCCAGGGCGGAAAAACACCCGCCTAACGCACCCAGGTCGACTGGGCTGTCGACCTGGTCTAGCCAGGTCGACAGGGCTGTCGACAGGGCTGTCGACAGGCATGTCGACCTGGTCCAGAGCCAGGTCGAACCCAGTCTAACCTGGCTGGCCTATTCTATGTTGGTCAATTTTCTATAGTCTGCTTTGTCATTAGGGCTAGGTGGCAGGCTCTAATTGGTCTCTCCTTAGGATGAATGGGTACGATCAATCCAAGCAACATCAATGGTCCTAATCAGTTCATAACCCCTATAAAAATGACCCTAGACTCAACCCTAATCTATTCATTTAAAAATAAGAACAAAGCCGCCATGTTGCTGAGGAACGACTAGGGGTAGCCACCAATTGGAGAGAGGATTAGGAGGCAAATTCTAAGGCATAAAGCAACCTAAACAAATCAAAGCAACAAGGAATCGCATCTTCAAATCCCTAAATTTGAGAATTCGCCACACAATTGTAAGTAGAGTATTACTTTGGTATGAACAAATAACTGTGTTGGTTTGTATACTTGGTTGTGGTGATAAATAATTCATAATTTGTGCGTTACTATGATTCTTATCGATTTGGAATATTGTATACGTTTGGATATTCTCGAATTATGTTATTCAGTTATGAAAAACTACATGCGGTAGTTTTATGCAAGTATACGTTTGGAATATTCGCAAATTATGTAATCCTTGTTGAAGCTACATGTATGTAGTTGATTAATTGAAATTCATGCAAGTTTGCTACTATGCCATCATAATGCATATTTTTGTACAAACATCATTTTTGGGAAGTAGTTGGAATAAGTTTGGGTTATCATAGTTCATATGAAATTATCATTAAGCCATGCTTTTGTGCTAGAAAATCTATTTGCAAACTTATGAATATGACTAGGCTATGATTGATATTTTGCATAATTGAAATCCATATTTTTAACAAGAATTATATGATGACATATGTGGTACATAGCTAGGTTAGATTCAAAATCCCTTTTTGCAAGTTTGCATGACTAAAGTAAAAATCATGATTTCATGTTAGAAATATTTATGCCATGGTTATGTGAACAAATTTAACTATACTTTTGTATTAGTCACAAAAGTAGACACCTTTGTAAACATGTAGTAGTCTTATGAACATGATTTGCTTATGTTTGACATTATGCCTGAAAAAAAAAATATAGGTTTATGTTGTAGTTAAAGCCTATGTGTCGATAGTGATATTCTTAACTTAACTACAAGTTTACATGCTTTGATTTATGTCACTTATGCTTTATGACCAAAGTATATGTCACTACTATGCAAGTACACCAGTTTCTATTTTGTATTTCCAACGTCATATTGCAAGTTCATGCGTTCACATTCCCCTTTTCGTGTATGTAATCACGCTTTAAGCCTCCCCTTTCCGCATGGCTAAGTTGGGCTTTAAAAGGCTAAGCCCAACATATATATAATAAACGGACGAGTTAAACGGGGGAAAATAACGTTGGGTTAAAAATTACTAATAAATGAAAATATAAAATAGAAGGGCCCAAATTCAAGTATGGGTTGGGCCCATGATTGGTGTAACCTTTACACCATTAACTTAATAATGGGCCGCAAATATTTACATATAAGAAAATAAAGAAGAAAGACAAAATATGTAAATGTAGAACATACGATGTGTTTAACCCGAGGTTGGATTGAGTTGTGATGTAAACCTGCCCGGAACCGCCCGGCTGTCCAGTAGTCACAACAATACCTATCCAATGTGGGAGGTTAAACATGGAGCCCAATAAGGACCCGAGGTTAGACTGAGTTGTGGCGTAAGACTGCCCGGAACCAACCGGCAACAGGCAGCCACAACAATACCTATCTAATGTGAGAGGTCAGGGCCTTAATAAGACAATTAAGGCTGAGTCAGGATTGTTAGGATTAGGTGAACTAAAGACTTAATCAAAATGGAACATGCTAAACTAAACGGACTGGTGGGGGTTAGGTTAGAAAACACTTAACCAACTTAGCATGTTGGCTAGAGATAGATAGAAAACCTAGTAACGGGGGACCCTTTTCAGCAGTAACCCTAGAAGGTGTATCCAGATACCCTGAAACTGGGCAGGGTGGGGCACGATTACTGGGCTGATTGTAAGAGGTCAAATCGACGGCGGTGGTGTAGCAGTGTAGGTTCTAACGGGGTGCGGGCGTGCACACACTCCGGCGCAGAAAAATAAAGCACTGGGCACCAGTAGCATACCTGTGCATTCTAGGATTGTGTCGGGCCGCCACCATGGGACTTGATACACCCCATGGTGGGACCAGCATAGGTAACTACAACATCGGGGGCCGTAAGACACATGTAACTATGCGAGTAGGAGCCGATCATCATAGAACGGATCACATCACCCTGATTTTGGGGTGCCAGTTGGGAACTAGTTTATATGGGTTCAGAGATTACCATGGGGTACGATAGTATATTCGACCCTAGACAACTTAACCAAGTTTATAGTGCTTCCCCACTTCTTGTTTATACTTATCATACCCAGTTCTTTATTCATAGACAGAATAGTACTAGACTTACTCAGGCTTTATGTCTGACTCTACTTTTCTTTCGTCTTCTTTTCTTCCGTTTCCCCCCCCCCCAGGTCCACAGGGAGGGAACACAGCAGCTTGACTAGCCTTAACATCCAGCTTGAAGAGGAGAAATGTATTGCTTGGACCTTTTCGTTTTGAACTATGGCTTTGGACAATCACTATGGGGCCTTTGCAGTTTATCTATGTTTTATTTATGCTTCTTTAAATAATGTAATCAAGACAGATTATGAAAGTGTTATGTTATGTTTTGGAAAAGATGTAAGACAATCATGGTGATGTGTTGTAACACGTATTTGCTTTTATGAAATAAAAGTTGTTGTTTTTCCGCTGTTTACAAATATGTGTTCTTATATCTGTCTTGTATATCTGTGACTTATACTTATAAACCTCCACCAAAATTAGGGCATTCCCTTTGAGAGTGACCCTAACGGAGGTGGGGTGTTTCACTTGGTATCAGAGTATAGGTTTACCAGATAAGATAAAAAAAAGTACTAAAAATTTATTTTCAAAAAAAAAAAAAGAAATTTAAAGAAGCATTTTTAAAAGAAAAATATTATTTTATTTTAAAGAGGCAAAGTCCACTCCCCAAAGCCATAGGTACTATCTCTTATCCTTCGTTTTGAATCTATCCTTTTTGTTTCAGCATGTCCCAAGAACTTAACTTGCCGGAAGGGGTGCCAATACCTAGTTGGTTTAGACGGTTCTTAGAAGCAAGGGCCACTCAGCCAGGTCCTACCGTTCCTCCTCCCCCAGCTGAAGGAAATCATCCAGCTGCAACGGCACCTTTTCCTCCACCTCCTCCACGGGGAAACACTTTTGCTAAGATATGTAAAGATTTTAAAGCTATGGGAGGAAAGGATTTCCATGGAACTGAGTCCTTCGTGGCAGCTAGAAATTGGCTGAAAGAAACGGAGGACCTATTCATTATCTTTGAGGTAGAGGATAGACAAAAAGTACAATTGGCAGTGTGGCTATTGAAGGGCGAGGCTTCCTACTGGTGGGAAGTCACTAATGCTGAAAGACCAGTGGAGACATGGGAGGACTTTAGGGCAAGGTTTGAGACTAAATTTCTCTCAGATGCGGAAAGAAGTTTGCAGTTGGAAAAATTCTTATTTCTTAAGCAAGGGGACAAGACAGTCAGAGAGTATGTGAATCAGTTCGATGAGCTGGCTAGGTTTGGGCTTGACCTAGTCAACACCCCACATAAGAAGGCTCTCCGTTTCGTCAAAGGGTTGAATGAGCCATTACACAGTTTGGCCATTACCCATATACCCATGGGAGCCACGTATGAAAGATTGGTGCAAATGGCATTGCTGAATGAAGAGGATAAGGGCAAGAAGGAGACAAAAGCAGAAAGCTCTCAAGGGAAGAAAGAAGGTTTGCAGCCTAAGAAGACAGACTTTAAGAAAGGCGGGAAAGGCAACAAAGAGAAGAGGAAGTGCAATTTCTGTGGCAAAGTGGGGCACTTAGTAAAGGACTGCCGGAAGAAGAAGGCCAAGGAGAATGGTGGGTGCTTTTCTTGCGGAGAGACAGGCCACAGGGCTAAGGACTGCCCAAAGAAACGAGGACAGGGGCAGAGGGCTGGATCCACCCCAGGGGCACAGGTTCATGTGCTGGAAGCGCCACCTCTGCAACAGCGAGGTATAAATACTTCTGTAGAAAGTGTAGTTTATCTTTATGATCACCCCGTTCGCACTTTATTTGATTCTGGCGCATCACACTCCTTTATCTCGTCTGCTTTTGTAGAATCTCTGCACCTAAAAACTAGTATGGTAGAGGACCCCTTAATTGTTTTAAACCCAATTGGGGGCCCAGCTCATTTTTCTATGATCTGTGTGGGATTGAAAATTTCTATTCTAAGCGTAGAATTTCAATGTAGTGCCTTTGTTTTGGGCTTTTCGGGGTATGGTTTGATTTTGGGTATGGATTGGCTATCCAGTAATGGGGCCATCCTTGATTGTGAGAAAAGGGTTGTTAGGCTCCTAACCCAGCTCGGTAATACTTTGGAAATTTCTTATAATCCCTCGTATGCGGTTATGCTTAGTTACCTTGAATCGCTAGATGCCTCTGTTGAAAATTTGCAATCAGTTAAAGTGGTCCGGGAATATCCAGATGTCTTCGAAGAGGTGAAGGGCTTGCCTCCGAAGCGGGAAATAGACTTCCGCATATATCTTGTAGATAATGCAAAGCCCGTTGCGTTGCCCGTTAGACATATGGCTCCACGAGAAAGGAAAGAGCTCAGTAAACAGATTAAAGAGCTTCTAGAAAAGGGGTTCATTAGGAGGAGCATTTCAGAATGGGGCGCTCCGGTGGTGTTCGCTACAAAGGCGGATGGTTCACTCCGTCTATGTGTTGACTATAGGGAGCTCAACAAGCTAACGAAAAAGAATAGGCACCCTCTCCCTAGAATTGACGATTTATTTGACCAACTTGTAGGAGCGTCTGTTTTCTCCCAACTCGATTTAGCAACCGGTTTTCATCAGCTGAGGGTGGCTGAAGACAGCATCGATAAAACGGCATTCAAAACCCCAGACGGCTTCTTTGAATGGCTTGTCATGCCTTTCGGCTTGACAAATGCACCTGCTTACTTCGTGGACCTGATGAGTAGGGTATTCAGAGATTTCCTCAACAAATTCGTAGTGGTCTTCGTAGATGATATCCTTATCTTCTCAAAGAGTGAAGAGGAACATGCTCAGCACTTAAGGGCAATCATGGAAACTTTGCGAGTCCATCAACTAAAAGCCAAATTCTCCAAATGCCACTTTTGGAGAGAAGAGGTGAGGTTCCTTGGGCACATAGTATCCAAACAAGGGTTAGCAGTGGACCCTGCTAAGGTAGTGGCGGTACAGGATTGGAAGACACCAAGGAATGCAACTGAGGTCCGAAGCTTTCTAGGACTAGCAGGTTTCTATCGAAAATTTATAAGGGATTTTGCGAAAATCTCAGCTCCGCTCACGAAATTGACTAAGAAGAATCTAGTGTTCAATTGGGATTTGGATTGCAAATTTGCTTTCCAACGACTGAAAAGGGCTCTTACAACAGCCCCAGTTTTGACGCTGCCAGATGGGAGCAAGATGTTCACTGTTTATACGGATGCATGTGGGACAGGGCTAGGCGCCGTCTTAATGCAAGAAGGAAGGGTAGTAGCTTATGGCGGGAGGCATTTGAAGGTGCACGAAAAGAACTACCCAACCCACGATCTTGAGTTAGCCGCCATCGTCTTTGCACTCAAGTCTTGGCGACACTATCTCCTAGGTGAGAAGTTCGAACTTTACACTGACCATAAATCGTTGAAATATCTTTTCTCGCAGAAGGATCTTAACTTGAGGCAACAGAGATGGATGGAGTTTCTTGCCTCGTACGATTTCGAAATCTCCTACACTCCGGGAAAAGGCAACGTAGTAGCAGACGCGTTGAGCCGAAAGAAATTAACCCTAAGCCCGTTGTTTGTTGAAAGACAAAGCCTAGAGTTTATAGCCAGCTTCGACTTTAGGCCTTCCTCCGATTTCGTACCAGGCTTGCTAGCATCTCTCGAAGTGCGCCCAACTTTAGTGGATTCAGTAGGGACAGCACAACGCGAAGACCCTCAGCTTGTGGAAACAATTGATAGGCTAATTAGGGGTGAGACTTCAAGTCACCTCAACAGATACTCCATCGACGATAAGGGTTTGCTAAGGCGAGACGGAAGACTATGCGTCCCACAGACAAAAGATTTAATAAAGAAGGTTCTCGAGGAAGCACATCACTCCAAGATGACGATACACCCAGGCGGAGATAAAATGTACAAAGATATAAAAAGGACTTTCTTCTGGAACGGCATGAAAAAGGACGTGGCAGAATTCGTTTCTAAGTGCATGGTGTGCCAACAGGTTAAGGCGGAACAGAAAAAGCCTGGCGGACTGCTACATCCTCTGGAGGTCCCGCAGTGGAAGTGGGATAGCATCTCAATGGACTTCATCGATGGGCTGCCTAGGTCTAGGAGAGGCAACACTAGCATTTGGGTAATAGTGGATAGGCTTACTAAAAGCGCCCACTTTTTACCTGTCAAAAGTAAAAGAACTGCCTCATCCCTAGCATCACTTTACCTTAAGGAAATCGTTCGACTCCATGGAATACCATCTAGCATTGTTAGTGACCGAGACCCCATCTTCACCAGTGAGTTTTGGCGGAGTCTGCAAGAAGCAGTAGGAACGCAGTTATGCTTGAGCACAGCCTATCATCCCCAAACCGACGGCCAAACAGAGAGAGTGAACAGAGTTTTGGAAGACCTCTTAAGGCTATGCGTCCTCGACTTCGGAGGGACATGGGAAGACCACCTTCCTTTGGTGGAATTTGCCTACAACAACAGCTATCAAGCAACCATCGGAATGGCGCCCTTCGAAGCTTTATATGGAAGACCGTGCCGATCGCCCACTTGTTGGTGGGAGTCTACGGACAAGCTCATACTTGGACCAGACATGATCCGAGAGACTTCAGAGAAAGTAGAGTTAATACGAAGAAGGATGAAGACGGCCCAAGACAGACAAAAGTCCTATGCCGACAAGAGAAGGACCGACCTTGAATTTGAGGTTGGAGACAGAGTTTTTCTCAAGGTATCACCACTAAGAAACGTTGTTCGTTTTGGAACCACAGGAAAATTGGCACCAAGGTTCGTAGGGCCATTCCCTATCATCGAGAAAATTGGGAAAATGGCCTATAGATTAGAGCTACCCGAGAAATTGGCTGGAGTCCACAACGTTTTTCACGTTTCACATCTCCGAAAATGTCTACATGAGTCTGCTGAGGTGGTAGAGCCAAATATCCTCGAAGAGGCCGAAGTGGAACGCGAAGCAACCATAAGAAGAGTTCCAACCCGCATAATAGGAACGGAAGTGAAGAAGCTACGCAACCGCGAAGTCAAGCTCGTCAAAGTTCAGTGGAGCGACACCGAGGGAGACGCGACTTGGGAAACTGAAGCTAGAATACGCACTGCCTACCCTTTTCTGTTCGAGGGTACATCCTTGATCTTTCCTTTTCCTTAAGTTGCGCTTTTATCTATCTTTTTAGGTATATTTCCTCGACCTTATCTTTTAGGTAGAAACCCTTTGGATGGAAACATGTAATTGAAACATGTTATGGATGATGGTTGCAAGTGGTTGCAAGTGATTTCTAGTGGTTGCTCGTGGTTGCATATACATACACAATCTAGGGTTTAGATCGGCTCAGTCACTTCATATTGCATATGCATATATGTTTGCCTTCGTATATGATTGAACTCTAATGTGTTGTCATGTGGATGTTGCATTTGTATTGAATGATTGTGCACTCATGTAGAATCATGAATAGGAAAATTTGCATACATAATGGATTCATGGCACTTACATAATTCGCATTAAGGAGGTCAACTGAATCAGTAGACCGCCTGATTTTGCATTAGATAAGTACATGTACACACACACTTCGCATATGATCATGAAGCATTAGAAGTCTCTTAAGGACAATGGATGCTCGTGTTTGATGGATGAGTAGATGGATGATTGGATGTTAGGATATACATTTTCCTAAACTTGAAGATTTCGGGGACGAAATCCCTTTAAGTGGGGGAGAATGTAACACCCCGCGAATTCTATAACTGTGAAATTCACAAATTAAAGTATAATCAATTTCAAATCAAAGAACTAAGGGAAACGGGATACTCCATTGCGTTCGTCTCGGAAAAATACGCGAAATAGAGTCCGAGTTTTCGAAAAACGGAGTCCGTATGAAGAAGATATGGCCTTCGGAAGTTTTTGAATTAAGTTTAAAATTCAAACAGAATAAAATAGCTCAGAAAATCAAATTTAAATTCCAAAATGGGGCCCAATGGGCCAGGGCGGAAAAACACCCGCCTAACGCACCCAGGTCGACTGGGCTGTCGACCTGGTCTAGCCAGGTCGACAGGGCTGTCGACAGGGCTGTCGACAGGCATGTCGACCTGGTCCAGAGCCAGGTCGAACCCAGTCCAACCTGGCTGGCCTATTCTATGTTGGTCGATTTTCTGTAGTCTGCTTTGTCATTAGGGCTAGGTGGCAGGCTCTAATTGGTCTCTCCTTAGGATGAATGGCTACGATCAATCCAAGCAACATCAATGGTCCTAATCAGTTCATAACCCCTATAAAAATGACCCTAGACTCAACCCTAATCTATTCATTTAAAAATAAGAACAAAGCCGCCATGTTGCTGAGGAACGACTAGGGGTAGCCACCAATTGGAGAGAGGATTAGGAGGCAAATTCTAAGGCATAAAGCAACCTAAACAAATCAAAGCAACAAGGAATCGCATCTTCAAATCCCTAAATTTGAGAATTCGCCACACAATTGTAAGTAGAGTATTACTTTGGTATGAACAAATAACTGTGTTGGTTTGTATACTTGGTTGTGGTGATAAATAATTCATAATTTGTGCGTTACTATGATTCTTATCGATTTGGAATATTGTATACGTTTGGATATTCTCGAATTATGTTATTCAGTTATGAAAAACTACATGCGGTAGTTTTATGCAAGTATACGTTTGGAATATTCGCAAATTATGTAATCCTTGTTGAAGCTACATGTATGTAGTTGATTAATTGAAATTCATGCAAGTTTGCTACTATGCCATCATAATGTATATTTTTGTACAAACATCATTTTTGGGAAGTAGTTGGAATAAGTTTGGGTTATCATAGTTCATATGAAATTATCATTAAGCCATGCTTTTGTGCTAGAAAATCTATTTGCAAACTTATGAATATGACTAGGCTATGATGGATATTTTGCATAATTGAAATCCATATTTTTAACAAGAATTATATGATGACATATGTGGTACATAACTAGGTTAGATTCAAAATCCCTTTTTGCAAGTTTGCATGACTAAAGTAAAAATCATGATTTCATGTTAGAAATATTTATGCCATGGTTATGTGAACAAATTTAACTATACTTTTGTATTAGTCACAAAAGTAGACACCTTTGTAAACATGTAGTAGTCTTATGAACATGATTTGCTTATGTTTGACATTATGCCTGAAAAAAAAAATATAGGTTTATGTTGTAGTTAAAGCCTATGTGTCGATAGTGATATTCTTAACTTAACTACAAGTTTACATGCTTTGATTTATGTCACTTATGCTTTATGACCAAAGTATATGTCACTACTATGCAAGTACACCAGTTTCTATTTTGTATTTCCAACGTCATATTGCAAGTTCATGCGTTCACATTCCCCTTTTCGTGTATGTAATCACGCTTTAAGCCTCCCCTTTCCGCATGGCTAAGTTGGGCTTTAAAAGGCTAAGCCCAACATATATATAATAAACGGACGAGTTAAACGGGGGAAAATAACGTTGGGTTAAAAATTACTAATAAATGAAAATATAAAATAGCAGGGCCCAAATTCAAGTATGGGTTGGGCCCATGATTGGTGTAACCTTTACACCATTAACTTAATAATGGGCCGCAAATATTTACATATAAGAAAATAAAGAAGAAAGACAAAATATGTAAATGTAGAACATACGATGTGTTTAACCCGAGGTTGGATTGAGTTGTGATGTAAACCTGCCCGGAACCGCCCGGCTGTCCAGTAGTCACAACAATACCTATCCAATGTGGGAGGTTAAACATGGAGCCCAATAAGGACCCGAGGTTAGACTGAGTTGTGGCGTAAGACTGCCCGGAACCAACCGGCAACAGGCAGCCACAACAATACCTGTCTAATGTGAGAGGTCAGGGCCTTAATAAGACAATTAAGGCTGAGTCAGGATTGTTAGGATTAGGTGAACTAAAGACTTAATCAAAATGGAACATGCTAAACTAAATGGACTGGTGGGGGTTAGGTTAGAAAACACTTAACCAACTTAGCATGTTGGCTAGAGATAGAAAACCTAGTAACGGGGGACCCTTTTCAGCAGTAACCCTAGAAGGTGTATCCAGATACCCTGAAACTAGGCAGGGTGGGGCACGATTACTGGGATGATTGTAAGAGGTCAAATCGACGGCGGTGGTGTAGCAGTGTAGGTTCTAACGGGGTGCGGGCGTGCACACACTCCGGCGCAGAAAAATAAAGCACTGGGCACCAGTAGCATACCTATGCATTCTAGGATTGTGTCGGGCCGCCACCATGGGACTTGATACACCCCATGGTGGGACCAGCATAGGTAACTACAACATCGGGGGCCGTAAGACACATGTAACTATGCGAGTAGGAGCCGATCATCATAGAACGGATCACATCACCCTGATTTTGGGGTGCCAGTTGGGAACTAGTTTATATGGGTTCAGAGATTACCATGGGGTACGATAGTATATTCGACCCTAGACAACTTAACCAAGTTTATAGTGCTTCCCCACTTCTTGTTTATACTTATCATACCCAGTTCTTTATTCATAGACAAAATAGTACTAGACTTACTCAGGCTTTATGTCTGACTCTACTTTTCTTTCGTCTTATTTTCTTCCGTTCCCCCCCCCCCCAGGTCCACAGGGAGGGAACACAGCAGCTTGACTAGCCTTAACATCCAGCTTGAAGAGGAGAAATGTATTGCTTGGACCTTTTCGTTTTGAACTATGGCTTTGGACAATCACTATGGGGCCTTTGCAGTTTATCTATGTTTTATTTATGCTTCTTTAAATAATGTAATCAAGACAGATTATGAAAGTGTTATGTTATGTTTTGGAAAAGATGTAAGACAATCATGGTGATGTGTTGTAACACGTATTTGCTTTTATGAAATAAAAGTTGTTGTTTTTCCGCTGTTTACAAATATGTGTTCTTATATCTGTCTTGTATATCTGTGACTTATACTTATAAACCTCCACCAAAATTAGGGCATTCCCTTTGAGAGTGACCCTAACGGAGGTGGGGTGTTTCAGCCAAAGAATGCTTGATACGCTAAATTTCATCTTTTATTATTACTATAAGTGTATAGTGTCAAAGCAATTTCAATCATAAGTATCAATCATAGACGGCATAAGTACCCCATACCACTAAGTCGCCATATACAGGTTCTACAATCAAAACCGCAAAGTCACGTATTAGAAGTTGGATTTCCATCTGTGAACCAAGGCAAAAGATTGTCCTCACCAATTCGAGATGCTCTAGCCCGTGTATTAGGATCATAGCTTGAGTGACCCTTGGATCATCAGGGCCGGTCCACCGATGTGGATTAAAATGCCTGAACACTGCGTTTCCCCGCCCTTTGGGGCGTCACTGAGCCAAATAACTCCATTGGCTCCACATAGTCACCGATATATCCGAGGCGCCTCGGAATCCAACAACCACACAGGTGAAAATAATATAAATGCCAGGGCAGGTAGGTCACTAACACTACCCTATCTAGAAGGAAACGCATGCCCTCCCTGATGTCCTCCCCCGTTTCTAGTTCACAACCGGGGTGTGAGGCTCGCGAGTTAACGTTACACAAAGCTATGCCACACAGGCGGTGCTTTAATCATCAACCATAAGACTTTTCTTTTCAACAAAAGCCTTGATTATTTTCCACTTAGGCATGCCACACAGGCAATTCACTCCATGCGTTTGATATCCTTCAATATATAACCTCTGAGCTCGTACATCTTAGAGAAGGCCGTTAAGCAAGAGAATAAATTCTCCGCCACCAAACAGATATATATTTGATAGAAATCAATCACACAGAATAAAATCCAATGTCAGACACACTGTCTATTTACAAGTTCGTTCTAGGTCTGAACGAAACCGGAGGCACCTTGTACCTCGCATATCGATCGATCACCAAGTACGTCTGGACGATAACCAACTAATTCGCTCCTCTTGGGTGAACAGCCCAATCAAGATCATCAGTAATTATCCAAACGATATGAAGACCTCTGGTCTCCGACCACCATCTTCATCCTCGACACATCGTCGAATTAGTTGTTCAGAATGGGATAAACCCAGTCTTTCTGAATAACTTGTGTATATAATAAACAAATGTTACACAAACACGGCATACGCCTCATTCCAATTCAGAATATTCTTTTATTCAAATATTCTTATACTCTGGGAAAGGTTCCCATTAATTTTATCAAAGATAAATTCCTCAAATTTATTCTTTAATCTTTTTTGAATATCAATTCAAACCAAATTATGGTTTAGCCAAACTTGTCGGGAATAATGAACCTTACCGAAGTAATCATTTGTTTTAATTTCCCAATCCCAACCTATTCATCCCATGATGTAAAACTGGTCATACTTCATATCTAACCCCACGGTGTTATCGGTAAATTCAATTACCATTTCACGTTCAAATCTAATAAAAGATTTAACTATCGCCTAGAGAAAAACTGGTGATACTCCATTCTCGGTCATTCCAATCTAATCAAAGATTCATTAAAACTCCACTTAGTTTTAATCTTCCCAAAAATCAACATTAATGATTATATAACTTGGAAAGACTTACTCTGTTTTGAACTGGGGTTAAAGAATCAATGTCATTTAAAACACAGTTCACGATAAACCCAAAAACACATCCCATTCTATCAGTCTCTAGCTGTAAATTAGTAAGAGAACAATTCCCTAAATATTAACCCCGAAGGCCGAAACCAACATCAGATCAATACCCAGGAAACCATTCATCTTAACTGATTTGCGGTTAGTTTCCAATTTTCTTAACTCAATTTGGGTTTAAGAACAGTATCATTAAAGATACTATTCACGACAAACCCAAAATCCCATTTGATATTAAATACAAGGCTCTGAATAGAAAATATATCGGCTTATATTCAATATCAAATTCTGAAACCAAAAAATATCGGATTGGAAATAACGATATAAATATATCTTTCAAATTCCCATAACAATATCTGAATAATCATGAAATCCAACATCGAAATATTCCAAAGACAATTTCGATTCAAATCCATTCCAATTCAATTATTGGAAATTCTGGTTACTTTTAAAACCCTTTCAAATCCAATTCATTTATTTCGAAAATAAATGGATTATAATTCTAGTTCAAAACTAGTTCTTTTTGATAAAAATCTATTTTTATCTTTTCAAATATGGAAATTTTCATCCCAATTCTTTCCAAATCATTTGTTACGATTTTACACTGGTTATTGATAATTTTTAATAATTTTATCAAGGTCCGTACAGTCGATTTCCATCAACGGCCATCGAACTGCACTTACAACGACCTTTTCCAAATTTGATTTGGACATAATTCCAAATCCAACTGTTAGATTTTAAACTTCTAATATTCATTAGAAAGCCCTTTTCGATACGAACCCAATGGTTCCGATTTTAGGAGAATCCAACGGTCGGATCTCCCGTAACGTCCATTCGAAGTCAATGGTCGAAATTCGCGAACTGCCGCAGCGTGGCGCGTTCTATTCAGGCCATTATATATGTATAATATATATTATATATATATTTCATCGATTTCCTTTTAAAACATATTTTATAAGTTGTTTTAAATTTGTTTTCAAAACGATTTCAACTTCATTTTCAATTTCATGTCAAAATTGAATATTCCATATCATCGATATATAAATGATAGTATTTTCAAAATATTATATTTTGAAATTATTTTCTTTTCGATATTCATTATAAAAATGAATAAAATCGATATAAATATCGTTCACGCCAAAATGGCGCAAATCTAATCAACACGGCTTTAGATATTTCAATAACTTTGTTATTCTATTCAATCAAATGAATATTTTCTTTAACACATGAATATATATTTTTCAACACATGAATATTCTCAACACATGAGTATCGTCAACACATGACTATTTATTCTATTCAATACATGAATCTTTATTTTATAATATTCTTTATTTTCCAAATTGGAATGAGGCCCAATCAATTACCATATAATTTTAATTATATGGTTTCCATACAACACATGTATATAATAGCAACGATAAATAATCAACGATCATCCAAAGTGCGTTCTACACTGTATAAGCATCAAATATAAATATTTAACGCTTATAACAATCTGTCAGTCAATTAATCGACATACAGCTAATTATTGGAATTAGTGTATGTTATATATCATCCCAATACCCGTGTGGGGTTTCAAACAATCAAACACAGATTTATTTGTGTAGTTGGGCGATGTGTAAAATTTGTCGTCCCAATCAATATCAGTCAAATCAGTGTACATAAACAAATCGTTCAATTCGTAAATGAATATTTATTTATTCATATTCACGTTAAAAATTATATTTTTAACTATATAATATTTATTCCAACATATGAATATATTTCCATTCATTCCACATCATAATCAATTTTCACCACACAACAAAATCAAACAAGTTATCCATGGTCTGTGGACAATAGGTGTCAGGTGCTGCTAAGCACCATCTGCATCCTAGTATAAAATTTTAACTAGAAAACAATTTAAAAGTGAGAAATTCTCACTTTTGGGTTCCACTCCGCCAGTTTTATTTCTAAATTTCATAACAGTCGGGATTTGCTTGACATGCCAGCGCAGTCTTTATCACGCTGTTCACAGTAAAAATCGCCCTTTTAATATGATGTTTATTTTAAAAAAAATCATATTTCTATACCTCTACTATATAGATAAAAGATCAAATCTTTCTATATAAAAATTATATTTTTAATTCACTACATATATAAAAATCATATTTTTATTCTTTCTATAATATAAAAATCAAAATTTTCTTCTTCCTATAATATAAAAATCAAATTTTTATTCTTCCTATAATATAAAAATCATATTTTTATTCTTCATATAATATAAAAATCATATTTTTGTTCTTTCTATAATATAAAAATCATATTTTTATATGAAAATTACAACTTTACATATTTTCTAGAATCCTATCTTTCATACAATAACATGTATATGAATTTCAGTTTTTAATCGAAGAAATAAAAATACAAAACTCACAATTGACCAATGACAAAGGAAGAACAACACTCGGATGGATTCGTAGCAGGTGTCGGAGGGCTACCTGGGTCAGCGCAGTCAGCGATGGCTGACTGGAGGCGGAGTTCAGTGGGAGGAGGGGGCGGAGCCATGAGCACGGCCTTCGATGTTTGTGGATTTGAAGTGGTGGTGCGATGTGGTGCTAGTATCAATCAGAGGCGACGAATTATGAATGGGTAGGGTTTTTAGGAGAATCGAATGGAGGGGAGGGGGTCTGGTCACTGCGGCGGAGGCCAGGGTGTGCGCCATGTATGGCGGCGAGGACAACATCAGGTGGGGAGGCGCGATGGGAAGGGGCGGGCTGAATCGGGCATCGGGTTTGGGTTTTTAGGGAAAGTGAGATTAGGTTTTCCAACTCAGGATATATAATATTATTTTATTCTAATTATTTCTCCAAAGCAGAAATTCATGTTCGGCGTTCAAACGAACCCCAAAATCAAGCCCAGTGACTGCCGCCCCTAGCTAATTACCCTCACTCCGAACACAATGGGATATGTCACGTAGGCCAATTCGATCGTTACGATCAGTTTTCATCAAAATCAAGATATAAATCTATATATTGATTTTAAACGCACATTTCAATTTATCGGGGCCACATACCGACTCTAGAAATTCCCGAAAAAATATTTTCTAGCTTCGTATTGACGATACGGTCCTAACAAAACTAATTTCGTCAAATTTGAAGACCGTTTGAAAAATGGTCATTTTCAGGTCGATCGAAATTGACTAAAACTGTTTAAAACACGTTTTCCTTCGTCACGCTCATATGTTGATTCAGAAAATTACGAATTTTGGAATCTAGCAATAACTAGACATCCCGGATGCAACAAAAGTGGTTTCATCGAAAACGAAGGTCGTTTGCAAAGTTTCCATTTTTAAGGGCCAAAAATTCCATAGCGACTATTCTGAATTTTCAACTAGGCATAACTTTTTATCCCCACTATGAAATTTTGATCTTTCAGATTCGTTGGAAAGATATTTTCAAATAGATTCTACTCTTTTTTATTTCACCAAAATCTGGTTTATTTTGAATCATGTACATTCAATTGAACTTCGAAATCGAATTTTCAAACTACCGCGCCATTTTCAATTCCTTTTATAATTAAAATAAAATATTTATATTCTAACGTCGATTCAAATAAATATATACATTCTATTTCTATTCAAAACAAATTTCTCGTCGTTATTTTTTAAAATAAATCATTTTAAATATTCAAAATTCGCTAAAATTGCCAAAATAAAAATTTTAAATTGGCTCAGATTTTCCGGGTTATTACAGAAATCATAAGCAAGCTGAGGTGAGGCGACATGTCATTCAAGCATTTGGAAATACATTTGAAGAGCATGGAGTGTATCACATCAATAGGTTCAACGTACAACATTATGATACAACCTATAGGACAATAGACGAAGGTTGGACAATTGTCCTACGTTCTGACAGTACTGTCACCAAGATCAATGATGTGGTTGAAAACATCCCCTTTTATAAATTTTGTTTCCTTGATGAAAGCCAACTTCCATCTAGACTATTCAAAAAGGACAAGTTGACTGGTAACTTTCGTTTTTCAAATCATATATTGGTAGAAAATTTGATCTATACATATTTACACAATACTACTAACTATTCGAACAAATATTCAGATGTATGCGGTCTTCTTCGAGGTATATCAACCATCATTCCCATAACCAAAAGAGACGGCACCCAAACTACTAAAAGAGAGATACAGATTGGATATCAAAGGTATGAAAAACTCATAAAATTTATTATTATTTTATTTGTGTGCCATATGAAACTAATTCTTACCTATTTTCCAGTGGAAAAACGTATATTCTATCATTATGGTCGGACAAAAAGGACTTACTGGATAAAGCGATAATTGACGCATCTGTTGATCCATTCCCAATTATCGCTACCTCAACTAACGTGTCTAACTTTGGACGTAAAACCTTTAACCCAAACTTTTACACTTTTACATTAACGTACTTATGCTTCCATATTTGAACGAACACAATGACAAATAATTTTTGCACATGTGTATTGAAACAATTTTTCTTGCAGGCTCAATTACTTTCGATTCAACATTTGCAACTAAGGTATATAAGAATATCACCATTCCTGAGATAGAAATGATATTGAAGAGGTATCATCCTTTTTTGGATGTATAATTTTTATATTTTAAATACTAACACTCCGTCCTTCATAACATTTAGCTAATGATTACATATCACGACAAGGTGCGTCTTCGCATACTACAATTCTAAGTAGTAATAGTTCACCCAATCTTGGTGGACCGATAGAAGATGTTCACTCTACCATTTCGCAAATGATGGATGATATATGAACTACTAATTGTAGGGTATGCCACACTCCTAGGATTGCTTAATTTCATTATCTACATATTCTATACAATGTGCATTTTATTTACCTTTGATGAACTTACGTGATTGTTATAACGACTACTGCTGATATTTTAGGGGAAAAATTATATCATAACCGTAGCTATTTTGAAATTGAGAGAAACTTGTGCTTTGAGCTACTTATGTTGCGTTCTTTGCAACTCAACTGCCTGAATAGACGACGAACAATATATTTGTAACAAATGTGCTTTGTCAATTACCAACCCAGTCCATCAGTATTTTTTGCATTTTATTTTACATCCTTACCATAACACATGATCAACTTCTGACAAAACATTTTTTGTAGATATCGTTTGCTTGTGGATAACTTAGACGCATCAAGGTTGTCAACTATTACTGCATTTGATTGAGAAGCAGAAGCACTTATTGGTCAAACGGTAGACGAGTTACTACGGATTTCTAACAAAGTTATACTGCACACTTATTATCTTCTTTTCCACATTATAATATCCTTATTGAATCATCCTGATTACGTTTACTACATTAAATAGAAAAACGAAGCAGAAAAGGTTCAAAATATTTTTCAAAAAAATGATGGATTAGATGCCCTATTTGAATTTAGGTCCACCAACCACGACATGAACAGCAAAGATACATATGTAACAGCTAGAAAAAATGTCAAAAATATTAAAGACAAAGGTAATGACACAATAGAAGCCATGGTATGTGTTGCCTTTATGCCTCATATTTTACCATCCTTATTTGACATCAAAATTATTAGTATCCTTTTTTATTTTCTTTTTATTCTTTATTCCCAGTCCGCAACACAAAACGAGGAAAGTATGACACTCCATCAATCTTGTGACATAACAACTGCAAGCACCATCATTGATGCATCGTTTAAGGAAAAAACAACCATGTATTACACACTACATTAAAATTACATATCAATTGTGCCTACATACTATTTCTACTTGCTAACGCAGAAGGAAGTTACAAAGTATGAAAATGGAAGCCTATCAACTACATCAACACTGCGAAATTTAAGTAGATGGGGTTCACGGCATGGAATAACAATCACTGTAAGTATTGAATTCTACATACTTTAATATCCAAGATAAGTTTTACTGTATCACAATAAATAATTATTCTCACTTGCCCTATTGTTTCTACAGATATACATTTGTAACTGTACACATTACACAAATTAATCTACCAACCTGTATAAATTATCCCAGGAATACAAAGATGAAGTGGAACAACCGGACTACCATGATACAAACCAAGCAAAGAAACGAAAGAAAGATAAGAAGAAAATTTGATGGTCTTCTCAACTCTCCTCCACCCTTTTACTTTAACCTCTTCCTTTTGAACGTATCTCTCTTCGTTTCCAAAATTTATAATTTGTGTTCATCTGTTGATTTTGTTTTTTACATTTTTGTATCCATTGTATTTTTTTCCTTGTGTTTGAACATCCTCTTTCTTCCACCGTACGGTACCCTTTTCCTATTTGTACTTGAACTTACTTTTCAATTTAAGTACCCTCTACATGCGGAAAATAAAGCTATTTGAATTGTCATCTATTACTTTTGTGTTCATTTTACTATGTTTCACTATATTTGTATTCACCATTCTTTGTATGTCGTTGTTAATTCATATTACTGGTCATGCAAATTTACAGCAAATTCATGTTTGGTTGATTCCATATTTTAAAGAATATGTTATTTACAACTGTTGTTGGAATCACTTTGTGTATGGAGGACCAACTTTGAATATATCCAGCAAGCAAATAATGAATATATTTGAAAACCAACTATTGTTGGAATCACTATGTCACCTTTTGTTTGAATAATAAACATTCCTGCTGCTCCAAGCATTGAGTCTACACAAGCATATTTTTGTCACCTGTGTACTACTGCAGTTCATGTAGATCTATCATTCACATCTATCTATCTTCTCAAGCAATCTGCCAAGAAACTTTATCTTCTCATATCAACCAATAACAAACACAAATAGATACAAACTAATGTCCACCACATAATTATTCACCATATCTTTCTTCAATCGAACTACCAATAGTATCACATAATTACCCACGGATTCCAAACTAGTCTATTTGAAATTTTCAATGGAGGATTTTTTATATTAAATTTTAAATTAAATGCAAAATATAGTGAGAGTTTTAAGCTAGATGGAGAGAATTGAGAGAATTAAGGAGAGAGCTTGAAAAACTTGGATTTTACTATTATTTAGTAGATTATATAATATGAAAGCATAATCTTTCCTCAAAGTCCTATCAATCCGTTTTCTTCAAAAATTAAGCCTCCTTCCAAGATCGAACGATTGACCCGCTTCTCCACACTTTCACGCATTTCTCAAATTTTTTCCGATTTCCCCATGCAGGCCCTTCCGCATTATCAACCGATTTAATAAAATAATCTATTTTCCCTGTCTTCTCCAACCACTACGAGAAATCCATTTAATTTCCAACCCTTCCTTCTCCATCCGCCTTCTTATAGCCATCCATTTCCTTCTTAATGCCATCGTAGATTTCCCTCCCCGCTCTATTGCCTTCCAGACGAACGACCGCCACCAAGGCCTTCCGACTTTGCAACTATCGGTCGATTTGGGTTCCGACGCTAGTAAGTGTTTCATTCTTTACTGCTTTCATCGATTTGATGCTTCTCAGTTTCCTAATGATAGATTAACTATAAGGTTTTTTTTCCTTCTCCTTTACGCACTCGATTTCTTCAGACTGCTTATTCCCACTTTATGACAGAACTTCCTTTTCTCACTTTCCTATATTCTTTAAAACTACCTCGATTGTGTCTCCATCAATTTCATAATTTTTATCATCCGTCAATTTCATAATTTTCATCATCTTTTACAACTTTTACAATGTTAGATCTCTCTTCGCGGATGCCTAAATTGCATTTTTACAGTTAAATGACTAAGATTGGTTATTTAGCTTGCATATTTTTTTAACATTCTTCATAATATGTACTAAAAATATTTTGGATCCTTTTTTAGGACTTGGAGTATCCAAATTTGTAATTAAAGATATCTAACAAATATGGTAATAGGTCAAACATCTAATTCTTGATTCTTGTGATTACTATGAATTCGGTTCTTTAACTTGATTGAATGCCATCTCGATCATAGTAATGAATTGCAAAAATAATTTCTTGATCAAGGTAATTACATTGATTTCTTTCTTCTATAGTTAATTTCCTTTCAAACGGTACTTATTTTCCTTTCAAACGATACTTATTTTTCATTTAGAATTTTCATAGTCCTGACGATTGTTGAATATATTTTAGATTTCTTGCCATCGCATTCCCAAGGTTAAGCTAACAAATTTCTAACAGTTTACTTTCAACGTGCTTCTCTTTTCATTGATGCACGTATTTTTGACTAGGGTAGCTTTAGTATTAATTAAAAATTAAAGAACTGTATCACTGGATTTGTTTTCTATTTACATTTTTTGAATGTACGATGGTATTAGATATATATATTTTTTTCATTTATTTTATTGAAACAGTTATATATGGTGCTTTTTCTTAATCTCTACATTTAAGCGGCAAACTTATCTAAATTACAATTTCAGATTAGAGTAATGGTCTACCTTGCAAAAAATGAGATGTAAACAATTTAATTTTATGTCCAATTACCATAACTTTCTTTATTTTAAGTTGTTAAAAACTTATGGTATTTATTCTGGGTATTCCGCAGTTGAAATTATAGTAAATTTACTCTCTTCTAGAACTTGAATCATCGACCTTAATTTACATTATGCAAATCATTTTATACCTGTAGTGTAAACCCTAACTTATATTCAAAACCATAAATATCCCTAAGTCAATTTCAATGGCTAATACAAGCCGATAATTTCGAAGATGATTGAAAAACAGTGGATTAATCAATGAACGGATTTTATACCTTATATGTTGTAAAAATAGCTTCCCAAAATGTGGAGGAACTACTCAAGAGTGCATGTGACTTAAGATATAGATATCAAACTTGCAAGAAAAATGCATGGAGGAAGAATTTTTAGGGTAATGCGTTTGCAAGCACAACAAAGTGTAAGCGGGATGGACATCATATTCTCAACTAGGTATGTATTACTATTAAGTTTGATTTGGCTGAACATAGAGATGCACATATTCAAGTAGCTATGGATAGTAGTTTGTAGGCGAAACTTTCAGTTTGAAAGTAGCTTCTGGTAATACTCAATTTCAATCAACTAGGTGGGTGAAAATTACAGGTCAAATTGCCAATCGGCCTCTCGACTCCGCTTTCACTCACATCCCTCCGCACCGTGCAGTCAACTCGCACGCCCTGTTAATTTGGATGATATCTCAATAGGTTAATTCAATAATTGGAATATTCAATGAACAAACTGTTTTTTTCCCTTGCCTTCTTTCACCTCCTTATGCTATCTTTGATATTGCTTGACTTTACTGCTGCAGCATTCAGCAATATTTTTTTATTTCATATCCTTTAATTTTACTACTATTGAAATTTATCAATTTCGTTGATCTTTGACTATTGCAATTGTATTTGTCGAGCACATCCTAAATTACTAGAACCCAAAGTGTATGTAGGTAGCTTCCACTTTAGAAAATATGACCATTGAAGGAAAAAGTTAATAGTGCATACACCATTTCCCTGAAGTGGTCTATATATGGCTTAATATAATCTTTGCAAAGTATTAAAACATGTGCAATGGTTGAATAAGCTATAAGCATGGAGACGAAATTTATTTACTGGAACCGAGTCCAAACTTTTAATTCAACTAAAAACATATGTCAATAATAGAATAGCATGATCTGTGCACCATGAAACTATATATTCATCATTTGATCACATAACCAACAACTTAAAGAGCTATCTTCTTAGATGTTGGAATAACAAACCAAGTGAGCAGTGGACAAAAGCCTTCAAGTATGCTTACATTGTCTGTTTCATTTCTTGAAGTAGTTAATCAAAATGTAATATCGATGAAACTACTAACTTGGATGTAAATGCCTCAACATAAGCTCTGCAAACTATAAAAGCAATACATCTATTGCATAATCCTGTAAGTTACTAGCATGGGGAAAGAACCTATACAAGAGAGCAAATCCACAATTTTCAGTTCAAACCGCAAAAGTATCAATAATCAGATAGCACTAATCCTGATAACCGAATTTAGTTTGTGATATCAGAGGATAAAAGTCCAATGTTACCAAACACACTTCTTTATAAGCTCAAATAATCCAATGTTTAACTAGTTGAAACATGGCTTAAAGAATAAAATAATTAATTTCAAACAACATAAACGGGAAGACCCAAAGTTGGAACATGATGACTATAAACACCATTGTATGTGGATTTAAAACTTATATATTACTCAGACACTTCATATTTGATGTGTCTTAAGCTAGGTGAATACCATAGGCTAGCTTAAATTTCAATGTTCGTCAAAAATCCATTGAACTATCTGAAATTCCAATGCAAGCCACTACTAGAACTATGTAACTGATAATAACAATATATATATATATATATATATATATATATATATATATGATGGCATGTACGACAAACTATCCACTTCTGTATACAGTCCACTTTGTTAATCATGTGCCTTAAGCTAGGTGAATACCATAAGATATGCTAGTGTACTTAAGTGATCACATGTACTATTTTTCGCGCTTATAGGTGAAACGCGCTTATGGTGAAACTGTGTACTATCAAATGTTGACAAATTAATTGTGGTACTCATTCATAGTAATACTTTTTAGATCATTGTGTATGGTCATTCACTATGATCCCATATCCCTTTTTATAGCTCTAGAATACCATAATTCAGTAGTAAGAAAGTTCGTTGATCTCTGAATACTACAAATGTATGTAGTTAGCAAATTCCAAAGGGAGTAAATTTTTAATATTTCTACTCTTTATGTTTCCTTACAGTTGAATGTTTGTACATGTCAGATTGAAGCGTAATTAATTGTTAATTCTTACTTTAGGTAACAATCCACTTAATATATTCTTCGGATAATAAACTATAATTTAAATAATTTTTACTTAGATCCTACATAAAAGAACAAAGCATGAATAAGAATAACTACACGAGACCCCAAAAATAATGCAATAACAATGATAGTTAAATGTATCTTCCTAATTTTTGCATAAGTGAAATGCAAATGATCCCCGGTTTATTTTTAGATAAATACTTGATTAATGGAATTTTTATGCGAAATCAGATGTCATATATTGTTTAATATATTTTGATGTTAAAACAAGGTAACAAACATGTAGGGTTTATTATGTGATTTGCTCGGTTCTTTTCTAAATTCGTATACTAAATAATATTATAATTTACCAATATATGAATTTTTCTTTTACGTGTATACATAAAACATAAACAAATATGATTTTGTAACTATTTGTTCTCATAGACGGAAACAATGGTTCTTTTGGATTTCACTTTTTTCCATTGGATTTGACCATTTTCCCCCCTTCTAGGATTTAACATTTCTCCTTTGCTTTCATGTTGCTGGCCTTACCCCATGCCATCTACGTTTTGATTGAAAATACAAATTCTATGCATTTATCTTTCTTCATCCGTGTACATGTTTGAGTTTTTTTTTTTAAATTTCGTTGTTCGTTGGTTTTTCTATAATTTACATACTGAAAAAAATAAAATTTAATTGATTTTAAACGTATGACATATTAATTGTAAGCAAATGTATGGAAAACCATCCACTTCTATTTATGAACCATTTTTGCTAATCACAAGTGTTAGCCTACATGAACACCATGAGATATGGTGGTGTATTTAAGTAATTGCACGTATTATTTTTTAGGTTTATAGTTTGAACTGTATAAATTATAATTAAAGATTGAGATTTTTTTTATAATTTACTATTTTTGTACTTTTTTTAGTAGTACATTTTTGAATCTATGTGTATGGTCATTCGCTTTGATCTCATGTGTTCATTTTTAAACTCTAGAATACCAACAATCTGCGGTAAGCAAATGCATTGATCTCAGAATATTACGACTGTATGTAGCAAGCAAATTCCGAAGTCAGTAGATTTTTAATATTTCCACCCCTTCCTGTTTAAGTTTGGTTCCTTTACAATTGAAAGTTTACTAGTGCTGAATTGCAGCGTGATAAGATAAGTTATCAAACAAAATATTAGCTACTTAGTTCTTAGCTCAGTTTTCTAAAGTCATATACTTAATATAACTACAATTACTAATTCATGAATTTTTCTTGCAAGCGTCCACATCAAAACATGAACAAATATGATTTTGTTTTTGTTTTTTCCCCATAGAATGAAAAAAAGCTTCTTTAGGATTTCACCTTTTCCCATTGGATCCGATCATGTTTTCCCTTCCTTTTTTCGACACTATTCACTTTGAATATATTTTGTTCTGCTTTCGTGTTGCAAGCCTTACAGTACTGCCATGTATATTGTGATTGGAAATATAATTTCTATGCATTCGTCATTCATTATCATTGTACACTTTGGAGTTTATTCAAAATTCGTGGTTAATTGGTTTTTTAACATAAATTACTAATTTATGAATTCTTTTGTAAAATATCTAAACAACAACATGAACATACATGACTTCGTTCATGGTTGCTTCCGATGTACCAGAATAATACTCTTTCGATTCCACTACAGTGCCTTGGATTTAACCACACAGAATTGAACATGATTCCGAGACTGAAAACAATGCTTTGTATGTTGTTTTGACATTTGTATGATTTATATGTCGTATATTTTTGTGTGACGTGTTGATTGTTAACATCAGTACATGCAGTTTTATAAATCATTGATTACTATGTTGTTTGGTATTGCAATATTCTTGCTTTATATTAATCTACAGCTTGAGCAACATACTTGATAATAATTAACTGCATGACAAAATATTTTAAAGCATATTTGATTGGATGTGTGGCAAACCATCCACTTCTACAATTGATTCATTCTGCTAATGAATGAACAAATAAATTTTATTCATTTAGAGTTATCTAAAATTTTCAAAATGGATAAATATAAAGCATATACGATTAACATTTGGATTAACCTGTCCAAAACACATAACTTCCTTTTACCACCTACTATTTTTAAATGTTAGTGAAAATTTTTATTTGCCAAAAAATCAAATGCTAAATTTACTATAATTTTTTATAAAAAAATTGCATTAATAGTTAAATTACTAATATAAAAATAATACACAGATTTTATTTTTACAGTTTTTATATATTAATGAAAAATAATCTAATTTTTAGTGGATGCCCTATATTGTTAATTAATGCATAAAATTTAGATTATAAAAGACACGCACCATTTGCTCCAACCGTCGTTTATTTTACCAAAGAACAACAACATTAATGTCTTTTCGAAGTGTTGATGATTAGGTTTCTAATTATCAAGTGTTAACTACTATAAGCCTTTAGCTATTATGTGAAATGGGTCACACATTGACATAATCATTAACAACAACACTAACATGTGCTATTAGTAACCTTTTTACATATATGGCATAAGATAATATGGCATTAAAAAATAATCATAAATATTACCTTAAAATTAAGGCATCCTATTTTTGTTTATATTCCATTGTTAACAGTTTGTGACCGGTATGTGATTGTTAATAGTTTGTAACCAGTATGTAATATTTATCTTACAAAATTCAACTACTTAATGCAGGTTCCTGAATTGTTATCTAGATTTTTAGGTTTATCAACAAAAGATACGATATTAAATGTTATTCTGGATCCTGGTCCCGATACAATTATAATTAAAATGATAATACTCAAGGCTTCTTGAGTACAATCACAATGAAGACAAAAAAGATATTAATTATATGAGGTAAGTAAGTTTTTTTACCTTATTTTTTGGATATAATCATGAAATAATATGGTAGAGGTACAATATGCATGCTTTCCGTAATTAACGTTGGTATAAACATAATCAATAATAGCAATGAGGATGAGTTCGATAATGAATTTTCTATGAGTTGTTCATTGGTTTAGTATTGGGTGTAAGGCTTAGTTTTTTTCCTTCAATTTAGAGCTTTTTAATGGAAGGTGGGGCACTTATTATGGCTTTATTGCTCTATAATTGCCAAACAATAGCCTAGCCAAGAGTATATGGTGTAATGCTTATTATGATAGATGAATTATGTAGTCCAATGTATCATAATATTAAATGGAAGTGTGATGTTAATAATTACCCTGGTATAGATAAGATAATCTAGCTTCTAATTAAAATTAAAATTTTATTATATGACTTAAAAGCTTTACAAGTGAAAAACCGATTCTTTTTATTCAATGGTGACTTATCCCGTAACACCTGTAGATGCGAGTTTGTAAGAAAGTTATGTTTTAGTTTTCTATGTGTTATCATGTTTTTCCTTATGAACTCAAAATTATCTCCTGCATTTACAGTGCACTATGTCCATGTTACTAACATAATTAATTTGTTACTCTTATTACTTGGGATACATACAGATGGTGGTTCTATAACGAGCTGTGGAAGGATGGGATATGGAAGGTGTTGACACACTTTTTGATCAAAGCCGTCACACGTTAAATCTCTGAGTAACAATTCTGTGACACCCCACGTCCGTTAATGTCACTGACTAAGGGAATACATTAACTTTCGTGAGGCGTTATAGGTAAATAAGAACATAATAGCACAAGGAAGACATGTAAAATAGCAGCGGAATTAAAAACTTTATTTAAATCATAACATCATGGTTCCAAATACCGAGTTTACATCATAGGCTTGAAATAACCAATTACATGTTTAATAATCTGTCTTGCCAAAAATATCAGAGTACAAAACCATAAACCATATTTCCCAAGCAAAGCCATAAGCAAGTTGACAATAAGTCAAAGTTGTACATCAATATCCAAAATCCAAGCTAAGCTGAAAAAATTCACATTAACTCTAAGCACTTTAACCCTGAGAACCTTGGGGGAAATGGAAGAGAGAGAAGAGGAAACAAAAAGGGTCAGACATAAAGTCTGGCGAGTCCAGTTACTTTTAAATATAAATAAATAAAAGTATCATGGAAGGAATACAAAACTGGAAGAACAAGGTAATTGTAACAATAACAAGTTTGAACTGAGCGAGATAAGATGAACATGATATATTGCGCTTCTTAAATACATTTCTCTGCACCGCGCAGATACTAGTATATCAGAAATAGAATGATCACTACTAATACTATTCCATTACATTTTCTTGATTATTAGGTTACTCGGGTTAATAAAAATCAAGACTTATCCGCGCATCGTACCCATTTAATTTCCCATGGATTCACCTAATAATATAGGTAGCTATCTCTCAATATTGAGATACACCCAATGGTAACCCACTCGCACGATCTCCACCGTAATGAACGCAGTCCCTCATCCTACGACGGAGTGGCGTACGGATCTCTATATAAAATGTTACGTTCCGCATATATCTATCATTACTATGCTACGTAAGCCAATGGACTGCCACCATCGATCGAATCAGATTCCATATTGGAATAATGCCCTCTAGTCTACGATACACCACCCAAAGCTGATATGCGAGTATCTAGATTGTCCCACGTATGTACTGTAATTGTAGCTCGATGCCTCAATCGCACGTCCTCTAATGTGCACTGAGTTCCGTTGCAGGGCTTATCAAGAAACACGAAACTCGGTCGGGAGCTTTTCCATATCTATATAGGCCCGTCTTTAAAAAGCATATATATACAGATATACCTAGGGTTTGTTTTCATTGTGGCTATGGCCCCACCTCAGTCCCTCCCTCAACTAGTAAAGTGTAACAACCCGGAAAACGCGAGCCAATTTAAAAAAATTTATTTTAGCAATTTTAGTGAATTTTGAATATTTGAAATCAATTATTTTAAATAATATTGACGAGAAATTTATTTTGAATGGAATTCGAACGTATATATTTATATACGTCATCGTTAGAATATAAATATTTATTTTAAATTATAAAAGGAAATGAAAATGGCGTGGTAGTTCGATAATTCGATTTCAAATTTCAATTGAACATACCGACTGCAAAATAATCCGGATTTTAACGAAACCAAAAATAATTGAATGTATTTGATAATACCTTTCCAACGAATCCGCAAAATCAAAATTTCATAGCAGGGATAAAAGTTTATGTCCAGTTGAAAATTCAGAATAGTCGCTATGGAATTCAGGCCCCTAAAAATAGCCATTTTGCAAACGACCTCGGATTTCGACGAAACCACGTTTGTTGGATCCGTGATGTCAAATTATTTCTAGAATTCAATTTTCATAATTTTTCGAATCAGTATGTGAGCGTGGCGAAGGAAAACGCGTTTGACCAGTTTCAGTTAATTTTAATCGACTGGAAAATGGCCATTTTTTTAACGGTCTAAGAATTCAATGAAATTAGTTTTGTTAGGACCGTATCGTCAATACGAGGCTAGAAAATATTTTTCAGGAATTTTTAGAGTTCGTATGTGGCCCCAGTAAATTGAAATGCGAGTTCAAATTCAATATATAGAGTTATATTTTGATTTTGATGAAAACCGATCGTAACGATCGAATTAGCCTTCGTGACATATCCCATTGTGTTCAGAATGGGGGTAATTAGCTAGGGGCGACAGTTGTTGGGCCTCGATTGGGGTTCGAGACAAAAGTCAACTTTAAGGAGAAAATAAATTAAGTAATTAAAATATAAAAATTCACACAACCCCCCTCTCTTATTCTCTTCACCGTTCAGAATTTTAAAAAGAAAAAAAACCCTACGACCTAAATCGATGGAGGCTGGCCCAACGCCGCCGCAATAAGGCCTGGCGCCCACCTCCGCCGAGCTTCGGCGATCGCCCCCTCCACCTTTCCTCCTTCCTCCCTCCATCGATCACCCCCCCCCCCCCCCCCCCCCGTCGAAGCCTGCTGCGCGACCCACGAAACCCCCTGAAGCGAACGCCTCCGCCACTTCATCGCCCCGCCTGTGCCGCGTCGGCCAACCACCACCGCGCCGATAAGCCTCTGACCCCTCCTGACCTGCTGAAGCCGGCGCCTCCTCCTTTGTACCCCGTAAGTTTTTACTTTATTTTATTTTCTTTGTTTAGTTAATAAAATCGGTTTTATTATATGATTGAAAAAAATATAAAAAAGTTTAGATTTTTAATAGATAAAAGATACGATTTTTAATAGGTTAAAAGGTTAAAAATATAATTTTTATAATATAGAAAGGTATAGTTTTTGTACGAAAGAATATATAAGAAAGGTTTAATCTTTATATAGCATTCGTATATAAAAATTCGATTTTTATATATTGAATAGCAAAGTAAAAATTCGATTTTTATATAGAGAGGAGAGTTATAAAAATATAATCTTTATTATATGAACACCGTTGTAAAAATAGAATTTTTATCTATATAGTAGCGATGTAAAAATAGAATTTTTTATCCATATGGAGTAATTATAAAAATATGATTTTTATATACATGGCAAGAATTTAAAAATGTGATTTTTATATATGTAGTGGCTACGGGTAACGAAAGTGATGAAAGGCGAGAACGGCGAAGACTTCTACATTTGAAGTGTCGTGGAGTTGGGATAGCTTTGGTGAGAACTTCTCACTTTAAATTCCTTTTTCTAGTTATATATATATATACTAGGATGCAGACGGTGCTTAGCAGCACCCGACACCCGTCATCCTCAGACCATAGAGGGCTTGTATGTTTGTTTGATGTGTTGTGAAATTTGTTTGTGATGTTGATGTGAAATCGATAATATAGATTAAATGTGTTGAAATAAATTAATTATCGTTGAAAATATAATTTTAACGTGAATGTGAATAAATGAATATTTATAAACAAATCGGCCGATTTGTTTATATACACTGATTTGACTGATATTGATCGGGATGATAAATTTTACACATCGCCCAATTGCACAAATAAAAATCTGTGTTTGTTGATTTGAAACCCCACACGGGTGTTGGGATGATATTTGGCGTACACTAATCCCAATTATTTAATTGTATGTCAATCGATTGGTCGATAGGCTGTGTAAGTGTTAATTATTTATATTTAACGCTTATGCAGTTGTGTGGTGCACTTTGGATGATGGTTGATTGTTTATCGTTGCTATTATATACATGTGTTGTATGGAATCCATATAATTAACGTTATATGGTAATTGATTGGGCCTCATTCCAATCGGGAAAATAAAGAATATAATAGAAAATATTTATGTGTTGAATAGAATAAATGCTCATGTGTTGAGAATATTTATGTGTTGAAACTATTTATGTGTTGAGTAAATATTTTAACAATTAAATTCACATCTTTATCATATTTAAAATTAGAAGAGTCTGATTTAAAAATCAAACGATAGATACCATAATTTTATAAAATATATTACATAACAAAAATAGTCGTGAGTTGACAGTACTCATGTGTTGAGATTAGTCGTGTGTTGAAAGAAATATTCATTTGTTGAATAGAATAACGAATCTATTGAAATATATAAAGCCGTGTTGATTAGAGTTGCGCTATTTTGACATGGACGATATTTATATCGATTATATTCGTTTTTATAATGATTATAGAAAAAGAAGTGATTTCAAAGTATAACGTTTTGAAAATATTATCATTTATATAGTAATGATATGAAATATTCAATTTTGATTTGAAATTGAATATAGAGTTGAAATGGTTTTGAAAACGAATTTAATACGATTTATAAAATACGTTTTAAAAGGAAATCGACGAAATATAATATATATATATATATGTATATTATATATATAATGGCCTGAATAGAACGCGCCGCGCCGCGGCAGTTCGTGGATTTCGACTGTTGACTTCGAATCGACATTACGGGAGATCCTTCCGTCTAATTCTCCTAAAACCGGAACCGTTGGGTTCGTATCGAAAAGGGCTTTCTAATGAATATTAGAAATTTGAAATCTAACGGTTGGATTTGGAATTATGTCCAAATCAAATTTGGAAAAGGTCATTGTAAGAGCAGTTTGATGGCCGTTGATGGAAATCGACTGTACGGGCCTTGATAAAATTATTAAAAATATTAATAATTTGTCTAAAATCATAATATGTGAATTGGAAAGAACTGGGATGTAAAATTCCACATTTGAAAAGATAAAAATAGATTTTTATCGAAATGAACTAGTTTTGAATTAGAATTAAAATCAATTTATTTTTGAAATAAATAAATTGAATTTGAATTGGTTTTGAAAATAATCAGAATTTCCAATATATATAAAGTGGAAGTGGATTTGGATCGAAATTGTCTTGGGAATGTTTCGATGTTGGATTCCGTGATTATACAGATATTGTTATGGGAATTTGAAAGATATATTTTATATCGTTATTTCCAATACGATATTTGTTGGTTTCAGAATTTGATATCGAATATAAGCTGGTATATTTTCTATTCAGAGCCTTGTATATAATATCAAATGTGATTTGGGTTTATCGTGAATCGTGTTTTAGATGACATTGGTTCTTTAACCCAGTTAAAGACAGGATATTGATTTTTGAGAAGATTAAAACTGTAACGACCCGCATTCTACGCATCGGAAGATCGTAGAATATTTATTTCTTTTTCTTAGTAAGTCGTATGGTTGTGTACTTTTGGGAAACGACTAGTAGGGTCATTTCCCATGTTCAAGATTTTTGTCGATTTTTAAATGACCGTTTTGCCCCTAGTTGAACTTGTTTTGACCATAACTTTTGACTGGAAAGGAATTTTGACATGAAACCACTTCCATTGGATCCGGATGATGGTTTACAATTCCGTAGAGTGGTCATATTAGCCAAACGGACTCACCGTTTGGGAGATATGGCTGAAACAAGTTTCAGATGGTGAAAAACAGCTTAATTGGGCTTAACCGGGTGATTAACAGCTAGGCCCAAAGGGGAATTTCGGGATTAGGAGTTTAAAAGGGCTGTTAGGGTTTGGAGAATACCTTTTTCTCATTTTTCAGCCGTTACTATTCATTCCTCTTAACCTAGCCATGGCCTCCACCCTCTAAATCTCTTCAAAACACCTCTTAATCACTTTCTAATTGAAGATTAGGCTTAGCAAACATCAAATCAAGGAGTATTAGCACGAGAACCGAGGTAGAGCTGTTGTGTAAGATTGAGAACATCACCAAATCAGAGAATATTTCAGTTTTGGGGTTTTAGTTGTGGCAAAGGTGAGTGATTAGTTTGCTTTTACACTAATTACGGTTAATTATGGGTAATTAGTGAAGATTAGCGGATTTATACACTAATAAATTCAGGAAAAATGTTTAGAAATTCTTAAATAATATTTTATGCATTTGGTAGAAATTTGGTTTAATTTGATTGAGTTTTGTTAACCCTATGATTATATTTACTTAAACATGCTTAAGGGAAAATAAGGGGTTTTGGGCACATTTGATCCATTTTGACATGTAAATTCATTGTTTTGGTGTTTGTGGTTAGTTTGCTATGTTGTTGTGACTATTTGACATGATTTGTGATTGATTAGAATAGTTAGATTTGTCGAAAACGTCGTCGAATGGCGTAAACAAGTTGCTGGAAAAGTTGCAGAAAGTTGTGCAGGGTTTCGGATCGGATCGGATATGGGCTCGGATCGGATAGGAGACCTGGGCAAGGAACCCGACCCGAACTGGAACCTGGCACAAAAGAAATTTGGCAGGAAGGAAGGCCACTGCTTAAAATCGGAGTAGGAGAGAGCGGATCGGATCGGAACTATGGAGTAGGATTAGATCGGAGTAGGAGAGAGCGGATCGGAAGATAATGGAGGCCAGATCGGATCGACTTTAGAATAGAAGGCTACGACTGGAGTAAGGCGAAGGGATCGGATCGGATCGAAGTAGATGGAAAACGAGGGAGCTGATCGGAGAAGGAGCATGAACTGGAAGGAAGACAGCAACCCGACCCGACCCGGAGGAGGACACCGACCCGACCCGAAGTGAAGTACCCGACCCGAACCGAATGGAAAGATGACAAGGAAGGAGGACCGAACCGAACCGACGAGGGTAACGACTACCGAACCGAGCCGAATTCTAGGGCTGCTACTGCACGACAACTCTTCTGAAGACCCACTCCAATTCGACCAAACCCGAGATGCAAAGGAAGTCCAAATGAGAAGCTAGAGCTCAAGATCCAGATGGGAATCAACGAGTTCGCTTCATGATTGGGCTTTGCTGCGGGACGCGTGTTAAGGGGTTATCGATGTCTATAGCTTTGGACCACTATGGTAGGAGGGACGAAGGCGGATTCAGGGCCATTATGGCATTGGTAGGACCAAGGGCTACGACCAATGTGATGGGTCATTGAAATGTTCGGTCATGACTCCATGTGTTTAGCTTGGTCATAGCAGGGTTTCTACAAGTCGGAATTCGTCGTTACCTCAATTTGTCTAGTGTTCCAAAGTGGTGGATATCGTATGCTTTACGTACTAAGTGAGAAATGTGAGGATTATTGCTATGGTTGATTTGTTTGCTATCATTATGACATGCACACCCCACCCCCGTATTCTTACACTCTTCATTATGTTACCTTAGAGTACTGTACGGTATGTGGTACTAACTCTTTGGTTGCAGGTCCAGGTTCAGGTATGGTTTAGTATACCTGTTATTATTCTGTTTAGATGCTTATCGCTCATACCAGGCTTTATGTCTGACCCAGAGTTTTATGTCTCCTCTTATTACTCTGGGTGCTCACACGAGCAGACTAGAGACAGGTTAGCTGGTGATGCACGGGTAGATGATCCGGAGACGAGCAGGAGGCTTCCACGTTATATATATATATATTATTCTCCCTGTGTTGTTGAAGATCACTGCTTGGGCATTGGTGGTGCATCTTCTACTTTAACTTTCTTTTGTTAGAGACAGAAAATTTGAAAGGTTGTAATAAGCTGTATTTGGATTTCCGCTGCTCTGATGATTGATGTTGATTTTAGTTATCAGCTTATGCACTGTCTCACCTGTTTTATGTCAAGTATGTTATTATTATATTTTATTCCATGCGCTGTGAGACATTCTACAGGTTCCTTGATTAGTTCATTCCCTTCTTTCCTTTCTTTGGCGATCGTTCCGTGCTAGTCGAGGCATGTGTACAGCGCACTTTTGGAGTAAATGTCGGTTGGTGCGGGGCGGGCCGTCACACTTGGTATCAGAGCTCTAGGTTGCGTAGTTAACCTAGGGAAGTTATCAGGGAGAGATAATATACGCATACGAGAGAGCGTATTTGTGATTACTTTGGTTTTTAAAAGCTATATATATACTATTAGTAGTATAAGGATGAAGTCGTACTGCACCAGCACCACTATGGAGTCGTTAATTGTTTCCTTTTTCAGATTGACGATGAGCCGATATACTAGAGGTGCTGGTAGGGGAGCCAATAATGGGAATGCTGCTGACGTGAGGACGACGTTTACTGACCTCATGAGAGAGATGCTTAGAGATGTACAGAGGGCAGCTCCCAATGGTGGAAATGGTGGTGGTCCAATAGTGCAGGCGCCAAGAGTCGACTTCGCCAAACTGAATAAGGATTATACTAGTCTTGGTGGGAAGTCGTTCCACGGAACAGAGTCGGCCACGGAGGTTTAGGATTGGTTGGATAGTTGCGAACATATCTTCGAGGATTTGGGTATCGAGGATGCGATGAAGAGAAAGCTAGCGTCCCGTCAGCTGCAAGGGCGGGCAATGAATTGGTGGAATGCTATAAAGGCAGCTACTCCCGAAGATCAGATTACTTGGGAGCAGTTTAAGGCTCGCTTTAGCGAGAAGTTCATTCCAGCTGCTCAGAAGTCAGTGCTGTTTAAGAAATTCTTAAAGCTCAAGCAGAATGGAAGAGCTGTCTCGGAGTACATTGCTGAATTTGACACTTTGTCAAAATATGGGTTATCTCTTATTGATACTGCCGAGAAAAGAATGAGAAATTCATAACTGGTTTGGATCAGTACTTGGCGGAAAGACTTATTAACCACATCGATGAGACGTTTGAATCGATTGTGGGGAAAGCATTAAGATCAGAAAGTCTCTACCCTAAGCCAAAAACTGAGGTTGCATCTGCGGAAGAGCCAAAACCACAAGCAAGTGGTGGAGGCAAGTGTGGTTCCCAGAATAAGAGAAAGCAGAATCAGACTAAGGACGACCAGAAGAAAAAGAATAAGCAAGATGTGGAGTGCTTCAGCTGTGGTAAGAAGGGCCATTATGCTAGTAATTGTCGGGCCAAGCCAGCGGATAGGAAGTGCTTCAACTGTGGCCAAATGGGACATCACAAGGACAAGTGTCCACATCCCCCTAAAGAAAAGCAAATGGTGAAAGCCTACGCTCTTAATGCTATTCCTTCTTCATCGAATGCCCCAACTGCAGCGGAGAAGGGAAATAATGTCGTCATTCAAGGTATGTTTTCTGTTTATGATGTTCCTATTAAAGTTTTGTTTGATACCGGAGCTTCCAGTTCTTTCATATCTAGTGACCTGGTAGATAGTTTGGGATTGGAGCCCGAGATTGTCGATAGACCTTTAGTAGTGACGAACCTGATTGGTGGTTCGACTAGCCTTAGCATGATTTGTCGTAATGTGGTCCTATCGAGTCATGGATGCATGTTTGTTTGTGATTGCTTTGTTTTGGGCTTTACTGGGTTTGGCATTATTTTGGGAGTAGATTGGCTCCGAAGATACGGGGTGGTGATAGACTGTGAGGGCTTTTTGGTGACAGCTAGAGCGGATGATGGACGGAGGATAGTGTTTGGTGGTCTACCCAGTAAGGGGGTATTGGCTAGTTTTCTAAACTCCCTCGACATTCCGCATAGTGAGTTGTCAGGTTTGCCCGTGGTTGGCCAGTATCCGGATGTTTTCGAAGAAGTGACCGGACTTCCACTACACCGAGAGATTGAGTTTCGTATTGATTTGGTAAAGGATGCCAGGCCTATAGTGATGCCACTTCGTCGTATGGCACCAAGGGAGCAGCGAGAGCTCGAGGTACAAGTCAGCGATCTTTTGAAGAAGGGATTTATCAGAAGGAGTGTTTCTGAATGGGGAGCACCAGTTGTGTTTGCTACCAAGGCGGATGGTTCCCTTCGTTTGTGTGTAGACTACCGCGAGTTGAATAAAGTGACGAGGAAGAACAAGTATCCTCTACCGCGGATAGATGATTTGTTCGATCAGTTGAGTGGCGCGAGAGTATTTCCTCAGTTGGATCTCGCGACAGGTTTTCATCAGCTTAGAGTGGAAGCTGAGAGTATAGCTAAAACGGCATTTCGAACGTCGTCTGGATTTTATGAGTGGTTGGTCATGCCATTCGGACTGACCAATGCCCCAGCATATTTTGTGGATCTTATGAATAGGATATTCAGAGATCAGTTGAATAAGTTTGTCCTTGTGTTCGTTGATGATATTTTGGTCTATTCGAGGACAGAGGAAGAACACAAGGAACATTTAAGAGTAGTGATGGAGGTGTTGAGAAAACACCAATTGAAAGCAAAGTTTTCTAAGTGTCACTTCTGGAAGAGGGAAGTGAGGTTCTTGGGCCATGTTGTATCAGAGAATGGTATTGCCGTGGACCCGGCGAAAGTGGCTACGGTATAGGATTGGCATACGCCCAAGAGTGCAACAGATGTAAGAAGTTTCTTGGGGTTAGCTGGATATTATCGTAAGTTTATCCAAGGTTTCTCCAAGATAGCAGCACCATTGACCCAGTTGACCAAGAAGAATCAAGCTTTTGTCTGGGATGGAAGGTGCGAGAATGCATTTAAGAGTCTGAAGGACAAGTTGACAAGCGCACCTGTGTTAGTCATTCCTAAGGGGAATGAAGAGATGACAGTATACACGGATGCCTGTGGTACCGGACTGGGTGCTGTATTGATGCAAGGCGGTAGGGTTGTAGCTTATGCAAGTCGGCAATTGAAACCGCACGAGAGAAGATACCCCACCCATGACTTGGAATTGGCAGCGATCGTGTTCGCGTTAAAGATGTGGAGACACTATCTCTTGGGAGAAAGATTTGATCTATTTACAGATCATAAGTCGTTGAAGTATCTCTTCTCCCAGAAGGATCTAAATCTCCGGCAACAAAGGTGGTTAGAGTTCTTGGATTCCTATGATTTTGACATCGCATATACACCGGGAAAGGGCAATGCGGTGGCTGATGCATTGAGTAGAATACATGCCAGCTTAGGGGCTATGTTCCTTGAATGGAAGCAACTGGAGTATATCGCGGGGTTTGATTTCAGACCGAAGTGCAAATTGGATCCAGAAATGTTAGCAAGTTTGACGATCAGACCCACTTTGATTGAGCGGATCGGCTCTAGTCAGAGGGACGATCCTAACCTATTGGAAATCATCTCCAAGTTAGAGATGGATATCGATGAGGAGATGAACAAGTATGGGCTTGATCGAGATGGATGGCTTAGAAAGAATGGAAAGCTTGTTGTACCCAATGTCAATGGATTGAGAGATGAAGTGCTTAGAGAATGTCATCACTCAAAACTGACTATACACCCCGGTGGTAACAAGATGTATCGAGACATGAAGTAGACCTACTACTGGGAAGGGATGAAAAGAGACGTTGGGAACTTTATATCCAAGTGCATGAATTGCCAACTAGTTAAAGCCGAGCAAAAGAAGCCTAGTGGGTTGTTACAGCCATTAGAAATTCCCGAATGGAAATGGGAGCAAGTCTCGATGGATTTCATCGATAGTTTACCAAGGACTAGATCGGGACATGATAGCATTTGGGTAGTTGTGGATCGACTGACTAAAAGTGCAAGATTTATACCAGTCAAATCGCAGAACGGCAGCTAAGTTAGCAGAATTGTATATGAAGTGGGTAGTGAGATTTCATGGAGTACCTAAAAGCATTGTGAGCGACCGAGACCCGTTGTTCACTGGTGGGTTTTGGAAGAGCTTACAAGAGGCTCTAGGGTCAGAGTTACATCTCAGTACCGCATATCATCCTCAGACCGACGGTCAGACGGAGAGGGTGAATCGTATTTTGGAAGATCTCTTGAGAGCATGTATATTGGATTTTGGTGGATCATGGGATGACCATTTGCATCTAGTAGAGTTTGCATATAATAATAGCTATCAATCCAGTATTGGTATGGCTCCGTTTGAAGCTTTGTACGGAAGACCATGCAACTCACCATCATGTTGGATAGAGACTGGCGAGAAGTTTATGCTTGGACCAGATGTGGTGAGGGAAACTTCAGATAAAATCAAGACCATTCAACAACGAATGAAGGCTGCCCAAGATAGGCAGAAGAGTTATGCTGATAAGAGGAGAAGAGACTTAAAATTCTCCGTTGGTGACTTGGTGTTTGTCAAGATTTCTCCGTTGAAGAGCGTAATACGATTTGGCAGGGGAGGCAAGTTGGCACCAAGGGTTGTTGGCCCATTCCCAGTTCTCGAACTAGTTGGAAGTTTGGCATATAAAGTTGAATTACCGGACAAGATGGCGGGAGTTCACAACGTATTTCATGTTTCCCAGTTAAGGAAGTTTGTGCACGACCCTAATGTGGCTATTTCACCTGACCAGTTGGACGATATCGAGGTTGAACCTGAGGCGGTTGGGAACCGTAGGCCTATGCGTATCGTTGGGAACGATACGAAGCAACTTCGAAGGAAGGCGGTGAAACTAGTCAAAGTCCAGTGGGGTGAGGATGAGAAAGACTGTACTTGGGAAACAGAGGAGGACATAAGGAAGAAGTATCCAGAACTCTTTGCCTGGTAAGATTTTATTAGCGATTTAGTTTTCTGCATGCTAGGTTATGTTTGTTTTGCTTGTTTTGCATGTTTGATTGCTGTGTATGATTGTTAGGCATGCGAGATTCATTGTTTGTTTTTCGTTAAGGAATTTCGAGGGCGAAATTTCTTAAGGGGGGGAGAATGTAACGACCCGCATTCTACGCATCGGAAGATCGTAGAATATTTATTTCTTTTTCTTAGTAAGTCGTATGGTCTTGTACTTTTGGGAAACGACTAGTAGGGTCATTTCCCATGTTCATGATTTTTGTCGATTTTTAAATGACCGTTTTGCCCCTAGTTGAACTTGTTTTGACCATAACTTTTGACTGGAAAGGAATTTTGACATGAAACCACTTCCATTGGATCCGGATGATGGTTTACAATTCCGTTGAGTGGTCATATTAGCCAAACGGACTCACCGTTTGGGAGATATGGCTGAAACAAGTTTCAGATGGTGAAAAACAGCTTAATTGGGCTTAACCGGGTGATTAACAGCTAGGCCCAAAGTGGAATTTCGGGATTAGGAGTTTAAAAGGGCTGTTAGGGTTTGGAGAATACCTTTTTCTCATTTTTCAGCCGTCACTATTCATTCCTCTTAACCTAGCCATGGCCTCCACCCTCTAAATCTCTTCAAAACACCTCTTAATCACTTTCTAATTGAAGATTAGGCTTAGCAAACATCAAATCAAGGAGTATTAGCACGAGAACCGAGGTAGAGCTGCTGTGTAAGATTGGGAACAGCACCAAATCAGAGAATATTTCGGTTTTGGGGTTTTAGTTGTGGCAAAGGTGAGTGATTAGCTTGCTTTTACACTAATTACGGTTAATTATGGGTAATTAGTGAAGATTAGCGGATTTATACACTAATAAAATCTGGAAAAATGTTTAGAAATTCTTAAATAATATTTTATGCCTCTGGTAGAAATTTGGTTTAATTTGATTGAGTTTTGTTAACCCTATGATTAGATTTACTTAAACATGCTTAAGGGAAAATAAGGGGTTTTGGGCACATTTGATCCATTTTGACATGTAAATTCATTGTTTTGGTGTTTGTGGTTAGTTTGCTATGTTGTTGTGACTATTTGACATGATTTTGGATTGATTAGAATAGTTAGATTTGTCGAAAACGTCGTCGAATGGCGTAAACAAGTTGCTGTAAAAGTTGCAGAAAGTTGTGCAGGGGTTCGGATCGGATCGGATATGGGCTCGGATCGGATAGGAGACCTGGGCAAGGAACCCGACCCGAACTGGAACCTGGCACAAAAGAAATTTGGCAGGAAGGAAGGCCAATGCTTAAAATCGGAGTAGGAGAGAGCGGATCGGATCGGAACTATGGAGTAAGATCGGATCGGAGTAGGAGAGAGCGGATCGGATCGGAAGATAATGGAGGCCAGATCGGATCGACTTAAGAATAGAAGGCTACGACTGGAGTAAGGCGAAGGGATCGGATCGGAGTAGATGGAAAACAAGGGAGCTGATCGGAGAAGGAGCATGAACTGGAAGGAAGACAGCAACCCGACCCGACCCGGAGGAGGACACCGACCCGACCCGAAGTGAAGTACCCGACCCGAACCGAATGGAAAGATGACAAGGAAGGAGGACCGAACCGAACCGACGAGGGTAACGACTACCGAACCGAACCGAATTCTAGGGCTTCTACTGCACGACAACTCTTCTGAAGACCCACTCCAATTCGACCAAACCCGAGATGCAAAGGAAGTCCAAATGAGAAGCTAGAGCTCAAGATCCAGATGGGAATCAACGAGTTCGCTTCATGATTGGGCTTTGCTGCGGGATGCGTGTTAAGGGGTTATCGATGTCTATAGCTTTGGACCACTATGGTAGGAGGGACGAAGGCGGATTCAGGGCCATTATGGCATTGGTAGGACCAAGGGCTACGACCAATGTGATGGGTCATTGAAATGTTTGGTCATGACTCCATGTGTTTAGCTTGGTCATAGCAGGGTTTCTACAAGTCGGAATTCGTCGTTACCTCAATTTGTCTAGTGTTCCAAAGTGGTGGATATCGTATGCTTTACGTACTGAGTGAGAAATGTGAGGATGATTGCTATGGTTGATTTGTTTGCTATCATTATGACATGCACACCCCACCCCCGTATTCTTACACTCTTCATTATGTCACCTTAGAGTACTGTACGATATGTGGTACTAACTCTTTGGTTGCAGGTCCAGGTTCAGGTATGGTTTAGTATACTTGTTATTATTCTGTTTAGATGCTTATCGCTCATACCAGGCTTTATGTCTGACCCAGAGTTTTATGTCTCCTCTTATTACTCTGGGTGCTCACACGAGCAGACTAGAGACAGGTTAGCTGGTGATGCACGGGTAGATGATCCGGAGACGAGCAGGAGGCTTCCACGTAATATGTATATAGTATTCTCCCTGTGTTGTTGAAGATCACTGCTTGGGCATTGGTGGTGCATCTTCTACTTTAACTTTCTTTTGTTAGAGACAGAAAATTTGAAAGGTTTTAATAAGCTGTATTTGGATTTCCGCTACTCTGGTGATTGATGTTGATTTTAGTTATCAGCTTATGCACTGTCTCACCTGTTTTATGTCAAGTATGTTATTATTATATTTTATTCCATGCGCTGTGAGACATTCTACAGGTTCCTTGATTAGTTCATTCCCATCTTTCCTTTCTTTGGCGACCGTTCCGTGCACTTTTGTAGTAAATGTCGGTTGGTGTGGGGCGGGCCGTCACAAAAACTAAGTGGAGTTTTAATGAATCTTTAATTAGATTGAAATGGGAATTGATAATTTAAATTATCAAATCTGAAAGGTGATCGAGAATGGAGTACCACCAGTTTTGCTCCAAAGCGATAGTTAAATCTTTAATTAGATTTGAACGTGAAATGGTAATTAATTTTACCGATAATACCGTGGTGTTAGATATGGAGTATTACCAGTTTTGCTCCATGGGATGAATAGGTTGGGATTGGGAAATAAAATAAATAATTACTTCGGTGTGGTTCGCTAATCCCGACTAGTTTGGAAAACCATAATTTGGTTCGAAATGATATCCAGAGGAAGATTAAAGAATAAATTTAGAAGAATTTATCTTTGATAAAATTAATGGGAACCTATTCCCTAAGAATGTGATTTGTGAATAAAAGAATATTCTGAATTGGAATGAGGCGTTTGCTGTGTTTGTGTAACATTTGTTTATCATATACGTGGGTTATTCAGAAAGGCCGGGTTTATACCCATTCTGAATAACCGATTCGACGAGATGTCGAAGATGAAGACGGTGGTTGAAGACCGGAAGTCTTCACATCGTTTGGGTGATTACTGATGATCTCGATTGGGCTGTACACCCAAGATGAGGGAAACAGTTGGTGATCGTCTAGACGTACTTGGAGATCGATGGATATGCGAGGAAAGTGCCTCCGGTTTCGTTCAGACCCAGAACGAACTTATAAAATGATTGTGTGTCTGACATTGGATTTTATTCTGTGTTGATTGATCTCTATTAAATATACATCTGTTTGGCGGAGGAGAATTTATTCTCTTGCTTAACGCCCTTCTCTGAGACGTACGAGCTCAGAGGTTGTATATCGGTGGACATCAGTCGCATGGAGTGAATTGCCTGTGTGGCAGGCCTAAGTGGCAATTGATCAAGGCTTCTGTTGAAAAGCAAAGTCTTGTGGTTGATGATCAAAGCACGGCCTGTGTGGCGCAGCTTTGTGTATAACGTGAATTCCCAAGCCTCACACCTCGGTATGAGTCAAAAACGGGATATGTACCGTTGGGAGAACACGACGTTTCTTTCAAGCTATGGGTGATGTCAGTGACCTACCAGCCCTGACATTTATATACTTTTCACCTGTGTGGTTTTTGGAATGTGAGGCGCCTTGGATATAGGTCTGTAAGGACCGGGAAACGTGTGTTCAGGAATTGCCAATCCTCAAAAGTAAGAGAGGACCGACCCAACCGATTCCAAGGATCATAGTGGGGTCCTGAGACATTTGCTAAAGTGTCTCGAACGGAGAGGAGCTTGCCCCTTGCCTCGACTCATGATGGAATCCAATTTCCAATACGTGATAATTCAGTTTTATTTGTAGAACCTAGTATGACGACATGATAGATGGTAACCATGCCGCCTAGGATTGATATTTATGATTTGAATTATTTTGACACTATACACTTATTATAGTATCAAATGATTTGTTTTGAACGTACCAAACATGTTTGGCTATTATAAGGGAAAACCTATCCTCCGGCTTGCGTTGCATTGTGTGATGGGACCTGGGTCTTATAATAGCTTCATTTTTTCGAAAAAGCATTGCGCTGTTTTGTAATATGCACTAGTGTTCTTGGGAGGAAACCTGTTCCGTGTTATACGGAGTGGTCCCTTGAATTACTCTCTTTTAAAGTTTTAAATAACTGTTTTAGTTCTCACACCAGTCACATGATTGACCTGGAGTTTATTGTTTTAACCTAAACTCTAGGTGTAATGGCTCGATTTTCGATACCTTGAAAACTGTGTCATTATTGAAAGAATTAAGAGGATGAGATAGATAAGATAGAACTAATAGAATAGAAGAAGAAGAACATCAGAACTCGAGTAAACACGAAACTCACAGCGGAATGGATAAATTTTATTATAACATAACTTTGAAATACAAATCTGAGTTTGTATAAATACATACCATGTATCAGAGTACAATACATCATATCACAACGGAAATATTCTCTAACTAATTAATGGTGAAGCCTTCTGTTTCCAGCTCCTCCAAGTGAATCTGTAAAAGCCTGAAGCATGTGACTGCCCATACAAATTTGGGCACCCAAGAGTTTATAGGAAACAAACAAAATAAACTCTGGGTCAGTCATGGGACTGGTGTGAGTAAATTCCAACCATAATGTTTAACTTTGAAAATTCTTTTCAAACAAGAAGATAATAGTAAGTCCAGCCCACACATAAACATGGACGGTTTTTACCTTACTATAATCCAAAATACTTTGATATCAAACCCCAGTGATATTATAATAATGTCTACTCAATTAAATAATCAAGTAGTAGAACGCTTGCATCTCACGTCCTACATATATATATCATAAAAATCAAAAACTGCAGGGTGCTTATTGGAGAATGGATTCGAACTGACAAGGTATAGGAGCACCTTCCGAACAGTGTACTCTAGAGGGGATACACCTGGGTTCAACAAGAACGTCTTGCAACCCGGCCACACATGACCGCTCACTCATTTAGCTTGAGTGTCGCGAATATATTGCTCCCATGGTTGTAGGCCATCCAACCGTCATCTGAAGATACAGAATCGAAAAGAAGTTTAAATATGAATTTTCTCTAGATCGGTGACAATACACCCTGCTTGGGGATGACCCAACTAGCCATGCTGCCTAGCCCAACTTTTGTTACTTCCTGGTTGTGAGGCTAGAGGTTACGTCTATCTTCAGAACATCTGATCACCATTCCCTTTGAATGCCACATCGTCAAATCCGTAATCACACATTGACTACACAAATGCACACTGGGTGTATAATAAATAGAAGTTACAATCTCCCCACCAACTTGGTATATTCGTAAAATCAACGGCGTGACCGTTGGAAATACTCTGTCAGACACTCGTCCATACAAGTTGTCCTGGGACTGGACAAACAGAAAATACCATTTTGGAACTGGACGACCGTTGCATTTTACTCCGTCTTCAATTAATTTCAGGATATCTGATTCGCAGCGCTTATGCCTATACGGAGTGGTTTTCGGATAATAAATCCAACTGGTCTCTCCATATTGACAACGATGGTCAAACAATTCGATAACCGGTTATTTAACCATCGAAGTAAAAACAAACATCCATTCTAATGTATAACTAAACATCACACAACCACAGACATTTTTATTTAACATTCGTTTTATTATTCGAATTCCCATATCTTACCAGATATTTCTCAAATCCCATTTTAGCCTTTTCATACTTCCTAAAAAAACCATCCCCAGTTATTTAACTCTTACTTCCCATTTTCCAGAAAATATATGTCATTAACGTTCGAAACATTTTCATTCTTTTCACATTTCTTGGTTTCTACACTTGGATCATATACCCTGTCTTTATTGGAAAAATATTTCCAATTTCATTATAAATATTTTAGTCGGCCAACCGTTTACTTTTAAAACATTATTCACTTACAAATGTGAATACCATTCCTGTTATAGAAATCTGAATACCTTTATCAAATAACTCTTTATTTATATAATCAATACCATTATCTCGTTTACCGAAATCTCTTTCATACTTTATATTCCCAATCCACTTTATAAACTCTGTTCTCTAAGACAACTTCTTATCAAGTTATAACTAAACACTGACTACATATCCTATTATAATTAATTGGTTTAAGCTAAGTACTAACGATCCTATCAGATTATAATTCCTAAAATCATTTACTTCAATACATTCGACTTCGTCGAATTATAGTTCCAAATCCTAATGGTTTAATTCTAGTTACATTTTTAACATCGAAATGCTGCCATTGTTTTCTGATACGATTCTCCAATTTCTTTTTCTAAACTTATTCTTATATTTCCTTTGGACAAACAGTATATACTTATTTCCTTTAGAATACGTGGATTTCAAATCAAATTGTTTCCTTTCCTAGGAAGTGCTGCTATATATAAAAATCACGCTTAAGTTTGGTTAACAGCATTAATTTATCGCTATAGTTCAAACTTGTCATACGCTGTAATATTCTCCTTTATAACTAATCTTGACATAACAGTCACGCTTAAACCTAGTCAACAACGTTTATTTTATCGCTATAGTTCTAAGACTTGCAATATGCTGCCATATTCCATTTTATAACTAATCTCGACATCTTTTTCCGTTACAAACCAATATCATCCCTTGATAATAGTGAAGTCATTCAAGTTGGGGTATTTTATTTACCTCTCAGACCTTGATCGACAACGTTCTTATCTTAGAATAGATATACGTCTGTAACTCTAAACTCCTTATTACTAATAACATACATCAAATCGTATTTCCTTGTTTTATTTTGGAATATGGTTTTATAACACCATATTCATACTTTGAAATTTCCGTTGTTTATGATTATTTATTTTAAACATTAACTCTTCGCTTTAACTTCATTTCACAGTTCTATTTATAACTTCTTTACAAGGACCAAGTTAATCTAAAAATCATTTTTCAGTTAAACAGTTGATTTAAATCAACTTCATTCCATCAGTAGATTCGTTAACTGATTTTAATCACCTTACCATTAGATTAATATATTTAATCTAATAATATTTCTAAATTGTTTGTCTTAAAATAATTATCCAAATATTTACTCGTAGGATAACTTCTGCTTATTTAAATGTCAACAATCGTTTTACTTACTTTATAAAATGAACTCTAAAATATTGATTTATAATAGAACTTCTATTATAAATTTAAAACTTCACTTTAATTATAAAAATATAATTTTTATAATTCACTTCGTTGATTTTCCTGACGGCCAATCAACTTCTTAACAAAACGATGGGTTTACGGTCGATTATTACCATTTTCTTAATCGATATTGTTTATTTATTTATCAAGGCAAATGCTGAATTTTCATTCAACATCAATTATCCACACGGGGTTTTAAATGTAATTCGGGTTCGAACAGTGCATACAAAACAAACAGTACATATAAATATCGAGGAATCCGGTCGGATTCCTCCAACCGGTTTTCCGCATCCACAGATGTTAGTCAAACAATTATCACTGATTCCATACTAGGGGATATTTAAAATCGACGAAATCAGTATCCAACCGGTGATGTGTACATATGCAAGGATATATAACATTTAACCAATTTAATCTACCTAATCGACCATCACACACCATTCAAACAACATTCAAACAACATTAAAATATATTAAAATAGATCAGAGTTAGTGATTTTACTCACATTTACGCGTTAACCATTAAATAACGATTTGCGTCACTTTCGGTCTCACCAAATTATCCGTCGGTGTAGTGCTTTCTAATACGAACCCGTCGGCTCCTGTTTCACTTTGATCGTATAAACCAGTCCACTGGTTCTCCATCCAACCGTGTATACATGCGTGTCATCCCCTTCTTCGCTTAGCCCTTCCAGTTTGCGTTGAAGCCTCAGCGTCGTACAGTGCTTCTTGCGTACAAACTCCATACAAACCTGATGACTTTCCAGTACACACTCGCTCGCGTTTTTCATTGGCTATACACCATGCATGTCACAAACTCCACTAACATTCTATCAGCGCTTTTCTCCAAAACAGAGAGCAATATCATCAACATTTTAAATGCTTCCTTCCTCAAACGACTCCTTTGTCATAGTTTGAAACATGAGTTGTTGCAACAGTGCAACGCCGCACACCCCTAACAGTCAAATAAGTCACCGATCCTCCAACATTTATGCACCACAACATTTACTATAGTTCAATTGATTCCTTCACTTCACTTGTTTCCTTCTGCGGTGTAACCGTTCAATTTTCACATGAACACTCATCTCGGTACCGTTCCTACTTCAGCCTATTTCCCTTCTCCCGTTTGTCCACCCAACATCACTTTGTTAATTAATATTTTACATTATAATTTCTTTAAACCAGAGCCATAACAGGACCATCTAACTTCCTTTCTGGTCTCACTACTGCAGAATTCAAACATTGCTTGGAAAAGACACGCAGAAGAACACCTTTACGTTCACGGTTTCCGGCAACACAAAAGAAGACCTCATTTTCTACACCCAAAGTAAAACACCACTGTTCCACTACTGTATATTACCAACTTCCCATTATCAACTGCATGCAGTAGACTGAGTACGCCCATGCTTCTCTTTTTTCCCACTTTGAAAACTGCTAGCGCACCTTCTAAGTTTATGTTGAACAGTTTGCACTTCTCGCCTCCTTCTGAACGCACCCCTCAACTTCAGTCCGCATGAATCTCCACTTGTCTTTATAGCCTGCCATTTCTTCATCATTCTCATTCTTCTGAGTATCTCCCACGCCCATACTTCTCCATTAGAAACTGGACCCTAGTTTCTTGAATCTTCCTTTTAGCTTATAAAGCTCGTCTCCTTCCAAGTTCCAAGTGCAAAAGCCTGACCTTCCATACAAAGAATGCTACTTCTCCTGTAGCTTTAGAACGCACCACACTCCCCTACTTAACCCCATGTATCCTTATATTTCACTCATTCATTCTTCAATGAGAACACCCACTTAGAAACGCAAATTCCCTGTACCCCACTTCCTGATTTCCTTCCTTCTCTTTACCATTTAAGTGCACAACTCCCCTTCCTGTACGCTTCAGCTTTCACCTACCCTCCTTTACTTCGTACTCCCAGCCAGAAATACATTAACATCTCCTCACGTTTGCTCTACAGCAAACAGGCGACACCCAACTTCCGCATACTATGCTGCCATAGGGACAACAGCGTCCTCTTTGTGTATCAGTTGCCCCCATCATTCCCTTGCACATGCAGCTCCCATCAACTCACAGATCCACACATGAACTCATGAAGACATCCACCAAGTACCCTTCACGGGTCCATACTTCACATCATCACGCACACGAGGCTTATGGGTTTTTTTTCGTGATTTAAAACGAAGTATACGATTTGCTTGAGTTTTTGTATGAATTGCGATGGAGCGTTAAAACCATGAATGGTTTTCTGGAAAAACAAAAACAAGTGGGGATGAGCAAACAGTTTGTGTTATTATATATATACCCACAACTCCACTTAGGCGTTAAGTAATAGGATAAGTATAGGGTAGACGTCATTTTTTTATATATAGGTCATGGCATTGATTTAACTTCACACTAAGGAGGATAACTTACAATAGCTAGATTGATTTGCAATAGGAAGGCTATACAAGCACGTTAAGGACTTATTAGGGGTAGGTTGAATTTTGTGATATGAAAACGCAGATTGATGGCAAAGACATTTATTTTGATAGGACTTTTCATAGGTAGCACGTCCTATGCGTGTAATCCTATTTCTTAAACACAAAGGAAAGGTACACACGTTTTGTCATTTAGGGTAGGATAGGATTTATTTTCATATACATTAGACGTTGAAATGATGTACCCACAACTTAGTAGGTAAGGAAAACAATTTTATATACGTATGTTATTTGAATATATTACCTTGCTGAATGCACGTTGAGTTATATACAAGATATTTACTAAGCGTGCCCGTTTCGTAAAACTACATTCATGTTCGAGTTGCTACGGACAGAAATAAGAATACAGTCGTGTCCAACGATGTGTCACGATCCCGAAAATATAATAATATCGGTAGATTAACTCATATTGTGAAACCCCGAAATATCGATACAGGGTGCGAAATACTCCAAATAAAAAGTTGCATATTTAATTAATTAAAAATTATAGTAAAATTCTAAAAATTAAATTATCACCATGTCTCAAAAGAATCTTGTTCAAATTTGAATCCGATATCTAGTTATTTCAAATAAACCGTTACGGTCGATATACGATTTTATAGCGACTTTTCGAATATTTGATTTGGACATATCTTGCAATCTATACGACGAAATCTTGTTTTTTCACTTCTATTGGAAAGATACAGTTTAACAGATTCCAACGTTTCTTGTTTCGAAGAAATCCGATTTAAAACGAGTCTGGTACACTCAGTTGAAGTTCAGAACGTTAAATTATGAACTGCAGCGATAATACGGGCTCGATTATATTTAATATATATTTTTATACGTTCAACTTCATTTTAATTAATATATAATCCATTTATACTGCGAATTTAATATTTAAACTGATTTAAATATTCAAATTCAAACCATTAAAATGCGGGACGTTACACTGGGTGCCCCTATTTTCTACACGGGCAGCCAGTAGTTTTGGTTTTGCAGATTTATATTCACAGGGTCCTGATTTACAGCTGGAACGATGCTCGGAAAGCTCTGTATCCGTGTATCACTTTCAGTTGTGTTTTGTTTATTTTTCCGCTGCTATGTAATTTATTGTAATCTCTGATATTTACCGAATGTGTAATATTTATTCATACTCTGTATATTCTTGTATCTGATGGAATTGTTGTAATAACAATGAAATGTTCTTCCGTCTGAGTTCTGATTTGTCCTATTCTCAAACGATTAGGGGTTTTGAACGGTCTTGGTCGGTTTAATGATCGATTCGGATCGAGCGAAATTCCTTGTCGTCACATTTTGGTATCAGAGCTTTGGTTTACAGAGCCCGAGAACAAGACACATTAGAACCATATGAAAGAATTCACCAGATATTGGATTAGTAATATCCAATTAGAATGACTCGTTAGAGATGGGATCAGTAGTATCCTAGGACGAGTGTGAAGAGTATATTTTTCAAATGAAAACAAACATTGTTTTGAAAATTTAAACCTTATTCAACGTATTTGAATATTTATTTATATTGAATTTGGACAATCCAATATATAAAGATTTTGCATATACGCGTCATGAACGTATATTCGAAGTTTTAATATACTGGATAGATATAGAATCACACTCTAGTTGCCCAGGGATGATTCTGATAAGGCTGCAGCGTTATCAGTATTTATGTTCATGTTTCAAAGGTGTGATTTCTATATATTTCCATTAGGCTGGTGTGAGAACCAAAATATAGCTATAATACATTGTTGTGAATTGGCATCAAAAACATGATTTTCTGTATATATATCAAAATTATGAATTTGAAACGATAATCCACTAATTGATTGCTGGTTGTGTTGTTTGTTTATTTGTTTGATAATTTTGAACCATTTAGCCTAATTGAACCGAATATTGAATTGTTTGAAATTAGTCGCATTTTCTTGCATATACATGTACTTACATTGAACAGGTCATAGCAAGGAGGCTAGAGCAGAGAATAAAATTGTTTGCCCGACAAATAGGTACATATTTACTATAATTTACTGTTTTGTTTGGGTGATGATGATTTTATGAGCCGATTGGCTAGCCGCTTGGCTTTTTCTTTTTGAGATCAGAGGGCCTGTATGGCAATTTCGGAATTTTCTCGGTGCTCCCGGTGCAGGGGAGGTAATGGCGAAATTTTTCGAAAATTTCGGGTGTTAGCTAAAATTTTGAAAAATTTGAAAAGTTCTTAGAAACTGAAAAGTTGAAAAACTTAGGCCGTACTCAAAATAAAGGAAGTTGAGTTGATTTGTAAAACAACTTTCGGGTTCGTTCCTTTTCGGGGACGAAAAGTTTTAAGTGGGGGAGATTGTAACAAATCGAAAAATGCGAGCCAATTTAAAAAAATTATTTTAGCAATTTTAGTGAATTTTGAATATTTGAAATGAATTATTTTAAATAATATTGACGAGAAATTTATTTTGAATGGAATTCGAACTTATATATTTATATATGTCATCGTTAGAATATAAATATTTATTTTAAATTATAAAGGGAATTGAAAATGGCGCGGTAGTTCGATAATTCGATTTCAAATTTCATTTGAACATACGGGTTGCAAAATAAACCGGATTTTAGCGAAACCAATAAATAATTGAATGTATTTGATAATACCTTTCCAACGAATCCGTAAAATCAAAATTTCATAGTGGGGATAAAAAGTTATGTCCAGTTGAAAATTCAAAATAGTCGCTATGGAATTCAGGCCCCTAAAAATAGCCATTTTGCAAACGACCTCGGATTTCGATGAAACCACTTTTGTTGGATCCGTGATGTCAAATTATTGCTAGATTTCAATTTTCATAATTTTTCGATTAAATATGTGAGCGTGGCAAAGGAAAACGCGTTTGACCAGTTTCAGTTGATTTTAATCGACTGGAAAATGGCCATTTTTCCAACGGTCTCAGAATTCGATGAAATTAGTTTTGTTAGGACCGTATCATCAATACAAAGCTAGAAAATATTTTTCGGAAATTTTTAGAGTTCGTATGTGGCCCCAGTAAATTGTTCAAATTCAATATATAGAGTTATATTTTGATTTTGATGAAAACTGATCGTAACGATCGAATTGGCCTTCGTGGAATATCCCATTGTGTTCAGAATGGGGGTAATTAGCTAGGGGCGACAGTCGTTGGGCCTCGGTTGGGGTTTGAAACAAAAGTCAACTTTAAGGTGAAAATAAATTAAGTAATTAAAATATAAATATTCACATAACCCCCCCTCTCCTTATTCTCTTCACCGTTCAGAATTTTAAAAAGAAAAAAAAAACCTACGACCTAAATCGATGGAGGCTGGCCCATCGCCGCCGCAACCAGGCCTGGCGCCCACCTCCGCCGAGCTCCGGCGATCGCCCCCTCCACCTTTCCTCCTTCCTCCCTCCATCGATCACACCCCCCCCCCTCGTCGAAGCCTGCTGCGCGACCCCCAAAACCCCCCTGAAGCGAACGCCTCCGCCACTTCATCGCCCCCCATGTGCCGCGTCGGCCAACCACCACCGCGCCGATAAGCCTCCGACCCCCCCTCTGACCTGCTGAAGCCGGCACCCTCCCCCTTTGTACCCCGTAAGTTTTTACTTTATTTTATTTTCTTTGTTTAGTTTATAAAATCGGTTTTATTATATGATTGGAAAACATATATAGATAAAAGTTTAGATTTTTAATAGATAAAAGATATGATTTTTAATAGGTTAAAAGGTTAAAAGTATAATTTTTATAATATAGAAAGGTATAATTTTTGTATGAAAGAATATATAAGAAAGGTTTAATCTTTATATAGCGTTCGAATATAAAAATTCGATTTTTATATATTGAATAGCAAAGTAAAAATTCGATTTTTATATAGAGAGGAGAGTTATAAAAATATAATCTTTATTATATGAACACCGTTGTAAAAATAGAATTTTTATCTTATAGTAGCGATGTAAAAATAGAATTTTTTATCCACATGGAGTAATTATAAAAATATGATTTTTATATACATGGCAAGAATTTAAAAATGTGATTTTTATATATGTAGTGGCTACGGGTAACGAAAGTGACGAAAGGCGAGAACGACGAAGACTTCTACATTTGAAGTGTCGTGGAGTTGGGATAGCTTTGGTGAGAACTTCTCACTTTAAATTCCTTTTTCTAGTTATATATATACTAGGATGCTGACGGTGCTTAGCAGCACCCGACACCCGTCGCCCACAGACTATGGACGGCTTGTATGTTTGTTTGATGTGTTGTGAAATTTGTTTGTGATGTTGATGTGAAATCGATAATATAGATTAATGTGTTGAAATAAATTAATTATCGTTGGAAATATAATTTTTAACGTGAATGTGAATAAATGAATATTTATAAACAAATCGGCCGATTTGTTTATATACACTGATTTGACTGATATTGATTGGGATGATAAATTTTACACATTGCCCAATTGCACAAATAAAAATCTGTGTTTGTTGATTTGAAACCCCACACGGGTGTTGGGATGATATTTGGCGTACACTAATCCCAATTACGTAATTGTATGTCGATCGATTGGTCGACAGGCTGTGTAAGCGTTAATTATTTATATTTAATGCTTATGCAGTTGTGTGGTGCACTTTGGATGATGGTTGATTGTTTATCGTTGCTATTATATACATGTGTTGTATGGAATCCGTATAATTAACGTTACATGGTAATTGATTGGGCCTCATTCCAATCGGGAAAATAAAGAATATAATAGAATATATTTATGTGTTGAATAGAATAAATACTCATGTGTTGAGAATATTTATGTGTTGAAACTATTTATGTGTTGAGTAAAATATTTTAACAATAAAATTTACATCTTTATCATATTTAAAATTAGAAACTACTTCACGGTGGAGTCTAATTAAAAAATCAAACGATAGATACCATAATTTTATAAAATATATTACATCACAAAAATAGTCGTGAGTTGACAGTACTCATGTGTTGAGATTAGTCGTGTGTTGAAAGAAATATTCATTTGTTGAATAGAATAACGAATCTATTGAAATATATAAAGCCGTGTCGATTAGGATTGCGCTATGTTGACGTGGACGATATTTATATCGATTATATTCGTTTTTATAATGATTATAGAAAAAGAAGTGATTTCAAAATATAACGTTTTGAAAATATTAACATTTATATAGTAATGATATGAAATATTCAATTTTAATTTGAAATTGAATATAGAGTTGAAATGGTTTTGAAAACGAATTTAAAACGATTTATAAAATACGTTTTAAAAGGAAATCGACGAAATATAATATATATATATATATTATATATATATAACGGCCTGAATAGAACGCGCCGCGCCGCGGCAGTTCGTGGATTTCGACCATTGACTTCGAATCGAGATTACAGGAGATCCGACTGTCGGATTCTCCTAAAACCGGAACCGTTGGGTTCGTAACGAAAAGAGCTTTCCAATGAATATTAGAAATTTGAAATCTAACGGTTGGATTTGGAATTATGTCCAAATCAAATTTGGAAAAGGTCGCTGTAAGTGCAGTTCGATGGCCGTTGATGGAAATCGACTGTACGGGCCTTGATAAAATTATTAAAAATATTAATAATTTGTGTAAAATCATAATACGTGAATTGGAAAGAACTGGGATGTAAAATTCCACATTTGAAAAGATAAAAATAGATTTTTATCAAAATGAACTAGCTTTGAATTAGAATTAAAATCAATTTATTTTTGAAATAAAAAAATTGAAATTGAATTGGTTTTGAAAATAATCAGAATTTCCAATATATATAAAGTGGAAGTGGATTTGAATCGAAATTGTCTTTGGAATGTGTCGATGTTGGATTCCGTGATTATACAGATATTGTTACGGGAATTTGAAAGATATATTTTATATTGTTATTTCTAATACGATATTTGTTGGTTTCAGAATTTGATATCGAATATAAGCCGGTATATTTTCTATTCAGAGCCTTGTATATAATATCAAATGTGATTTGGGTTTATCATGAATCATGTTTTCAATGACATTGGTTCTTTAACCCAGTTAAAGACAGGATATTGATTTTTGAGAAGATTAAAACTAAGTGGAGTTTTAATGAATCTTTAATTAGATTGAAATGGGAATTGATAATTTAAATTATCAAATATGAAAGGTGATCGAGAATGGAGTACCACCAGTTTTGCTCCAAAGCGATAGTTAAATCTTTAATTAGATTTGAACGTGAAATGGTAATTAATTTTACCGATAATACCGTGGTGTTAGATATGGTGTATTACCAGTTTTGCTCCATGGGATGAATAGGTTGGGAGTGGGAAATAAAATAAATAATTACTTCGGTGTGGTTCGCTAATCCCGACTAGTTTGGAAAACCATAATTTGGTTCGAAATGGTATCCAGAGGAAGATTAAAGAATAAATTTAGAAGAATTTATCTTTGATAAAATTAATGGGAACCTATTCCCTAAGAATGTGATTTGTGAATAAAAGAATATTCTGAATTGGAATGAGGCGTTTGTTGTGTTTGTGTAATATTTGTTTATCATATACATGGGTTATTCAGAAAGACCGGGTTTATACCCATTCTGAATAACCGATTCGACGAGATGTCGAAGATGAAGATGGTGGTTGAAGACTGGAAGTCTTCACATCGTTTGGGTGATTACTGATGATCTCGATTGGGCTGTACACCCAAGATGAGGGAAACAGTTGGTGATCGTCTAGACGTACTTGGAGATCGATGGATATGCGAGGAAAGTGCCTCCGGTTTCGTTCAGACCTAGAACGAACTTATAAATGGATTATGTGTCTGACATTGGATTTTATTCTGTGTTGATTGATCTCTATTAAATATACATCTGTTTGGCGGCGGATAATTTATTCTCTTTCTTAACGCCCTTCTCTGAGACGTACGAGCTCAGAGGTTGTATATCGATGGACATCAGTCGCATGGAGTGAATTGCCTGTGTGGCACACCTAAGTGGCAATTGATCAAGGCTTTTGTTGAAAAGCAAAGTCTTGTGGTTGATGATCAAAGAACGGCCTGTGTGGCGCAGCTTTGTGTATAACGTGAATTCGCGAGCCTCACTCCTCGGTATGAGTCAAAAAGGGGATACAGACCGTTAGGAGAACACGACGTTTCTTTCTAGTTATGGGTGATGTCAGTGACCTACCAGCCCTGACATTTATATACTTTTCACCTGTGTGGTTGTTGGAATGCGAGGCGCCTTGGATATAGGTCTGTAAGGACTGGGAAACGTGTGTTCTAGAATTGCCAATCCTCAAAACTAAGAGAGGACCGGCCCAACCGATTCCAAGGATCATAGTGGGGTCCCGAGACATTTGCTAGAGTGTCTCTAACGGAGAGGAGCTTGCCCCTTGCCTCGACTCATGATGGAATCCAATTTCCAATACATGATAATTCGGTTTTATTTGTAGAACCTAGTATGACGACATCATAGATGGTACCTATGCTGCCTAGGATTGATATTTTTGATTTGAATTGTTTTTACACTTATTATAGTATCAAATGATTTGTTTTGAACGTACAAAGCATGTTTGGCTATTATAAGGGAAAACCCTATCCTCCGGCTTGCGTTGCATTGTGTGATGGGACCTGGGTCTTATAATAGCTTCATTTTTTCCAAAAAGCATTGCGATGTTTTGTTATATGCACTAGTGTTCTTGGAAGGAAACCCGTTCCGTGTTATACGGCATGGTCCCTTGAATTAATCTCTTTTAAAGTTTTAAATAACTGTTTTAGTTCTCACACCAGTCACATGACTGACCTGGAGTTTATTGTTTTAACCTAAACTCTGGGTGACCCTATTTTCTACACGGGCAACTAGTAGTTTTGGTTTTGCAGATTTATATTCACAGGGTCCTGATTTACAGCTGGAACGATGTTCGCAAAGCTCTGTATCCATGTATCACTTTCAGTTGTGTTTTGTATATTTTTCCGCTGCTATGTAATTTATTGTAATCTCTGATATTTATCGAATGTGTAATATTTATTCATACTCTGTATATTCTTGTATCTGATGGAATTGTTGTAATAACAATGAAATGTTCTTCTGTCTAAGTTCTGATTTGTCCTGTTCTCAAACGATTAGGGGTTTCGAAGGGTCTTGGTCGGTTTAACGATCGATTTGGATCGAGCAAAATTCCTTGTCGTCACATAAAGACTACGCGAGCTAAGCGGCCACCCCTAATAACAACCAATCTAAACATCCGTGTGGCGTCGCCACTCAAACCCGTACCTCGATTGTGAAAGGTGAAATGATATCTTAGGGTTAGCTCTAGTCTTTCCGCATCCCACTAGCTGCCGGTGATGAGTATCCGACGATCTATTATCCTTGTTGGTCCTACATATCTACCTCCTCATGAGGAAACCGCCGAACTACCATAGTGTCACCACGTAATAGCATTCTGACTGCATAGCTACATCTGTAGTCAAGGCCCACCCACCTAGTAGTTACACGCAGACACAACCTCTGCGAGTACAACCTAAAACATTTTTCACCACACAATGGAACTACTAGGATCACCTTACGTACCTCAGGAAGCCGCGTGATTCCCCTTACAGTCCTTTGGAGCCGTCATAACAATCAGAAAAATGTGCGCTCCCTTTGTTCCTTATAACACCTCGATGATCTACCCCGTTGGGTTATTCACCCTCAACCGTATGGACTGGTCTAAGCACCTTACTTTAGCATGTTGTTCGACCCTGTGTCTAAGCGTTCTTTTATGCGCTTGTCATACCTCATCAGTTTTCCAGTTAACTTGGTTATTCCAATTCATATTGAATTCTTATTCAAATTACCAAGTTTCTCTTGCTTATTAATTTCAATCATATAACTTAATCCATTTAAGTTTATTAATAAGCTTACAACATGTTATTCTCTAGATTGTGGCCCAAGGTTTATAACCCACAATCCCTTTATATTTTTATCGTCCAATTCTATAGTTACAATAACATGTTCTTACTAAATGTGTAATTAAGTACGCCTCATTTTTACATGTTTCCTTTTTAACAATGTTAGTCACTATTTATGATTAAATATAACTTACCTTATAAGTTTTCCTCATTCTTGCTCATTTAATCATAATTCCATTTTACATCGCCAATACAACTTATCGTCGTTTACTTGTTAACTTAGTTCTATTAACTAAGGCCCATTAACAAGTTTCCCAACCCATTAATTATAGCTAATGTTATAATTTCCTCTTGTCCTTAGGACAAGCCTAAACATGTTATTCACATCAGCGGTTCCATACTTTTAGATTACTTAATTTATAATTAAGTGTCTCTTATCTTATTACGCAAGTTGTCTCATTTCCTTACAAGTTATGCTGACCCTGAACGGTGTCTTTTAATTACATAACTTTATTATATTTTCCACCAGTTATGTATACCACTAGGTGTCTTTAATTACATAACCTTATTGGGTTAAATTTGTGGGCCTATATGTAAATATTACCCGCCCCCTCTATTTCTCTTAACCCACCCACTACCAATCCAATTTTACTTAACCCTGACTTAAGTTCATAATCATACAATCCTTATGGATTAAATTAGGTTATGTAGTTCCATTCATTACCATGTCCAATTATGGTTATAATGGGATAGACCTCCCACATCAGGCCTACAACTTGTGGATGCTGGATATGCCGGTCGGGTCCGGGCAGTCTTATTCCACAGTTGTGTCTAACCTCTGTCTTAGCCCAATTCGTATTTTCACACTTAGACCTCTCACATTAGGATCAACATTAGTGGCTACTCGATATGCCGGTCGGGTCTGAGTTGACTTCCACCACTAATGCAATATAATCTCGTGTCATTAGGGCAATTACAATTCCCTAATTGTAATTACTAGACATTCTATTTTTATCCAAATATACCTATGTCATTATAGGTGATTATTTCTCTCTTTCCACATATTTAATTATATGCCAAATTCACTTTTCAAATTATAGACTTTTATGTCCCTTTTTAATTCACCCTTTTATTATGCATCACATGCCCCTTTTTTCCCATGTCATAAATCAAGGCATATATATATATATATGTATATGTATATGTATATGTATATGTATATGTATATATATATATATATATATATGTATATACATGTATTATGCCCAAACCCAAACCCATATATTTTCCAATTTGTGCCTAAAATTCATATTCACATATGTTCCAATTTATGTCCCAAATCAATATTTAGACATGTCCCATTTTATACCCAATTCCATATTTACATATATTCCAATGCGTGCCTAAATTCATATTATCCAACAAGACATATGCCCTCAAACCCATATTCATATATTTTCAAATTTATGCCTAAATTTAGATCCATATTTTCCAATATCAATTATGCCCCAAATTATGTCTTTCCCCATTATTCCAAATTTCGCACGTTCTCATTTTTCAGTGTTAGGCCTAGGCTCGAAGTGGCCTGGCTATATAAAAATATAAAGGAAATGAGGGAAAGAAGAGAATCAAGAATAAGCATAATGAAAACTGATAAAAACAAGCATATACTGAATAAGCATACTATAACAAGATTTAACATGGTGACGATATAAACCTATAAGAACCGATCAATGGAGTATGTCATAATATAATTGATTAGGCACCGATTCAAGATCCAATTATTATATACATATCAAGATTACTACTAGATATTATCTAAAAGAAACATGAACTCACAGTGAATTTGCTGGGAAGAACATGTTGAATAAGTTATTGTAGCCATCGTTTAATTTGTTGTAGCAATCTTCGAATATGTATAATCTTCTCTGAATTAATTTAGAAGAAGAAGAAGAAGAGCCATTTTAATTTCCATCGCAGCAGAGCTTCACCGTCATCATTTTTTTCAATGAACAAAACCTAGGTTTAGGGTCCCTTATATAGGAGTAGCGGAGCAACCAAGACAATCGGATTAGATCAGGAGCCATAGGAATCATCCACGTCATAAAAGAACCTTCTGGTGCCACAGGTGGGTCAATCCCCCTTCAGGCGGGTCGACCCCTAGGTCGACCCCCCTTCAGGGGTGCCAACCCTGGGGTCGACCCCCATGAGCCTGAGTCGACCCATTGGTCGAGCCAGCTGGGTCTCGGGTTGACCTCAAACGGTCGGCCTTTCGTCGTTTTGCGTGCCGGATTTCCGTTTTTGCTATTTTTTTTGAATTATATATGCATATATCTACTTTATATGCATACAAACTTAAAACCTTAATAACTTCTTCATATGATGTCCGATTTAAGCAAACCAAGTGTCTATTTTAACCAGAATTTTGAGACAGGCGCAATGGCGCAGTCCATTTTACTTAATCCTAATTATTAAATTATATTTTCATTAATTCATTGTTAACAGTGTACTTCACATTGATTATTCTTTAATGTTGTTAAATTTTCGGGTGTTACATTCTCCCTTACTCAAAGGATTTCATCCTCGAAATCTCTAAGTTAAGATGAACGTATATCCTAACATCCAATAATCATACATCCATCTAGCAAGCACATGCATCCATTGTCCTTAAGGAACTTCTAAGTCTTTTATGAACATATGCAATAGTGTGTGTATATGTAAGTAAACTAATGCGAGAGATCAGGCAGTCTACTGATTCAGTTGACCTCCTTAATGCAATGTATGTTTGTGCCATTTAACCAAAATGTATGCAAATCATCCTAATACATGTAAGTTCTAAATGTGTGCATAATCATCCATCCAAATGCAACATCAATGCAACGATACACCCATTTTCATCCGTAGAAATTTTAAAAAATGTACACACATCAATATGCAATATGTAAGTGATTAAGCCGATCTAGTGCCTATTGTGTGTGTATATGCATCCACGAGCAATCACTAGCAATCACTTGCATCCATCAAACATAACATGTCTCAAACACATGTTTACATTCATTAGCTTTCTACCTATAGACTCGATCGATAGGAGATATTCAAAAGATAGATATAAGTATTAATTCGAAGCTTGAAAAAAGAAGTTAAGAACATATTCTCGAAAAGGGAAGGATATGAAGCGCGAATCTTGTCTTCAGCCTCCCAAGTAGCGTTCTCGTGGCCCTTTCCCCATTGCACCTTTAATAGCTTCACTTCATTGTTGCACAATTTCTTAACTTCCGATCCAAGTACGCAAGTCAGAACTCGTCCAATCATTGCTTCCTTCTTTCACTTCTTTCGCAAGTTTGGCATCACTACCTTGAATCTATACATTTTATCGCTGCTTGGATGAATAGTCATCTTAAAATGATGGGTTTCCTCAAGGACAGTCTTTAATAGGTTTCTCATCCCAATTTGATTCACCTATCAAACCTCTTCTCAAGTAGCTCCCCTACTTGCTTACAAAATTCCCTCTTTTCTTTTAGGAGTCACATGTCACGAATCATCGATAGATATATCAAGAGGAGACTAAGCATGACAGACCCTTATGGCGTCATAAGAAATCTCGAGAGTCTTACTATGGCAAGTTAGAAGTCTATCGACTCTCCTATCACAATTTAGAATGGCTCCATATATGGTTAAACCGTCCATCCTAGAATCAAATCGTATCTTATGAAATCAAGAATATATGCCTCACAACCAAACTCGATGCCTAACATATAGATCCTCAAACCCAGACAAATCATTGCTAAATGAGCCATACCTCCACTGGGATTTGAGACGATAACGGGATCCAAAACCATACTAGTATCTACGTGTAGAGACTCAACTAAAGAATCAGATATAAAGTAATGCGAAGCACTAGAAAAAGAATTCTAATAGGACGATCATAAATAGAAATCAATCCTTTGATGGAAACTTTCCTACCCCTATCCTGTCCACTAGCTATGAGAACATTAGCTTGCCCCCTAGAAGTTCCTGCCCTCTGGCCTTGTCCTTGCCTCTTTGGGCACTACATAATAAGGTGTCCCACCTTGCCAAAGTAGTAACAAATGTCTTTTCTCTTCCTGCAATCCTTTTCCAGATGACCCACCATTCTGAAATTATGGTATTTCCTCTTTTATTCTTTGGTTTGTGCTCCTTAGCCCCAACTCCCTTATTCTCTTTTTTACCATCCTTATGTAACATAATAGCAAGTCTCCTGAAAGCTACCTCCATCGCACAGAAATCCTTACGAGGCTTGAGAGAAACTAAGCCGTAGGTGAAACCAATACGGCTAAAGATGGAGGTTGGGCACTTCTTTGACCTTCGACATGTACCGTTGTTTTAACATGCCTACGGAACCATGCCAAAATAGGGATACCCTTTCGGGAAGAAACGGTTCCCTGAACATAAAGGAAAAAAACCAAGCAGAGAATCGAGAGATATTTATGGTTTGGGAAATATGCTTTTCAAAAACAGACTTTTTATTTTAAAATACTTTGTTTTTGAGACCTTTTTGAAAACCATTTTTCAAAATACTTTATCCGATCTTATAACCATATGCTCTGATACCAAATGTGACAACCCACGTCCGTTAATGTCACTCACTAAGGGAATGCATTAACTTTCGTGAAGCGTTCTAGGTAAATAAGAACATAATAGCACAAGACAGACATGTAAAATAGAAGCGTAATTAAAAACTTAATTTAAATCATAACATCATGGTCCCAAATACTGAGTTTACATCATAGGCTTGAAATAACTAGTTACATGTTTAATAATCTGTCTTGCCCAAAATATCAGAGTACAAAAGCATATTCCATATTTCCCAAGCAAAGCCAAAAGAGAGTTGACAATAAGTCAAAGATGTATATCAATATCCAAAATCCAAGCTAAGATGAAAGAATCCAAATCAGCTCTAAGCACTTCCACCCTGAGAACCTAGGGGAAAAATGGAAGAGAGAGAGAAGAGAAAACAAAAAGGGTCAGACGTAAAGTCTGGTGAGTCCAGTTACTTTTAAATATAAATAAATAAAAGTATCATGGCAGGTATACAAAACTGGAAGAACAAGATAACAGTAACAATAACAAGTGTGAAATGAGCAAGATAAGATGAACAAGATATATTGCGCTTCTTAAATAAATTTCTATACACCACACAAATACTAGTATATCAGAAATAGAATGATCCCTACTAATATTAATCCATTACATTTTCTTAATTATTAGGTTACTCGGGTTAATAGAACTTAAGACTTATCCGCGCATCGTACCCATTTACTTTCCCATGGATTCACCTAATAATATAGTTAGTTATCTCTCAATATTGAGATACACCCCATGGTAACCCACTCACACGATCTCCACTGTAATGAATGCAGTCCTTCGTCCTGCGCTGAAGTGGCATACGAATCTCTATATAAAATGTTACGTTCTGCATATATCTATCATTACTATGCTACGAAAGCGTATGGACTGCCACCATCGATCGAATCAGATTCCATGTTGGAATAATTCCCTCTAGTCTACGATACACCACCCAAAGCTGATATGCATTTATCTAGATTGTCCCACGTATGTACCGTAATTGTAGATCGATGCCTCAATCGCATGTTCACTAATGTGCACCGAGTTCCGTGGCATGGCTAAACAAGAAACACGGAACTCGGTCAGGAGCTTTTCCACATCTTTATTGGCCCGTCTTTAAAAAGCCTCTATATACAGTTATACCTAGGGTCTATTTTCATGGTGGCTATGGCCCCACCTAGGCCCCTCCCTCAACTAGTAAAGACTACACGAGCTAAGCGACCTCCCCTAATAACAACCAATATAAACATCCATGTGGCATCTTCCCTTAACCACATACCTTTATAGTGAAAGGTGAAATGATGTCTTGGGGTTAGCTCTAGTCTTTCCACAACCCACTGGTTGCCGGTGACGTGTATCAAACGGTCTACTATCCTTGTTGGTCCTGACCCATCTACCTCCTCGTGAGGCAACCGCAGAACTATTTGGGTGCCACCACGTAACAGCATTCTGACTGCATAGCTACATCTGCAGTCAAGGCCCACCCACCTAGTACCTACGCGCAGACCCAACCTCTGCGAGTACAGCCTAAGACATCTGTCATCGCACAGAGGAACAACTAGGAGCACCTTACGTACCTCAGGAAGTCGCGTGATTCCCCTTCCAGTCCTTTGGAGCCGTTATAACAATCAGATGAATGTGCGCTCCCTTCGTTCCTTATAACACGTCGATGATCTACCCCGTTGGGTTATTCTCCCTCAACCATATGGACTGATCTAAGAGCCTTACCTTAGCATGTTGTTAGACCCTATGTCTAAGCATTCTTTTATGCACTTGTCCCACCTCATCAGCTTTCCAGTTAACTTGGTTATTCCAATTCATATTGAATTCTTATTCAAATTACCAAGTTTCTCTTGCTTATTAATTTCAATCATATAAATTAATCCATTTAAGTTTATTAATAAGCCTACAACATGTTATTCTCTAGATTGTGGCCTAATTTCTATAACCCACAATCCCTTTATATTTTTATCGTCCAATTCTATAGTTACAATAACATGTTCTTACTTGATGTGTAATTAAGTATGCCTCATTTTTACAAGTTTCCTTTTTAACAATGTTAGTCACTACTTATGATTAAATATAACTTGTCTTATAAGTTTTCCTCATTCTTACTCATTTAATCATAATTCCATTTTACATCGTCAATACAGCTTATCGTCGTTTACTTGTTAACTTGGTTCTATTAACTAAGGCCCATTAACAAGTTTCCCAACCCATTAATTATAACTTATGTTATAATTTCTCTTGCCCTTAGGACAAGCCTAAACATGTTATTTACATCAGCAGTTCCAGACATTAAGATTACTTAATTTATAATTAAGTACCTCTTATCTTATTACACAAGTTGTCTCCTTTCCTTACAAGTTATGCTTACCCTGAACAATGTCTTTTAATTACATAACTTTATTATATTTCCACCCGTTATGTATACCACTAGCTGTCTTTAATTACATAACCTTATTGGGTTAAGTTCGTAGGCCTATATGTAAATATTACCCACCCCCTCTATTTTTCTTAACTCACCCACTACCCATCCAATTTTACTTAACCCTAACTTAAGTTCATAATTATACAATCAATTTGGATTATGTCAGACCAAAAAGTGGCCCTAACACCCAATTGAATATGATTTGCGAAGAATAATAATCTAAAACATAGAAAATTAGGCAGAGACACAAGATTTATAGTGGTTTGGCATTAACTAGCCTACGTCCACTTCATAGTTTCTCATTTCATTCCAGAATTACAATTACAATGAATACACATTCACACAATCACTCGAATACAATGAATTATTCTCTCCGAGTTCATTGATTTTTATTGGAGAAGAAGGTGGATGTTGATTGAGAAATTCGGCTATGGCTACCATTAATGAATTAAGTGTCAGAACCCCCCTCAAATGATGTGTTGTATGTGTATTTATAGGTGTAAAATCGGTTGGGATGTGTGGCCATGTGGCATCATCATGGAGGACTTCGAAAATGATGGAGAAAGTGGGGAGCGTGGCTTCATTCGTGACCTTACAAGTGTCAATCGGTCCGGGTAAATAGGCACAAGAATAGGTCTCCAACGAAGGGAAGTTGCTTGTTTCAGGCAGTTCGGTTAGGAGGCTTAGATCCGATCCGAACAGGTATTGTTGCACCCATCCGATCCGACCTGAGCTATTCCATCCAAACTGATCCGACCTATCCCATCTGAACCGATCCGAGCTATCCCAGTCCGATCCGATCCATGCTCTGGTTTTAGGACATATGAGAGCTTTATCCGCTAACATATGTAACCCTGATCATCTGTGTTTTGGGTGGCCTGGCCAAAAAACAGGCTAACATTTTGCCCCCTAAAGTACATCTTATCAAAGATGAGGCGTGCTTTGAATATGCCAAGCTGAATATATTTGGAAAGTTATCCGTCCTTGAGAAGGCTTTATCAAATTATTGCAATACTTCCATGGGTGCTAGTGAGTACAAATTCTATAGGAGGAGGAGTCGAAATGATCTGGTAACCATTTAAACCTCGTTGAATCAAGAGGTCTAATTCCTTCATCGTAAGTCGTATAGGATCGTTGGCTCCTGTGTAGGGTCGTACACGCATAATTTAATGTCAAACGACGCTTCTTCTTATGCAAGTCAAGTGTATTGCAGAGTCGGACTTTCTTTTATGTATAAGTCAATGTATGAAATAGACATCCAAGTCGTAGGATAGTATCAGAATCTTCGGGCTTTGAGCTGGCATCTGGATTATTAGGATAGAGTGCATAAGAATTGGCAAATGAATCTATCACTTGTGCTTGGATCTGGACTATCTCGATATCAGGATGCTAATCTAGGGCTCCACGATCGCATCGAAACATAACAATAAGGTCTCCTAAAGCCATTATCACTCTGGATCATTTTATAATCCCGTGATCACATACGAGTCAGCACGAGATGTTGTTGAAAACGTGCAAGCCAATGGTTGGTATGATCATCACAATCCTAAGACAGTAGAGGATTTTATCACACTCTCCATTTGATGCAATTGTTGGTCGATTCTTTGGATTCATGTTTGATCCGTTAGTTGGCTCACTTGGATGGTCGAGATGAATCATGTCATATTACAGAGATATAGTGTATATGTTCTTAATTATGCACAAAATCAGGGTCATGTTCAAAGCTAGTCTGTCAGCTGAAGCTCATGCTCCCAATCTCAGTGTAAGATGAGTGAAGTCAGTGCTTATGCCCCTAGCATCGTTGGGGATTGAACAAGGTCAATCGGATATCCAGTCTTCTAGCCTTTAAACTTTCTTTCTTCACATCGGGTTAGAGCTGCAGGTTTAACAATCTTGGTTAACCCGTGTCATTCCGTGCTTCTTTCTTATGTCGTCAAACGTTAGAGTTGTATACGTGAATGGTCGAATAACATTCACGCTAGTGTCATTCCATCTCTTTAGTCAGAAAGTGAGAATTGCCTCATCGAGCAACAATGAACTTAGATACTCTACTTGCATCAGCCACGGAGTTGTGTAAGCTCGTCAATCATGAAAGCGAGGGAACATTGTTAAGGAGTTATTTGGGCTCCTTCATTCATGCTTTGGAATTATCCGAAACAGCCGTCATAGTATTGTTGAGTTTATCCCTCCTGCTTGGTTCCATTGAGCTTGATAATCAAGATTGCTGGATCGATTAATGAAATTGTTTCTTTTTGGAATTATGCATTCCTGTCAGTATTTTCCGGGGCTTTTCTTTTGTCTTGATCGTTTCAGGAGTCAGATGATGCTCCATTCTTTGTCATGAAAATATTGAGAACATCCATTTCAATATAGATGTCCTTTTGTTGTAGGAATTTGTCTGTCTCAGGAGAGAATTCATCAACGTTTCTGGGAAAATCTCATGGCATTAAGATATTGATGTTTACTCCAGAGGTGAATCCGCCAAGGCAACTTGGTGGGCCCCATTGCAGAGAGGCTTTAAAGTCTGAGTTACCCAGAATATCGGATACTTCTGCTATCAACACCATAGATGGTCCAGGTTGATCTACCGATGCCACCGCGGCATCGAATTTTTTGAGGAACGAATGTAGAGTCTCGCCAAACCTTTGTTTAATTGAAGTGACCAACATGACACTCTTGGGTCGATAGGCGTGGATCTTTGAGCTACATTTGAGGTGTGCCGCCTTTGATGAAGCATTAAATAACATTGGCAATCTGGCCTTTGTTTTTGCAGAGTCGTCGCCAATTGCCCAATTTAGCGCTGGTGCCCCAACATGAACTCTTGAAGTGGATGGAAGCTGGTCTCTTGTTTCTTGATTCCGCATATGTAATAGTCGTCAATCAGGCTTCTGTCTTTTAATTCTAGATGGTGATCCGCTACTCGGATGTATGCTGGTTGTTCTTGAGGAGCCATTCTTCTGGTTATAGTCTGGGATCTTGCGGAACTCCGATAATAGTAAATGTGCCTGAAGTTGGCGGATAGTCAAATTATGTTGCTCGAAGCTTGTATCTCGTACTCCCCATCCACAAGGATTATAGTAAATGGTAATCATCTAATCCACGTATTCTCTGAATTTATACTCCCTCGTCAAGCTGTGAGTTAGAGTTTGATACAAAATGATTTGTTCATGTCTAAGTCATGTTTGTCTTTGGTCTCCCATCCAAGCTCTAAGGTTCGGAGTCGGGTGGCGATAAAGTCAGATTATAGTTGTCTCAAATGATCTCGTTTGCCCCCTACATTAAGAAATAGGGAACTTTATGTTGAATTTGATTTGAATTTGAGTTGGATCTGAAGCATTCATCTGAATTGGATCATAGGTTGGTCGGACTTTGTTTATGCTTTCAGTGACGCTTGCATTGCCGTCATTGTCATCCAAAATGCTGCAGTCAGAAGTTGCATGCTGCAAATGTTTGGGAGGAGGTTGGTTGCACCTTGTCTCATTCAAGACAACGTTGCCAACCTGTCCTAGGGTATCATGCAATCTGAACCGTGTAACAAGGAGTGTGTGAGCCAAGTTCGTTATCGTTTGAATTCCCACAATATTACTCCAGCAAGAAAGTCATAGTTGCTCGGCCTTCCATCTATCCAAGTAAAGAAGTTATCCATCATTTTTTTTTCATTTCTAGAGAAGTTCATCTTGCCGAGAATCTGGGTTCTCAATTCAGCAATGGCACCATCCATTTCATATCTAGTCTGACATGCGGAGGGATCGTCACAAGAAAAAAGTCTGTTGACTTCCTCCATTCCTAGCGCCTTCTGCATCCACATCCTCAGCATGAAAGAAATTTCTATCTTCCTTCTTCTTAGCCCTTAAGTCGGAGTATCAGGCAATTTGCTTCCTTGCAAGCCAGAAGTCAAAGTAATAGCGTGCCCCCTCACCCGAGGTCTTTCAATCGGAAAGTCGGTCGAGACTAGAAAATGGATGTTCACTATGCATCCATTCTTGTGGTCCTCAAGCGGCCTGTCAAGATCGAGGTATAAGTTATACACAGACATATTAATTTATGCCATTTGTAAATATTTTCAATGGTACGTCCCCTGTCCAGGGGTAATGGCACAAGACAGGTAGTTGTTAGATCAGATCCTTTTCAAATTTAGATGGAGGGAGGTGTATTCCGGATAGTCAAGGAAATCTTCAATCCATAGAAATCATGAATGCCATGATCATGTCAGATTATATTAAGACTGGGTAGACATCAAGAATCCCAGGGCTTCGTCGGGTCCTTCCCAGCCGCGAGTATTAAGTCGCATGACGTGTCATTGAATAATTCACTCTCAAGGCCACTTTTTGGTCACCGCCTTGAGTCACGTAGGATGCTTATCATTAGGCATCAACGTCAGCATTCTGGACATGGCCCATTTTGTTTTCAACTGGCTTGTTGTTGTTGCGAGTGCGGGCCTTGCATACTAGACCAGTCATTCTCTGTAAATCTTCCATCAGCAAATAAAGTGGTATTCCTGCAATATCATACATTTGCAAGTTTGTTATATATTCCAATCAAATATATTTGTAGTCAGAGCATTGCTACACTAAGTAGCAAAGAATAAATCGTATCACAAATCAGATAAGGATTTCAATTCGGTATCCCTTTAAATAAATAGTATATCATATTGCAGCCGTCGTAGGGGTGTGATGTGTGTGTATGCTCCTAATCAATAGTGAACAAGCGGGATCGACAGTGCATTGCCCCCCATGTTCGGACATGAAGGGTTCGGGCTCAACTTTCATTCTTGCCCCCGATACTACAGCGGGGTAGGAGCCCTTTTATGGCATTTAATCAACATGTCTTTATACTCTCCTGTCGTATTCCCAGGATAGAGTTCAAACTCAGCTTTCAGTCTGCTCCCCAGTCCCTCAGCAGGGTAGGAGTTCTTGTGGCTCCAATCCTAGCGCCTTTATACTCTCCCGTCGAATGCCAAGGGTAGAGTCTGGTCAAGGTGGTCTTTAATCGTGGTGCACCTTCACGCCCTGTGGACGTCGTCTTCCCGTCCTTTATACTCTTCCTCAAGTCATGGGTTAGAGTTATTTGGTTGAACAGTTTCATCATTCGCCCCGGCGCTCCTTCTACACTCTACTTCCAACAGCGGGAGTCCACCGTATCGAGTGTCATTCTCAAACTCGGTTTTCGTCCTTACTACACGCTTCACTCTGGCAGATGGAGTTTTTTTGGGCAAGCGGTCGGATCACACTTACTGAGGCGCTACCTCATAATACCTGATTCATGGGTAAAGGTGGCCATTTGCAATAATCAAGTCTCTCTCGTCCCGTCGACTCGTGGGACGGAGTTTGGTCAGACATTGTAGTATCGTCCTTTAAGTGCTCTCTCAAATCATGAGAGTTAGAGTCATGGATTGATTAGTCTTTAATCCTGGGGTGCCCCTCACACTCGTCCTAGGTTCATACATCTATCCAAGCTCTGAGGATTAGAGTTAGTTGGGAAAACAGCCGGAAAATGTTTGCCAAGGCTCTGCGTTCCTCCGATCAATCTATGTGAGGAGTGATTGGCACCGAACTTCGAGTACCTGCATCATTCATATCGCATGAGTTAGTTAAGTCAATAACTCGGGAAGCATGTAAAAGTAAATTTCATGATTGAAATGTACGCATATCAAGGGGCAGTGCTGCCTCCTTTATTTGGATTGATGTAATCTGGCGGTGTCAAATGTAGGATCGATCCATGTTGACGCTCGAACTGCATCCATCTGAAATCGGATTCTGGCTTTGAAATGCAAAAGTCGATGCATAATTATCTTTAGCTCTGCCACGTATGAGCCTAGGAGTGGGTGGTCATCTCAGATCCAACTTGAGATATACAACCTCTTTCACGCGGAGGGCGTGGCTTATAAATGAGCAGTTCAGTCAAGCTTGTCATGATATTGCTCCATAACTCTACATGCGGGTGTTAGAAGTCTGATCGGTATCAAATCCTAGGTACCTACACCATCCACACATTAATTCATCTGAGTTAATTACATCAGTAACTCTTAAAGCATGCAAATATAAGAGTTCTGGTTAAAGAGTAATCATGTTAAAGGAATGAATATCATTCTATGCGAAAATGGCATTGCATGCTCTTTGCTAGACTATTTTGTCTCGATAATCTCTATCGGAGATGGCTGCCAAAATCTTTAGCTGGTGATGAACGTCTTTTCAAACCGTCGTGGAATGGCGATCCCGAGAGTGAACAGACCTTGATTGGGGTCTTGGAGTGACAAAGGCAGTTAGGTAAATACTGTAAGAGAATGACGAGGTTGCATCTCCTTTGAATCGCCTTCTTGCTCCCTTGCTGAGGGCGAGGATTGAGTGTCAGGGAGTCATGTATGTTCTGCTAATGGTAGCACATCATCACATTGGTGTTAGGATGGTAATTGGCAAGAGAACAATGAATCCATACTTCTAGAAACTTTTGTACTTTCCATGCTAGGAAATAGGATATTGCTACTGGTGAGATAGTCATATCTCATAAATTTGTTGATATGCCTTCGATCCCATGTCGGGGACAAGGGTTGGTGCATAGACGATCAATCAGCATTCATGCGTAAGCATTCTAAACCTTCAACTCGCTAACCTTCAGGCAAGGCTAAGGCAATCGACCATGAACACTCATAATGTATCGGCTTTGAATTAGATGATGTAATCTCGAGCGATTCATGCTTAAAACTCCAGTTGCCCCCAATGTCTGGGAAATGAGTTACTTGGTAGATAATTGACGAAGGGAAAGGAAGTGTTAATCTTCATTTCTAATTCCAAAACATCGCTCATTAGACATTACATTCGCGTATATCTCCCTTTAAGAGAGAAATTAATTAGTGATTTTGTTAAATCATTCTAGGCAGTGAATCGAGCATTGAGACTCGTTGATATCTATCTTGGGACAACCTTTCAAAGGAAAAAAGTCGAGGCATAACGAACGATGGTACCCCCATCACTTCTCTTGTTGGAAACACTCCGTGCTGCAAGAAGTTCCTAAAGGTAGCTATCTATGACTCTCTTCTGAATTTGTTTTCCAATAATGGATCAACTTCCGAGTGTCTCGATCGGGATCTTCTCCATCTCTTCTGGATTATCGGAACTTGCTTGGTTGGCCAGATTATCCGCTTTTTGATTTTCTGTATGCGGAATATAAAATATGTTGTAATGTTCCCATCCATCCAACATCTCTTCTACCTGTTCTAGGTAAGCTATGAGTTATAGTCCGTTCATCTGGAATTTCCTTCGAATCAATACATCTCCAACGCCAGGTCATCGAACATTCATTGCACCGTCGGTATACAGTAACGGGTGCTTGTATTCATTTTTTGTTTTGAAGGGCCATCTTCTTCATCTAACACATCCTCTTTGGAATGGTAAATTCAGCGATGGATTCGGCTACTGTATTGGGGATTGAGCAGTAGACACTAGGGTGCAATGTAAGCTTTGAATTCTGCTGGAGCTGGTCGGGCTAGACCTTGATCAGATAAACTTGAGTATGATAGCATAGCTTGCGAGACTTTAAGTAATATTCATGCGTTATGTCACAATGGAAATAAGAAGTAGAGAGCTAATGGTTGATTCATATTTGCTTTAATCTCGAGCTCTCATCATTTGACCAAGGTCATATGGTGGCTGGTGAGCAATCAAGTTGCTATAATCCGGGAAAGGATTCATAAGTCCAATCATGGCATGCGGTGGTTCAACTAGTACCTAACTCTGGGCTCCAAAATATGTTGACCTAATCCCTTATTCGATGGAAATCGGTCTTCCTCGGTGTGGTTGACATCAAATAGCCATTGCAAAGGTTAGCTAAGTTCTTCAAGAGGTGAACCTCATGACATATTTCATTCATCACATCATACGATCAAAGTGTAGCTTTGGGATGTTGGGATCCTTAGTTGCTTTCTGGTATCCCATTATTGACAATCATGGTCACTAAAATCATATGAATCATCTTTAGGGTAGTGCTTAGACTGTTCCATATAACTGTCATTCGATGCCCCGCCGACTGGACAAGTTTAAGTCGCATAAATAAGATGGTCACTACTCGTTAGTGAGCAACATCGGTTGCATCCGTGAAATCTATACACCATCAGAACTAAGGAGGAGGAAGCTGCTGTGAGACAATCATTGTCTTGTATACTGTCCTTGACAACAAGCTGAATCTGATCGATATCTCCTCAAATTGGCTTACTGATGTAAATAAGCGTCATGGCTATGGGAAGAATCCCATTCGTTGCCATTTCATTTCCATATTCTTTGACTATCCATCTAATCTTCATTGATAAGCTTTGAAGACTACTGTTGGCCAAAATATATATGTCGAGCCGAAGGCGAGCCGTGCTCCGAGCCAAAGGCGAGGCCGTCAGTGGGTCCGGGCGCTTTTTCTGAAATGATCCGAAAAATGTATTTTTTTCCCAAAAACAGCTGTACTGGGTCGGATCGGAATTTGCCCTCAAGTTGCGGCTCGGAGGTGTCATCAGATCGCGGCTCGAGTGTCATCGGATCGGATCGAACATGTCATCGGATCGGATCGGTGGTACGTCATCAGCAGGTGGCCGGTTCGGATCTCCCCATCTGGTTCGGATTGGAGGTTCTTTTTCAGGTCGGGTAGGACCCAATCCGACCCCCTTAAGGATATTGACCTTCGCTTTATCTACATCCAATCCAAGGGCTTTATCTGCATCCGACCCGGTCTCTTCATCTGCAACCGACCCGGTCTCTTCGTCTGCATCCGATCCAAAAGCTTTTCTGGACTCTGTTTTCGATCTTCAGCAATTGCTTCTACATGGCACGGTGGTAACATCGCTTCTAGTGATTCCCACAATTTGCAAAGTCAATAGAATTCGTGGGATTTCCTCATCGGACTCGGGGATCCAATAAGTAGAATGGAGAATCCTCAAACGCTGAGAATCTTCATTTCTCATTGAAAGCACCAAAATGTTAGACCAAAAAGTGGTCCTAACACCCAATTGAATATGATTTGAGAAGAATAATAATCTAAAACATAGAAAATTAGGCAGAGACACGAAATTTATAGTGGTTCAACATTAATTAGCCAACGTCCACTTCATAGTTTCTCATTTCATTCTAGAATTACAATTACTATGAATACATTCACACAATCACACGAATACAATGAATTATTCTCTCTGAATTCATTGATTTTTATTGGAGAAGAAGGTGGTTGTTGATTGAGAAATTCGGCTATGGCTGCCATTAATGAATTAAGTGTCAGAACCCCAATCAAATGATGTGTTGTGTGTGTATTTATAGGTGTAAAATCGGTTGGGATGTGTGGCCATGTCGCATCATCATGGAGGACTTCGAAAATGATGGAGAAAGTGGGGAGCATGGCTTCATTCGTGACCTTACAAGTGTCAATCGGTCCAGGTAAATAGGCACAAGAATAGGTCCCCAACGAAGGGAAGTTACTTGTTTCAGGCAATTCGGTTAGAAGGCTTAGATCCGATCCGAACCGGTATTGTTGCACCCAACCGATCCGGCCTGAGTTATTCCATCCGAACCGATCCGAGCTAACCCATCTGACCGATCCGAGCTATCCCAATCCGATCTGATCCACGCTCTGGTTTTAGGACATATGAGAGCTTTATCCTCTAACATATGTAACCCAGATCATCAGAGTTTTGGGTGGCCTGGCCACAAAACAGGCTAACAGATTAAATTAGGTTAAGCAGTCCCATTCATTACCATGTCCAATTATGGTTATAATGGGCTAGACCTCCCACATTAGGCCTACAACATGTGGATGCTGGATATGCCGTCGGGTCTGGACAGTCTTATTCCACAGTTGGATCTTACCTCGTGTCTTAACCCGATTCGTATTTGCACACTTAGACCTCTAACATTAGGTTCAACATTAGCGGCTGATGGATATGCCGGTCGGGTCCGAGCAGACTTCCACCATTAATGCAACCTAATTACGTGTCATAAGGGCAATTACAATTCCCTAATTGTAATTACTAGACATTCCATTTTTATCCAAATATGCCTATGTCATTATAGGTGATTATTTCTCTCTTTCCCCATATTTAATTATATGCCAAATTCACTATTCAAATTATAGACTTTTATGTCCCTTTATAATTCACCCTTTTATTATGCATCACATGCCCCTTTTTTCCCATGTCATAAATCAAGGAATATACATATGTATTATGCCTAAACCCAAACCCATATGTTTTCCAATTTATGCCTAAAATTCATATTCACATATGTTTCAATTTATGTACCAAGTCAACATTTTTACATGTCCCATATTATACCCAATTCCATATTTACATATATTCCAATGCGTGCCTAAATTCATATTATCCAATAATACATATGCCCCCAAACCTATATTCATATATTTACAAATTTATGCTCAAATTTAGATCCATATTTTTCAATATCAATTATGCCCCAAATTATGTCTTTCCCCATTATTCCCAATTTCGCACATTCGCATTTTTCAGCATTAGGCCTAGGCTCTTAAGGTAGCCTGGCTATATAAAAATAAAAATGAAAGGAGGGAAAGAAGAGAATCAAGAATAGGCATAATGAAAACTGATAAAAACAGGCATAAACTGAATAGACATATTATGACATGATTTAACATGGTGATGATATAAACATATAAGAACAGATCAATGGATTATGTCATAATATAACTGATTAGGCATCGATTCAAGATCCAATTATTATATACATATCAAGATTACTACTTAGATATTTAGATCTAAAAGCAACATGAACTCATAGTGAATTTGTTGCAAAGAACATGTTGAATAAGTTGTTGTAGCCATCGTTTAATTTGTTGTAGCAATCTTCAAATAACTATAATCTTCTTTGAATTTATTTAGAAGAAGAAGAAGAGCCATTTAAATTTCCATTGTAGCAGAGCTTCGCTGTCACCAATTTTTTTCAATGAACAAAACCTAGGTTTAGGGTCCCTTATATAGGAGTAGCCAAGACCATCGGATTAGATCAGGAGCCATAGGAATCATCTGTATCATAAAAGAAGCTTCTGGAGCCACGGATGGGTCGACCCCCCTTCATGGGTGTCGACCCCTAGGTCGACCCCCATGAGCCTGAGTCGACCCATGGGTCGACCCAAACGGGTCTTGGGTCGACCTCAAACGGTCGGCCTTTCATCGATCTGCACGCTGGATTTCTGGTTTTGCTGATTTTTTGAAAATTTTTGAATTATATATACATGTATCTTCCTTATATGTATACAAACTTAAAACCTTAATAACTTCTTCATACGGTGTCTGATTTACGCAAACCAAGTGTCTGTCTTAACCAGAATTTTGAGATGGGTGAAATAGCGTAGTTGGTTTTACTTAATTATGATTATTAAATTAAGTTTTCCATAATTAATTGTTAACAGATCATTTCACATTGATTATTCTTTAATATTGTTAAATTTCGGGGTGTTACAGATTCAGAACATCGTCAGAAGACATTAAGAGATTTGTTTGAAGTCGCATCACAAATATCAAAGGGCCTGAACTCCTATCAGATGACCTCTTTTGGGCCAGAAAACATCAATTATGGGGCTTTACCTGTAATCGTATAGCCCTCTGAATTAGCTTCAGGAAGATCTTTCGTTTGTTCAGAACGGACGTACGGTTTGGAAGTTACGCTCGTTTCCATGAACTCTCGCAGAACCGGAATAACTTGGCAATTAAAAATTTAGTGCATTTCAGATCAAATCGAAGTAGGAAACCTGAACCGACTCGACGCTCGAATGCTTCGGCAAGCTTTCATCACATCGGGTCGGATCGAAGGAGGAGACTCGACCCGACCCGCCTTGCACCATCTTCTCAGAAGAGCATGAAGTCTTCGGCTCGAGAGCCCCAATTCGGTTCGGTGGGAGGGTCCGACCCGACCCGCCTAGATACTGTTCCTATGCATCGGCCAGTTTTGACCAATTCTTAAGGTGTAAACTCCTCCTACATGCATAGATCTAACAACACGTGGTATGGCACGATCGGGAGAGGCTTTCTCCATGTTTTCCATGACATTTCGAGATTAAAGAGATGCCCGCCACAAGGCATCTGAACTGGAACCTACCTTTAGCTATAAATATACCATTCGAAGGGATTTTCAAAGGACTTTTGGCACTTGTTCTTCACGGCATCCACCATTTCTACGAGATAAGAACTTTGTTCTTCTCAAACCAAATTAAACATGGATTACATATATGAACTCTTATATTCTCATTCAATACACGGATTATGTGTCTCTATGTAATTGATTCTTATAATCTATCAGTATAATAATAAGACTATAAAGTGTACGTAGGCTTGGATTGAGCCGAACCACTATAAAAACCTCACGTGTCTCCTCTTATTATACTATTTTTACATTCTGTGATATGATCTATGATTTGTGATTGTGAGGACTTCACACTGCATTTGGGTGTTAGTACCAAATTTTGGTCTAATAGACGGCTTACTTATAATTAGAGAAACTAATAAATCATTAAAAAATTATCTGAATTTCATCATTTGCGTTTAACCGATCAACATAATTATTTTCTTAAGTATGTAATTTATTGCACTACTTCAAAAAAAAAAAATTGTTACTGATCACATGGTATGTAGATTTTGCCATTATTTTTGTGTTTGCGCATAACCATAGATTTCAAATGTGGATTTAATAGTGTTAGGTTTTAACTAATTAGTTTAACTAAATGCATGTTTCCATTAATCATCTTCTTTACTGTACGTTAATCCTCTTCTTTACTGTACTTCAGTTTTATGTTTAATTTTACTAACTTTCCATGTGATCACTTAATACGCATGTGTAAGAATGGTAGGTATACTTTGCATCTTTATTACCATGTTTCTATGTTGTGCACCACTAATAAGATTTACCTACCACATTGAAATCTTAATGAAAGTTGCATATATTTTATGCTATTTGTTTGTTTAACACGCATGTAAGGTCATCTCAATTTCCCTCTTAATTTATATATTTGTTCCATTTTTGCTTCTCTTTATTTATTAAGCATTTAGACAAGTTCTACTGGTAAGTTTATTTATAATTAGTAGTGCATATAGTTGAGTAGATAAATTTGACTGGTAAAAAAAGGCGCGTTTATTTTATCTGTAGATGTTTTTCAAATAAATACAATTTTATGCTCATATGCTTTTAGTTCAAGCTTTTGCTTGGTCATGAGTCATGCAAGTAAAATATCAGGCAAATTTTATGCCATCTGAGCTAAAGTTGCTCCTACAAAAGTAACCTTACTTGATATCAGGTATTTTTCTATGAGTTTTAGTTTTTTGTTCATAAATTTGTAACGTATATTAAAAATCGACAAGGAAAGATAGAAGAATGTTTATTATCTTTGTATATTCAAGTTTCGTTCAAGTTATATGTTAGTAATTGTATACAGAATCATTAAAAAATGTTGGAATAATCCATCCGTGTGCGTAGCATGGGTTCACACTAGTTCAATTTGAAAAGTAAGTTTTCGTAATGAATTAATTTTAAGCAATAATCTTCGGTCAAAATTATAATTCACTTATAAAATTCTAGCTCAAATAAGCTTTTTTCTACTTCTTTTTTAATATGTTCCATTACTCCCGCGAACGTTAATCTAGATAATCTATAACAGCCTGATTTTTTGACCCTCAGAGTCGACACCGATACATCTACGGAATTAACAAGCCAAACATTCAAGTGTAGAAAAATCAAATCATTATAGGTTAAAGAAAAAAAAAGTAGAATAAAATCTCACAATAACAGCGGATAATATATATAATGCATATAACACACCTCGTTTTAAATTAAATAATAAAATAAAGTTCGTAAAATTTCCAGAGTTTAGTCATGGAACTAGCGTCAATGCGTCCATGGAGATTTTATCATCAATATAGACTTATGATTTGCAGCATGGACATAAAATAAAGAAGATATCATTTAATAAAATTTCAAAATAAACAAGAAAAAAATAGAGGAAAAAAATGTCACTAATAGAACTTGAATACTAGACATCAGGTTTTGGGAGCACATGCTTTACCATTACACTACTAACAATTTTGAAATAACTATACCTGGTGTGTCGACTTATACCATTCTTGTGTCAACACACCCGTGAACCTGGGCATTAATTTGTCTAGGTAGGAAGTGGTGGCACTGTATTGCTTACGTGGCTAAATTCTATTGGTCTATTTTCAAATTTAGGCCGATGTGGTGAATTCCTATTGGCTATATGACGTGGCTGACCTTGATTTAATTTAGGTATTCAGTGGTTTGAGATCCTCAGCCTAACCTGCAAATAGACCCTTAAACCAACTAATTCTTCACAACACAATCGTTTCCCCACCTTGGTTCATTCTCTTATTTTAGAGAAGGATCGGCTAGTCTTCTATTTTAAAGACAGGCCAACCTAAATTTTAAATTTAATGGAAGAGATTCATAATAATAAATAATTATAGTCTCCTATTTAGGAGGTGTTGAAACCAGAAAATGACCACAACACCAAAGGTGCTCATAGAGCACTTCACCAAACGGTATGATTTGAGATTACAGAGCCACAAACACAAAATAAAGAGAGAGAAAATGAAGAACAAGGAATTTTTGGAGTGGTTCGGTTAGTTTAGACCTACATCCGTTATGGAATCATTCTCATTATCATACTTGAGTTTACAAAGTACATCGGTTTACGCATTTCACTCATTTTATGATATTTCTCTCCCTTTGATCTAGATTTCACTTGAATCTACCAAAGGAACGGTGTGATCTTGTAAGGGCTCGAATTTCCGTACTATCTGTGTTGACTAAATACACCGCACATCCAACTCGAATTGCACAGAAATACGATTCATTAATAGGAAGAAGTTAGATGATGAGAAGTAGAAAGAAAAGTTAGAATAGAAGAAAACAAAGTACACAAATCTCATAGCAGAGCAAATAAAATATATTATATAACATAAAATTTGAAATACAAATCAGTTATTGTATATACTTACCATCATTAGAGCACAACAACTATTTCTGAAACAGTTATAAACATCTATTTCCAGATACAGATATAGTACACAGCGGAAAATATGATAGTCTATAGCTAACTGATGAAGCCTCCTACTTCAGACTCCTCCAAGTGAATCTATAAAATCCTGACTACTTGGCTGCTCATACAAATTTAGGCACCCAAAAGCTTAGGGAAAACAAAACAAAATAAACTCTGGGTCAGTCATAGGACTAGTGTGAGTAAACTCCAACCATTTATTTGACTTTCAAAAATCTTTCAAAAGAAAAGATAATCGTAAGACCGATCCACACATAAACATGGATGGTTTTTATCTTACGATAACCAAGAATATTTTTGATATCGAATCCAGTGATATTATAACAGTGTCTGAATCAAATAAATAGCATTTTAGCGGAATGCTTGCATCTCACGCTCCATATATAATATTAACTCAAAAACCGCAGGGCGCTTATTGGAGATTGGATTTCCAACATGACAAGGTATAGGATCACCTTCCGATAGAGCATCTCTAGAGAGGAATACTCTGGGTTCAACAAGAACATCTTGCAACCCGGCTACACCTGACTGACCACTCATTTAACTTGAGTGTACCGACCATATTATCACTAGCGGTTGTGATAAGCAACCATTACCGAAAGCATATATCAATGAATAGAATAAGAAGAAAATAAAATTTCTTTAGATCAGGTTATAATACCCCTGATGGGAATGACCCACTTTGCCATTCTGCTTGCCAGATTTCTGTCATTTTCCAGTTGATGAGGCTTGAGGTCATGATTATATTTCAAGAACATCTTGCCACTATTTACTTTGAATGCCACATCATCAGACCTATCCATATACATTGTCTTGGGACTGGACAAACCGAAGGCACTATCTCATCAATCCATCTTGGGCAATTTCTACCTAGGATTAACGTATCATCCCTTGCATTTTACTCCGTCTTCGATTATCTTCAGCATAAGTTGATTCGTAATGCTTATGCCAATACAGAGTGGTTTTCAGATGTTACATCTGATCTCGATCTCTCCGTATTGACAAATGAGGTATAAAATAAACCAAAACTTTGATAATTGGTGATTTAACTATTAAAGAAACATCCATACAATTAGCGGTCCTATTTCCAAATAGAAATTCTACTGATCAAGCTTCGAACAACACTGGCCCCTTTTTACATTAATTCCTTATTACATTATCAATTCTAAATTCCCATTTTCCATCTTCCAGATCCTTTCAAAATTCAATTGTCTTTCTCGATTCTTCGAAAATATTCCCAATACCATAATTTCTTTATTCGAGAAAATGGCTACTATCCCAGTTAGAAAACATTTCCATATATCCACAAATTCTTATTTTCTATATTTTAGAAAATATACGTTATTAACAATGGAAAACATTTACAATTATCATTCCTTAAATTCTCGTTATCCCAAATCATTTCATTTTCTATATTTAGAAATTATCTCTAATTTATTTGGAAATCGTTTCCAAATCCCATTTATTTGGATTTAACTGATGTTATATAAAACATCATTTTTATAACTCAACCCATTAATCCTTCATTAACTTACCGTATCACTATCTAACCCTTGCTACCGAACTTTAACTATTCCTCAGTCAATCATGAAGTCTATCAAGTTGGGATAAAATTACCTCTCAGACCTTAACTGAACAACATTCTTAACTTGGAAACAGTTAAGTTCACTCCTTCAAATCTTTAACAAGCATTGCTCACGTAGCCCTCAGAATAAGTTTAAGAATCAACTTTCTTTATGGAAAACATTGATTTTGCGGTAGAGCTATAATCCCTACCTCCAAAATACTTAAATAAAAAATATAACTCTAATTTATTAATTTGAATAAATAATCAATAATAAAATAATAAAATATTAATTAAATGGAAAGTAAAAAGGTATTTTCCTGAATTCGATATAACCAAATTTCAATAAATAACTCCATTCTAAATATTCTATATTCGATTAACATTCCGAATTTCGGAATATTTCTATTATTCCAGGTTTACTCAGATTCCTCTTTAAAAATATTCCATTTCCAAAAATATTTGCTTCCAAATCGTTGTTGACTTTCAAATATGAATATTATTCCTTAATAGGAATCTAGACTTGTTTATTAACTCAACTAAATTTTTATTTGAAAATATCATTTCAGATTTAAATCGAGTTAATCTGCATCGTTTTTATAAATTTTCATCTATAAAATGTCTACTAACACTTTTTCATTTATATAAAACAATTCCATTTTGCTTTAAAACGTATTAACGAGCTATACACTCCATGCTTCTGAAATCGACTTTATTTGATTTCTATAATTGGCTACTCGTTTTAAAATTCTAATTTAAAATAAGATTAAATTACCTCAAAACATATAATTTTATTTACCTAGCCATAACATTGAAATAATAGTTTTTAACATATTACATTTAAATTATATATTCAACCTAACTAGAGTTTAAACATCTTTCTGAAACAAATCATTTTAGTGAGATTCAACATAGTCGAATTTAAAATATAAATCACTGAGATTTTTCTCAATTTATTTTACACTCCAACTTTGGAATAAAGTCCGTCGTTTCTTTCGAACACGATTTCCCATTTCTTGTTCAAATTCCCATTTGAATTTGTTTTCCCAAACTTCTATATATTCCAAACATCTCAAATCAAATCTGTTGATTTTATACTTGCAAATAATACATCAAATCCAAATTTTATTTTCTAACTTCTATTTAGATTTTCCATAGAATATCCCTTTTTTTGTTCCAAACACTTATAATCTTGTATATATTTTCTTTATAACTGTTATGTTCAAAATTTCATTTCAAATATCGATCTCAAAACCGATTTTTTTTTAATATAAATTTAAATTTTCATTTCAATTTATCTAATGATAAATAATTCACTTAATTTATAAACTTATTCACCTCTTGTTTTATCCATTTAAAATAAGTTCTTATTTCAAGTAAATTCGAAATTAAATTCCTATTTTGGAAATAAATTCCCTTTTTAAATCTCCAATATATTTTCTACATTCGAAATTATCTTTTTTGGTATTTAAATACCAAAATTCGAAGGCCAGGGTGATTCAATCACAACATAGTCTATCACTGATTATATATATCACAACGTACATCACAATCAAGGAAAAACAGTAATATAAATATTGAGGAATCCAGTTGGATCCCTTCAACCTGTTTCCCTGCATCCACACATGTTAATCAATGTTAATAATATTAATTTCTCATCAATACGAATATAAACAGAAATAATTATCGATCAACGACATAACTATATCAACCGTTTCAACCACACAACCATCACGCAGTATAAAATTACTATGTATAAATTTAAAACTCTTTTATATAAAAATATCAACGAGCTAGAGTTAGTGAGTTTACTCAACTTATTCTGTAGTTAACGGTTCTTCTTTTATTTTGTTTAAAATCAAACAAGCATTCTACAGAATTCCAATAGCTATATTCCTAGCCGCATCAGTAGATCTCCTTGTTACAGTCCGAACGGATCCGGTCACGTTCAAATCTGTTCACAAATGAACAATATAAATTGTTTTACAAGTTATAACTAAATAAAATTAGTTTAGATTATTAATTCACATATTATAATTAGTCACCATAATTAGTGTATGTTAAGCCTTCTGCAAATCACGTTTTCTTCAAACCCCTTGTTGATATAAATCTGAATAACTCGATCTCCGCTCCAGAACAACATTGACCCAATCTCGACATATTTGAACCAACGTTGCTCTCGCCATGGACCAACGGAGGGTCGAACCGCCACCAGCATGGCTCTGCCTTGGTCCCTCCTCCTATCACCTGTGACCTCGGCCGCGAACAACACCAGCACCTCCCCAGAAATGTACTTGAACGGAAAACCTAATGACCCCAAAATCTTTGGCCATAGGCCATCGATCAACACCTTACCGCCACCACTGCGTTCACTTCCGTCACCAAACACCGTAACCTTAGCCTCGAACGATGGCCTGACAAACTCCAGGACCCCAAAAGGGTTCACGTGGTCATCATCAGTCATTACTAATGGTTTTAAACCCACCAACCAGAAGTTTTAGGCGAGCTCCACCCACAGTAGGAGCTTTGGCAACTCCGGTTGGTTCTCCCAATATTGGTGTCGAAGTATTCAGCTTCAACAGTAAAAAAATGGAATACTGAAATGGATATCGAATCATATAAAATTGGTATGGGGGAGAAGCCCTTGATTCAGGAAATTAAATGGATCAAAGACTGAATTTTATTGTTGTGAATATGATTTTAAATTGTGTTTTAAAAACCACGATATCCATTTTCTTCTTTGTTTTTTGTTTTTTTTCTTTTAAATCTGGAGGAGATCGGCTAAAACCAAAAGAACAAAGGAAGGATAATTGGGTATATAAAAGAGAGGAGTGGTTTCCTGTAGAATGCTTTGGGTAGCTTCTGTTGGAAGGAATACATTGGCCTTCAAAGGAAGCTTCCGAATTATTTGATTATTTGAAGATTAGCGTACCCCGCTATACAGAATTTCATTCACTTACGGACTGCTATAGACAAAAAAAAATACTATCGTGTCAATCGATGTTCCATGATCGCAAAAATATAATAATATAGACATGTTAACTTATATTGTGATATCCCAAATTGCTGATATAGGGTGTAAATTACTTCAAATAAAAAGTTTCTTATTTTTCAAAATAAAAATTACAGAAAACTTCTACAAATTAATTTATAACTACGTCTGAAACATCTTGTCCAAATTCGAAACTAGTATTTAATTATATTAAATAAACAGTTATGGCTTATATATGACTCCACAGTGACTTTTTGAAAATTTGATTTGAGCATAACTTACACTCTATAAGATGAAATCTTGATTTTTCACTTCCATTAGAAAGATACAGTTTAATAGATTCTAACGTTTATTTTTTCAAAGAAATCTGACTAACAAAGAATCCTACGTATTCAATTGAAGTTGAAAACGTAATATTACGAACAACCACGACGTCACAAGCTCGTTTTAAATTATATTATAAATTATATGTTCAAATTTTGTTTTAATAAATAAACTCATTATTATAACTCAAATATAACTTAATTAAATTACTTGAATTACCCAATTCGATTAATATTTCAAATTCCACTCATTCCAAACATTTCAAAATTAAATTTATTATTCCATAATTTATATTAATTAAGTATTCAAATTATTAAGTACAACCATTTAAATCTCCAAATTAACATTTTAAATAATTAAATAAATTAATTATTCAGTCACTAAAAATCTGGGTCGTTACATTCCCCTCCCCCCCCCCCTTAAAAGAATTTTGTCCCCGTAATTAGTGAGGTAGAAAAAATGCTACAAACTGAAGCAACGCAAACTCACCCTTACGGGAAAGCCTGGATTGAGTTGAGAACACGACAAATCAGGACACAAACAAAAGAAAATTTCATTGCTATTACAAAAATTACATCAGAGTACAAGAATATAACAGAGCATGAATAAATATACACCACGAAAATATCAGAAATTTAAATTAAAATGCAGCGAAAAATAATACATAACACAACTGACACAACTGAAAGAAATACACGGATACCGAGCTTTCCGAATATCGTTCCAGCTATAAACCAGGACCCTGTGAAAAACATATCTGCAAAACCAAAACTACTAGCTTCCCTGTGGAAAATAGGGGCACCCAGAGTTTAAGTTAAAACAATAAACTCCAGGTCAGTCATGTGACTGGTGTGAGAACTAAAACAGTTATTTAAAACATTACTTTAAAATCAGGTAAATCAAGGGACCACGCTGTATAACACGGAACGAGTTTTCTCTTACGAATACCAGTGCATAAAACAATTATAGACAATACAATACTTTTTGAAAAATGAAGCTATTATAAGACTCAAGTCCCATCACACAATGCAACACAAGCCATAGAATAGAGTTTTACCTTATAATAGCCAAACATGCTTGGTAGGTTTTAAAAAAAACCATTTGATACTATTATAAGTGCGTAGTGTATATAAACAACGTCCAATATAAATGTATCAATCATAGATGACATGGGTACCATATATCATGTCGCTATACTAGTTCTACAATTAAAACCACACAATGTCGTATTGGAAGTTGGATTCCATCTATGAACCAAGGCAAGGGATCGTCCTTACCGCATTCGCAACTCTCTAGCCCGAGCCTCAGGATCAGAACGCATCAACCCTTGGATCTTCATGGGCGGTCACCCGTCGGTGATTAATAATACCTAAAAAATAAGTTTCCCTGCCATATGGGGCATAAACCTGGTCAGTATGTCGACCATCATATCCATCGGCCCCGTAGTGACCAATATATCTAACGTACCTTGCTATCCATCAAATAATAATCAACATCCACACAAGTAAAATGTCTGGGCTCCTTACCATGATACCACTCCTTACAAGAAAGAAACGCATGTTCTCCCTGCAGTCCTCTCCCGTTTCTGGTTCATACCGGGTGTGAGGCTCGTGAATTAATGTTACACAAAGCTATGCTATTTAAAGCCGTGATTTGATAATCAACCACAAGTCCCTACTTTTCAACAAAAGCCTTGATCACATTCCACTCAGCATGCCACACTTCACTCCGTACCTTACCACTGATTTCTGCCGATATATAACATCTAAGCTTGTACGTCTTTGAGAAGGGTGTTAAGCAAGATATTATATTCTCCGCCACCAAACATATATATATATATATATATAAGAGATCAACGAATACGGTATAAAGGAATACAATGTAAGACATACCATCCATTTGCAAGTCCGTTCTAGGTCTGAACGAAACCGGAGGCACCTTATTCCTCATCCCATATGTCCAATACTAGAGAGGGTACTCGCATATCCGGCCGATCTCCAAGTACGTCTGGGCGATCGCCAGTTATTACCTTGTCTTGGAATGCCTCCAAATCAAGACATCGGTAATCATCCAAACGATGCGAAGATCACCGGTCTTCAACCACTGTCTTCATCATTGACTTGTTGTTGAATCAGTTTTTCAGAATGGGATAAACCCGGTCTTTTCGAATAACTCGCGTATTTTATAAACAAGTGCTGTAAAAATTCAATATATGCCTCATTCCAATCCAGAATACTCTTTTATTCAAATATTCTTTTCACAATTTTAAACCAAATTAAGGTTTTCCAAACTAGTCGGGACTAGCGAACCTTGCTGAAGTAATCATTAATTTTATTTCCCAATCCCAACCTATTCATCCCATGAAGAAAAACTAATAATACTCCATATCTAACACCACGGTGTTATCGGTAAATTTAGTTACCATTTCACGTTCAAATATAATTAAAGATTCGACTATCGCCTGGGGTAAACCTGGGGGTACTCCATTCTCGATCATTTCACAAATTTGATAATTTAAATAATCACATTTCCATTTCAACCTAAAGATTCATTAAAACTTCACCTAGTTTTAATCTTCGAAAATCATTATATAATGATTATTCAAATTTAGGACATAAATCCAGTCTTTAACTGGGTTAAAGAATCAATGTCATTTAAAATACAATTCACGATAAACCCAAAATCACATTCCATTAATTATGGAATCTTCACGGAAAACAGATCAATGTATATAATCGATATAAACTTCCATATCCAACCAATAATATAAATGGAATAACAACAAAGCCTTTTAAATTCCATATATAGTAACAGTCTTCCTCCACAAAAGTTCACTTCGATTATTACCAAATCGAATTCCAATCCCTGCCAATTTATTTTATTAAATTGGAAAAAACTTTATTTTGGAACATTTCCTTTAAATCTTAATAGAAAGATTTATATATTCCAAATCACATTTCACTGTTAATCGAGTTAAAGAACGAATGTCGTTAAAACACAGTTCACAATAAACCCAATTCACATTCCATTTTATTCCAATTACTAAATATAATTGGAAATTCTAATAATCTTAATTAAAAGATTTATTCTTTTCACACAGGTTTTTACGAACAGTGTTACTGAAGACACGATTCACGACAAACCCAAAATTCAATTCTTTTATTCAATTCCAGTTAAATATTAATTAATTCAAAAAGTTCACTAAATCTTAATTAAAAGATTTATTCTTTTCTCAACTGGGTTTAAGAACAGTGTTATTTAAGACACCTTTCACGAAAAGCCCAAAATCCAATTTATTATTAAATACAAGACTATGAATAGAAATTATAATGGCTTATATTCAATATCAAATTCTGAAACTAACGGATATCGTACTGGGAATGACGATATTTGTATCTTCCAAATTCCGATAACAATATCTATATAACCATGGAATCCAATATCGAAATATTCCGAAGATTATTTCCATTCCAATTTATTCATTGGAAAATTCTGGTTATTTTTAAAACCATTTCAAATCCAATTTATTTCTTTAAAAATATTGAATTATTATTCTAGTTAATAACTAGTTCATTTTGATAAAAATGTATTTTTATCTTTACAAACGTGGAATTTTTCGTCCCAATTCATTCCAAATCATTTATTATGATTTTACAAAAATTATTAGTATTTTTAATAATTTTATCAAGGTCCATATAGTCAGTTTCCAATAACGACCACCAAACTGCACTTACGACCTTTTCCAAATTTGATTTGGACATAATTCCAAATCCATCTGTTAGATTTCAAATCTCTTATGTTCGTTGAAAAGTTCTTTCGATACAAACCCAATGGTTACGGTTTTAGGAGAATCCGATGGTCGGATCTCTTGGTACGTCCATTTGAAGTTAATGGTCGAAATTCGTGAACGGTCGCTGCGCGGCACGTTCTATTCAGGCCATTTAATATATATAATATATATATGATATATTTCATTGATTTTCATTTAAAACGTGTTTTATAAATTCGTTTATAAATTCATTTGAAAACGAATTCAACTCCATTTCAGTTTTCAAATAAAAATTGAATATTACTTAATATATTCGTTTTAAATTCATTTTAAAACGATTTCTCCTTTATTTCCAAATTTCAAATCAAAATTGGATATTTCTTAATAAATTCGTTTTAACTTCATTTTAAAACGATTTCTCCTTTATTTCAAATTTCAAATCAAAATTGAATATTTCTTATCATTATAATATTAAAATGATAATATTTTCAAAATATTTGATTTTGATTATACGCAGAATATTATTTAAAGATATTCGTTAATTCTGAATTGGAATCAGAGTCAATCAATTACCATATAATTTTATTTATATGGATTTCAACATCACATGTATACAACAATAATGATAAAAAATCATCAAAAATTTGTATAGCATCCCGAGTGCAATTTACAACTGTATAAGCATTAAAATAAATAAATAACGCTTATACAGTCTGTCAACCCATCGATTGACATACCACTAATTATTGGGATCAATGTATGTTAAATATCATCCCAATACCCATGTGGGGGTTTTCAGACAACAAATACCGATTATTATTTGTGCAGTTGGGAGATGTGAAAAATAATATCGTCCTAATCAATATCAGTAAAATGGGTGTACATAAAAAAATCGTCTGATTTGTAAATGAATATTTATTTTCATTTCAGGAAAATTTTAAGCCATTAACATATATGTTAAAAGTTATATTTTTAATGATAAAATATTTTATTCAACACATGAATGTTTTATATAATTCATTCATTCAATAAAAATGATATTTTTGCTGTTTAAACATTTTATTCAGCACGTGAATGCAATACAGTCAATTTAATCCAAACAAACATCAATGATTTGTGCAATCAATGGTGTCGGGTGCTACTAAGCACCGTCTGCATCCTAATATATATTTTACTGGAAAATAATTAGAGTGAGAAGGAGTTCTCACATTGGGATCCACTCGGCCAGTCTTTGTTTCTGAATTTCTAGTAAGGTTCGGGTTTGAATTTGCCTAAATTTCTGATTTGCTCCAAATTCAACCCAGTTAGCCTTGTTGTGAAGCTCTCGATTTTACGGTTCCAATAGAGCCGGGTATGCTGTATTCCATCGTCGTTTGACTGAGATGTGGCCATATAAACATTTTATTACTTAAATAAATTAACTTAACATAATTATTAAATTAATTAATTTAATTATCACCTAATCTCCCTCCCTAATCTTTCTCCCTCTTGTAAACACACCCGTTTGTTTCTGAACTAGCGAACCCATTACTCTACCATGATTCCTCTACGCCATCGCCACCACAGGCCATCGCCCATCCGAGTTCACCACACCCTAGCCCTTGCCGCCGCCTTCACATCCATACCCGCCTCACTAAACTCGAAGGGCCCCACCTTGCGGTAATCAAACACAAAGTCGCAGCCTTTGACCTCGACAATCGAGGAGGATACCCAACGATAGATGATCCTAGCCGTTCAAAACGTGGAGCTCACAGAGATGAAGAACTTGGCCGTTGAAAGAATCAAATAATCTTGCGTGGATTTTGAAATTGGACGGGAAGTTGTTTGGGATGAATTCCGCCTTTAATTTCGATGCAGGCAGCCAGACTGCTTTGACCATAAGGATGAAATAATAGGTTTTTACCTAGGGCTTAATTATTTATATTTAATTTAATTTAATTCAAAAAAAAATGATTTCGCATTCGAATTCCAAATCAAACCCAACGACTGTCGCCTCTGGCTAAATACCCCCGTTTCAGACACAATGGGATATGTGGCGTAAGCCAATTCAACTATTTCATTTAGTTTTTATCAAAATTAAAATATAAATTAAATTTAAACGTACATTTTAATTTACTAGGACCACATACTGACTCCAAAAATTCCAGAAAAATAAATCTAGTTATGTTTTTACGATACGGTCCTAACGAAACTAGTTTCATCAAAGTTGGAGACCGTTTGAAAAATGACCATTTTATGGTCGAATCAATTCAACTAAAATTGGCAAAACACGTTTTCTTTTTCCACGCTCGCCTATAGATTCCAAAAATTATGAAATTTGGAATCTAGCAATAATTTAACATTCCGGATCCAACAAAAGTGGTTTCGTCGAAAATGGAGATCGTTTGCAAAATGACTGTTTTTAAGGGCTATATATTATATTAAAATATATAAATTCCATAGCGACTATTCTGAATTTTAAAATGAATATAACTTTTAATTTATATTATGAAATCTCATTTTTTTTTTCACATTCATTAGAATGATATTATTAAACGGATTCAAATATTTCTTGTTTTACTGAAATCCGATTTATTTTGAATCCTGTACATTCAGTTAAAGTTCAAAATCAAATTTTCAAACTGCAGCGCCATTTCAAGCTTGTTATATAATTAAAATAAATTTATACGTTCTAATTCTATTAAAAATAAATTTCTAATCGTTATTATTTAAAATAAATCATTTTAAATATTCAAAATCCATTAAAATATCCAAAATAATAATTTTAAATTGGTTCTAAAAATCTGGGTTGTTACAATCTCCCCCACATAAAATCTTTTCGTCCTCGAAAAGGAACGAGCTGAAAGTTTTTTAACTAACCAACTCAACGCTCTTTCTGGCTTTCATTCTTTAACTTTTCAGCTTCTAAAAATTTTCAAATTCTTCAAAAATTTGGCTAACACCCTAAATTTTCGAAAACATTTGCCATAACCTCCTTTGTACAGGTTGATATTTAAAACCGCAACTTGCCTCACAAAGCCCTCATCATTCCGAAAGAAAAAGCCAAGCGGCTAGGCAATCGTCTCATAAAATCATCAAAACCAAAGAAATACAATAAACATGTACCTATTTGTCGGGCATACAATTTGATTCCTCTTGTTAGCTTACTTTCTATGACCAGTTCACAGATATATATGTGTACACGTATGTAACTCCAAGCAGTTTTCAGTTTAGTTCAAAATTTGATCGATTTGGCTATTTTTGGCTTAGTTTACTTTCCATTGTCATATTGGCTTCAATAATTTTATTATTTGAACTAATAATCAAACAACACATCCAACAATCAATTAGTTGATTAGCCTTTCAAACATATACTTTTATATATATTCAAAAATCCAATTTTAAGTGCCAAATCACAAGTAAATAACCCTATCTAGTTTTGGTTCTCACACAAGTCAATCGGAATCATATAGATATCCCACTTTGAAACTCGAACATAAATACTGATAATGATGCATTATTATCAGAATTTTCCCTGAGCGACTAGAGTGTGATTCTTTATCTACCCAGTATATTTAGGACTTCGAATACACGTTTCCAAGACGAATATTCAAATTCTTCATATAATCGATTATCCAAAATCAATTATAAAATAACATATTCAAATATGAATAATAAGGTTTATATTTTCAAAACAAAATTTGTTTTAATTTTTATTTTAAAAATAACACACTTCACACTTGTTCTAGGATACTACTGATCCTATCTCTAACGAGTCATTCTTATTGGATATTACTAATCCAATCTCCAATGAATTCTTTCATTTGGTTCTAATATGTCTTGTTCTCGAGCTCAGTAAACCAAAGCTCTGATACCAACTGAAGCGGCCCAAACTCGCCCTTGCGGGAAAGCCCGGATTGTGTTGAGAACACGACAAATCAGAACATAAACAAAAGAACATTTCCTAGTTATTACAAAAATTACATCGGAGTATAAGAATATAACTGAACATGAATAAATATACACCAGAAAAATATCGGAGATTTAAATTACAATGCAGCGGAAAATAATACATAACACAACTGACACAACGGAAAGAAATACACGGATACAAAGATTTTCAAATATCGCTCCAGCTGTAAACCGGGATCCTGTGAAAATAAATCTGCAAAACCAAAACTACTAGTTGCCCATGTGGAAAATTGGAGCACCCAAAGTTTAGGTTAAAACAATAAACTCCAGGTCAGTCATGTGACTGGTGTGAGAACTAAAACAATTATTTAAAACTTTAATTTAAAATTAGGTAAACCAAGGGACCACGTCGTATAACACGGAACGGGTTTTCTCACATGAATACTAGTGCATAAAACAGTTTATAGACAACACAATGCTTTTTGGAAAAAATGAAGCTTTTATAAGACTCGGGTCCCATCACACAATGCAACACAAGCCAGAGGATAGTGTTTTACCTTATAATAGCCAAACATGCTTGGTACGTTTAAAAACAAATCATTTGATACTATTATAAGTGCGTAGTGTATATAAACAACTTCAAATATAAATGTATCAAACATAGGCGGCATGGGTACCATATACCATGCCTCCATACTAGTTCTACAATTAAAACAGCACAATGTCGTATTGGAGGATTCCATCTATGAACCAAGGCAAGGGATCATCCTTACTGAATTCGAGGCTCTCTAGCCCGAGCTTTAGGATCAGAATGCATCGACCCTTAGATCTTCAGGGCCGGTCACCCATCGGTGATTAATAATACGTGAACAATATGTTTCCTTGCCCTATGGGGCATAAACCCGGTTAGTATGTCGATAATAATATCAATTGGCCCCGTAGAGACCGATATATCTGAGGTACCTCGATATCCATCAAATAATAAGCAATATCCACATAAGTAAAAAGTCTGGGCTCCATACCATGGTACCACTCCTAACTAGAAAGAAACCCATGTTCTCCCTGCAGTCCTCCCCCGTTTCTGGTTCATACCGGGTTGTGAGGCTCGCAAATTAACGCTACACAAAGCTTTGCTATTTAAAGACGCGCTTTAATCATCAACCACAAGGCCCTGCTTTTCAACAAAAGCCTTGATCACATGCCACTCAGCATGCCACACTGTCACTCCATAACGTACAACTGATTTTTACCGATATATACCCTCTAAGCTCGTACGTCTTAGCGAAGGGTGTTAAGCAAGAGAATAAATTCTCTGCCACCAAACAGATATATATATTTAGAAGAGATCAACGAATACAATATAAAGGAATACAATGTCAGACATACTATCCATTCGCAAGTCCGTTTTGGGTCTGAACGAAACTAGAGGCACCTTATTCCTTGTCCCATATGTCCAATACAGGAGAGAGGCCCTCTCATTTCTGGACGATCACCACTTATTACCTTGTCTTGGGATACCTCCCAATCAAGACATCAGTAATGATCCAAGGGAAGTGAAGATCTCTGGTCTTCAACCACTGTCTTCATTCTCGACTTATTATCGAATCAGTTATTCAGAATGGGATAAACCCGTTCTTTTCGAATAACTCGCGTATTTTATAAACAAGTACTATAAAAACACAACATACGCCTCATTCCAATCCAGAATATTCTTTTATTCAAATATTCTTTTCACAATTTTAAACCAAATTAAGGTTTTCCAAACTAGTCAGGATTAGCGAACCTTACTGAAGTAATCATTTATTTTATTTCCCAATCTCAACCTATTCATCCCATGGAGCAAAACTGGTAATACTCCATATCTAACACTACGGTGTTATCGGTAGATTTAATTACCATTTCATGTTCAAATCTAATTAAAGATTTAACTATTGCCTTGAGTAAAACTGGGGGTACTCCATTCTCAATCATTTCACAAATTTGATAATTTAAATTATCACATTTCCACTTCAATCTAATTAAAGATTCATTAAAACTTCACTTAGTTTTAATCTTTGAAAATCATCATATAATGATAATTCAAATTTAAAGAATAAATCCTGTCTTTAACTCGGTTAAAGAATTAATGTCATTTAAAACATAGTTCACGATAAACCCAAAATCACATTCCATTAATTACGAAATCTTTACGGAAAACAGATCAATATATATAATCGATATAAACTTCCATATCCAACCAATAATATAAATGGAATAATGGAAAAGCCTTTTAAATTGCATATATAGTAACAGTCTTCTTCCATAGAAGTTTACTTCGATTATTACCAAATCGAATTCCGTTCCCTTCCAATTTATTTTGTTAAATTGGAAAAACTTTATTTTGGAACATTTCCTTTAATTCTTAATAGAATGATTTATATATTCCAAATCACATTTCACTGGTAATCGAGTTAAAGAACGAATGTCGTTAAAACACAGTTCACAATAAACCCAATTCACATTCCATTTTATTCCAATTACTTAATATAATTGGAAACTCTAATAATCTTAATTAAAATATTTATTCTTTTCACACGGGGTTTTAAGAACAGAGTTACTGAAGACACGATTCATGACAAACCCAACAATTCAACTCTTTTATTCAATTCCAATTAAATATTAATTAATTGGAAAACTTCACTGAGTCTTAATAAAAAGATTTATTCTTTTCTCAAGTGGGTTTAAGAATAATGTTATTTAAGACACCGTTCACGACAAGCCCAAAATCCAATTTAATATTAAATACAAGACTCTGAATAGAAATTATATCGACTTATATTCAATATCAAATTCTGAAACTAACGGATATCGTACTGGGAATAACGATATATGTGTCTTCCAAATTCCCATAACAGTATCTGCATAACCACGGAATCCAATATCGAAATATTTCGAAGATTATTTCCATTCTAATCCATTCCAATTTATTCATTGGAATATTCTGGTTATTTTTAAAACCATTTCAAATCCAATTTATTTCATTAAAAATATTGGATTATTATTCTAGTTAATAACTAGTTCATTCTGATAAAAATGTATTTTACCATTACAAACGTGGAATTTTTCATCCCAATTTTTTCCAAATAATTTATTATCATTTTACATAAATTATTAATATTTTTAATAATTTTATCAAGGTTCGTACAGTCGGTTTCCAATAATGGCCACCGATCTGCACTTACAAGGCCCTTTTCCAAATTTGATTTGGACATAATTCCAAATCCAACTGGTAGATTTCAAATATTTATATTCTTTGGAAAGCTATATCCGATAGGAACCCAACCCTTTAGGTTTTAGGAGAATCCGACGGTCTGATCTCTCGTTGCATCCATTTGAAGTTAATAGTCAAAATTCGTGAACGGTCGCTACATGGCGTGTTCTATTCAGGCCATTTAATATATATATATATATATAATATTATATATATTTCATCGATTCCCATTTAAAACGTGTTTTATTAATTCGTTTATAAATTCATTTCAAAACGATTTCAACTCCATTTCAATTTTCAAATCAAAATTTAATATTTCTTAATATATTCATTTTAAATTCATATTAAAATGATTTCTCCTTTATTTCAAAATTTCAAATCAAAATTGAATATTTCTTAATAAATTCGTTTTAACTTCATTTTAAAATGATTTCTCATTTATTTCAATTTTCAAATCAAAATTGAATATTTCTTATCATTTTAATATTAAAATGATAATATTTTCAAAATATCTGATTTTGATTATACACTGAATATTATTTAAAAATATTTGTTAATTCTGAATTGGAATCAGACTCAACCAATTGCCATATAATTTCAGTTATGTGGATTTCAACATAACATGTATACAACAATAATGATAAATAATCATCAAAAGTTCATACAACATCCAGAGTGCATTTTACAACTGTGTAAGCATTATAATAAATAAATAACGCTTACACAATCTGTCAACCCATCGATTGACATACCGCTAATTATTGGGATCACTGTATGTCAAATATCAACCCAATACCCGTGTGGGGTTTTCCAAAAACAAATACTGATTATTATTTGTGCAGTTGGGCAATGTGTAAAATATTATCGTGCCAATCAATATCAGTAAAATGGGTGTACACAAACAAATCGTCCGATTTGTAAATGAATATTTATTTTCATTCCTGGAAAATTTTATGCCGTTAACACATACGTTAAAAATTATATTTTTAATATAAAATATTTTATTCAACACATGAATATTTTATACAATTCATTCATTCAATAAAAATGATATTTTTATTGTTCAAACATTTTATTCAACACATGAATACAATACAGTCAATTTAATCCAAACAAACATCAATGGTTTGTACAACCAATGGTGTCGGGTGCTATTAAGCACCATCTGCATCCTAATATATATTTTACTGGAAAATAATTAGAGTGAGAAGGAGTTCTCACATTGGGATCCACTCCGCCAGTCTTTGTTTCTGAATTTCTGGTACAGTTCGGGTTTGAATTTGCCTGAATTTCTGATTTGCTCCAAATTCGACCCAGTTAGGCTTGTTGTGAAGCTCTCGATTTTATGGTTCCACAGAGCCGGGTTTGTTGTATTCCTTCGTCGTTTGACTGAGATATGTCCATTTAAACATTTGATTACTTAAATTAATTAATTTAACATAATTATTAAATTAATTTAATTATCACCTAATCTCCCTCCATAATCTTTCTCCCTCCCGTAGACACTCCCGTTTGTTTATGTACTAGCGAACCCATTACTCAACCACGATTCCTCCACGCCATCGCCACCACAGGCCATCGCCCATTGATCCAAGTTTACCACACCCTAGCCCTTGTCGCCGCCTTCACATCCATACCCGCTTCACTAAACTCGATGGGCCCCAGCTTACGAAAATCAGACACAAAGTCACAACCTTTAAGCTTGATAATCGAGGTGGATACTTAATGATAGATGAACCTAGCCGTTCAAAACGTGGAGCTCACAGAGAGGAAGAACTTGGCCGTTGAAAGAATCAAATAATCTTGCGTGGATTTTGAAATCGGACAGGAAATTGTTTGAGATGAATTCCGCCTTTAACTTCGGTGGAGGCGGCTTGACTGCTTTAACCGTGAGGATGAAATAATACGGTTTGACCTAGGCTTATCTATTTATATTTAATTTAATTTAATTCGAAAAATGTGATTTCGCATTTGAACTCCAAATAAAACCCAACGACTGCCGCCCCTGGCCAAATACCCCCATTTCAGACACAATGGGATATGTCCCGCAAGCCAATTCAACTGTTTCGTTCTGTTTTTATCAAAATTAAAATATAAATCAATATATATTAAATTTAAACGTACATTTTAATTTACCAGGGCCACATACTAACTCCAAAAATTTCAGAAAACCAAATCTAGCCAAGTTTTGACGATATGGTCCTAATAAAACTAATTTCGCAGAATTTGGAGACTATTTGAAAATTGGCCATTTTCTGGTCGATCCTATTCAACTAAAATTGACAAAACACGTTTTCTTTTTCCAGGCTCACATATAGAATCCAAAAATTATGAAATTTGGAATGTAGCAATAACTTGACATTTCGGATCCAACAAAAGTGATTTCATCAAAAACGGAGGTCGTTTGCAAAATGGCTATTTTTAAGGGCTATATATTATATTAAAATATATATAAATTCCATAGCGACTATGCTGAATTTTAAACTGGACATAACTTTCAATATATATTATGAAATTTCATTATTTTCACATTTGTTAGAAAGATATTATTAAACAAATTCAAATATTTCTTGTTTTACTGAAATCCGATTTATTTCGAATTATACATTCAGTTAAATTTCAAAATCAAATTTTCAAACTACCATGCCATTTCAGGCTCGTTATATAATTAATATAAATTTATACGTTCCAATTCTATTAAAAATAAACTTCTAGTTGTTATTATTTAAAATAAATCATTTTAAGTATTCAAAATCCATTAAAATAGCCAAAATAGAAATTTTAATTTGGTTCTGAAAATCTGGGTTGTTACACAAACCCTATTAACTTGGTTAAAAATCTCTTGTTTTACTTCTTAATTTCAGTTTTAGCCGAGCCAATTAATTCCAATTATTAATTTATTTCTACTAATGAAAATTTTCAAAGATCCTGAAAATTTTCTAACACCTTAAATTTTCGAAATATTTCGGTAGAGTCTCCTCTACACAGAGGGACTTCTATGATATCGCAGGATCAACAAATATATACATATCGACCCACATGATTGGAAAACAAAATTCAAAACCCAATTCTCTGTATTTTGGCCTAAGCGTACCTTATATAAACGTTATTTAACAAACTGGCTTAATTCGTACGCTGTTTATGCAGCCAAGATCAAGCCAATGGTTCCATGCACCTGTACTCGCTCGATTCAACAGGTAAGCTTCAATAACTAATATTTAATTAACCATTCAATCCTTTAGTTTAATATAACCATATCATTTCACTTGGGTTTCAATGATTCTTAATCCATATTTTCATACCCAATTCACATAAAAACATTCACATTCATCCATATTGATTTTTGATCGATTTATTTTGCTTTCAATTCATAAGCTATTCAATTTAAATTCCAACCAATATAATTCTATTTAACTAAAGTTATTTTTTTAATCTATTCGATTGAATTATACCATTATAACTCATTTAACTTATACAAGTTAAATAAAAATTCAAAATTAAAATTCCTCGATTTTATTTCCAAATCGGTTTGGAATCATATAATTATATACATATAATTTTATAATCATCTGCAAATTCAAAACAATTGAATTTTTAAAACAACTTGTTCGAACAAATTTCCCATCAACGGATTATTATGGTAGCAATCTGTCACTCAGAATGTAACAACTTGGGATTTCAGAACCAATTTAAAATTTTTATTTTAGCAATTTTAATGGGTTTTGAATATTTAAAATAATTTATTTTAAATAATAACAACTAAAAATTTATTTTAATCGAAATTAGAATGTATAAATTTATCTTAATTATAAGACAAGCTTGAAATGGCGCGGTAGTTTGAAAATTCGATTTCAAATTTCAATTGAATGTATAGCATTCAAAATAAATCGGATTTCTATAAAACCGGAAACATTTGAACATGTTTAATAATATCTTTCGAACGGATGTTAAAAATTGAGATTTTATAATAAGAGTTGGAAGTTATGTCCAGTTTAAAATTTAAAATAGTCATTATGGAATTTATATATATTTTAAATATATTTATGCCCTTAAAAATAGCCAATTTGCAAACGACCTCCATTTTCGATGAAACCACTTTTGTTGGATCCAGAATATCAAATTATTGCTAGGTTTCAAATATCATAATTTTTGGAATTAAAATGTGAGCGTGGCGAATTTAAATGTGTTTGGTAATTTTAGTTTGAATTTAATCGACTAGAAAAAGACCATTTTTCAAGCGGTCTCCAAATTCAACAAAATAAGCTTTGTTAGGACTGTATCATCAAAATATAGGTAGATTTATTTTTCTGTAATTTTTGGAGTCAGTATGTGGCCCCGGTATAAAATGTATGTTTAAATTCAATATATATTGATTTATATTTTAATTTTGAATAAAACTGATCAAAATAGTCGAATTGGCATACGAAACATATCCCATTGTGTCTGAAATGGGGGTATTTAGCAGCGGGCGACCATCGCTGGGTCTCGTTTGGAGTTCAAACACAAGTTTTTACAATAAAACAATTAATTGAAATAAAATAATAAAATTTCTATATAAATACACCACATAAAATGGTCGATGTAGCGATCTGAACTTCCCCGGTCTCTGAAGAGAAGAGAAAGAACGGATTATTTGAGAACACGACAAATTAGAACACAAACAAAAGAACATTTCATTGCATATTACAACAATTTACATTAGAGTACAAGAATACAACAGATTATGAATAATTATTACACATTTGAAAAATATCAGAGATTCAAATTACATTAGCAGCGGAAAAATAATACATAACACAACTGAAAGAAATACATGGATATAGAGCTTTCCGAGTATAGTTCCAACTGTAAACCAGGATCCTACAAATTTAAATCTGCAAAACCAAAACTACTAGCTGCCCATGTGGAAAATAGGGGCACCCAGAGTTTAGGTTAAAACAATAAACTCCAGGTCAGTCATGTTACTGGTGTGAGAACTAAAACAGTTACTAATTTGATTTTTAAAGATAGGTAAATCAAGGGACCACACCATATAACACGGAATGGGGTTTAACCCCAAGAATACCAGTGCAAATACAAACAACGCAATGCTAAATAAAGAAAATGAAGCTACTATAAGAACCAAGTACCATCACGCAATGCAACGCAAGCCGGAGGATAGGGAAATAGCCAAATAATGCATGATACGGGAAATTTAATCTTTTATTAATACTATAAGTGAAGAAAACAACTTCAAATATAAATGTATCAATCATAGACGGCATAGCATCCCACGCTACTATGTCGCCATACTAGGCTTTACAATCAAAAACGAAACGTCACATATTGGAAATTGGATTTCCGTCATGAGTCAAGGCAAGGGATGTACTCCTAGCCCGCTTCGAGACACTCTAGCAAATGTCTTGGGACTGCACACTCTGGGCAACCCTTGGATCCTCCAAGGCCGGTCTACACTTACGTTAGTGGATTAGTATTCCTGAACACACGTTTCCCGGTCCTATAGGACCTATCCATCGGCTCCATAGTAACTGATATAACCGAGGTGCCTCACATTCCATTAACCACATAGGTAAAAATAATATAAAGGTCAGGGGTTGTAAAACGCTGACACCACCCATAGCTTGAAAGAAACTTCATATTCTCCTTGGGTCCTGTATCCCGTTTTCAACTCGTACCAAGGTGTGAGGCTCATGAATCAACGCTATACACAAAGCTATGTTGTATTAAAGTCATGCTTTGATCATCAACCAAAAGACTCTACTTTTCAACAGAAGCCTTGATCATCTACATCACAGCATGCCACATAGGCAATTCATGCCATGCGACTGATTTCTATTGATATATAACCTCTGAGCTCGTACGTCTCAGAGAAGGGCATTAAGCAAGAAAATAAATTCTCCGCCGCGAAACAGATATATATTTAATAGAGATCAATCAACACAACATAAAATCCAATGTCAGACACACATCCATTTACAAGTTTGTTCTGGGTATGAATGAAACCGGTGGCACCTTATTCCTCTCCCATATGTCAAATATAGGAGAGAGGCCCTCACATATCCATCAATCTCCAAGTACGTCTGGACGATCACCACTTATTACCTCGTTTTGGGTGTACAGCCCTACCAAGACATCAGTAATCATCCAAACGATGTGAAGACCTCCGGCCTTTAACCACCATCTTCATTGTCGACTTATCATCGAATCAGTTATTCAAAATGGGTATAAACCCGACCTTTCCGAATAACTCACGTATATAATAAAAACGTGCTATAAAACACAACATACGCCTCATTCCAATTTTGAATATTCTTTTATTCAAATATTCACTTCATTAGGAAAAGGTTCCCATTAATTTTATCATAGATAAATTCTTTAAAATTTATTCTTTAATCTTTCTTTGGATATCGTTTCAAACCAAATTAAGGTTTATCCAAACTAGTCGGGATTAGCGATCCTTACCGAAGTAATCATTTATTTTATTTCTCAATCCCAGCCTATTCATCCCATGGAGCAGAACTGGTAATACTCCATATCAAACACTACGGTGTTATCGGTAAACTTAATTACCATTTCACATTCAAATCTAATTAAATATTTAACTATCGCTAGGAGCAAAACTGGTGATACTCCGCTCTCGATCATTTCCTAAATTTGATAATTTAAATTATCACATTTCAATCTAATTAAAGACTCATTAAAACTCCACTTAGTTTTAATCTTTCCAAAAATCAATATTAATGATTATTTAACATTGGGAACACAAACATGCTGCATCGACAATCTACACCGTACTATTGACTTCTGCCGATATACAACCTCTAAGCTCATACGTCTTAGAGAAGGGTGTTAAGCAAGAGAATAAATTTTCTGCCACCAAACAGATATTTATTTAGCAGAGATCAAAAATACAGTTCGAAATACGATGTTAAACATGTAATCCTGCTTTAACTGGGTTAAAGAACTAATGTCATTTAAAACAATTTCACGATAAACCCAAAATCACATTCCATTAATTACGGAATTTTCACGGAAAACATATCAATATATAATCGATATCAATTTCCATATCCGACTAATAAGTTAAATGGAATAACGACAAAGCCTTTTAAATTCCATATATATAAATAGTCTTCCTCCATAGAAGCTCATTTCGATTATTATCAAATCGAATTCCATTCAACTCCAATTTAATATATTAAATTAGAAAACTATCATTTGGAAAATTCCTGTTAAATCTTAATAAAAAGATTCATAAACTCCAAATCACATTTCTCTATTAATAGGGTTAACGAACGAATGTCGTTAAAAACACATGTCACAATAATCCCAATTCACATTCCATTAGTCTCTAACCGTAAATTAGTAAGAGAACAATTCTCTAAGTATTGATCCGGAAGGCCAAAACAACATCAGATCAATACCCAGGAAACCATTCAACTTAGCTAATCTCTAGTTAGTTTCTAATTTTCTTATCTCCATTGGGTTTAAGAACGGCATTTTTAAAGATACCATTCAAGACAAACCCATAATCAAATTCAATTCAATTCCAATTAAATATTAATTAATTGGTTAACTTCACAAAATCATAATAAAAAGATTTAATCTTTTCTCAACTGGATTTAAGAACAGTGTTAGTAAAGGCACCTTTCACGACAAACCCAAAATCCCATTTGATATTAAATATATGGCTCTGAATAGAAAATATATCGGCTTATATTCAATATCAAATTCTGAAATCAACAAATATCGCATTGGAATAACGAAATATATATCTTCCAAATTCCTCCACAATGTCCTTATAATCAAGGAATCCAATACCGTAATATTCCGAAGATAATTTCGATTCAAATCCATTCCAATTCATATATTGGAAATTCCTGTTATTTTTAAAACCATTCCAAATCCAATTTATTTATTTAAAAAATATTGGATTATAATTCTAGTTCATAACTAGTTCATTTCGATAAAAATTTATTTTTATCTTTTCGAATACGGAATTTTTCATCCTAATTCTTTCCAAATCATCTATTATGTTTTTTCACAAATTATTAGTATTTTTAATAATTTTATAAAGGCCCTTTCAGTCGATTTTCATAAACGGTCGTCGAACTGCACTTACGGCGACCTTTTCCAAATTTGATTTGGACACAATGCCAAATCCAACTGTTAGATTTCAAATTTCTTATATTCTTGGAAATCTCTTTTCGATACGAACCCAACGTTTCGGTTTTAAGAGAATCCGATGGTTGGATCTCCCTTAGCATCAATTCGAAGTCAATTGTCGAAATTCGCAAACGGCCGCGGCACGGCGCATTCTATTCAAGCCATTAATATATATATATATATATATATATTATATTTATTTCGTTCAAAACGTATTTTATAAATTCTTTTTAAAACGATTCCCACATTCACTTCAATTTTAAATCAAAATTTACTAATCTTTGCCATTAAAATATTTTAATGATAATATTTTCATAATTTCAGATTTTGAAATCTTTTCCTTTTCGGTATTCATTATAAAAATGAATAAAATCGATATAAATATCGTTCGCGTTGAAATGGCACAAAACTAATCAATACAGCTTCACGTATCTTAATATTTTAATGGGATTACTGCACGTCAAATATCATCCCAATACCCATGTACGCCAAATATCATTACTCAATTGGGATTAGTGTACGTCAAATATCATCCCAATACCCATGTGGGGTTTCAAACAACAAATACTGATATTTATTTGTGCAGCTGGGCGATGTGTAAAATTATCGACCCAATCGATATCACAAAAATAGGCGAGCATAAACAAGTCGTCTAACTTGTATATGGATGTGTTAACTTATTTTTAACTATCCAATAATTATTTTATATATCGCCCTATAAGCTAAAAATAATATTTTTACTTAAATAAATTTTTCTAGCACTTTTTTAAAAAAATTCGGCAACATAACGACGCTATACTAGAAATGGGATAAGGTCTAGCCTTATCCCCAGTCTAATAATGGCCCGCGCCATACACATACCAATTCTAATCAATTCCGTTCCATTCCCCAAACCAAATTCAACCAAATAAACCAATCAACCAAACCAAACAAGTCGTCCATGGTTTGTGGACGACTGTGAGTAGTTCATATATGCATTTATAAAATAAATAACTGTACAAAAATTATTTTAGTGAGAAGTTCTCACCTCGAAGCTAAACCAAGCGTCGCGACTCCTCTTATGTAGAAAATCTTCGCCGCGTTTCCAACGAGATCTGTTTCACTAGGTATATGTTAAAAATCATGTTTTTAACTTTGCTATATATATAATTAAAAATCACATTTTTATATCGCTTTTCATATAATAAAAATCATATTTTTATTTCGCTCCCTAGATAATAAAAATCATATTTTTCTTATCGCTACATATACATAAAAATCATATTTTTCTTATCGCTACGTGTACATAAAAGTCATATTTTTCTTAACTCTACTTCATTATAAAAATTATATTTTTCTTATCGCTACATGTACACAAAAATAATATCTTTTCAAATATAGAAATCAAAACTTTTCTATGTTAAAAATCATATCTTTTCTTATTTAAAAATGTAATCTTTCCTTGTATAAAAATATAATCTTTCCTTATATGAAAATATAATCTTCTCTTATATAAAAATATAATCTTTTTTACTTCTAAAAATATAATCTTTTCATATAAAAAAAAATCTAATCTTTATTATACAAAAATCATAGCTTTTCTAGTCAACAAAAATCATAACGAATTTAGAAATTTAAAAATCAGAAATACTTACATTTTTTCTAGGGTTTGGAATTGTCGGAGGCGTCGGAGCTCGCGTGGAGTGGCAGAGGGTGGCGCAGGGACTGACCAGCGGCGGGGAGGTTGCATGGGTGGCGGGGTCCAGCGTGGCGGGCTTGATGGTTGTTTCGATTTTGGGGGTTTCGGTTTCGGTTTAAAGAAGATATAGAAGGGGAGGGGTGGCGGCCTGAGGTGGTGCTGGGCTGGAGCGGGGAGGCCGCGAAAGGGGTGGCGCTGGGATGGACATCGGCATTTTTTTTCTTTTGATTTTGAGAACTGAACTGGAAGAGGAAGTAAAAGGGGGGCTAATTATAAATATATTTAATTAATTTAATTTACTCCAAAAAGTTACTTTTTGATTCGAATACCAAATCGAACCCAATGACTGTCGCCTCTAACTAATTACCCCCATTCCAAACGCAATGGGTTATGTCCCGTAAACCAATTAGACTGTTACGTTCAGTTTTTATCAAATTTAAAATATAAATTAATATAACGTACAAAATTGATTTCAACATACATTTCAATTTACAGGGGCCATACACTGACTCCAAAAATTCCAGAAAAATAAATCTAGCTATGTTTTGATGATACAGTCCTAAAAAAACTAATTTCGTCGAATTTGGGGACCGTTTGAAAAATGACCATTTTCTAGTTGATCCAAATTGACTGAAACTGACAAAACACGTTTTCTATTGCCAAGCCCACATATTAATTCCAAAAATTATGAATTCTAGAATCTAGCAATAATTTGACATTCCGGATCCAACAAAAGTGGTTCCGTCGAAAACGGAGGTCGTTTGCACAATGGCTATTTTTATGGGCCTTATATATATTATAAATATATATAAATTCCATAGCGACTATTTTAAATTTTAAACTGGACATATCTTTCAACTTATAAAGTGAAATCTCAGTTTCTTACATCCGTTAGAAAGATATAATTAAATAGATTCTAACGTTTCTTGTTACGTCCAATTCTGACTTATATTGAATTCTACATAATCATTCAAAGTTTAAAATCGAATTTTCAAACTACCACGCCGTTTCAGGCTCGTAATATAATTAAAATAAAATTATGCTTTCTAACTTCATCAAAAATAATTTTTTCGTCATTATTATTTAAAATAATTCATTTTAAATATCCAAAATTCATTAAAATTGGCAAAGTAAAATTTTTAAATTGGTTCTCATTTTCCGGGTTGTTAAATTCTCCACCACTTAAATCTTTTCATCCTCGAAAAGGAACGGAGCTGAAAGTTGTTTAACCAACCAAGTCAACTATCAATATTTTAATTATGCCTTAAGTCCTTCAACTTTTCAGTTTCTAAGAACTTTTCAAATTCTTCAAAAATTTGGCTGACGCCCTAAATTTTCGAAAAATTTCGCCGTAACCTCTTTTGTACGGGGAGCACCGGGAAAATCCCCAAACCACCACACAGGCCTTCTCATTTCAAAAAGAAAAAGAAAACGCCAAGCGGCTAGCCAATCGGCTCATAAAATCATCTAAACCCAAGAAATATAGTAAACATGTACCTATTTGTTGGGCACACAATTTTATTCCTCTTCTTTAGCCTCCTTGCTATGACCACATGTATATGCATGCAATTTCAAGAAATTTTCAATTCAGTTCAATATTTGACTCATTTTGGTTGACTTTACCTTTCATGTACATATTAGTTTCAACAATTTTGTTAGTTAAACTAATAATCAAGCAACAAAACCAGCAATCAATTAGTTGATTAACGTTTCAAATTCATAGTTTTTATATACCCAAAAATCATGTTTTTGATGCCAAGTCACAACAATAAACCCTATCTAGTTTTGGTTCTCACACCAGTCAATTGGAAATATATAGACATCCCACCTTTAAAGCTCGAACATAAGTATTGATGATGCAGCTCCATCATCAAAATCATCTCCGAGCGACTAGAGTGTGATTCTATATCTATCCGATATATTAAAACTTCAAATATACGTTTGCAAGGCATATATGCAAAATCTTTATATATTGGATTGTCCAAAATAAAAAAACACACTCAAATACGTATATTTAGATTAAATTTTCAAAAAAAAATTGGTTTCAATTTTATTTTAGAAAATAACACTCTTCACACTCGTTCAAGAATACTACCGATCCTATCTCTAACAAGTCATTCTTATTGGATATTACTAATCCAATCTCTAATGAATTCTTTTGTTTGGTTCTAATGTGTCTTGTTCTCAAGCTCTGTAAACCAAAGCTCCGATACCAAATGTAGCAACCTGAACTTCCACGGTCTCAGAATTGAAGAGAAAGAACGGATTATCTGAGAACATGAAAAATTAGAACACAAACAAAAGAACATTTCATTGCATATTACAACAATTTACATCAGAGTACAAGAATATAATAGAGTATGAATAATTATTACACATTTGACAAATATCAGAGATTCAAATTACATTAGCAGCAGAAAAATAATACATAACACAACTGAAAGAAATACACGGATACAGACCTTTTCGAGTATAGTTCCAGCTGTAAACTAGGATCTTATGAATGTGAATCTGCAAAATCAAAACTACTAGCTGCCCACGCGGAAAATAGGGGCACCCAAAGTTTAGGTTAAAACAATAAACTCCAGGTCAGTCATGTGACTGGTGTGAGAACTAAAACAGTTATTAATTTGATTTTTAAAGTTAGGTAAATCAAGGGACCACGCCGTATAACACGAAATGGGTTTTAACCCCAAAAATACCAGTGCAAATGCGTACAGCGCAATGCTAAATAAAGAAAATGAAGCTATTATAAGACCCATGTCCCATCACACAATGCAACGCAAGCTGGAGGATAAGGTTTTACCTTAATAGCCAAATAATGCTAGATACGCGAAATTTAATCTTTTATTATTACTATAATTGAAGAAAACAACTTCAAATATAAATGTATCAATCATAGATGGCATAGCATCCTATGCTACAATGTCGCCATACTAGGCTCTACAATCAAAACCAAAATGTCACGTATTGGAAATTGGATTTCCGTCGTGAGTCAAGGCAAGGGATGTACTCCTTGCCCGCTTTGAGACACTCTAGCAAATATCTCGAGACCGCAGTCTCTAGGCAACTCCTGGATCCTCCAAGGCCGGTCCACACTTACGTTAGTGGATTAGTATTCCTACACACATGTTTTTCGGTCCTATAGGACCTATCCATCGGCTCCATAGTAACCAATATAGCCGAGGCGCCTCGCATTCCAACAACCACATTGGTAAAAATAATATAAATTTCAGGGCTTGTAAAACGCTAACACCACCCGTAGCTAGAAAGAAACATCATGTCCTCTTTGGGTCCATTATCCTATTTTCAACTCATACCCAGGTTTGAGGCTCGCAAATTAACGCTATACACAAAGTTATGCTATATTAAAGTCGTGCTTTGATCATTAACCACAAGAATCTGCTTTTCAACAGAAGCCTTGATCATCTGCATCTCAGCATGCCACACAGGCAATTCATGCCACGCGACCGATTTCTGTCGATATATGACCTCAGAGCTCATACGTCTCAGAGATGGGTGTTAAGCAAGAGAATAAATTCTCCACCGCCAAACAGATAATTTTTTAATAGAGATCAATCAACAAAGAATAAAATCCAATGTCAGACACACATCCATCTACAAGTTCGTTCTGAGTCTGAACGAAACCGGAGGCACCTTATTCCTCTCCCATTTGTCCAATACAGGAGGGAGGCCCTCGCATATCCATCGATCTCCAAGTACGTCTGGACGACCACCACTTATTACCTCGTTTTGGGTGTACAGCCCAATTAAGACATCAGTAATCATCCAAATGATGTGAAGAGCTCCGGTCTTCAACCACCGTCTTCATCGTCGACTTATCGTCGAATCAGTTATTCAGAATGAGTATAAACCTGGCCTTTCCGAATAACTCGCGTATATAATAAACAAGTGCTATAAAACATAACATACGCCTCATTCCAATTGTGAATACTCTTTTATTCAAATATTCACTTCATTAGGGAAAGGTTCTCATTAATTTTATCAAAGATAAATTCTTTAAAATTTATTCTTTAATCTTCCTTTGGATATCGTTTCAAACCAAATTAAGGTTTATCCAAATTAGTCGGGATTAGCGATCCTTACCGAAGTAATCATTTATTTTATTTCCCAATCCTAGCCTATTCATCCCATGGACCAAAACTGGTAATACTCCATAACTAACACCACGGTGTTATCTGTAAATTTGATTATCAATTCACGTTCAAATCTAATTAAAGATTTAACTATCGCTAGGAGAAAAACTGGGGATACTCCACTCTTGATCATTTCCCAAATTTGATAATTTAAATTATCACATTCCAATATAATTAAAAACTCATTAAAACTTGTAATGACACAGATTTTGCCCGGACCTAATCGATCGTAAAATCAACCAAGACCGTTCAATTCCCGCATACGTTAACTTTGGGAATACAACACATTAAAACAACAACAGAAGACTTTTATAAACATTACAATAATGTTACATCAGAGTACAGAATATATCAGAGTACATCGAAATTAAATTACAGCGGAAGATAAATTACAATACATTTAATACAGTGCAGCGGAAGACTATCAATGCTGGACACAGCTTTAACCTTCGATCCAGGATCCTGCTAAAGAGATAAATATCTGCAAAAAGCTACTCGACTGCCCGTGTGAAAAATATGGGCACCGGAGTTTGCCAGTGAAACAAACTACAGGTCAGTAATGAGACTGGCACGAGAAATCTAACTTAACTAATCTAATAATAAGGCTAATCATAGGACCACGCCGCTGACGCGGAACGGGTTTACTCTATTGGATTGCCAGTGCATAAAATAAAGTAAATCGTTAAAACAACTTAATGCTTTTTAGAAAAATGAAACCATTATAAGACCCAAGTCCCATCACACAATGCAACGCAAACCGGAGGATAGGGTTTTACCTTATAATGGTCAAAAGATGCTTGATACGATAAAATGGATTTGATATTATTATTAGTGTATATATGTTTCAAAAACATTTCAATCATAATGTATCAATCATAGACGGCATGGGGACCATATATCATGTCGCCATACTAGTTCTATATTCCAAACCGTATGGTGTCATATTGGAAATTGGGTTTTCATCATGAAATCAAGACTAGGGATCGTCCTCTCCGATTCAAGACGCTCTAGCAAATGCCTCAGGATCCCCCGCAGTGAACCCTTGGATCTTCAGAGCCGGTCCCCACCTAACGGTAGTGGATTGGTTATGCCTGAACACACGTTTCCCGGTTCCTTTGAACCTATAATATGGCCACTAACAACCTATAAGTCCAAGGTACCTCAATCCATCATCCACATAAGTAAAATGCCAGCCAGTTTAAGCACTGACACTACCCCTAGCTAGAAAGAAACGTGTGCACTCCTTGCAGTCCTAATCCCGTTTTTGACTCATACCGGGGTGTGAGGCTCGCGAAGTTACGCTATACACAAAGCTACACCTAAACAGGCTATGCTTTGATCATCAACCACAAGGCCCTACTTTTCAACAAAAGCCTTGATCCATGCATCTTGGCATGCTACATTGTCAATCCATACCATACCATTGATTTCTGCCAATATATAACCTCTAAGCTCGTACGTCTCAGAGAAGGGTGTTGAACACCAAACAGATATATATTAACAGAGATCAATGAATACAGTATAAAGGAATACAACGTCAGACATACGATCCATTTACAAGTCTGTTCTGGGTCTAAACGAAACTGGAGGCACCTCATACCTCGCATATCCGAACAATCAACACTACGTCCGGACGGCTACCCCTGACTCCCCTTCAATGTAGCTACTCCAATCATGGGCCTGAGTAGCAACATATCCATTCGAGGTGAAGATCGTCGGTCTTCAATCACCGCCTTCAACTCTTTGACTTAGATCGTCGTATAATCATTTGAAACGAGATTGAACTCGGTCCTTTCAAATGATCCTCGCATATATACAGTTTAAAACCATTTCATATCGTTAATAGTATATAATAATGATCTATCTCTATTTATATATATATATATATATATATATATATATATATAGCCATATTCATTTAACAACGCTTTAGGTCGATCGGCGGCCCTGGCGTTGTTTTCATCCAAATTTGATTTGCACTTATCTCGAAATCTAACCGTTGGATTTTAATAAAATTTACATCATTGGAAAGATCTTCCCAAAGCGGTCCTAACGGTTCCAGTTTTGTGAAAATCCGACGGTCGGATCATTCTGCATAATCGTTTAAAGTTACGATTTCAAAACGCGAAGTGCAGCAGTGCTATTCGTTTAATTACAATTACAATTTATATATATAATTATAAATCATTTGGCGATTTCAACTATAAAGATCAATTCTTTTGATCGCATCTAAAATGACGATAAAAATGTCACCTTTATTTCTACTCTTTTTATTGTCCCTAGGACGACAATAAAAATACTTCTTTTAATTCTAATCTTTTTATTGAAAATAAAATATCAATAAAAATTTCGTGTTACATCTATTCTTTTCATTTACATCAAAAGGTAAATAAAAATATAACCTTTCAATTCTAATCTTTTTATTGTCTCTATTTTAGCAATAAAAATATAACATTAAATTCTATCTTTTTGTTTACATCTAAAATGTAAATTAAAATGTCACTTTTATTTCTATGTTTTTATTTACACCTAAAATGTAAATAAAAATACACTTTTTATTTCTATGTTTTTACTTACGTCTATAATGTAAATAAAAATGCACTTTTTCAATTCATATTTTTATTTACATCTACAATGTAAATAAAAATGTACTTTTCATATTCATGTTTTTATTCATATCTAAAATATAAATATAAATATCCGTTTTCAATTATTATTTTTATTTATATCTAAAATATAAATATAAATGTCAACTTTTTTATAATTATGTTTTTATTTATATGTAAAATGTAAATAAAAATGTACTTTATATCTTCATGTTTTTATTTGCGACTAACTTGCAAATAAAAATGTACTTCTATACTATGGTTTTTATTTGCATATAAAAAGGAAAATAAAAATGTACTTCTTTACTATGAATTCTCATGACATATAAAAGTAAATTTTAAATATTAACATTTTTCTAAGTGTTCTAATGACATATAAAAGTAATATATTTGTTTTGTCGATGACTCTAATTCAACAAAACAAATAAAGGTGATATTTTGTCTAACTTAACATTTTATAACTAAATGGTATTTTAACCAATCCTAACATTTTATAACTAAAATTTTATCTTATCAATCTTAGTATTTTACACCTGAAATGGTATTGTCATAAATCTTATCATTTTATAACTACAATGTTATTTTCCTCCATCTTAACATTTTGTACTTAAAATGTTATTTTCATCAATCTTAACACTTTTCTATTTAATAAAACGAATATTTTGTTTTTCACACTTTTCTATTTAACAAAATGAATATTTTTTTCCCACATTTTTCTATTTACATGTTTTATTTACATGAGAAATGCAACATTTTAAAATGAAAATGTTATAATTCTTACTTATGTAACATTTTCTAAAAATGTTATTTCTTTCTAATATCACTTTTAATAACAAGGTGTTAATTTAATCTAATGTCGCATTTGATAACAAAGTGTTATTTAAATCCAATGCACATTTTTTTAACAAAAATGTTACTTCAAATCTCATGCTACATTTAATAATAAAAATGTTAATTTTCTCTAATACAACATTTTAAAACAAAAATGTTATTTCTTTTGCTAATGCCACATTTATATGAAAATGTTATCTCTTTTTCTAATGCAACATTTTATATGAAAATATAATTTCTAATCTAATGTAACATTTTACATAAAAGTGTAAATTCTAATCTAATGTCACATTTACATAAAAATGTAAATTTCTATTGTCAATTGTCACATTTACATAAAAATGTAAATTTCTATTTCTAATGTCACATTTACATAAAAATGTAAATTTCTATTTCTAATGTCACATTTACATAAAAATGTAAGTTTCTATTGTCAATTGTCATATTTACATAAAAATGTAAGTTTCTATTGTCAATTGTCATATTTACATAAAAATGTAAGTTTCTATTGTCAATTATCATATTTACATAAAAATGTAAGTTTCTATTGTCAATTGTCATATTTACATAAAAATGTAAGATTCTATTTCTAATGTCACATTTACATAAAAATGTAAGACACTATTTCTAATGTCACATTTACATAAAAATATAAGTTTCTATTTCTAATGTAACATTTACATAAATATGTAAATTTCTATTTCTAGTGTCACATTTACATAAAAATGTAAATTTCTATTTCTAATGTCACATTTACATAAAAATGTAAGTTTCTATTGTCAATTCTAACATAAACGATATTTTTATTCTAAATTAACAATTCTAACATAAATAGTGTTTTTCTTCTCATTTGACAAAACGACAATTTGGTTTTGTCAATTCTAATTTCAATAAACATGACAAATTCATTTTTACATTAATGCCAAATTCATAAGATTAATGTTTTTGTTTTATTTGTTTGCAAATCCTACTTTTAACAAGTAACATAAACATGATATTTAACATGACTACGAATTCTATTAACATGACAAAATAAATGATGTTTTATTTATGTGACGTTTCTATATTTAACATGTAACATAACAATGGTATTTTTATGTGTATACAAAATTTACACTAACATGACAAATAAAATAATGATTTTATTTATTGCAATCCTATTCGTAAGATAACAAATAAACATGATACTTTCATTTGTGTGTAAACCTATTTGTTTTGTCAATTCTAATACAATGGAAAATGACATTTTTATTTGTCATGAATTCATTCATCTAAAGTAAAAATTTTATTTTGTCTAGTTTATTTCAACAAAAATGTTATTTTTATTTGACACAATGATCCAACAAATCAACAGATCAATAAGGCAGTCACAAGCAACCCAAATCAAATCACGCATAACCACAAACTGAAATTACAGCGGATTGACAACAATTTCTAACACAATCATAATTAATAAACTATAATTATTCAAAATAAAAGAATTCTCACAGCAATAAATAAATAAATAATCCTACTTTACCACATCGCAGATCGAAATGCATACATTGATTAAAAGCAAGAAAAATAATTAAGATTAAATTATTATAAAAATAGGATTTCTCACCTTGATCGGATTATAACGATGGCTTTAATAAAATTAAACCATCGTTTAATTTTATCAAAAATCTTGACTGATTCCTTTTCTGTTCAAGTTTGCTCCATCGCCTAGATCTTGATTTTACGATTCCGACGGATCCGAAATCACGGGATTCCGTGCTCATATGAAAAAGATACGATGATTAATCACATTGATCACATATTTTGATTAATTAATAAAATTAAAACTCTTTTTATTTGAATTCAAAAATCTCACCTTGCCTGGATATGATGAAGATAAGAAAAGGGCAACCAATTAATTTGCAATTTGAAGATCCTTTTTCTTTTTGCTTTCGAGAACGATGATGGACAAAATTGAAGAAGAAGAGGATACCACCAATTTTTTTCTAATAGAAGGTCTCATGTTTATAAGCAAGATGAAGAAGAAATAAAATAGAGAGGAAGAGAGGCTGCTGCCATTGAAGAGAAGAAGATGGAGGCGGCGACTTCAGAAAAGAGAATGAGAGTTTGTGAAGGGTTAAGGGAGGAGTTTGGGATATTTTACAATGGAGGGATATTTTCTTTTATCCCCTTATATTTTTAATTTACTCAATTATACTCCCCCTTGTATATTAAATTTATTCAATTATGCCCAATTCAAATATATCTTAAAACTATGTTATACAACAATAGGTATGAATTTCTTATTAAATAAACATATCATTATTACTGCACCCAACATTGCAAAAATACATATATGTATTACTAAATTTACCATGATAAATGTTACACTTATTACCCTAATTTAGCATATGTCATTATATGATTCATGCATATATGTATTTCGAAAAAGTTTCTCTTTTGTTGATTTTGCTGAAATAGGCAATAATTAGGGAATTACTGCGCTGATTAGATAATTATTTATATATTTTTCGTTCATTCAGCAGCAAATTTCTAGCCTACAGAGAAAATGAGTTTGAGAAAGAAGGAAGAATGGTTTTCATGAATAAAGGAATTGGTGCGTGAAATAAATATAAAAAGAAACGCACCGAAATCAATAGGCAAGTGATTGACATAGAAATGTGTTATTTTTATGCTCTTATATCTTATCTTTTGTATATAAATAAATATTACTTGGGTATTGTTTTGTCACTTTTACAGATATTCCAACCCAGTCCGCATGCAACCAGAAAAGTAGAGAAATGGAGATCAGATTGCTATAAATTTACATTTTGAAGAATTGGAGATGAAGATCTCACATCTAGTTGCTGTTGGACAAGAAAATGATTGCTAGAAAGGCCATGAATATCACAAATCAATGAAGAGTTATCAAAGAAGAAAGAGAAAAAGAGAAAAGGCCTAGAACTTGTTGCAAATGACAAAAGGCCCATTTGTAATTCCCATTGTAAATTATTTTTGTAAATTCCCTAAGGCCCATTTATCATTGTATTAGGGTTAGGGTTTGGCTATCTATCCTATAAATACCCTTGTAATGCCCTTGTAGCCACCATCCTATATCTCATTCTATTCTCTTCTTCATTAATAAAAACTCATTTTCCTTTTTATTTTATGCAATTTTCTATTTCTTAGCAATTAGTGTTGTCTACACGATTAGATTCAGTAGAACACTATTTGTATTTTGCATTTCTTTTCATTAGTGATTGACCATCTGATTAGATTCAGCGGTAATCCTAATTTTATTTCCTGTTGTTATTTATATTCTGCACTTTCATTTTTTGTATTTTAATCGCGTTCATAGGTTAAATTGGATTTGATTAGATTTGAATCTGATTCATAGTTTCATTGCATCTCCATTGAAATTGTGATTTGATCGTCGGTTCAGTTAGATCTGTTCTGAATTAAATTACAGTTTTAATTTTGTTTTGTTTTATTTTCAAAATCAACCTCCAAAGTTTTGTCTAACTCGCCCAAGAAATTAGATAAATAATTTGATTTAATTCACCTCCCTGTGTTCGACCTGTATGCTACACACTTGTATGCTTGCAGAATTTATTACAAATGTCGCGCTTTTCTGATTCATAGATTAGCGACGATCAAGTTTTTGGCGCCGTTGCCGGGGAGGTAACGATTAAATTTTATTGTTTATTTAATTTCTGATTCGTGTTAGTTTTGTTTTATTTTCATTTTTATTTTTATTTTCTTTTCTTTGATTTTGTTTTTTTTAAAAAAAAAGTTGTTAATTTTTTTTATTTCTTTCCTTTCCTTGTTCCCTTCCCTGTTTCATTGCATTTGCTCTCTTTTCTTCCTCTACAAGTCTTAATATTAAAAAAAAATCAGTTTTATTTGATTTCTTGCCTTTTTCTTTCTCAATCTCTTTCTTTTCTCCTACATCCTTCTTTTCAATTCTAAAAAAAAAAAACAAATACAAAATTCTTTCTTTTCTGCTATTTGCCTTTCGCTCTTCTCTGATTCACCCATCACCAAATCCACGCTCTAGTTTAACCGAACCCCACAAACAAATTTCTCGGATCATCAATACCAGTCCATCATCACGCAGGCAAAACACCCATCATCCTTGGTATACACAGCAACAGTACCATCCCCATCCTCACAAATTCACCTCCTACAAACCCATAACTTCGCCACAGCACTTCAACAAAAACTCAACTGCCCCTCCACAACTTTGTCCATCCTCCCAACCCACATAACAAACATCATCCCACCGAAGATCTGTCCCAAGCCAATTTTCCAAATAGACCACCACATCAACTCATCCTACTCCACTGCAGATCACAACAGATCAACCCCACTTTCAAATTCCACCAAACAACAACACTCCGACCATACCAAACTGCCATATACCCCTCATAATCACCACCCCAAATCCGATTCAACACTTCAACAAACTTAAACCAGACAGCCTTGCCTCACGTACACCGATAACCGCATTACACCATTCCGCATCCATCTCTGTTATTAATCGTAAACCCAAAGCCGTAATACAAACCCCATCTTCTCTACGTCACCACACCAAAACCATACCCCATCGCAAACCGTATCACAGCATCCACGAACAATTCACACTACTCCCTCTCACAACCAACTTCATCTGCCATCGACATCAGAGACCTTAAGCCTTGATCAGCCAAACACAACCCAATCCATATCGAAGACCCCTCACCATCAGTCCAAACCTTCGCAACACCTGAATCATTGCAAATCTCGAAAACCAGACCCAATTCAAACAACTTTGAAGACTTCGAATTCAGATTCCCAAACCATAGACCCGAAATCCGATTCAAGCGTTGACTTTCGATTTTTATAATCGATTTCTGAAAAAGAAAAAGAAAGAAAGAAAGGCATCATTTGTTTACAAAGGGGGGCGTGGATATTCCTTTTTGGGGACTTTATTTTTAGGAGATAACTTTCTGCTGTTTACCACAAATCCTAACGTGTTCTTATATGTGTCTGGGCCTCAATTTTGAGCGCACATTTCTTTTGTTTTGGTTAAGTATCGACCAGTCCGAGTTGCGAGAGTGACTAGGGTACTCTTAAAGCAATTGTGTTTGGCTATTTTGTTATGATTTCAGTTGGATTTATTTTTTATTTTGAAAAAAAAACACACAACTGGTTTAGTTGATTCTCATATTTTTGTGTGTGAGCTGTGTGTTGTCCGCTTTGATTGAGCTATTTTGAGTTGTCAACCTGTTTCAACTTGTTTTTTTTTTTTTAAAAAGAGAGAAGTCAAAGATCGAAGTGAAAGCAACAAACAGGGAATTCGGAGTTCAAAAGAAGGATTAAGAGTACAAGTTTTTCAACAATGATCAGCATCGAGCAAAACAAACAGTAAAGCTCAAATATTTCTGGACGGACTGCCGATCAAGGTGAGAAATTCTTGAAACTCTATAGGTGCTCTGCTGCAAAAGAAAAAAATATATAGACAATTGTTGTAAAAAAAATCTGCAGGGGCAGCGGCTTTGAATGTACAATTTTTAATTTTTGCAATTTTTTTGTGTGATTTCTGCAATTTTTATTCATTCTGTTAAGGGTAATACCCTAATTCACATAAGGTGAGGGATTTCATCACCCTTTCCTTAGCCCACAAATTGCATTTCATCGTAGAATCTGACTAATAATAACGGTTAGACGTTGGACTTAAGGGAGTCACGGGCTCATCTAGGGCTTAATTATATTGTGATAGTTGATTCATTTGGAACGAATTATTTCTTGGTGTCTAGACTACGGCAGAGAAATAACCGTTTATAAATATTACGGTGATTCGTAAATATTATATCGGTTGTTACTCTGAAGGTACTTAAACCTTCGGCTGCATTGCTAGGGTGATTCCTGGTGCACCGATAACTCCTGTCCGTTAACTGGCTGAGAAATCTTTTGATCTAAGTAATCAAACGTGTCACTTTATAATTTTGGGTTAGGAGCCAATAAGGACAGAAAATTTCATTGTAGCTAATTTCTGTGCTTGCATTTAACAAACAATGAGTGAAAAAAGTGTTAGCCAACAAAATTCTCCTAGGGGTTCTCATATCAACCAAAATTTTCCAACCGAATTGGATCAAAATCGAGTGAATCAAAACTTTCCAAACTTTGGGGATCAAAACCAAATAAATCAAATTTTCAAAACCTCAATATCCAAATGGATAGACCCTTGTCTCTTCGTGATCGATGTTATCTTACTAGGACCGTTCAACCATCTGTCATTGTGTTCCCACCAGCTGAAGGAAACAATTTTGAGCTAAAATATTCTTTTATCCAAGGGATACCAAAATTTACTGGGTCTGAAAATGCTTATGAATTTCTGAGTGAATTTGAATTGTATGCCTCCACAACAAAAATGCAACAACTATCTAACGAATCGATCAAGCTAAGGCTAATTCCATTTGCACTACTTGAAAGCGCTAAAAGATGGCTAAATTCCCTTCCACGACATTCCATAAGAAGTTGGGATGAATTTGTCACTGCATTCTTGAAAAAGTTTTTCCCTTTCCACAAAACTCTAAAAATCCGAACCGAGATAAATCAATTTTGTCAAAATGAGGGGGAAACTTTTTCAAAATACTTTGAGAGATTCAACCAGCTATTATATAGTTGTCCTCATCATGGAATTCTAAAAGATCACTTATGTCAAATTGCATATGAAGGGCTAAACTATCAGACTAGAACTCAACTAGAATCAATGTGTGGAGGAGACTTTATGTCTAAAACAACCGATGAAGCTTGGCAATTCTTAGAAGATTATTCTGAAAAGGACATGCAATGGGAATCAATTCGTGTTCCCATTCGTACTTCTACTAGAGGAGTGCATGTCGTGGACCCAAGCCAAATTCCTCTAGAAAGTCAAACTCCTCAAGTCAGAGAAGGGTTACCCCACTATTACTCTCAAGACCAAGCCAATGCCATAGCTCAAAATAATCCTTACTCATCCACGTACAACTCTGGTTGGAGGAACCACCCAAATTTTTCCTGGTCAAACCCCAATAATTCGGCTAACCCTTCTCACATGCAACCCTTTATCCCCAATCCGAATTACCAAGCTCCACCTCCCAATTCTCAGACCTCTCAAGCTGCACCTCAATCCAAACAACCCTATAGGCACCCCAATTTTCAATCATCGAACTTATCCTCTCAATCTGGTCAATCGTCACAAAATTTTGTTCGATTAGAGAAATAGATGAACTCTTACGAAGCTTAAATAAACTCGCAAGACGCTAAAATGGACCAAATGATGAATATGATAAAGGAAATGGCGAAAAATAATGAGAGGGGAAAGTTGCCGAGTCAACCTGAAGTGAATCCAAAATATAACTCTCGTGCTGTAAATTCTTGTGAGGACGAAAACCGTAATCCAGTCAACGCTATTACAACCCTTCGATCTGGAAAGAGGATTGATAATAACGTGGGCTACCCTGGCGAACCTTCTAACTCGACCCCAATCTCTAATCTTGATGATCACCCATTGGCTTCGAATGCCAATTCTTCTAAACCTCAAGTTCCCTTAAATGTTGGCAATCCCAACAGTTCTTCTCCCAGTGTCGGCAAACCCGACCCACCTTCGAAAATTAATGTTGGCAATACCAACATACCATCTTCTACGACCTTACCACCTTCTATTTCCTTGGATAAACCTTCTTCCTCGAATGATGAAACTCATCACAAAGTTGAAAAACCAATAGCTCCATTTCCCCATAGGCTCAACAATAAGAAGAAAGCGGCAAATTTCGATAAAATCTTGGAAATTTTCAAACAAGTCCGTGTGAACATTCCTCTTTTAGACACCATTGAACAAATTCCTCAATATGCTAAATGTCTTAAGGAATTGTGCACACAAAAACATGCAACTAATGTTCCAAAAACCACCTTTCTAACTGCGAATACAAGCTCTGCTCTTTCGAATCTTACCCCAGTCAAATACAAAGACCCTGGCTGCCCTACGATTGATTGCAAAATAGGAAACACCCATATCTCTCATGCTCTACTCGACCTTGGTGCCAGTGTCAACCTTCTCCCTTATACTGTCTATCGTCAACTTGGACTAGGTGAGATTAAACCAACAAACATCACACTTCAACTAGCCGATCGATCTATCAAAAAGCCATTGGGAATTATCGAAGACGTCTTGATACAGATCGAACAGTTTTACTTCCCTGTCGATTTTATAGTTCTAGAAACAGAGCCTGTCTCAAATCCCAAAGTTCAATACCACTGATCTTAGGACGCCCTTTCTTAGCAACCTCTAATGCTGTCATTAATTGTAGGAATGGTCAGCTTCGACTTTCCTTCGGGCACCTAACCATTGAGCTAAACATCTTCAATCTCAACAAACAACCTAGGGATTTTGAGATCGATGAAATTGACATGATTCAAACCACAGTTGATGAAACCTCTAGTGATGCTTCTGAAGCCTTGAAAATGTGTCTTGACCATTTCGACTCTGATTTCGATGAACTCGAATACATTTCTGAACTAAACAAAATTCTTGACTCCGACACTTCGTCACCTGAATCTAACCAAGGAATGTTGACCAATGTTGATACATAAGAACTTCCTAAGTTAGACCTCAAACCCTTGCCACCAGACCTTAAGTATGCCTACCTAGACTCTTCAAAAACTTTTCCCGTAATCTTGGCTTCCGATCTTATCGAGGACCAAGAAGAAAAACTTTTGGATATCTTGCGGGAAAATAAGGACGCCTTGGGGTGGGAAATTAGCGATATAAAAGGAATTAGCCCATCAATTGTGGAAGATCGCATACATTTAGTTGATGAGGCTAAACCCACCCGTGAGGTTCAAAGGCGATTAAACCCAAACATGAGAGAAGTGGTCAAGGAGGAGATAATCAAGTGTCTAGACAATAACATCATCTATCCCATCTCTGATAGTACTTGGGTGAGTCCGGTACAAGTTGTACCAAAGAAGTCAGGAGTCACAATGATCAAAAACGACAGTAATGAACTCGTCCCAACAAAAATCAAAACCAAATGGCGTGTGTGCATCGACTATCGAAAGCTTAACTCAGCCACACGAAAAGACCATTTTCACTTGCCTTTTATTGACCAAATGCTCGAACGCTTAGCGGGACATGAGTACTACTGTTTTCTCGATGGATACTCTGGCTATAACCAAATTCCTGTTGCTTTAGAAGATCAACATAAGACCACCTTTACTTGTCCCTTTGGAACCTTTGCTTATCGTCGCATGCCTTTTGGTCTTTGTAATGCCCCCGCGACTTTCCAAAGGTGTATGATGAGTATTTTCTCTGATATGGTGGAAGAATTCTTGGAAATATTCATGGACGATTTTTCAATATATGGATCATCTTTTTCCCAATGTCTCACTCATTTAGAACTCGTCCTTAAGCGTTGTAAGGAGAAATCACTCGTGCTTAATTGGGAAAAATGCCACTTTATGGTAAAAAGGGGGATAGATCTAGGTCATGTCGTCTCCAAAGATGGCCTAGAAGTCGATAAATCCAAAATCGATTTGATTGCTAATTTACCTCTCCTAAGTCTGTCAAAGATGTTCGTTCATTTCTTAGCCATGCAGGATTCTATAGAAGATTCATTAAGGATTTCTCAAAAATTTCAAAACCTCTCTCGAATTTACTTGCCAAAGACGTAAAGTTTGGATTTTCCAATGATTGCAAAACATCTTTTGAAACTCTTAAGTCAATCTTGACCACAACGCCCATCATTCAACCTCCTGATTGGACTCAACCCTTTGAACTTACGTGCGACGCTTCTGACTTTGCAATTGGAGCCATATTGGGTCAGCGAATTGATAAACTCCCTCGAGTCATTTACTACGCTAGCAAAACCTTAAACAAGGCCCAATTGAATTACTCAACTACTGAAAAGGAATTTTTGGCAGTTGTCTTCGCTCTTGAGAAATTCAGACCATATCTCATAGGATCCAAAGTCATAGTTTACACTGACCATGCTGCCCTACGATATTTGCTTTCTAAAAAGGATGCCAAGGCCTGCTTGATTCGTTGAATCCTTCTTCTTCAAGAATTCGATATAGAAATACGAGATAAAAAGGGTTCTGAAAATGTCGTACCTGATCATCTCTCTCGAGTTGTGCACGAAAATGATAACGACACCCAAATCGATGACTATTTTCCTGACGAACAACTCCTTTCGATCTCTAACACCCCTTGGTACGCTGACATTGTGAATTATCTTGTCACACAACAAACACCCGCTGAATGGTCGAAACAAGATTAACAAAAATTACTCTCGAAAGTTCGAAACTTCTATTGGGACGACCCATATCTTTTCAAATACTGTCCAGACCAAATCATTCGAAGGTGTGTGCCCGATCATGAACACCAAAGTATTCTCTCCTTCTCACATGACCATGCTTGCGGCGGTCATTTTGGAGCAAGAAAAACTGCTGCAAAAGTTTTGCAAAGCGGTTTTTATTGGCCCACACTCTTCCGTGACGCTTTTGAATTTTGCTCTAAATGTGAGCGATGTCAAAGAACGGGTCGAATCTCTAAGCGGAACATGATGCCTCTCAACCCCATTTTAGTGATTGAGTTATTCGATGTTTGGGGCATCGATTTCATAGGACCATTCCCTAATTCATTTGGGAATCTTTACATCTTACTTGCGGTAGATTATGTCTCAAAATGGGTTGAAGTCATTCCGACCAAAACCAACGACAACAAGGTTGTTGTCAAATTCCTCAAAGAAAACATCTTTTCACGCTTTGGCACACCTCGAGCTATCATTAGCGATAATGGCACTCATTTCTGTAATCGTGCTTTTGAGTCCTTGCTCAAGAAATACTCAATCACACACAAGCTGTCAACACCTTACCATCCACAAACTAGTGGACAAGTAGAAGTTTCCAATAGACAAATCAAGCAAATTCTTGAGAAAACCGTGAATTCCAATAGAAAAGATTGGTCTGTAAAACTGATTGATGCACTTTGGGCTTTCCGCACTGCTTATAAAACCAATCTAGGGATGTCACCATACCGAGTAGTCTTTGGAAAGGCCTGTCACTTACCTCTTGAATTAGAGCATCGTGCTCTTTGGGCCATAAAATTTTTGAACTTTGACTTAGAAAAAGCCGGCTCACATAGGAAGTTACAAATTTCGGAATTAGAGGAATTAAGAAACGAGGCGTATGAAAATGCGAAAATCTACAAAGAAAGAACCAAAGCCCAACACGACAAAAACATACTTCGTAAGGAATTCAACGTAGGTCAAAAAGTTCTTTTATACGACTCTAGACTTCACTTGTTTCCAGGAAAACTCAGATCTCGATGGACTGGACCTTATGTTGTGAAAACAGTATATCCTCGTGGAGCGGTTGAAATTGAAAATCCTAGGGATGGAAAAGTCTTCAAAGTAAATGGTCAACGACTGAAACCATTTTTCGAATTCGAGCAATATGACGAAGACGACCCTATCGATCTGCATGAGCCTGATCATCCACCATGAAATCAGGTGGTACACGTTCTTTTTCTGTTATTTTTCTTTTTCATTTTTTTATTTTATTTTTGTTTTTCTGCCTTAGACAGTTGGGACACTGTCTCAATCAAGTGTGGGGGGAGTCTGCATTGCATTCTTTTGATTTTTCTTTAATTTTTCTTTCTTTTCATGTAGGACCATCATACATTTTATATCATAGTAACATACCATAAATTTTTTTTTTTAAAAGTACGACTCATTTTCAATTGATACAACAAAATAGGTTTAGAATTTTTAGCCAGTTGATATTATTTTTTTCTCTCAACTTAGATCGAATAAGAAATATAATGAAAAGTTTAATTTTGAGGGATAATAGTGTAACTGGTACATAGGGAGATTCTTAGGTGATGGCCATGAAATCTATTCTATATTGTAGACTTTGTTTAAATAAGTGGAGGACTTAAAATACTTATATTGGCTTTTCAAATCTTTAAAACTAAGTTGTGTTAAGTTGAATTCGCGTAACTCTCTTTTGTGCTTATAATTTCAATAATAGTAATCCAAGGGTATCCAACATTGCTCGTATATCGAGCGTTGGTGTGCAAACCCGCCAAGCTCTATCCGACACGTTGTTGACAAAGTCAGCGTTGGAATATCTTGGTCTCATTTTATGAGATTGGACACCTAAGGATTACCGACACGTTGTTGACAAAGTCAAAGTCGGCCTGCACAATCCGCCAAGCTCTTTACCTACTCTCCGTTAGTCCGCGAGGCAGTGCATGGGTGGTAAACCTTGGTCTTTTTAGTTACGTATATGTACTTAATCATAAATCTTAAAATTTTATAGAATAAAGAATAAGCGATGATACCCAAAAACTTCTTGAACTTATTGATTTGACTAGCCATACATGAGAAAATTAGAATACCACTTTGCAAACTGTGCCAAGCAAACTAAGAATTTATTTCATGGCTGCACTATGTTATCGACCGAACTAACTGGCCAAACTGGAATTTAACATTTGAAAACTTGATTTATATTGAAAATTTGTGACAAGTCGAGGTATCTAAAATAAAATCAACTGATTAGAAATTATTAACTTAATTTGTTGTTCCACTTTCCTGAAATAAGTCGTGTTGTCATTTTTCGTTTTTATTTTTGCATATGTCCATTGCAGTCATGTAGTTTCATTAGAATCATAGCATACTGCATTTGGATTTTGTGGGTAGTATTCGCAGAAAACCCTCACGAGACACCACTCGTCCTACTAGGGACACCTAGAGGTTTAACGGCTTGTAGCATGCGCTCAATGCAATCGTGTTTCCTACGAAAGTGTGACCTATCTAGTTAGTTTTCCATTTTCTTTTTACTCGAGGACGAGTAAAAGATAAGTGTGGGGGTATTTGATTGACATAGAAATGTGTTATTTTTATGCTCTTATATCTTATCTTTTGTACATAAATAAATATTACTTGGGTATTGTTTTGTCAGTTTTACAGATATTCCAACCCAGCCCGCATGCAACCAAAAAAGTAGAGAAATGGAGATCAGATTGCTATATATTTACATTTTGAAGAATTGGAGATGAAGATCTCACATCTAGTTGCTGTTGGACAAGAAAATGATTGCTAGAAAGGCCATGAATAACACAAATCAATGAAGAGTTATCAAAGAAGCAAGAGAAAAAGAGAAAAGGCCTAGAACTTGTTGCAAATGACAAAAGGCCCATTTGTAATTCCCACTGTAATTTTTTTTTGTAAATTCCCTAAGGCCCATTTATCATTGTATTAGGGTTAGGGTTAGGGTTTGGGTATCTATCCTATAAATAACCTTGTAATGCCCTTGTAGCCACCATCCTATATCTCATTCTATTCTCTTCTTCATTAATAAAAACTCATTTTCCTTTTTATTTTATGCAATTTTCTATTTCTTAGCAATTAGTGTTGTCTACACGATTAGATTCGGTAGAACACTATTTGTATTTTGTATTTCTTTTCATTAGTGATTGACCGTCTGATTAGATTCAGCGGTAATCCTAATTTTATTTCATGTTGTTATTTATATTCTGCACTTTCATTTTCTGTATTTTAATTGCGTTCATAGGTTAAATTGGATTTGATTAGATTTGAATCTGATTCATAGTTTCATTGCTTCTCCATTGAAATTGTGATTTGATCGTCGGTTCAGTTAGATCTATTCTGAATCAAATTACAGTTTTAATTTTGTTTTGTTTTATTTTCAAAATCAACCTCCAAAGTTTTGTCTAACTCACCCAAGAGATTAGATAAATAATTTGATTTAATTCACCTCCCTGTGTTCGACCTGTATGCTACACACCTGTATGCTTGTAGAATTTATTACAAATGTCGCGCTTTTCTGATTCATATATTAGCGACGATCAGCAAGTCTTTCCAAATTTTCAACATTAAATTATTTAATTTCTTAACTAGTGGTTGATGTGTCCATTGCTTTTCAAATGAGATACGATTTATATGGAATGAAATCATTTATTTAAATGTTATCAATGTTGATTCCTTACACCGCCAAATTAATTTTATTATAAATGTTGATGAATTTAATGAATTTAAAACACACATAAATGTATTATTAAATTTCCATTTCAGAAATAAAAGGTTTCAAATTATACGAACTTCCAAATTTCCAACTATTGATATTTAGGTTTGTCTAACCGACAACCGTACTTATTCTTCTATTACAAACACAAAATACTGTCCTAGCCCTTCTTACTTCAGTATTTTAGTCTAATTGATTTTTTTTTAATGACTCAAATTTAAGAAAAAGTCGAAAGGAGAAAAATGAAGTAATAAGTTGGAATAGATGAAGATTTTTGGAAATGTATTAATATAGACATGCGTAATTTATGGTACTAAATAAACGAATGCGTGTATGGTTTAAAGTTAAAAAGGGAACTTGAAATAAAGACAATTTGAAAATTGAATGGCCACCTCATGTGTATTACTGTATGAAATGTTGTCCTTTTAGAAAAACAAAATGCATATGTTGAAAATATAACCAATTATATCAGTTTAAAATTTACAGTGCATGCATTTAAAAAAAAAAGGTAGGCAACGCATGGCCTTTTTTGTTATATATATAATAAAGGGCCTACATACTAAATAACCCCTTTGACTTCAATACTAAAGTAAATAAACCAATACATTAGGGATACATGGAAAGGTTGGACAATAAATATACTTTATGTTTTGTTTGTTTTCTTTTATATATTTTTTCATTATAAATGTTAAGATTAATTTCATTAACCGCGATAGTTAAAACATTATATACCTTTAACACTCAGTGTCTTACAATTCTTCCTATATAAAATTAATTTGGAATCATTCATTAATAACAATTTAAAATTTATATACGTAAATATCATTTTAAATTAAATAATTTAAGTAAAAAAAAGAAATGGAATTTTTAAATTCTGACGTATTTTCTAACAAAATTTCCTTAAAATAAAATTTTAAATTGGTTTCAAAATTCCGGGTTGTTACAATCTCCCCCACTTAAAATCTTTTTGTCCTCGAAAAGGAACGAAGCTAAAAGTTGTTTAGTTAATCAACTCAATTTTAATTTTTCTTTTATATTTTCAATAATTTTATTTAGGTGATTAACTTATCAAATATATATAACTTTTATATATTCAAAAATCGTATTTTGCACGATCTGATTATATATAATCAAAAATACGTTAATTATAAACTTGGCACTCTCAACTCATTCTAGGGCATTACTAACCCCATCTCTAATGAGTTTTCTCATTCTAGGATACTGCTGATCCTATCTCTAATGAGTATTCTTGTTGGATATTACTAATCCAATCTCCGATGAGTCTTTTGTTCAGTTCTAACGAGTTGTACCCCAAAGATTTGAGCTAACTAGAGCTATGATACCAACTGTAACGACATGGATTTCGCCCGGACCTAATCGATTGCAAAATCAACCAAGACCGTTCAATTCCCGCATACGTTAACTTTGGGAATACAACACATTAAAACAACAACAGAAGACTTTTATAAACATTACAACAATGTTATATCATAGTACAGAGTATATCAGAGTACATCGAAATTAAATTACAGCGGAAGACAAATTACAGTACATTTAATACAGTGCAACGGAAGACTATCAATGTTGGACACAGATTTAAGCTTCGATCAAGGATCCTGCTAAAGAGATAAATATCTGCAAAAAGCTACATGACTGCCCGTGTGAAAATATGGGCACCCGAGTTTGCCAGTGAAACAAACAACAGGTCAGTCATGGGACTGGTATGAGAAATCTAACTTAACTAATCTAATAATAAGGCTAATCATAGGAGCACGCCGTTGACGCGGAACGAGTTTACTCCATTGGATTCCCAGTGCATAAAATAAAGTAAATCGTTAAAACAACACAATGCTTTTTAGAAAAATGAAACCATTATAAGACCCAAGTCCCATCACACAATGCAACGCAAACCGGAGGATAGGGTTTTACCTTGTAATGGTCAAAAGATGCTTGATACGATAAAACGGATTTGATATTATTATTATTGTATATATGTTTCAAAAACATTTTAATCATAATGTATCAATCGTAGACAGCATGGGTACCATATATCATGTCGCCATACTAGTTCTATAATCCAAACTGCATAGTGTCATATTGGAAATTGGGTTTCCATCATGAAATCGAAGCTAGGGATCGTCCTCTTCGATTCGAGACACTCTAGCAAATGCCTCAGGATCCCCCGTAGTGAACCCTTGGATCTTCAGGGCCGGTCCCCACCTAACGGTAGTGGATTGGTTATGCCTGAACACATGTTTCCCGGTTCCTTTGAACCTATAATATGGCCACTAACAACCTATAAATCCGAGGTACCTCAATCCATCATCCACATAAGTAAAATGCCAGCCAGTTTAAGCACTGACACTACCCCTAGCTAGAAAGAAACGTGTGCACTTCCTGCAGTCCTAATCCCGTTTTTGACTCATACCGGGGTGTGAGGCTCGCGAAGTTACTCTATACACAAAGCTACGCCTAAACAGGCTATGCTTTGATCATCAACCACAAGGCCCTGCTTTTCAACAAAAGCCTTGATCCATGCATCTTGGCATGCCACATTGTCAATCCATATCATACCATTGATTTCTGCCAATATATAACCTCTAAGCTCGTACGTCTCAGAGAAGGGTGTTGAACACCAAACAGATATATATTAATAGAGATAAATGAATACAGTATAAAGGAATACAACGTCAGACATACGATCCATTTACAAGTCCGTTCTGAGTCTGAACGAAACTGGAGGCACCTCATACCTCGCATATCCGAACAATCAACACTACGTCCGGACAGCTACCCCTGACTCCACTTCAAGGAAGCTACTCCAATCATGGGCCTCAGTAGAAACACATCCATTCGAGGTGAAGATCGTCGGTCTTCAATCACCGCCTTCAACTCTTCGACTTTGATCGTCATATAATCATTTGAAACGAGATTGAACTCGGTCCTTTCAAATGATCCTCGCATAAATATAGTTTAAAACCATTTCATATCGTTAATAGTATTTAATAACGATTTATCGCTATTTTTATACATATAAAATAGCCATATTCATTTAACGACGCTTTGGGTCGATCGGCGGCCCTGGCGCTGTTTTCATCCAAATTTGATTTACACTTATCTCGAAATCTAACCGTTGGATTTTAACAAAATTTACATCATTGGAAAGATCTTCCCAAAGCGGTCCTAACGGTTCCAGTTTTGGGAAAATCCAACGGTCGGATCATTCTGCATAATCGTTTAAAGTTATGATTTCAAAACGCGAAGTGCAGCAGCGCGATTCGTTTAATTACAATTACAATTTATATATATAATTATAAATCGTTTGGCGATTTCGGCTATCAAGATCAATTCTTTTTATTGCATTTAAAATGACGATAAAAATGTCACCATTATTTCTACTCTTTTTATTGTCCCTAGGACGACAATAAAAATACTTCTTTTAATTCTAATCTTTTTATTGAATATAAAATATCAATAAAAATGTCGCTTTACATTTTTTTCTTTTCATTTACATCAAAAGGTAAATAAAAATATAACCTTTTAATTCTAATCTTTTTATTATCTCTATTTTGACAATAAAAATATAACATTAAATTCTATCTTTTTGATTACATCTAAAATGTAAATTAAAATGTCACTTTTATTTCTAGGTTCTTATTTACACCTAAAATGTAAATAAAAATACACTTTTTATTTCTATGTTTTTACTTACGTCTATAATGTAAATAAAAGTGCACTTTCTCAATTCATATTTTTATTTACATCTACAATGTAAATAAAAATGTACTTTTCATATTCATGTTTTTATTTATATCTAAAATATAAATAAAAATATCCCTTTTCAGTTCTTGTTTTCATTTATATCTAAAATAAAAATAAAAATGTCAACTTTTTTATAATCATGTTTTTATTTATATGTAAAATGTAAATAAAAATGTACTTTATATCTTCATGTTTTTATTTGCGACGAACTTGCAAATAAAAATGTACTTCTATTCTATGGTTTTTATTTGCATATAAAAAGGCAAATAAAAATGTACTTCTTTTCTATGAATTATCATGACATATAAAAGTAAATTTTATATATTAACAATTTTCTAAGTGTTCTAATGACATATAAAAGTAATATATTTGTTTTGTCGATGACTCTAATTCAACAAAACAAATAAAGGTGATATTTTGTCTAACTTAACATTTTATAACTAAATGGTATTTTAACCAATCCTAACATTTTATAACTAAAATGTTATCTTATCAATCTTACCATTTTACACCTGAAATGGTATTGTCGCAAATCTTATCATTTTATAACTACACTGTTATTTTCCTCCATCATAACATTTTGTACTTAGAAAGTTATTTTCATCAATCTTAACACTTTTCTATTTAATAAAACGAATATTTTGTTTTTCATACTTTTCTATTTAACAAAATGAATATATTTTTTTCCACATTTTTCTATTTACATGTTTTATTTACATGAGAAATGCAACATTTTAAAATGAAAATGTTATATTTCTTACTTATGTAACATTTTAAACTAAAAATGTTATTTCTTTCTAATATCACTTTTTATAACAAGGTGTTATTTTAATCTAATGTCGCATTTGATAACAAAGTGTTATTTAAATTCAATGCACATTTTTTTAACAAAAATGTTACTTCAAATCTCATGCTACATTTTATAATAAAAATGTTAATTTTCTCTAATACAACATTTTAAAACAAAAATGTTATTTCGTTTTCTAATGCCACATTTATATGAAAATGTTATCTCTTTTTCTAATACAACATTTTATATGAAAATATAATTTCTAATCTAATGTAACATTTTACATAAAAATATAAATTCTAATCTAATGTCACATTTACATAAAAATGTAAATTTCTATTGTAAATTGTCACATTTACATAAAAATGTAAATTTCTATTTCTAGTGTCACATTTACTTAAAAATGTAAATTTCTAATGTCACATTTACATAAAAATGTAAGTTTCTATTGTCAATTGTCATATTTACATAAAATGTAAGTTTCTATTGTCAATTGTCATATTTACATAAAAATGTAAGTTTCTATTGTCAATTGTCATATTTACATAAAAATGTAAGATTTTATTTCTAATGTCACATTTACATAAAAATGTAAGATTCTATTTCTAAAGTCACATTTACATAAAAATGTAAGTTTCTATTTCTAATGTCACATTTACATAAAAATGTAAATTTCTATTTCTAATGTCACATTTACATAAAAACGTAAATTTCTATTTCTAATGTCACATTTACATAAAAATGTAAGTTGCTATTGTCAATTCTAACATAAACGATATTTTTATTCTAAATTAACAATTCAAACATAAATGGTGTTTTTATTCTCATTTGACAAAACGACAATTTGGTTTTGTCAATTCTAATTTCAACAAACATGACAAACTCATTTTTACATTAATGCCAAATTCATAAGATTAAAGTTTTTGTTTTATTTGTTTGCAAATCCTACTTTTAACAAGGAACATAAACATGATATTTAACATGACTACAAATTCTATTAGCATGACAAATAAAATGATGTTTTATTTATGTGACGATTCTATTTTTAACATGTAACATAACAATGGTATTTTTATGTGTATACAAAATTTACGCTAACATGACAAATAAAATAATGATTTTATTTGTCTGCAATTCTATTCGTAAGATAACAAATAAACATGATACTTTCATTTGTGTGTAAACCTATTTGTTTTGTCAATTCTAATACAATGGAAAATGACTTTTTTATTTGTCATGAATTCATTCATCTAAAGTAACAATTTTATTTTGTCCAGTTTATTTCAACAAAAATGTTATTTTTATTTGACACAATGATCCGACAAATCAACAGATCAACAAGGCAGTCACACGCATCCCAAATCAAATCACGCATAACCACAAACTGAAATTACAGCGGATTGATAACAATTTCTAACACGATCATAATTAATAAACTATAATTATTCAAAATAAAAGAATTCTCACAGCAATAAATAAATAAATAATCCTACTTTACCACATCGTAGATCGAAATACATACATTGATTAAAAGTAAAAAAATTATTAAGATTATATTATTATAAAAATAGGATTTCTCACCTTGATCGGATTATAACGATGGCTTTAATAAAATTAAACCATCGTTTAATTTTATCAAAAATCCTGACTGATTCCTTTTCTGTTCAAGTTTGCTCCATCGCCTAGATCTTGATTTTACGATTCCGACGGATACGGAATCACAGGATTCCGTGCTTGTATGAAAAAGATACGATGATTAATCACATTGATCACATATTTTGATTAATTAATAAAATTAAAACTCTTTTTATTTGAATTCAAAAATCTCACCTTGCCTGGATATGATGAAGATAAGAAAAGGGCAACCAATTAATTTGCAATTTGAAGATCCTTTTTCTTTTTGCTTTCGAGAACGATGATGGACAAATTTGAAGAAGAAGAGGATACCACCAATTTTTTTTCTAATAGAAGTTCTCATGTTTATAAGCAAGATGAAGAAGAAATAAAATAGAGAGGAAAAGAGGCTACTTCCATTGAAGAGAAGAAGATGGAGGCGACAGCTTCAGAAAAGAGAATGAGGGTTTATGAAGGGTTATGGGAGGAGTTTAGGATATTTTACAATGGAGGGAGATTTTCTTTTATCCCCTTATATTTTTAATTTACTCAATTATACCCCCCTTGTATATTAAATTTATTCAATTATGCCCAATTCAAATATATCTTTAAACTATGTTATACAACAATAGGTATGAATTTCTTATTAAATAAACATATCATTATTACTGCACCCAACATTGCAAAAATACATATATGTATTACTGAAATTTACCATGATAAATGTTACAATTATTACCCTAATTTAGTATATGTCATTAATATGATTCATGCATATATGTGTTTCGAAAAAGTTTCTCTTTTGTTGATTTTGCTGAAATAGGCAATGATTAGGGAATTAGTGCATTGATTAGATAATTATTTATATTTTTTTTCGTTCATCCAGCAGCAAATCTCTAGCCTACAAAGAATAAATGAGTTTGAGAAAGAAGGAAGAATGGTTTTCATGAATAAAAGAATTGGTGCGTGAAATAAATATAAAAAGAAACGCACCGAAATCAATAGGCATGTCTTTCCAAATTTTCAACGTTAAATTATTTAATTTCTTAATTAGTGGTTGATGTGTCCATTGCTTTTCGAATGAGATACGATTTATATGGAATGAAATCATTTATTTAAATGTTATCAATGTTGATTCCTTACACCGCCACATTACTTTTTATTACAAATGTTGATGAATTTAATGAATTTAATATGCATATAAATGTATTATTAAATTTCCATTTCAGTAATAAAAGGTTTCAAATTATACGAACTTCCAAATTTCCAACTATTGATATTTAGATTTGACTAACCGACAACCGTACTTTTTCATCTATTACAAACACAAAATACTATCCTAGCCCTTCTTACTTCGGTATTTTAGTCTAATTGATTTTTTTTTTTTGAAATGACTCAAATTTAAGAAAAAGTAGAAAGGAGAAAAATGAAGTAATAAGTTGGAAGAGATGAAGAGTTTTGGAAATGTATTAATATAGACATGCGTAATTTATGGTACTAAATAAACGAATGCATGTATGGTTTAAGTTAAAAAGGGAACTTGAAATAAAGACAATTTGAAAATTGAATGGCCATCTCATGTGTATTATTGTTTGAAACGTTGTCCTTTCAGAGAAAAAAAATGCATATGTTGAAAATATAACCAATTATATCAGTTTAAAATTTACAGTCATGCATTTAAAAAAAGAAAGGTAGGCAATGCATGGCCATTTTTGTTTTATATATTAAAGGGACTACATACTAAATAACCCCTTTGACTTCAATACTAAAGTAAATACACCAATACATTAGGGATACATGGAAAGGTTGGACAATAAATATACTTTATGTTTTGCTTGTTTTCTTTTATATTTTTTTTATTATAAATGTTAAGATTAATTTCATTAACCGCGATAGTTAAAACATTATATACCTTTAACACTCAGTGTCTTACAATTCTTCCTATATAAAATTAATTTGGAATCATTAATTAATAACAATTTAAAATTTATATATGTAAATATCATTTTAAATTAAATAATTTAAATAAAAAAAAGAAATGGAATTTTTAAATTCTGACGTATTTTCTAACAAATTTCCTTAAAATAAAATTATAAATCGGTTCCAAAATTCCGGGTTGTTACAAAACTCCACTTAGTTTTAATCTTTACAAAAATCAAAATTAATGATTATTCAACTTTGGAACCACAAACATGCCGCATCGACAATCTATATTGTACTATTCATTTCTGCCGATATACAACCTCTAAGCTCGTACGTCTTAGAGAAGGGTGTTAAGCAAAGAGAATAAATTCTCAACCACCAAACAGAAAGCAGAGATCAACCATACAGTTCGAAATACGATGTTAAACATGTAATCCTACTTTAACTGGGTTTAAGAACTAATGTCATTTAAAACAAGTTCACGATAAACCTAAAATCACATTCCATTAATTATGGAACTTTCACGGAAAACAGATCAATATATAATCAATATCAATTTCCATATCCGAATAATAATATAAATGGAATAACGAAAGCCTTTTAAATTCCATATACATTAATAGTCTTCCTCCACAGAAGCTCATTTCGATTGTTATCCAATCAAATTCCATTCAACTCCAATTAATAAATTAAATTGGAAAACTTTACTTTGGAAAATTCCTGTTAAATCTTAATAAAAAGATTCATAAATTCCAAATCCCATTTCTCTGTTAATCGGGTTAGTTCACAATAAACCCAATTCACATTCCAATAGTCTCTAACCGTAAATTAGTAAGAGAACAATTCCCTAAGTATTAATCCCGAAGGCCGAAACCAACATCAGATCGATACCTAGGAAACCATTCAAGTTAGCTAATCTCCAATTAGTTTCTAATTTTCTTAACTCCATTGGGCTTAAGAATGGCATTTTTAAAGATACCATTCATGACAAACCCAAAATCCAATTCAATTCAATTCATTAAATCTTAATAAAAAGATTTAATCTTTTCTCAACTGGGATTAAGATTAGTGTTAGTAAAGACACTGTTCATGACAAGCCCAAAATCCCATTTGATATTAAATACAAGGATCTGAATAGAAAATATATCGGCTTATATTCAATATCAAATTCTGAAATCAACAAATATCGTATTGGAATAACGATATATATATATATATATATATATATATATATATATATATATATTCTGAATTCCTCCATAATGTCCGTATAATTAAGGAATCCAATATCAAAATATTCCGAAGATAATTTCGATTCAAATCCATTCCAATTCATATATTGGAAATTCCGGTTATTTTTAAAACCATGCCAAATACAATTTATTTATTTTAAAAATATTGGATTATAATTCCAGTTCATAACTAGTTCATTCCAATAAAAATATATTTTTTTCATTTCAAATACGGAATTTTTCATCCCAATTCTTTCCAAATCATCTATTATGATTTTACAAAAATTATTAGTATTTTTAATAATTTTATTAAGGCCCTTTCAGTCGATTTCCATAAACGGTCGTCGAACTACACTTACAGCGACCTTTTCCAAATTTGATTTGGACATAATTCCAAATCCAACTGTTAGATTTCAAATTTTTTATATTCATTGGAAAGCTCTTTTCGAAACGAACCCAACGGTTTTGGTTTTAGGTGAATCCGACGGTCGGATCTCCCATAACATCAATTCAAAGTCAATGGTCGAAATTTGCGAACGGCCGCGGCGCGACGCGTTCTATTCAGGCCATTAATATATATATATATATATATTTCATTTAAAACGTATTTTATAAATGCGTTTTAAAACGATTCCCACATTCACTTCAATTTATAATCAAAATTTACCATCTTTACCACTAAAATATTTTAATGATAATATTTTACAAATTTCATATTTTGAAATCTTTTCCTTTTCGATATTCATTATAAAAATGAATAAAACCGATATAAATATCGTTCGCGTTGAAATGGCGCAAAACTAATCAATACGGCTTCACGTATCTTAATATTTTAATCCTTTACTGAATATTATTTTAAAATATTCGTTATTTAAAATCTTCGTTATTTTGAATTGGAATAAAACCCAATTAGTTACCATATAATGTTAGTTATATTTATTTAATACAACACATGTATATAACAAGCAAATAAATAATCAACCATCATCCAAAGTGCTTTCTACACCGTATAAGCCTTAAAATAAATAAAGCTTATCACAGTTTGTCGACCAATCAATTGACATATCATTACTCAATTGGGATTAGTGTACATCAAATATCATCCCAATAACCGTGTGGGGTTTCAAACAACAAATAATGATTATTATTTGTGCATCTGGGCGATGTGTAAAATTATCGACCCAATCGATATCAAAAAATAGGCAAGCAAAAACAAGTCGTCCGACTTGTATATGGATGTGTTAACTTGTTTTTAACTATCCAATAATTATTTTATTTATTGCCGCTATTAGCTAAAAATAATATTTTTACTTAACAAAATTTTTCTAACACTTTTAAAAAAAAATCGGCAACATAACGGCGCGATACTAGAAACGAGATAAGGTCTAGCCTTATCCCCAGTCTAATAATGGCATGCACCTTGCACATACCAATTCTAATCAATTCCATTCTATTCCCCAAACCAAATTCAACCAATCAACCAAACCAAGCAATCAAACAAGTCGTCCATGGTTTGTGGACAACGGGGAGCAGTCCATATATGAAGTTATAAAATAAATAACTGTACAAAAATTATTTTAGTGAGATGTTCTTACTTCGAAGCTAAACCAAATGTCGTTACTCTTTACATGTAGAAAATCTTCGCCGCAATTCCAACAAGATCTGTTTCATGCAGTATATGTTAAAAAATCGTGTTTTTAACTTTGCTATATATATAATTAAAAATCACATTTTTATATTTCTTTTCATATAATAAAAGTCATATTTTTATTTCGCTCCCTAGATAATAAAAATCATATTTTTCTCATCGCTACCTGTACATAAAAATCTTATGTTTCTTATCGCTACATGTACATAATAATGATATTTTTCTTAGCGCTGCTTCATTATAAAAATTATATTTTTCGTATCGCTACATGTACATAAATATCATATTTTTTTAGCGCTACTTCATTATAAAAATTATATTTTTATGCCGCTGCTATATTTATAAAAATCACATTTTTATAAATTAGTTTTTTTTGCAAAGATCATATATTTAAGTTGCTACTTCATACATAAAATTCACAAAACTTTTCTATGTTAAAAATCATATCTTTTCTTATATAAAAATGTAATCTTTCCTTATATAAAAATATAATCTTTCCTTATATAAAAATATTATCTTTTAACTTCTAAAAATATAATCTTTTCATATAGATAATAACCTAATCTTTCTTATACAAAAATCATATCTTTCTATCAACAAAATTAATAGCTTTTCTATCAACAAAAATCATAACAAATTTAGAAATTTAAAAATCAGAAACACTTACATTTTTTCTAGGGTTTGGAATTGTCGGAGGCGTCGGAGCTCGTGTGGAGTGGCAGGGGTGGCATAGGGACTGATCGGAGGCAGGAGGCCGCAGGGGTGGCAAGGCGAGGTCCAGCGTGGCGGGCTTGAGGGTGGTTTTGATTTTAGGGGTTTGGGTTTTGGTTTAAAGAAGAGAGAGAAGGGGAGAGCGTGGTGGCCTGAGGTGGCGCTCGGCTGGAGGGGGGAGGCCGCGACGGGGGTGGCGCTGGGCTGGACATCGACGGTTTTTTTCTTTTGATTTTGAAAACCGAACGGGAAGAGGAAGTAAAAGGGGGGCTAATTATAAATATATTTAATTAATTTGATTTACTCCAAAAAGTTACTTTTTGATTCGAATACCAAATCGAATCGAATGACTGTCGCCCCCAGCTAATTACCCCCATTCCGAACGCAATGGGATATATCCCGTAAGCCAATTCGACTATTACATTCGGCTTTTATCACATTTAAAATATAAATTAATATAACGTTCAAAATTGATTTCAATGTACATTTTAATTTTACAAGGGCTATATACTGACTCCAAAAATTCCAGAAAAATAAATCTAGCTATGTTTTCACGATACGGTCCTAAAAAAACTAATTTCGTTGAATTTGGAGACCGTTTGAAAAATGGGCATTTTCTGGTCGATCCAAATTGGCTGAAACTATCAAAACACGTTTTCTAAGACCATGCCCACATATAAATTCCAAAAGTTATGAATTTTGGAATGTAGCAATAATTTGACATTCTGAATCCAACAAAGGTGGTTTTGTCGAAAACGGAGGTTGTTTGCACAATGGCTATTTTTAAGGGCCCTATATATATATAAATATATATAATATATATAAATTCCATAGCGACTATTTTAATTTTTAAACTGGACATATCTTTCAATTTATAAAGTGAAATCTCGGTTTCTTACATCCGTTAGAAAGATATAGTTAAGTAGATTCTAACTTTTCTTGTTTCGTTCAATTTTGACTTATATTGAATTCTGCAAAATCATTCAAAGTTTAAAATCGAATTTTCAAACTACCACGCCGTTTCAGGCTCGTAATATAATTAAAATAAAATTATATGTTCTAACTTCGTCGAAAATAAATTTTCATCGTGATTATTTAAAATAAATCATTTTAAATATCCAAAATTCATTAAAATTGCCAAAATAAAAATTTTAAATTGGTTCTCATTTTCCGTGCTGTTACAATCTCCCAAGAGAAGGGGATGGGGTGGTGGCGTGTGGTGGCTCTAGGCTGGGGGGGGGGGGGGTCACGACGGGGGTGGCCCTATGGAATATGTATATATTATTCATATTTATAATATATATATATATAAAGCCCTCAAAAGTAGACATTTTGCAAACGACCTCTGTTTTCGATGAAATCACTTTTGTTGGATCCAGAACGCCAAATTATTGCTAGATTCCAAAATTCATAATTTTTGGAATTAATATGTAAGCGTGGCAAAAGAAAACGCGTTTCACAGTTTTAGTCAATTTGAAATGAATGAAAAATGACCATTTTTCAAAGGCCTCCAAATTCGACGAAATCAGTTTTGTTATGACCGTATCGTCAATACGAAGCCAGAAATAATTATTTTAGAATTTTCGGAATCAGTATGCCACCCCGATAAATTAAAACGTATGTTGAAACCAAATTTAAAAGGTATATTATTGTATATATTAATAAATTTTGAAAAAATAGCCGAAATAGCCAAAATGGCTTACGATACATATCCCATTGGTTTCGGAATGAGGGTAATTAGCTAGGTGTGATAGTAGGTGGGTTCGAGTCGGAGTTCGAATGAAAATTTTACTTTTTGGAATTTAATATATAATATATACATATATATATTAATAAACATTGGTCAACACCCCTCATACCTCTCTCTTCCCCTTTTCCCGTTCAGACCAGATCGACAGCACCGCAGCCGCCTCCGATGGTCGGCGCTCCCCCCTTTTCCTCCTCTAGTCGCAAGCCCCTCCTCTCCCTCCCTCCTCTGAAAATGCGCACCCCAAAACCCAAGAACCCATCGCCAGTCCCCAATCCGCCGCCACCCCGTTCTCTGACGCCAACTCCAACTCACCTGACCACCACCGTCGCTTCCCCTTTGCTCCTCCGACCACCAAACCCAAAAACTGTTAGTTTTAAATATAGTGATTTTAATTTCATTTTTTAATTCAAGTGATATTGTGTTAAATTTCAGATTTTTATGAACATAAAAGTACGATTTTTAGTTTATAAGAAAATTTATAATTTTTAGTTATATAAAGTTATGATTTTTAATCGAATAAAGTTTTTATTTTTATATATGTAAATAGCGAATAAAGTTTTAATTTTTATATATGTAAATAGCGAACAAAGTTTTGATTTTTATAGTTTAAAAGATAGGATTTTTAGACACGAAAAGATAAGATTTTTAGACATGAAAAGATAAGATTTTTAGACATCAAAAGTTAGGATTTTTAGAATGATAAAGATATGATCTTTTGTTATGCAAAAATCCGATTTTTAGTTAAGAAAAGATGTGATTTTTAAATTAGAAAAGTTAGGATTCTTAAAATAGAAAATATTATATTTTTATATAAGGAAAGAATATATTTTTATATAAGAAAAGATATGATTTTCTTACGTAGAAAAGTTTTGATTTCTATATTTGAAAAGATATCATTTTTATGTATGAAGTAGCAACTTAAAAATATGATCTTTAAAGAGAAAACTAGTTTATAAAAATGTGATCTTTAAAATGTAAACATAGCATTAAAAAAATGTGATTTTGTTATAAGTTACGTGAAACAGATCTCGTTGGAAACACGGCGAAGATTTTCTACATATGAAGAGTTACGGCGTTTGGTTTAGCTTCTTGGTTAGAACTTCTCACTAAAATTATTTCTATACAGTTATTTATTTTATAACTGCATATATGAACTGCTCCCCGTCGTCCACAGACCATGGACGAGTTGTTTGATTGTTTGTGTTGTGGTTTTTGGATTGAGTAATTCGTTTGTTTGAATTTGGTTTGGGATGAGAATTGAATTGTTTGGATTGATTATTGTGTAAGGCGCGAGTCAATATCAGGAGAGGGGTAATGCTAGACATTACCCTATTTCAATATTACGCCGTTATAATGCCAAAATTTTCTGAAATAAAAAGGGTTAGATAAAAATACAATTTTTTGTTTAAAATATGAACTGTTAAAAATAGTAAAGTGTTGAATTAAATGTTTTAACGTTAAAAACATAATTTATAACGTATAAAGAAACGACATAGAATTCTCCTGAAATGAAAATGAATATTCATTTATAAATCGAACGATTTGTTTATGTACACCCATTTGACTGATATTGATTGGGACGATAAATTTTACACATCGCCCAACTGCACAAATAAAATATGTATTTATTGATTGAAACCCCACACGGGTATTGGGATGATATTCGGTGCACACTAATCCCAATTGTTTAATATTATGTCGATCGATGGGTTGACAGGCTGTATAAACATTATTAATTTATTTTAATGCTTATACAGTGGTAGAAGGAACTCTGGATGATGGTTGATGATTTGTTGTGGTAGTTATATCCATGTGGGTATAAAATCCATATAACTAACGTTATATGGTAATTGATTGAGTCTCATTCCAATTTGGAAAATAAAGAATATTTAAAAATAATATTCGGGAAAAAGGAATTATAATATTCTTGTCTTGAATAAAAGCCGTATTGCTTAGTTTTGCGCCACTTCAACGTGAACTATATCGATTTTATTCATTTTATATTGAATATCGGAAAGGAAAGGATTTCAAAATCCGAAATTTTGAAAATATTATCATTAAAATATTTTGATTGTAGAGATTAATCAATTTGGATTTAGAATTGAAGTAAAAGTGGGAACCGATTTAAAAAAAAATATAAAATACGTTTTGAAAGAAATATATATAATATATATATATTATATATATTAATGGCCGGAATAGAACGCGTTGTGCCGTGGCCGTTTGCGAATTTCAACCATTGACTTCGAATGGATATTACGGGAGATCCAACCGTCGGATAAAACCGGAACTGTTGGGTTCGTATCTAAAAAATCTTTACAATGAATATAAGAAATTTAAAATCTAATGGTTGGATTTGGAATTATGTCCAAATCAAATTTGGAAAAGATCGTTGTAAGTGCACTTTGACGGCTGTTTATGGAAATCGACTGTAAGGGCCTTGATAAAATTACTAAAAATATTAATAATTTGGATAAAATCATAATAAATGATTTGGAAAGAATTGGAATGAAAAATTATGTATTCTAAAAGATAAAATACATTTTTATTGAAATGAACTTGTTCCGAACTAGAATTATAATCCCATTTATTTTTAAATAAATAAATTGGATTGAGAAATGATTTTAAGAATAACCAAAATTTCCAATATATGAATTGGAGTGGATTTGAATGGAAATCATCTTCAAAATATTTCGATATTGGATTTCGTGATTATACGGATATTATTATGGAAATTTGGAAGATATATTTTATATCGTTATTTCCAATACGATATTTGTTGGTTTCAAAATTTGATATTGAAGATAAGCTGATATATTTTCTATTCAGAGCCTTGTATTTGATATCAAATGTGATTTTGGGTTTGTCGTGAACGGTGTTTTCACAAACACTGTTCTTAAACCCAGTTAAGAAAGGATTAAATCTTTTTATTAAGATTTAATGAAGATTACCAATTAATTAATATTTTATTGGAATTGAATTGAACTGGATGTTGGGTTTGTCGTGAATGGTATCTTTAAAAATGTCGTTCTTAAACCCAATGGAGTTAAGAAAATTAGAAACTAACTGGAGATTAGCTAGGTTGAATGGTTTCCCGGGTATTGATCTGATGTTGGTTTCGGCCTTCGGTATTAATACTTAGGGAATTGTTCTCTTACTAATTTACGGTTAGAGATTAATGGAATGTGAATTGGGTTTATTGTGACCTGTGTTTTTAATGACATTCGTTCTTTTACCCGATTAATAGAGAAATGTGATTTTGAATTTATAAATCTTTTTATTAAGATTTAATGGAAATTTTCCAAAGTAAAGATTTCCAATTTAATATATTTGAATGGAATTCGATTCGATAAAAATTGAAGTGAGCTTCTGTGGAGGAAGACTGTTAATAAATATGGAATTTAAAAGGCTTTGTCGTTATTCCATTTTTATTATTAGTCGGATACGGAAATAGATATCGATTATATATTGATTGGTTTTTCCATGAAGATTCCATAATTAATGGAATGTGATTTTGGGTTTATCGTGAGTTTTGTTTTAAATGACATTAGTTCTTTAACCCAGTTAAAGATAATATTAAATCCTTAACTTCGAATAATCATTAAGTAATGATTTTTTAGATTAAAACTAAATTAGAGTTTTAATGAATCTTTAATTAGATTGAAAAGCGAATGTGATAATTTAAATTATCAAATTCGGGAAATGATCGAGAATGGAGTACCACCAGTTTTACTCCAGACGATAGTTAAATCTTTAATTAGATTTAAACATGAAATGGTAATTAATTTTACCGATAACACTGTGGTTTTAGATATGGTGTATTACCAGTTTTTCTTTATGGGATGAATATGTTGGGATTAGGAAATTAAATAATGAATTACTTCGGTATGGTTCGCTAATCCTGACTAGTTTGGAAAACCTTAATATGGTTTAAATTGTGAAAAGTATATTTGAATAGAAGAATATTCTGGTTTGGAATGAGGATTGTGTTCTCGAAGCACTTGTTTATTATAAATGCGAGTTATTTAGAAAGACCGGGTTTATCCCATTCTGAATAACTGAATCGACGATAAGTCGACGATAAAGATGGTGGTCGAAAACCGGAGGTCTTCACATCGTTTGGATGATTACTGATGTCTTGATTGGGTCGTACACCCAAGATGAGGTAATAAGTGGTGATCGTCCAGACATACTTGGAGACCGAGCGGATATGCGAGGGCCTCTCTCCTGTATTGGACATATGGGAGAGGAATACAGTGCCTACGGTTTCGTTCAGACCCAGAACGAACTTGTAAATGGACTGTGTGTCTGATATTGGATTTCATTCTGGGTGATTGATTGATGTCAGTTGCATAGCATGAATTGCCTGTGTTGCATGCTAAGATGCAAATGATCAAGGCTTCTGTTAAATAGCAGAGTCTTGTGGTTGATGATCAAAGCGAAGCTTTAATATAGCATAGCTTTGTGTGTAGCGTTAATTTGCGAGCCTCACACCCTGGTGTGAACCAGAAAAAAGAGAGGACTTTAGGAAGGACATGTGTTTGCTACTAGCTAGGAGTGGTGTCAGGGTTTTGCATGGCCTGACGTTTTGCTTATGTGGATAATGGATAACGAGGCGCTTCGGTTATATCGGTCACTACGGGGTTGATGGTTTGGTCGAGATATGACCAGTTGACGCCCCATAGGGTGAAGAAACGCATTGATCAGGCATTTTAATCCACTCCGTGTGGACCGGCCTTAATGATCCAAGGGTCGATGCGTTCTGATCCTGAGACACGGGAAAGAGGGTCTCAAAGTGGTAAGGACGATCCCTTGCCTTGGTTCACAGATGGAAATTCAACTTCCAATACATGAATTTGCGGTTTTAATTGTAGAACTAGTATGTCGACATGATATATGGTACCTATGTCGTCTATGATTTATACACTTATATTTGAAGTTGATTTCTTTACCAATAGTAATAATAAAAGATTAAATTTCGCGTATCAAGCATTATTTGGCTATTATAGGTAAAATCCTATCCTTCCGGCTTGCGTTGCGTTGTGTGATGGGACCTAGGTCTTATAATAGCTTCATTGTTCTTTATTTAGCATTGCACTGTTTGTTTTATGCACTGGTATTCTTGGGAGGAAACTCGTTCCGTGTTATACGGCGTGGTCCCTTGATTTACCTAACTTTAAAATAAAGAAGAATATCTATTTTAGTTCTCACACTGGTCACATGACTAACCTCGAGTTTATTGTTTTAACCTAAACTCTGGGTGCCCCTATTTTCCACACGGGCAGCTAGATGTTTTGGGTTTTGTAGATTTATATCCACAGGATCCTGGTTTACAGCTGGAATGATATTCGGAAAGCTTTGTATCTGTGCATCTCTTTCAGTTGTGTTTTGTATTATTTTCCGCTGCATTGTAATTTGTAAATCTCTAATATTTATCAAATTTATATTATTTATTCATATTCTGTATATTCTTGTACTCTGATGTAAGTTGTTGTAATAAGCAATGAAATGTTCTTCTATTTGTGTTTTGATTTGTCTTGTTCTCAAAGTAATTCGCCTTCTTGTTCGGTTTAGGCCGGCTTGGAAGTTCGGGTTCCTTCATTGACTTGTATATGGATGTGTTAACTTATTTTTAACTATCCAATAATTATTTTATTTATCGCCGCTATAAGCTAAAAATAATATTTTAACTTAATTAAATTTTTCTAACACTTTCTAGAAAATTTCGCAGCATAACAGCACGATACTAGAAACGGGATAAGGTCTAGCCTTATCCCCAGTCTAATAATGGCCCGTGCCATACACATACCAATTCCATTCCATTCCCCAAACCAAATTCAACCAAGTAAACCAATCAACCAAACCAAACAATCAAACAAGTCATCCTAGGTTTGTGGATGACGGGGAGTAGTTCATATACGCATTTATAAAATAAATAACAGTACAAAAATTATTTTAGCGAGAAGTTCTCACCTCGAAGCTAAACCAAACGCCGCGACTCTTCATATGTAGAAAATCTTCGTCGCATTTCCAACGAGATCTATTTCACATGGTATATATTAAAAAATCGTGTTTTTAACTTTGCTATATATATAATTAAAAATCACATTTTTATATCGGTTTTCATACAATAAAAATTATATTTTTATTTCTCTTCTTAGATAATAAAAATCATAATTTTCTTATCGCTACATGTACATAAAAATCGTATTTTTCTTATCGCTACATGTACATAAAAATATATTTTTATCGAAATGAACTAGTTATGAACTAGAATTATAATCCAATTTTCCCGACCAACCAATTCTGTGCGCCGCTCTGGTACAAACGAACGAACCCTATTGTTTGATTCTTCCCTCTTCTTTTTCTCAAAATAAATTGATTAATCGAAGAAAATTAAAACACGAAGATTGTTGAACCTTGAGGGGGCTTGGATTTGATACGGTGGAGATCAATTTCTGTGGGGTATTTTGCTCGATTGGGCTGCTCGAAGTTGTCGTGTTTCAATGTGTTTTCCCAAGCACTAGAAGCTTCGAGTTTGCCAGGGATCAACGTGGTGGGAGGCGCTGCGATGGTGGGAGGCGCTGCGATGATGGATCGGTCTCCGACGATCCTCTGGTGGTGCGCCGATAGGATTTCAGTTGTGAAGGATGGGTTCGGTTATACGTTGAAGACCTAGAACGATGGATAAAGGAAGACGTCAACCTTTATTTGGGATTAATTTTGATTAAAAATCCTTAACTAAATTATTTAAATGCTTAATTTTATTATTAATGTAATTGATATTCGAACTGGCATAACTTTTGAAAACGACATCAGAATCGCACGATTCAAATTGCGTTGGAGTCAGGAATCGAACACTACGCAGTGGAACTGACTAGAATCATAATGGAGAAAATCAGAATTTGAGGTAAATTTAAATTCGAGTAGTATCGAATTCAAAAACAAAAGACTGACAGAGTGGAAATCCAAGATGAGAACTCCTTCTCACTCAAAATTATTTCATCAATTCATTGAATTCATGTATAAAAATATATAGAATTGCAAATGGAGATTTTTATCAGTTTAATCATTATAAATTGTATACAGTGCCTATTAGCTAACCTCCCTCATCCACAGCTATGGACGATTTAATTGATTGTATTGTGTGTTGATTATGTTGTTGGAATGCTTAACGTATTAAAAATAGTGTTAATAAATTTATGATTGTTGAAATTAAATTATAAATATCCATCTATAATTTAAACACTGATAATTGGCTAATTAGAAAAATAATTCAAACCGAATTAGAATTGGTTAAATTTATTAACCAGTGATTTATTTAAACATATTATCTTGTTTGAAAACCCCGTATGGGTATTGGGATGATATTTGACATACACTAATCCCAATATTTGATTTTATGTCAATCGATTGATTGACAGACTGTTATGAGCGTTATTTATTCATTTTAATGCTTATACAGTTGTAAAATGCACTCTAGTTGATGTTTGAATGTAACGACCAGGAAATCCATATTATCTGAGCCGACTGATAAAACGCACGTTCAACTCAAATAATACAGAATATGATTCATTATGGGTTAAAGAAATAGATATAGACAGAAGAAGAATAGAAATAACAAACAAAATCTCATAGCGGAATGAATAAAATATATTATATAACATAATCTTTTGAATACAAATTTTTTATCATATATACATACCATTATCAGAGTACAACAACATTTGATACAGCAAAAATAACTCTAAATAACTAACGGTGAAGCCTCCTGCTTCGAGCTCCTCCATGTGTATTTGTAAGATCCTGAAACACTTGACTGCCCGTACAAATTTGGGCACCCAAGAGTTTAAGGAAAAACAAACAAAATAAACTCTAAGTAAGTCATGGGACTGGTGTGAGTAAACTCCAACCATATATATTAACTTTGAAAAACCTTTTAAAGAAACAGATAATAGTAAGACCATCCCACACATAAACATGGACGGTTTTTGCCTTACTATAACCCAAAAGATTTTGACATCAAAATCAGGTGATATTATAATAATGTCTAATCAATATAAATAATCATCTACTAGAACTCTTGCAACTTATACTCTACATGTATAGTATAAAATCAAAAACCACAGGGCGCTTATTGAAGATTGGATTCCAACTATGACAATGTATGAGACCACCTCCCGATCAGTGTACTCTAGAGGGGATACAATGGGATTTAACAAGAACATCTTGCAACCTGGCCACACATGACCGCCCACTCATTTAGCTTGAGTGTAGTAAATATATTTTCACCCTTGTTTGTCGGCCATCCAACCGTAATCCGCAAGATACAGAATCGAAAGAAGAATAAATAATGAATTCTCTCAAGATCAGTGACAAATATACCCTGCTTGGGTATGATCCACTTAGCCATGCTCCTTGCCCGTTTTTTGTCATTTTTCTGTTGTGAGGCTTGAGGAAACGTTAACATTTTAGAACATCTGGTCACCATTCACTTTGAATATAACATTGTCAAACCCGTCAAATCACTAGTTGATCTTTCAAAAATATTAGGGTATAAAAAGCTAAGAGAAACGAATTTCTCCGCCACCAGACGTATTATCTTGAAAATATCGTCTTATGTGACAGTTAGGAATACTCTGTCAGACATTCGTCCATACAAGTTGTCTTGGGATTGGACAAACATAACAGCCCTTGCATTTCACTGAGTCTTCGATTATCTTCAGCATAATCTAACTCGCAACACCTATGCCTATACGGAGTGGTTTTCGGATAGTAAATCCAACCGGTCTCTCCGTATTGACAACGATGGCCAAAAAATTTTGATAGCTGATGATTTAACTATCAAAGAGAAAACAAACATCCATTAAACAAATCATTGGCCCTTTCTAATATTTTAATTTAAGTTCATTCCCTTATCAAATCCTATATATATATATATATATATATCAATATATCGATTTCTGCTTACCAAAACTTCTTAAAAATATTCTAACTCTTTGAATTCCCAGAAAATTTCGCCAGCACCTCCTTTGTACCAGTCAATAGCTCAAATCCCAACTAACCTCTCTAGGCCCTTTCCATTCAAAAAGAAAATCAAAAAGCCAAGCGGCTTGCCCAGTAGGCTCATAAAATCTCATATGGAAATTGAAACATGTACCTTTTTGTCGGGCGCTTAAATTATAATCTTCATACTCTCTTCCTCGCGTACCTGTTTAACATATATATTCTAATTCCCAATTTGTTTCGAAACAATTTCACACTTTTCACTTTAATCGCTTTTCATTTGCTAATTAGTTAATTAGCTCCTTTACTTGGACCATTTTTGGTTTGAACCTATCACGTTAAAATTTACTTTTAACTCTCTTATGAATCAGATAAATTCCCTTTTTAGTTCAAGTTTCATATTCGTTTTTCAAATTCACAAACTCGATTTGCATAACTAAAATTAAGTTCCACCTCAAAATTTCATTAGTTAACCATTTCTAATTAGTCGACTCCGTTTAATAATTTAAAATCTGGTTTTTGTTTCTAAATCCAATTCACTTGCTCATCTTGGGTTCATATTTATTTTATAACTCAAATCCGGATTTTTCTATTTGAAATTTGGATTTTTATTCACTATAAATCCTTTAAATTAATTAATAAAATCGTTATGGTTTTTAAACGATTTTACAGCGACTTTTCTAAAATTTGATCTTGACATAACTCAAAATCTTTAAACCAAATTCAAGATTTTTCTCTTCCATTAGAAAGTTATTATTTAATAGGTCCAAACATTTCTAGTTTCATCAAATTCCGACTTATATCGAGTTTTATATACTCATTTGAAGTTAAGAATGTCAAATTACGAACTACCGCGCTGCGGCGAGTTTGTTTTTAATTAAATTTAAATATAAACGTTTAAAATCTTCATTTATAAAATAATTCAACTCCATTTTCAATAAGTTAAAAACAAATTAAGCCCTTTATCCCAAATCTAACTTCACAATTCAGATTCAACTTGTCGATTTCTTTATGCCATATTCATAACCCAGTTATGAATTTAATAAAAACTTAGCTCCTACATTCAATTCAAATTCCTTAAATTATTTATAAATTTGATATATACTCGAATTTCAATTATAAATTCTTTTTTTTTATGGGAATAATCAATTGATTTAACATCATTTACCATTACGAACTAATATCATCCCTTGATAATAGTGAAGTCGTTCAAGTTGGGATATTTTATTTACCTCTCAGACCTTGACCGACAACGTTCTTATCTTGAGATAGATAAAAGCTTGTAATATAGAAACTCGATTTAAATCTCACCTTTCATTCCATTTCTTACATTTGGAAATCTATTTTTAAATTATTTTATGAAAATTACTTCATCACAAATATAAACGTTGTTTATAAATTAACTTCTTTATTTCATATATTAAAATAAATTTCCATTTTAATAATTTACTTGAATTCAATCCCCTGTTTCAGAGCATTTTATTTTATTTTCTTCTAAATCTCAAATTCTCCTTTCATTTTACATTCGGTGATATTTTCTTATCATAAACTTCTATTTTTAACATAGAATCTATTTCCATATCTTTAAATATTGGAAATATTAAATTCCTCGTTTCTACTAAATGAAATTCAAATATTTTCCCAGAGAAAATTCTGTTTATAAATTTGACATAGTCAAATTCCAATCATAAATCCAAATAGATTTATTTCAATTCATTTTACATTCCGAACAACGAAACGAATTCCATTGTTTCCCCTTTTTAAATGATTTCAGTCCCTAATTTTAAATTCATACTTGAATTTAAAATCCATAAATTATTAAATGATAATACTTCATATTCATTTATGAATGTCGCATATAATTTACACTTCTTGATCTAAACATAAAACAAGCCTATATTCCAAATTCCATTTAAATCTACTTTGGAGAATAAATTGTCCCTTTTCTAATATCATACCTAAATTTCCATTTCTAAATTATCTAAAATATGTTGTAAACATAGTTTATAAATTCCACTTCTTGTTTTAAATATTTAAAACAAGTTCTTATTTCAAATCTTATTTGAGATCCAATTCTCATTCTGGGGGATAGATTTTCCTTTTTAAATTCAAACTTGAATTTAAAATCTAATATTATCAACGATATTTTTTTCTATCCATTTATAAACATCATTTATAAATTCAACTACTTTTTTTATTATTAAAAACAAGTTAGTATAAAATTTCCCTTTTAAAAACTAAAAATCCCTTTTTATGATATTTTTAATTATAATTATCTAGGGCCAGTGATATTCTAATATCCAAACACACAAATCATCTATTCAATTCACACATCACATACATATATAAATATGTAAACAACAGTAAATAAATTTGATGAATCCAGTTGGATTCCTCCAACCTTTTTTCCAGCATCCAAAGATGTCAAACAACATAAATAATACCAATCCCACTTCAAGGCAGGATATCGCAGTATAGAAGGTCATCCACTCATATATCGTGGGGTGATATGGTCATCCGCTAATGATACTACAGGCACCCGCTAATTGTACTGCAGGCATCCTCTAATAGTACTACGGGAAATCCAATATGTATAAAAACAGCCTCAACCACCAAGCCTAATATAACTAATATATATAATAACCAAGATTGATAAATAACTTATAAATGAAACCAAGCAGCCAACAATTTATTTTTAATGATAAAAATAAATTTTTAAGTGAGATTTACTCACCTGATTTTCCTTTGTTGAATATCCAATTAAATTTCGTATCTTCGCGGCTACAACTCTACTCGAGTCATCTCGATTGCATTTATTTGTATCTACAACTATTTAATTATTTATCTATTAAATGATTTATTTATTTAAATTAACTATTAAATAAATAAATTAAAACTAATTTAGTTTAATCAGAAGACATAAACTAAGTTAATTAGAATTAATTTATCTTAACCGTTGTTTAAATTAATTGATTAAGCTACTATTCATTTCAATTTTAATTACTAACAAATAAATTTATGCAATTTAAATTATATAAAATGAATACCTTGCTACTCTCTGTCAATCTATGACTCAATATCAAAATTAACTGACTTCAGTTAGACTAAATCTTTCACCATCCCATTATGTCAATTTATTGAACACCTTGCAAGCAACCGATCTACTTCTCCTTTTCAACACTGTCATGAATGTCATCCTATTCTCAAACCTCATCAACCAGTTGTCCCGACGACTCTCCTCCAGTGGCAGACCATTTCCTGCAACCACCATCCAAAAATTTCAGTCCGGCCTCCCGAATTCCTACTGCTGAACCAAAAGCCATATATAATTCCAGAAAATATCCTTCCCTTGCCAAACCAGTTTCTGGTAACTCTACGTCACACCTTTCCTCACAGTTCAAAGATAGACTCCATCCCATAGTCAGCAGCAACGACCCGTATTCCTCATTATATCCCACTGCGTATCTTTGCAAATTCCACCCTGTTCACATCAACACAATCTTACCATATGTTAGACCGAAATTTGGGCCTACCACCCAAATGCTATGTGAACACCTCACAATCACAGATTAATACAGAAAAAGCAGTAAAATAAGAGGAGACACACGAGATTTTTATAGTGGTTCGGCTCAATCCAAGCCTACGTCCACTTTTAGTTTCTTAAATCCTAAGAAGCTATTACAATGTTGTTTGCTTTCCGTTTATACACGAAATCCTCGTGTTTACAATGTGGAATTCGATTTCTCGGTTATGCAATAGCCTTGCGAAGAACCATAATGGAAGCCATGAAGAGTTAGAGTTCTCAAAGTCCCCTGAAATAGCCATGTGAGGGTGTATTTATAGGCATAGAGGAGCCTTGCAAAGCTTTGAAGTGGTCCGGTTCGGAGGCGCCACATGGAGGGTGGTTAGGCCATCTCGGAAGTAGTGGAGAAATGGTCTTCAGATCGTGCTAGGACAGGTGGAGCTCGATCCATGAGAATAGGAGGTATTGGCTCCTTAAGAATAGGTCAGATCCGAAGTGTAGCAGCAGGTCACTAGGGGTCGGATCGGTTCGGGTCTGATCCGAACCGAGGTGGAATCCCCGACCCGAAAGCTGGAAGCACTTCTGTGCAAGATACTTCAGGCGGGTCGGTTCGGGTCCGATCCGAACCGAGTTGGTGTCCTCAATCCGAAGTCTCCGTGTCCAATGCTTTGAAGGTGGAGCGGATCGGGAATGCTCCCTCCGATCCGATCCATGCGGATGTGAATGCGAAGAGCAAGTGCCAAGTTGTCCATTTTAAGGAATCGTCCGATCCGAACAGGCTTGTCTGATCCGATCCGAGGATCTATTCAATGCTAAATTCCAGGTCTCCGGTTCTGCATGCGTTCACGGAAACGGGCGTTACTTTCAAACCGTAAGTTCGATTGAGCCAAACCAAAGCTCAAACTGAACCTGATTCAGAGATCTAGAAGTGTTAGCGAGCTCAGCTCCATAATTGCTGTTTTCGGGCCCAAAAAAGGTCATTTGGTAGGAGTTCCGGGCCTTTCTTTGTTTGTGATGCGATTTCGACCAAATCGCTGCCTGTCTTTTGACGATGTTTCTAATACTCTAGTGTGTTGTTTCTCAGAGATTCCATATGTGACTGCTTTGACTAAAAACCAGGTTAACATTTTCTTTTTGGCACGCCAGGAAGGGGGGCGTACGATACAACTTCTTCTACTAGCTTGAAAGGAAGCGGATTCATTGGCTATTGGATTCATGGCCAAACGAAAAATTCCCCGTCTTGAGGATGAAGACACGAGAAACGAGGCAAGTCAGGGAGCTTCCTCTCATTAAAATCCATCAGCATACTTAACCAGAGAAGAGATGGATGGCGTTCTTGCTGAATTGAGAACGCAAATGGCAAGGCAAAATGATCTCCTCCGCAAACAACAGGAGATGATTGACCAATTCTTCGCTCGGATGGAAGGCAGGCCGAGCGGCAATGCACAACTTGCTGGAAATAGCCCCAGCGGCAGCTGCAAACCGGATCGGTTCGGATCCGATCCAAACCAAGGGCCAAAACTTGAATCAAACGCAAATGGAAATGGGAGGCAATCCTCACCGGATCGGTTCGGATCCGACCCGAACCGCCAACCTACATGAGCTTGGGGGCAGCAGCCTCCCCTCTAGAAATCAAGACTTCGCTCCAGCACGACCTACCTCCGCACCGGTTCGGATCGGTAATTCCACACAGCTTCAGCATCAAGCTCCCCTGTTCGGAACAGGCGAACCTGTTCGGATCGGCACCCCCGATCCGAACCATGCACCTCTTCATAACCTCCCTCGCTTCTCCGAGCCGCAGCAAGGGGGCACCTCCGAACCGAACCGGATGACCTGCCAAGCTCCTTATACTCTTCCACACTCTTCTGAACTCAACGCTGGGGGCACCAACTCTGGCTTTAGCAGCTTGCAACAGCTCTTTGAAGGCGATCGGCTCGCCAATCTCATTGAATGCCTTTCGAGAGGCCGCATTTATCAGAATGACATGGATGATGTCAATCACAATCCATTCACACAGGAAATCAGGAATTCCCGTAATCCCCCGGATTTCAAACTTCCACAACTGGAGCCATACAACGGCAGAACAGATCCTGCCTGCACCTAATGCGCTATAAACGGCATATGGAAGTTCAATCGGCGTCGGAAAACATCATGGCTAAATGCTTTCCCTCTTTTTGACTGATATTGCTGCTATGTGGTTTCGAAAGCTGTAATCTGAATCGATCAATAGCTGGAACATGTTGGTCGCTCCCTTTATTGAACAGTTTCGGGTCCATATCCTTCGACTCAAGAACGTAATGTCACTAATTACAATCAAGCAGAGGCATAAAGAAACTCTGCGGTCATTTCTGGAAAGGTTCAATGTTGCAGCAGCATCAGTTGATCGACCTGAACCATCTATGGTATTGATGGTGGCAGTATCCGGCGTTCTAGACAACTCGGAGTTCAAAAAATCCTTGTACCGAGACCCACTAAGGAATCTCAGCGAATTCTATCTTGAATCGGATAGGTTTTTCCGTGAAGAAGACGCAACGTCCGAAAAGAAAATTCTCGATGTTAACATGCTCAAAGACGGAGAACCGTCTGATTCTGGTAAAGGCAAAGGAAAAGCTGACGTCAAAAATGGCCGCAGCGCTTAGCCTCGGAGAGGGCCCAGATATGAAAAGTACACAGAACTCAGTTCGTCACTAACCGACATCTACGTGAACACAAATGCTGACGTCTCCTATCCAAAGCCTCCCAGGAGGGAGCCAACGTGATTCTGGAATACACTGCATCGGTCTTGATACAAATGACTGCAGACACTTGCGAGACTTGATTGAGGAACCGGTTAGACGTGGAGAGCTACCCGGGTATGTGAAGAAGCCTATAGCGCCTGCACCCGCGCTGCCACCACCTGCTCCCCGAAGAGGGAATGACCTTGGAACGAGCTCCCATCGGCTCGTCATCAACTAATATGGATTGGATCAATCTGCGTTTTCAGCGTTTCTTAGGATTTTAGATATGTCTCTTTGTTTTCTTTAGGTTTTCTGATTGGCTAAATCAGAGTACACACGTTCGGGGTTAGGATTTAGCTCCAAAGCGTGCGCTGCACTCGATAACAAACCAATCAGGATTTGCTTTGGTTTTGTACTTTGAATTGAATAAGGAAGGACTTTCCGAGCATGGATTATGTTTGGAAATTTAAGTATCTTGTCAGGTTGTGGCAGGATTCTCAATCTCAACTAAAGTATGGCTTATACTTATCTCGGACCCCTAGGCATGGATTATGCCTAGGGAAAGACTGTCTTGTCAGGTCTTGGCAAGCATAGCTCTATCCCGACATGAGTATGGATTGTACTCACTAGGATTCTTAAGTATGGATTATACTCTGGAACGGCTTATTGTTTTGTCAGGATCTGGCAAAGGAACTCAATAAATCTCGAGTATGGTTTATGCTCAGTTTGAACTTCCTGGTATGGCTTATACCCGGAAGGTTAAGTCCATCGTCAGGTTTTGGCAAGTTGATCCGAACGTCCCTCGAGTATGGTTCATGCTCAAACAAACGCCCAAGCATGGTTTATGCTCGAAAGTGTAATCGGTTTTGTTAGGTTTTGAAATACCTGTTTGCTTTCTCTTCTTTGCAGATATGGTTTATACTTACAGCTGGCAGGCCCGGCGTGGCTTTGGACTCTTTGGATTATCCATAACACAACTTCCTTCGTTTAGCAAGATATGTTCTGGGGGGCAAAATGTTGACCCGCTTTTTAGTCAGAGCAGTCACATATGGAATCTCTGATAAACAACACACTAGAGTATTGGAAACATCGTCAAAAGACAGGCAGCGATTTGGTCGAAATCGCATCACAAACAAAGCAAGGCCCGGAACTCCTACCAGATGACCTTTTTTGGGCCCGAAAACAGTGATTATGGAGCTGAGCTTGGTAATTCTTGTAGATCTCTGAATCAGCTTCAGTTTGAGCTTTGGTTTGGCTCAATCGGACTTACGGTTTGAAAGATACGTCTGTTTCCGTGAACGCATGCAGAACCGGAAAACTGGAATTTAGCATTGAATAGATCCTCGGATCGGATCGGACAAGCCTGTTCGGATCGGACAATTCCTTAAAATGGACAACTTGGCACTTTCTCTTCTCATTCACATCCGCACGGATCAGATCGGAGGGAGCATTCCCGATCCGCTCCACCTTCAAAGCATTGGACACGGAGACTTCGGATTGAGGACACCAACTCGGTTCGGATCGGACCCGAACCGACCCGCTTGAAGTATCTTGCACAGAAGTGCTTCCAGCTTTCGGATCGGGGATTCCACCTCGGTTCGGATCAGACCCGAACCGATCCGACCCCTAGTGACCTGCTGCTACACTTCGGATCTGACCTATTCTTAAGGAGCGAATACCTCCTATTCTCAAGGATCGAGCTCCACCTGTCCTAGCACAATCTGAAGACCACTTCTCCACTACTTCCGATATGGCCTAACCACCCTCCACGTGGCGCCTCCGAACCGGACCACTTCAAAGCTTTGCAAGGCTCCTCTATGCCTATAAATACACCCTCACATGGCTATTTTAGGAGACTTTGAGAACTCTAACTCTTCATGGCTTCCATTATGGTTCTTCGCAAGGCTATTGCATAACCTAGAAATCGAATTCCACATTGTAAACACGAGGATTTCGTGTATAAACGAAAAGCAAACAACATTGTAATAGCTTCTTAGGATTTAAGAAACTATAAGTGGACGTAGGCTTGGATTGAGCCGAACAACTATAAAAATCTCGTGTGTCTCCTCTTATTTTACTGCTTTTTCTGTATTAATCTGTGATTGTGAGGTTTTCACATAGCATTTGGGTGTTAGGCCCAAATTTTGGTCTAACACCATCGATGTAACACCCCACAATTTTATAACATTAAAATTCACAAACTAAAGTATAATTAATTTTCAGAAGAAGAATTAAGTAAAATGGGTTACGCCATTGCGTTCATCTCGGAATTCTGCTTAAGATAGAGTCCGAGTTTGCGTAAAACGTATAGAGTATGAAGAAGTTATGGAGGTTAGAAGATTTGAACTTAAACTAGAAATTAAAATAATAATTTATTAATCAAATTCGGGTTTCGAAACTGCAAAGGTGGCTGGCTGGAAATTTCCCACCGGAGGGTGTCGCCCTCCAAAGGGGTGTCGACACTGGTGTCAACCCCCCAAAAGGGGTGTCGACATAGGTGTCGACCCCCCCAGTAGGGGTCGACCGTTGCGAGCGGATTTGGGCTGTGACGATTTTTGGTCTTCTAGGGCTACGTGGCGACTACTGGTTCGTTGAGTGAGGTGTATTTCTTGGTTGAAGGATTTAGATGGAACCTAACCAAATCCTAAGGCCCTAATTAACTCACTACACCTATATAAACACCCCTAAACTTAAAGCAACTTGAGATTATAGGCATAAAATGATTAGAATTTGGTACATAAATTTGGTTTGGAATTTATGGGTAAAGGGGGAATCACTATAAACCTAATTTGTATGAACTTAAGATAATGAACGCCTATGACACGAGGTTAGGTATGTTGTGGTGTAGGCCTGCCCAGAACTGTCCGGCATGTCCAGCAACCGCAGCATTATCTAATGCGAGAGGTCAAAGGCAGAAACTAAGTATGTAATAATGCAAAGGCACGAGGTTAGATTTGTACTGCGGTATAAGCCTGCCCGGAACCACCCGGCACATCCAGCAACCGCAAAACGATAATCTAATGTGGGAGATCTTGCAAGACGACCATTATATGAATGGCATAACATAAGATTTGTTGAGTTGAGTAATTCTCTAAGTGTCAATCTGATGTTGATATCGGTCTTTGGGGTTGATACTTAGCGAGTTATTCTCTTAACCAATGTTTATGTGAATTAAGACGTACTTAATTATAAATTAAGTAAAATATGTTATTATAACCATAAGACATGGGTGACATGTGAGATATAACTAGAAGCACTTAACCAGGGTGAAACATATAAGAAGACATGGGTATAATAAGAGGGGTTAAGTGGGTGACATGGGTAGCATGAGAAAAGCGATTAAGAATATTTAACCAAGATAAAACATGTGGTAAGGCATGGGGATGATGAAGGCTTGAGTGGGTAACATGGGTGACATGTGAAAACATAAATAGAACACTTAACCTAGATGGGACATGTAGTTTGACATGGGGATAAAGAGGGGTTAAGTGGGAATTCCTAGTGGGGACCAAGCTTAGGAGGGAAGCTTGTGTCAAGTGTGGGGACAATTTTCAACCAGTAACCCATTTAGTATCTTTGTGAGCTCGAACTAAGTCGAGGACGGGACACGCTTACTGGGGTTGATTGTAAGAGGTCAATAAAGCGATAGCGGTGGCAGTGCAAGTCCAATGGGGTCATGTGCGTGGATGGGTCCGGGCTGGTAAGTAAGACGTTGTTACATCGTGTTGGTATAACCCGTGCCTTCTAGTCGTATCGGGTTGCCACTTTAGGGAGTGATGCAACCTACTGTGGGACATGCACGGGTATCCACGAGTTAGGGAGCCGATCGAATGAGGAGGGTATTGGGTACAACTAGTGGAGATAGGAGCAAGCGACACCTATGACGGCAGCTAGGGGTACACAAAACTACCATTATTGTTATTATTATTATTATTATTATTATGTTTACTAAGGGGGTACACCTAGTGGTGATAGGTATACGTTGGTTACCTATGATAGAAGCTAGAGATACACAATCCAACTGGGAGGATAGTGGGTAATCCAGTAGTGATAGGTACACGTCAGTTACCTATGTTGGCAACTAGTAGTACATGAAGCTATCATCATTCTATTTAGCCAAGAGGGATCATCTTTTAGTGTGAAACTAGTATGTTTGTGCGGTGCAGAGCATGTCTTCTAGTTGTTAGATGCGCAGTCGTTGTTCTGTCTTACTTGCCTTATTTACCTTGTCCCATCTACTTATGTTGCAGTCATCTCATTTATCCAGTTTATGTTCTTATCATATTGCCTTACTTATTATATTGTTGAAGTTTACTGGACTTGCCAGACTTTGTGTCTGACCCTCTTTGTTTCGCCCCTTTTCTTTCCTTCCCCCCTAGATTCTTAGGGTGGAAGTGCTGAAGTTTTATTTGGACTTTCCTTCTTAAAGTGCTGGAAGTAATGCCTAGCTTTGTTCTCTTTCATATGGTATTTTGGATTGGGGAATTTGGTTTTGGAAATTATGTACTCTGATGATTTTTGTACAAGACTGGTATTATGTACTTAGTTTTAGTAAGATGGGTTTTGAAGATGAAACCAAACTTGTTTCTATTTCCACTACAATAAAATTATAAAGTTTTTTTATGTACTATTTTATGTGTCTGTCTTGTAATATTCTGTTCTGTTACCTACAATGCTCCATGAAAGTTAATGCATTCCCTTAGTGAGTGACATTAATGGACGTAGAGTGTTACATGTGGTATCAGAGCTGAAGGTTACTGGATCAGGTAAAGTATTTTAAAAGTTGTTTTCAAAACGGTTTTAAAAGAAGTATTTTCAAAAGAAAGATGTTTTGAAATACATATTCCCCAAAGACATATGCACTATCTCTTGGTTCTTCTATTTGAATCCTCGTTTCCTTCTTTTTATGTCTCTGGAGCTCCTGGCTTTCTGGGAGGTAACCTCATCGCGGCAAGGTTCCGTAGGAATAATGAGACTATGGCGCCTATCAAAGGGCAAAGGAGTGCCTAACTTCCATCTATAGCCGCAGTAGTTTTACCTATGACTAGTTTTCTTTCCAGCTTTGTAGGGCTTTCCGCGCGATGGAGGAAGCTTTAGAGAGAGACTTATTTACATGTTTCATGAGAATGAGGGAGTTTGGGCTAAAGAGCACGGCCCAAGAATGAGAAACTCATGGATATAGCCTTCATGAAAAGAAGATAAAGGAGAAAAGAAGGAGGTCAAGGTTGAAGAACCACAGAATAAGGAAGTGGAACCTAAGGAGGGTGGAAAGAACTATAGACCCCGAAGAAATAGGAAGTGTCAATACTAAGATATGGTGGGTCATATATAACCAAAGACCATAGGAAGAAGAAGAAGACTGGTCGTTATCATTATGAAGAGATGGGACATCTTATTAGGGATCGTCCAAAGGGTAAGGGCAAGGACATAGTGTAGGATCTTCCGGAGGGCCAATATGTGCTCTCACGGCCGGCATACCTGAGAAAGATAGAAAAGTTTCTGTTGAAAGTTTGATTTTCCTTTATGATCATTATTTTCACACGTTGTTTGATTCTGGTGCTTCACATTCGTTCTTATCTGCGTCTGTTGTTAAATCTCTGCAACTAGTTACTAGTATAGTAGTGGATCCCGTTAGTGTCTCAAATCCTATTGGGGGATACGGATCATCTTTCTATGATTTGTCGAGGTTTGAGGATTTTTATGTATGGCATTGTGATCGTCGCTAATCTATGAATTAGAAAAGCGCGACATTTGTAATAAAATCTGCAAGCATACAGGTGTGTAGCATACAGGTCGAACACAGGGAGGTGAATTAAATCAAATTATTTATCTAATCTCTTGGGCGAGTTAGACAAAACTTTGGAGGTTGATTTTGAAAATAAAACAAAACAAAATTAAAACTGTAATTTAATTCAGAACAGATCTAACTGAACCGACGACCAAATCACAATTTCAATGGAAAAGCAATGAAACTATGAATCAGATTCAAATCTAATCAAATCCAATTTAACCTATGAACGCGATTAAATTAAAGAAAATAAAAGTGCAGAATATAAATAACAACAGGAAATAAAATTAGGATTACCGCTGAATCTAATCAGACGGTCAATCACTAATGAAAAGAAATGCAAAATACAAATAGTGTTCTACCGAATCTTATCATGTAGACAACACTAATTGCTAAGAAATAGAAAATCGCATAAAAGAAAAAGAAAAATGAGTTTTATTAATGAAGAAGAGAATAGAATGAGATATATGATGGTGGCTACAATGATATTACAAGGGTATATATAGGGTAGATAGCCAAACCCTAACCCTAACCCTAATGATAACTGGGCCTGGTCATTACATCACTAATTAGTTTACAATGGGAAACATAAATGGGCCTTAGATAAATAAAGCAAATTTGGGCCTTTTCTCTTTTCCTCTTGCTTCCTTGACACTTCTTCATTGATTTGTGATGTGCAAAGCCTTTTTATCAATCCTTTTCTTGTCCAACAGCAACTAGATGTGAGATCTTCATCTACAATTCTTCAAAATGTAAACATATATCAATTTCATCTCTATTTCTCTACTTTTCTGGTTGCATGCGGGCTGGGTTGGAATATCTGTAAAAGTAACAAAACAATACCCAAGTAATATTTATTTATATACAAAAGATAAGAAATAAGAGCATAAAATAAAAACATTTCTATGTCAATCAAATACCCCCACACTTATCTTTTACTCGTCCTCGAGTAAAAAGAAAATGGAAAACTAACTAGACAGGTCACACTTTCGTAGGAAACACGATTGCATTGAGCGCATGCAACAAGCCGTTAAACCTCTAGGTGTCCCTAGTAGGACGAGTGGTGTCTCGTAAGGGTTTTCAGCGGATACTACCCACAAAATCCAAATGCAATATGCTATGATTCTAATGAAACTACATGAATGCAATGGACATATGCAAATAAAAACGAAAAATGAAAACAAGACTTGTTTCTAAAGTGGTACAACAAATTAAATTAACAATTTCTAGTCAGTTGATTTTATTTTAGATACCTCGACTTGTCACAAATTTTCAATATAACTCAAGTTTTGAAATGTTAAATTCCAGTTTGGCCAGTTTGTTCGGTCGATAACATAGTGCAGCCATGAAATAAATTCTTAGTTTGCTTGGCACAGTTTGTAAAGTGGTATTCTAATTTTCTCATGTATGGCTAGTCAAATCAATAAGGTCAAGAAGTGTTTGGGCATCATCGCTTATTCTTTATTCTATAAAATTTTAAAATTTATGATTAAGTACATACACCTAACTTAGAAGACCAAGGTTTACCACCCATGCACTGCCTCGCGGACTAACGGAGAGTGGGTAAAGAGCTTGGCGGATTGTGCAGGCCGACTTTGACTTTGTCAACAATGTGTCGGTAATCCTTAGGTGTCCAATCTCATAAAATGAGACCAAGATATTCCAACGCTGACTTTGTCAACAACGTGTCGGATAGAGCTTGGCGGGTTTGCACACCAACGCTCGATATACAAGCAATGTTGGATACCCTTGGATTACTATTATTATTATTGAATTTATAAGCACAAAAAGAGAGTAACGCGAATTCAACTTAACACAACTTAGTTTTAAAGATTTGACAAGCCATTATAAGTATTTTAAGTCCTCCACTTATTTAAACAAAGTCTACAATATAGAATAGATTTCATGGCCATCACCTAAGAATCTCCCTATGTACCGGTTACACTATTATCCCTCAAAATTAAACTTCTCATTATATTCCATATTCGATCTTAGTTGAGAGAAAAAAATAATATCAATTGCTTAATAATCCTTAACTTATTTTGTTGTATCAAATCTAAAATGAGTCGTATTTTCAAAAAAAAAAATTGGTATTTTACTACGATCTAAAATGCATGATGGTCCTAATTGAAAAGAAAGAAAACAAAAAATTGAAGAAAAATAAAAGGATGTAATGCAGACTCCCCCCACACTTGGACATAACAGTGTCCACACTGTGAACGTTTCCTAAATTTGAAAGATAGTACCCAAAGATGGATAAAATGTAAAATGATTTGTAAAACGAAATGTAATCTAACTATATGTAAGAATGGATCATATATACAATGATATATGTGTTTGCGGTGCACGCGATGCAATGAATACCACCATCTTTTTCCCCCACACTTGGTTCTTGCCCTATGAGTCCCATTCCCACTATGTTTAGGCATGTTTTCTAATAAGCAAAGGTTTTTGAAACTCATCTCATGTTTAAACCTAGATTTATAGTTCAGGAGATAAATATCCAGGGTCATCCTAACATGAAGTTTCTCAATCAAGCTAAATTCCAAAAATAATTCATGTGCTCAACAAATTTATCAGTGTAATTGTTCAAAAATTTGTGATCGTATATAAATTCAGTGAAATTTGAAATCTGAGTGTTGTTCAAGACTATGTGATCACATTTCTCATCATTAACTGACAATGTATTTTCGACACTGACAATTTCAAGTTCATTTGAAATCTCAAAATTTTCAAACTTGGATTCGTGGCCTAATTCTGTTTCATCCTCATTCGGCAACTCCTCCTCGTACAATCCAAGGAATTCATGTTCGTTAAAATCCTTTTCCAATAATTCAACATTTTTATTTCGTTCAAATTCAAAAATTTCAAGTTTTTCACAGTCTGGAAGAGGAAGATCAAAATTTGAGCTTAAATCTTTTTCCTGAAAAGAATCGAAGTCCAAATCATTTGTTTAATTTTGAAAAACTTCATCAAGATGATTATTCTCAATTTCCAAAGTCGTTATTTGAAAATTTTCAATGTCAGTAGAAATTGGATTATTTTCTGATTCATCGCTTATTTGAATTTGATTTTGTTGCTCGAGTTGTTCTTTATAAGACGTGATTAAACAAAGAAGTTCATCCATCTTTTTATTTAGCCTTTCTGCCCTCTCATCAAAATGACATTCTTCAGAATCGTTGATTTGAGAGCTCTCGTTTTCTTGATTCTCAAAATTATAGTCCACATCAATTTCACACTCAAAATCTTTTTGTTCATAAAAGTTATGTTCGTAACCAAAACTGTTGAAATTTGGCAGAAAATTGCAATTTTGGTTATTTTCCAGATGTTGATATGAGCTATAACTTTGGAAATTTTGGTTTACAACCCCATATTGATCAAAGCTATATTGGGATTCAGAGTTGTTTTGATGTGCACGTGGCCCATAATCGAAATTATTGAAATTTGAGTTGAAATCGCAATTTCGATCAGTTGGAAAATGTTGACCAGTCGGAAAATTTTGAAAATTGTCGACATTGGGCTCACGAAATTTTGGAAAATCTTGCTTCATAAGTTGTAACTCATAATCATACTCTTCAAGCGGACGTCTACTTCGGTTATTATCCCACAATTCTCTCAAAGATTTTTTTGAATTAGACATTTGAATGAAGTCAGGGTAAGACATAAATTATTCTCACTTCAAAATAATATAAAATGTCAAGTAGTGCTCTATTAGTTAACTGACTCAATTAGAAGGGGGAAGAGGGTCTTATGGCCGTTCACGTATAGTATAAAACTAAGGGATACGACCAATGTTTTACGGGTAGTATGCAACCTCTTTTGCTAATAGTTCAATAAATTGAACTACTATATATCCGCGATCCAATTATACGAGACAGTCAACTTCACAAAACACCACTTTTCAATTATATTATCTTGGAATGTCTATTTTTATTGTTGAAAACAATGAGAATGAAGATTTCAGTTATGGAAATGTCAGTCCACACCAAATTAGTTCAGAAATTTCAGTCACAGAGCAGTCATAGAAATATAAATTGCAGAATTAAAATTTTTTACATTCAAGCCGCTGCCCCTGCAGAAGATTTTTACAACAATTTCTATATTTTCAAAGCAGCTTCAGCACCTGTAGAGTTAGAAAATTTTACAGTGGGGTATGGCTGTCCATCCAGAAAAAATGAGTAGCGTCAATGATTGAAATCGTTGTTTGCACTTCGCTTGACTTTTTAAAATTCCAGTTCGTTTGCTTGAATTCTCTTTCTTATGTCACACCACGTCTCAAGCCAAAATAAACTCTTAGTGGAAAGTTCCAAAATAAACTTCTCATGTGCTTTTGTAAACTCAAGCCATTGTTTTCTTTTCTCAAATCAAAGATTATTAACACAGCTTATTGGAAAACCAGAGAAACAACTATCCTCTTTTACTCTTAGAAACCAACCGAAAAATAAAATTTCACGCCCTCTTGGTTCTCTTAAAACAATCGTGTCCACAAAATAATAGAAACAAATCACTTTCCAAATATTTTTATTACCACGCAGCTTCCAGAACCATGCACTCAAAAATAGGCAACAATTCGTCAAAATCTACTGATCAGAGCAATAATCTCCCCTCTATAATTTTTTCAGACGAATAGAAACAAATCGTTCCCAAAAGGAAATAAAATAAAAACAAAATGCACCAAAAACAATGCCACACAGTCAAATTCAAGGCACACAGATTAATAAGCCCCAAATAATTTAAAACGCACTCAGACTCTCTCCTCCACAAAGACTGTTTTATTTCCGAAACCCCACCCTAAAACATGCCCTTCCTTCTTTCAGCAATACAAGCCAACACGTATCCCCACAAACTATTATTCCTGAACCCAAAAAAAAACGTGAAGAAATCAGCAAATCAAAACAACAAAATCAAGTCCCCCCCTTTTTTTCAGAGAAATCGATCAATTTGGGTATGTTGTTCGGATTTTCACGGTTTGTGAATAACCAGATGTTTCGATTTCTGGGTTAGGGATTCGATTGTGTTTGAGGCTACTTTGGTTCTTGCGGATCTGGTATCATTCGAGCGGTTTGGGAGATGGAGATACCGAGTGAAGGAGATGTTGTTTTGTGATAATGGTCTGGCGGGCTTTGAATTGCAGTGGGGGATTGGTAATATTTGCGGCAGAGGTGAAGATTGAAAGTTGCTGTAGCAGTGGTGTAGAAGTGTGGATGATCGGTGAGAGAATGGTGAAGTTATGGAAGTTTTTTCGTGGGTGGAAGACAGACGTTGGGTGGTTTGAATTTGGTGAAAGGTTTTGCTGTGAATTTTGTGCGTAGAAATTGGTTTGTCTGGGGAAGTTTGTGGAAGGGCTTGAAATCTGGTGGTGAGATTTGGAACTTGCGGTAGCAGAAGGAAGGCTGCAATTCGGTGTTGGGGAATTGGATGGGTATGCGACGTGAAATGGAAGCAGGATCTGCGAGGAGTTGCTGTATGAATGGGTTATAGTTTGCTGGTGATGTAGTATAAATGGATGTTGAAGGAGTTTGTTGCTTGTGACTTCCACGAGTGGAGGACAGTGTTGGATTATGCGTATGCGAGGTGGCTGTTGAATGAATTTGGGATGGCAGTTGGAACTGCTTGTGATCGGTTGGTTGTTTGTGAGGATGAACGTGATGGTTGTTGAAGGTGTGTTGAGTTTATGGAGATGGTCAAAAGGTCTCGGCAGTGAAACAATATAAGAAATTTGTATGTTATTTTTTATTGCAGCAGTTTGTAGTGGAGGATGAGGATCTGAGGGTTTGCGGCTTGGCAAGGATGGGTTGAAGTTTGTGGACTGTAGATGGGGTGAACGTTGAGGTTGGGGAAAGATGATGTGGTTGTGGTAAGGGATCGGCTGAAAGGCAGAAGGGAAGATTTTTTTTTTTTTTAATGTTTGTTGAGGGAAAGAAATTTAAAGAGAAGTGTAAAAAAATGAAAAGTATTGAAAGATGGAAGCAAATAAATGAAAATTGGAAGTTTTTTTATTTTTTTTAGAAAGGAGAGAGGAAATTGTAAAGGAAAGGAATTGATCGGGGAAAAGGAAAGAAATAAAAGAAAATATGGCAAGATTCTTTTTTTTTTAACCAAGATTAAAAAAAACGAATGAAAATAAACAAAAACTAACACGAATCAGAGATTGAATAAATAATAAAATTTAATCGTTACCTCCCCGGCAACGACGCCAAAAACTTGATCGTCGCTAATCTATGAATTAGAGAAGCGCGACATTTGCAATAAATTCTGCAAGCATACAGTTGTGTAGCATACAGGTCGAACACAGGGAGGTGAATTAAATCAAATTATTTATCTAATCTCTTGGGCGAGTTAGACAAAACTTTGGAGGTTGATTTTGAAAATAAAACAAAACAAAATTAAAACTGTAATTTGATTCAGAACAGATCTAACTGAACCGACGACCAAATCACAATTTCAATGGAAAAGCAATGAAACTATGAATCAGATTCAAATCTAATCAAATCCAATTTAACCTATTGAACGCGATTAAAATAAAGAAAATAAAAGTGCAGATTATAAATAACAATAGGAAATAAAATTAGGATTACCGCTGAATCTAATCAGACGGTCAATCACTAATGAAAAGAAATGCAAAATACAAATAGTGTTCTACCGAATCTAATCGTGTAGACGACACTAATTGCTAAGAAATAGATAATTGCATAAAATAAAAAGAAAAATGAGTTTTATTAATGAAGAAGAGAATAGAATGAGATATATGATGGTGTCTACAATGATATTACAAGGGTATATATAGGGTAGATAGCCAAACCCTAACCATAACCCTAATGATAACTGGGCCTGGTCATTACATCACTAATTAGTTTACAATGGGAAACATAAATGGGCCTTAGATAAATAAAGCAAATTTGGGCCTTTTCTCTTTTCCTCTTGCTTCCTTGACACTTCTTCATTGATTTGTGATGTGCAAAGCCTTTTTATCAATCCTTTTCTTGTCCAACAGCAACTAGATGTGAGATCTTCATCTACAATTCTTCAAAATGTAAATATATATCAATTTCATCTCTATTTCTCTACTTTTCTGGTTGCATGCGGGCTGGGTTGGAATATCTGTAAAAGTAACAAAACAATACCCAAGTAATATTTATTTATATACAAAAGATAAGAAATAAGAGCATAAAATAAACACATTTCTATGTCAATCACATTGAGTTCGAGTGCAACGCTTATATGCTTGATTTCATGGGCTACGGGTTGACTCTAGGAATGGATCGGCTAACAAATTAATGTGCCATTCTCGAATGTGAAAGGAGGATAGTTAGAATGTCGACTAATTTGGGTAATACTCTCGATATCTCATGCGATCCTAAGGGTTCGATTATGCTTAGCTACCTAGAATCACTTGACGCATCCATCGATGATTTGCAATTGGTTCGAGTAGTCTGTGAGTATGATGACGTCTTTGATGAGGTTCGGGGTATACCCTAAGGCGCAACTTCGGTATATACTTAGTAGGTAATGCAAAGCCAGTTGCATTTCCAGTGTGCCATATGGCTCCGAGAGCGAGGAAGGAGCTCAGTAAGCAAGTAGCGGAGCTACTTGAGAAAGGGTTCATACGGAGAAGTATCTCGGAGTGGGGTGCTCCAGTTGTTTCCCTACGAAGGCTGATATTTCACTTAGATTGTGTGTGGACAATAGGGAGCTAAATAAACTCACAAAGAAGAATAAACACCCATTACCAAGAATAGATGATTTGTTTGATCAGTTGTTTGGTGCTTCGGTTTTCTCTCAGTTTGACTTAGCTATAGGATTTCATCAGTTGAGGGTAGCTGAGGATAATATAGATAAGACTGCACTTAGAACTTCCGAAAGCTTCTTTGAATGGCTAGTCATACCTTTTGGTTTGGTTAATGCACCCGCGTATTTCGTAGACTAAGTGAGTAAGGTGTTTAGGGAGTTTCTAATCAAGTTCGTGGTGGTCTTTGTGGGTGATATTTTGATATTCTCTAGAAGCGGGGAAGAGCATGCCCTACATCTTAAGAAAGTTTTACAGACCCTTCGAGTACATCCACTCAAAGCTAGATTCTCCAAATACCAGTTTTGGGGAAAGGAAGTGAGGTTCTTAGGGCATGTAGTCTCCAAGCAAGGATAGCTGTGGATCCCGCGAAGGTAGTGGGAATTCAAGGTAGGAAGATCCCAAATAACACAACAAGAGTAAGAAGTTTTCTTTTCTAGATGCTTAGTGTGCCAGCAAGTTAAGGCTACGCAAAAGAAGCCTGGTGGATTGCTTCACCCTTTAGAGATTCCGCGAAAGCGTTTACATGGATTTTGTTGACGGATTGCCAAGGTCAAGGAAGGGTAATACGGGGATTTGGGAAGTGGTAGATAGACTTATCAAGAGCGCCCATTTCATTTCCGTTAAGAGTAAGAGGACGACGGCATGGTTAGCATCAGTTTATCTCCGAGAGATAGTTCGTTTGCATGGCATACTTCGAGTATTGTGAGTGATCGAGATCCCATTTTCACCAGCGAGTTTTGGAAGAACTTTAAAGAGGCGATAGGAACGCAATTGTGTTTGAGCACCGCTTATCATCCTCAGACACACGGCCAAACTGAAAGAGTGAATCGGATTCTACAAGACCTTTTAAGGTTATGTTTCTTGGACTTTGGAGGGACACAGAAAGAGCACCTTCCACAGTAGAGTTCGCCTACAACAACAACTATCAGACTAGCATTGGCATGGCTCCTTTTGAGGCTTTATATGGGCAGCCTTGCCGATCACCTACTTGTTGGTGGGAATCTAAGAATAAGATTTTTTTTGGGCCTGGTATGGTTAGAGAAACTTTGGAGAAGATAGACTTGATTCGAAGGCGCATGAAGATGGCACATGACAGGCAAAAGTCATACGCTGATAAGAGAAGGACCGATCTTGAGTTCGAAGTTGGAGACATGGTCTTTATCAAAGTATCACCGTTTAGGAATGTAGTTAGTTTTGGAGTAGGAGGGAAATTGGTGCCAAGGTTCATAGGGCCATTTCTCATTACAAAGCGAATTGGACAGATGGCCTACAGAGTGAAGTTTCCTGAAAAGCTTAGTGGTGTGCATGACGTGTTTCGCATGTTACATTTGAGGAAGTGTTTACATGATACAGCGGAAGTAGTAGAGCCAAGCATGCTTAGAAAAGTGGAGGTAGAACGAGATGCTACGATTAGACGAGCTCCTACATGCATCCTTGGATCGAAGGTCAAGAAATTGCGCAACCGAGAGGTCAAGTTAGTTAAAGTTCAATGGGGAGATGATCAAGGAGACGCGACTTGGGAGACAGAAGATAAGGTTCGTATGTTGTACCCTTTTCTTTTTGAGGGTATGTTCTTAACTTCTCGTTTTTCTACCTCTTAGTTTGTACTTGTTCTATCGTTTAGGGTATCCTCTCGAGTTTATCTTCGGTCTTTAGGTAGAAGTCCTATGGTTATAAACATGTGTTTGGGACATGTTATGTTTTGTGGATGCAAGTGGTTGTTAGAGATTGCTCGTGGATGCATTTACACACACTTTAGGCTCTTAGATCGGCTCAGTCACTTCATATTGCATACACATATATTTGTTTGTTTATTGAAATTTGGTGTGTTATCATGTGGACGTTGCATCTAGATGTATGATTGAGCACTCATGTAGAAATGATATGTATCATTAGGGTTCTATTGCATACATGTTGGACTCATGGCACTAACATAATTCGCACTAAGGAGGTCAACTGAATCAGTAAACCACCTGATCTTTGCATTAGATAAGGAACATATACACACACTTTTGCATATGTTCATACAACATTAGAAATCATTTAAGGACAATGGATGCTTGTGGATGCTGGATGAGTAGATGGATGATTGGTTGGTAGGATACATTCTTCCTAACTTGAAGATTTTGGGAACGAAATCCTTTAAGGAGGGGAGAATGTAACATCCCATAATTTTATAACAGTTAAATTTAGAAATTAAAGTATACTTAATTTTTAGAAGAAGAATTAAGTAAAACGGGTTATGCCATTGCGTTCGTCTCGGAATTTTGCTTGACATAGAGTCCGAGTTTGCAAAAAACGGATACAGTGTGAAGAAGTTATGGAGTTTAGAAGATTTGAAATTAAACCGAAAATAAAAATAATAATTTAATAATCAAATTCGGGTTTCAAAACAGCAAAGGAGGTTGGCGGGAAATTTCCCGCCAGAGGGTGTCGACCCTGCTAGGGGTGTCGATACTGGTGTCAACCCCCCTATAGGGGTGTCGACATAGGTGTCGACCCCCCGGTAGGGGTCGACTCCTGCGAGCAGATTTGGGTTGTGATAATTTTTGGTCTTCTAGGGCTACGTGGCGACTTCTGGTTGGTTGAGTGAGGTGTATTTCGGATTTGGAGGGTTTAGACCTAACCTAATCCTAAAGCCCTAATTAACTCACTACACCTATATAAACACCCATAGACCTAAACCCTAATTCATTAATCAAAGTAATGGTGCCTCCATGCTGTAAAACCTAAAGTGATCTAGCCTTCACCTTAATCAACCTAATTCAAGTTAAAAGACAACTATTAATGCCTACATCAACGGATAGCTTTTCAACTTCCGAATTTAGAATCCAGAATCGTTCTCTTCTTTATTAAGCCTTGTTCTGTGAGTCCATGTAGCTTTCACAAGAAAATTAAATTAAAGTAATTATGATAAGTTGTAAACTGTGATTATATGAATATGCATGTTTGCAAGTTGTAACCTTTTGATTCATAACCTTTGCTTTTCTGACCTATTGTATCAGTTTATTCCTGTTTATGCTCATATACATGTTCTCAACCTGTTTTGATGATTCTCTTCTCTCCTCCTTTTCCTTTTTTATTTTTATAAAATTGGGCTAACTTCGAGCCTAATTACATTACGATGAATTACGCGTGCGAATGGTGTGGGAATGTTATGGGAAAAGTGAGGAAATATTGAATAACATGTGATTTGTAATTTGGGCGTAAATTGGTGATGGTTATGAATTGGGGAAAAATTATATATAACATGCAAACATGAGACTTGGCCTAATTGGGTTTGGGTGTAAAATCGGCATAACCTATAAACTTGAGATTACAGGCATAAACTGGTTAGAATTTGGTACATAAATTTGGGTTGGAATTTATGGGTAAACGGGGAATCACTATAAACCTAAATTGTATGAACTTAGGATAATGAACGCCTATAACACTAGGTTAGGTATGTTGTGGTGTAAGCCTGCCCGGAACCGCCCGGCATGTCCAACAACCGCAACATTATCTAATGTGAGAGGTCAACCGCAACATTATCTAATGTGAGAGGTCAAAGGCAGAAACTAGGTATGTAATAATGCAAAGACTCGAGGTTAGATTTGTACTGCGGTATAAGCCTGCCCGGAACCACCCGGCACATCCAGCAACCGCAAAACGATAATCTAATGTGGGAGGTCTTGCAAGACTACAATTATATGAATGGCATAACATAAGATTTGTTGAGTTGAGTAATTCTCTGAGTGTCAATCTAATGTTGATTTCGGTCTTCAGGGTTGACACTTAGGGAGTTATTCTCTTAACCAATGTTTATGTGAATTAAGACGTACTTAATTATAAATTAATTAAAACATGTTATTATAACCATAAGATATGGGTGACATGTGAGATATAGCTAGAAGCACTTAACCAAGGTGAAACATGTAAGAAGACATGGGTATAGTAAGTGGGGTTAAGTAGGCGACATGGGTAGCATGTGAAACGTGATTAAGAATACTTAACCAAGATAAAACATGTGGTAAGGCATAGGGATGATGAAGGGTTAAGTGGGTAACATGGGTGACATGTGAAAACATAATTAGAACACTTAACCTAGATGAGACAAGTAGTTTGACATGGGGATAAAGAGGGGTTAAGTGGGAATTCCTAGTGGGGACCAAACTTAGGATGGAAGCTTGTGTCAAGTGTGGGGACCCTTTTCAACCTGTAACCCATTTAGTATTTTTGTGAGCTCGAACTAAGTCGAGGACGGGATACGCTTACTGTGGTTGATTGTAAGAGGTCAATAAAGCGATAGCGGTGGCAGTGCAAGTCCAACGGGGTCATGTGCGTGCATGGGTATGGGCTGGTAAGTAAGAGTTGTTGCATCGTGTAGGTATAAGCCATGCCTTCTAGTCGTATCGGATTTCCACTTTAGGGAGTGACACACCCTACTGTGGGACTAGCACGGATATCTACGAGTTTGGGAGTCGATCGAATGGGGACGGTAGTGGGTACAACTAGTGGAGATAGGAGCAGGCGGCACCTATGACGGCAGCTAGGGATACACGAAACAACCATCATTATTATTATTATGTTTAGTAAGGGGGTACACCTAGTGGTGATGGGTATACGTTGGTTACCTATGATAGTAGCTAGAGATACACAATCGAACAGGGAGGATAGTGGGTACATCTAGTTGTGATAGGTACACGTCGGTTACCTATGATGGCAGCTAGTAGTACACGAAGCTATCATCATTCTATTTATCCAAGAGGGATCATCTTTTTGTGTGAAACTAGTATGTTAGTGCGGTGCAGAGCATACCTTGTAGTTGTTAGAAGCGCAGTCATTGTTTTGTCTTACTTGCCTTATTTACCTTGTTCCATCTGCTTATGTTGCAGTCATCTCATTTATCCAGTTTATGTTCTTATCATATTGCTTTACTTATTATATTTTTAAAGTTTACTAGACTTGCCATACTTTATGTCTGACCCTCTTTGTTTCGCCCCTTTTCTTTCCTCCCCCCTCCCTCCAGGTTCTTAGGGTGGGAGTGTTGAAGTTTGATTTGGACTTTCCTGCTTGAAGTGCTGGAAGTAATGCCTAGCTTTATTCTCTTTCACATAGTATTTTGGGTTGGGGAATTTGGTTTTGAAAATTATGTACTTTGATGATTTTTGTACAAGACTGGTAGTATGTACGTAGTTTCAGTAAGATGGGTTTTGAAGATGTAATCAAACTTGTTTATGTTTCCGCTGCAATAAAATTATAAAGTTTTTTATGTACTATTTTATGTGTCTGTCTTGTAATACTCTATTCTGTTACTTACAATGCTCCATGAAAGTTAATGCATTACCTTAGTGAGTGACAATAACGAACGTGGGGTGTTACAATCGAAGACCATCAAAACCCGTCCACCCACTTCGACGCCCTCAAAAACCATCAACCAATGGATCGCACACTCAAAAGCAGCCCTACTGAACGCCAAACATCCAGTCCAGTCAACCCTCTGTACATCGCACCGTTCCTCAACGTACTGTGGAACTCCCCCAATTCCACTATGCACCACTACTGAGTTCGAATCCACCACAAACACCCACTTTAATCACGAATTGAACTTCGTTGTCTACTTCTGGTCTTCACGCATGACAATGACAAAACCGAACTCCCATTTTTTCATCGCTGAGCTAATCGTCTCCACCGCTCCATCATTGATGCCTCAAAGAGCAATACAACTCAGCCTTAGCTTCACACATTTACTAGAGAATTTCGATCGATCCTCTTGCTTCAAACGCGACTTCGATTTATTTGTATTTTTGTTTTACTGTTTAAAGTGGGAAAAGGAATTTCGTCGCATCAGATAAAATGAACGAGGTTGGATATTGACTTTGAGAAGGATAGGCTCCATATTTTCAATCTATTTCAAATCGAATTTGGGATTGTCCATTTTAATTCTCGTTTGTTAGGGGAAAATAAGGATAGGAACTCGCGATTTATAATAGAGGACGAGGAACAATTTAATCAGCTCGAATTAAATATAGTTCTGTACGATGTACTGGTTTAGGTTGGCACCATTGAAATTCTCGTTTAGCATTGCTAGGAAGGAACGGAGGATTTTGTATTATTCGAAGAAAAAAAGGCTGCGTCGTTTTAAATTGTCGGCTGAAATGATTTCACAAATTTAAATTTTATTTTGTTTAATTAAATAGCTAAATATCTTGCGGTTCTTTACCTTGAGATCCCGAACTTATATTCTGAACATACCAGATCCCAATTTGAATTTTTATTTGAACATTCATACATAATAATCATATTAAATTGATAGGATATAATTTAAATTTAAGATGAACAATTTCCTAATAATAAATTATTATTATTATCATTTATATTTAAATAGAATTTATATTGATCATCCGAATCATTTTGATTCAATTTTTAACTGCAAATCATTATCGTTTCGTATTTCAATAATTCAGTATCTTTGATATTAAATCGTATACTGATTATTAAATCAACAAAATTCATTAATAATTCTAATACAATATTTAAAATAAATTTAAATGTTTAATATACAATAGCTAAAAACCCGGGATGTTACATTGAATGTTGATGATTATTTATCATTATTGTTGAATATATGCGATGTATGAAATCTATATAACTAAAATTATATGGTAATTGATTGAGTCGCATTCCGATTCAGAAATAAAGAATATTTTGAAATGACGAATATTTTAGAATAACGAATATTTTAAAATAATATTCAGTAAAGAATCAAAACAGAATTTTGATGTCTTATTTTGGACGGACACAAAAATATATAAAAATATGAAGTCGGGTTAAGTATAGAAACGCATTTTAATCCAAATGGGTTTATCAATCGATTTTATTCATTTTATAATTAATATCGAAAAGAATTGATTACAAGATATGATATTTTGAAAATATTTTCATTTTAATATTATAATGATATGGAATATTCAGATTTGATTTAAAATTGAAAATGAAGTTGAAATCGTTTTAAAACGAATTTATAAATATTTTATAAAATAGTTTTAAATAAATTTCGATGATATATATATATATATATATATATATATTATATAATGGCTTGAATAGAACGCACCACGCAGCGACCGTTCGCGAATTTCGACCATTAACTTCAAATTGGCATAACGGGAGATCATACCATCAGATTCTCCTAAAACTGGAACCGTTGGGTTCGTATCGAAAAGACCTTTCCAATTATAATAAGAGATTTAAAAACTAATGGTTGCATTTTAGAATATTTCCAAATTAAATTTGGAAAAGGTCGCTACGGATGTAGTTCCGTGGCCGTTATTGGAAACCGACTGCAAGGGGCTTAATAATTTTTTTAAAAATATGGAAAAATTGTGTAAATTCATAATGAATGATTTGGGAAGATTTTGGATGATAAATTCCATATTTGAAAAGATAAAAAGGTATTTTTATCTGAACGAACTAGTTATTAACTAGAATAATAATACAATTTTTTTAAACTAATAAATTGGATTTGTAATGGTTTTAATATAACCAAAATTTCCAATGTATGGATTGGAATGGATTTGAGAAGAAATATCTTTGGAATATTTTGATATTGGATTCCATGATTATACGGATGTTGTTGAGGAATTTGGAAGATACAGATATTGTTATTCCCAATACGATATTCGTTGGTTGCAGAATTTGATATTGAATATAAGCCAATATTATATTCCATTAAGAGCCTTGTATTTAATATCAAATTGGATTTTTGGTTTGTCGTTAATGGTGTCTTTATTAACACTGTTCTTAAACCCTGTTGAAAAAGAATAAATATTTTAATTAAGATTAATGAAGTTTACCAATTAATTAATATTTAATTGGAATTGAATTGAAATTGGATTTTTAGGTACCATGAACAATGTTTTAATTAAAAAATTTTCTTTAACCCAATTAACAGTGAAGACCTGATTTGGAATTTATAAATCTTTTTATTAATATTTAGGGGAAATTTTCCAAAACTAAAGTTTTCCAATTTAATATATTAAATTGGAATTGAATGGAATTCGATTTGGTAATAATCGAGATGAGCTTCTATGAATGAAGACCGTTACTCTATACGGAATTTTAAAGGCTTTGCCGCTATTCCATTTATATTATTTGTTTGGTACGGGAATTTATATCGATTACACACTGTTATGATTTCAGGGTAGATTCCATTTTAATGGAAGATGATTTTTGGTTTATCGTAAACGATGTTTTAAAGGACATTCGTTCTCTAAGCCAGTTAACGACGGGATTTATTTCCTAAATTTGAATAATCATTAAATAATGATTTTTGCAGATTAAAACTAAGAAGAGCTTTAATGAATTTTTAATTAGATTGAAAATTTAATGTGGTAATTAAAATTTTCCAAATTTGAGAAGTGACCGAGAATGGAGTACCACCAGTTTTACTCCAAGAGAGTTAAATCTTTAATTAGATTTGAACGAGAAATGGTAATTAATTTTACCGACAACACCGAGGTTGTTAGATATGGACTACTACCAGTTTTGCTCCATGGGATAAATAGGTTGGGATTGGAAGGATAAAATTAACGATTACTTTGGTAAGGCGATAATCCCAACTATTTTATAAACCTTAATTTGGTTTAGAATTGTGAAAAGATAAAATAAAATCTTTTGAAATGGATATCCAAAGGATGATTAAAGAAATAGTTTAACTGAACTTGTCTTTGATAAAATTAACCAGAACCTTTTCCTAAAAATTGAATATTTGAACAAAAGAATATTTTGGACTGGAATGAGGCGTACACCCATGAAAAGGTAATAAGTGGTGATCGTCCAGATGTACTTGGAGATCGACGGATATGCGAGGACCTCCCTCCTGTATTGGACATATGGGACGAGGAATAAGTTGCCTCCGGTTTCGTCCAGACCCAGAACTGACTTGTAAATGGGTGTGTGTCTGACGTTGGATTTCATTCTATATTGATTGATTTCTATTAAATATATATCTGTTTGGTGGTGGAGAATTTATTCTCTTGCTTAACACCCTTCTCTGAGACGTACGTGCTTAGATGTTATATATTGATAGACATAAGTTGTATAGCGTGAATTGCCAGTGTGGCATGCTGAGACACAAATGATCAAGGCTTTTGTTGAAAAGCAGAGTCTTGCGGTTGATGATCAATGCAAGGCTATAATTAGCATAGCTTTGTGTATAGCGTTAATTTGCGAGCCTCACACCTCAGTATGAATGAAAAAGGGGATAATGGAACGCAGTGAGTGCACGACATTTCTTTCTAGCTAGAAGTGATGTCATGGTATGGAGCCTAGACATTTTTACTTTATGGATGATGGATTGCGAATGCCCTCAGATATTGAGTCCCTAGTGGCTCAGAGATAGGTCTGATAGGACCGAGAAACGTGTGTTTAGGAATAACTAATCCACTAAAGTAAGTTTGGACTGACACTGTAGGATTCAAGGTTGCCCAGATTGTGTAATCCTGAGTCATCTTGCTAGAGGTGACTCGAATCGGTGTGGAGACCATCCCTTGCCTTGACTCATGATGGAAATCCAATTTCCAATGCGACATTCTTCGGTTTTAGTCGTAGAACTAGTATGGCAACATGATTATGGCACCCATGCCATCTATGATTGACACATTTATATTTGAAATACTTTCGACACTATGCACTTATAGTAATATCAAAATGTTTTGTTTTAACCTACCAAGCATGTTTGGATTATAAGGGAAAACTCTATCCTCTGGCTTGCGTTGCATTGTGTGATGGAACCCGAGTCTTATGATAGCTTCATTTTTCAAAAAGCAATGCGTTGTTTCAAGTTTTAAACTAATATTCATGTGGATTAAACTTGTTCCGTGTTATACGGCGTGGTCCCATGATTTCCCAACTTCTAGAGTAAAAAACTTAATAATTGTTTTAGTTCTCACACCAGTCCCATGACTGACTCAGAGTTTATTGTTTTAACCCAAACCCTGGGTGCCCCTATTTTCCACACGGACAACTAGTAGTTTTGGTTTTCGTAGATCTTTCTTTTCACTCGATCTTGGAATACAGCTGGAGCAATATTCCGAAAGCTTTGTATCTGTAAATTTCATTCAGTTGTGGTAGTTTATGTATTTTCCGCTATACATTGGATTTATCCATTTTATTTCCGCTGCTATGTATTTTAAATCTCTGATATTATCTTCCCGCTGTGTAACATTTATTCGTCTCCAACATTCTTGTACACTGATGTAAATTATTGTAATAAAAATAAAATGTTCTATCGTTTGTGTCTAATGCACCGTTTTCTCAAAGCAATCCGTTATTTTCTGTCTCTTCGGAGATTGGGGGATTTGGATCGTTACACAGAAATTTGAAAATGAATACCGATAATGTCGCGATCCATTATCAGAATTATTTTCTCGCCACCGAAGCAGTGCTTAATCACTTTGAAAATCCATTTAAAATCATTCTTATTCAAAAATCCTATAAAGTAATGTTATACTACTTTTAAAAATACTTCATCAGTAGTTTCTAAATCATCTAGGATTTTAAATTCTCAAATTCTGGTTTGAACTTAATCTTTGTTCAACTTATTTGTACACATTATCCATACACAACTATATATGGTTATGTATAACCATTTCAATATTTCATAATTTCATTTGATTGTAATAACAATCAACACATCCATATATTATAATAATTCAGAAAATTTTCTTTTTATATCAAAATAATTTTTTTAGGAAAATTTTTTTGAAAGGCAAGAGGTTTTTTTTATAGTGGGTCGTGCCACTGTTTATTAAGCAGAGAAAAGAGAATGAGGCTGCACAAGCACAGAATTGAAGACTAGGTTGAAGTGCTAGTACACAAAAAACAAAAAAAATCATACTCCTAATGATAGAAAGCACCATTGAGTGTTTAGTAGTAAGAACAACTAAACACTCGAATGTTTCTCTCCATCCAAATAAAGTACAAAAATTTCTTGAGCAATTTCAAAAGCAGCTTTCCTTTAGCATTCTTCCATCTTGTAGCTTTATATATAGTGTACCATTCTATCATTGCATTGCAAGAAGGACTATGCAAATTTAAATGCATGACCACTTTAGCCAAAACAATATTCGAGTAGCCACACTCAAAAAACAAGTGAGTCACTATTTCATCACCCATCCCATAAAGGTAGCATCTGGAATTATCAATAATACTCAACCTCTTTAACCTGGCAAGGGTAAAAATACCATAATTGAGAACCTTCCATAACATGATATTTTCTTTTGGAACACCACCACATTCCCAAATCCGTGCATGCCATGGATAAGAATCAAATGAACCCACATTCATTTTATACACCGTACTAATACAATGAGCATTACCATTCCAGCTCGTGTGAAGAGAAGAGTAATTATAGCTGTTGTTTTGAATAAGATTCCAAGCAATGCGCACATCAGTTGAGCTACAGTGAGGGAGGGAAATAACACCATTATGCCAGAAAGCGGCAACTATGGCATCGTTCTGAATAGCAGTCATCATTCTCTGGTTGTAAGATATACAGTTACTATGAATATAGCCTTTAGAACCCCAAGGATCATGCCAAAAATTAACCTTTCCATAAACTTCAATCCAACTTGAACCATTGGTAGAAAATTGCCCCTCTGTTTCATCATATTCCGTCGCACCCAACTACAGTCAGCCTTAGGCACCATGCACCAGAAATAAACATCCTTAATGAGGTAAGTTCTAACCCATAAGTTATAATCATAACGCATGAGTTTATCAAATCTCGCTGATAATGCCGCCTTGTTCCAATTCTTTTCGTTCATCACTCCCAATCCACATTTCTCTTTAGAACAGCATACATGTTTGAAGGACACCAGAATCAATTTTCTTGAAAAGGGATTTCCATGCCAAAGGAAATGAATGAGGGCCGAATTAATCATATTTAGAAACATCCTGTATCGACTAGAATTCATAAACCACTCAACAAACCAATAAACAGAATATAAAACAATTTTACATCAATATACAAATACGCACTTATATACACTCAATCTCAATCTAGGGTATTACTAACCCCATCTCTATTAAATCACGCCATAGAGCCAAGGTTACTACTCAACCTTCATCTCTGATACCAAATGCAATGGCCCGAATTTCTGTACTATTTGAGTTGACTAAATACACCACACGTCCAACTCAAATTGCACAGAAATACGAATTAGTAAGAGAAAGAAGTTAGAGGATAAGAAGTAGAAAAAAAGAAAAGTTAGAATAGAAGAAAACGAATAATAAAAATGTCACAGCGGAGCGAATTAAATATATTATATAACATTAAATTTGAAATATAAATTAGTAATTATATATGCATACCATCATCAGAACACAACAACTATTTCTGAAACAGTTAAAAACATCTGTTTCCAGATACAGATATAGTACAGAGCGGAAAATATGATAGTCTATGGATAACTGACGAAGCCTCCTACTTCAAACTTATCCAAGTGAATTAGTAAAATCCTGACAATTTGACTACCCGTACAAATTTGGGCACCGAAGAGTTTAGGGAAAACAAAACAAAATAAACTCTAGGCCAATCATGAGATTTGTGTGAGTTAACTCCAAGCATTTGTTTAACTTTCAAAAATCTTTCAAAGGAAAAGATAATCATATGACCGATCCAGGCATAAACACGGATGGTTTTTATCTTACGATAACCAAAAATATTTTTGATATCAAATCCAGTGATATTATAATAGTGGCTAAATCAAATAAATAGCAATTTAGCGGAACGCTTGCATCTCACGCTCCATATATAATATTAAATCAAAAATAGTAGGGCGCTAATTGGATATTGGATTTCCAACATGACATGGTATGGGACCACCTTTCGATAGAGTATCTCTAGAGAGGAATACTCTGGGTTCAACAAGAACATCTTGCAACCCGACCACACATGACTGGACACTCATTTAACTTGAGTGTACCGAGCATATTATCACCAACGGTTGTGATCAGCAACCGTTGGCGAAAGCATACAGCAGCAAATAGAATAAGAAGCAAATAAAATTTCCCTAGATCAGGTGATAATATCCCTAACGGGAATGACCCACTTGGCCATGATGCTTGCCCGATTTCTGTCATTTCCCGGTTGATGAGGCTTGAGGTCACGATTATCTTTCAAGAACATCTTGCCACTATTTACTTTGAATGCCACATCATCATAGCTATCCATATACGTTGTCATGGGACTGGACAAACCGAAGGCACTATCCCATCAATCCATCTTAGGCAATTTCTACATAGGATTAACGTGTCATCCCTTGCATTTTACTCCATCTTCGATTGTCTTCAGCATAAGTTGATTCGTAATGCTTATACCAATACGAAGTGGTTTTTAGATATTAAATTTGACCCAGGTCTCTCCGTGTTGACAACGGAGGTAAAAAATAAAACAAAACTTTGATAGTTGGTGATTTAACTATAAAAGGAACATCCATACAATCAACGGTCCTATTTCTAAATGGAAATTCTACGATCAAGCTTCAAACAACACCGGCTCTTATTATATTATCAATTTCAAATTCCCATTTCCCATCTTCAAGATCCTTTCAAAATTCAATTGTGTTTCTCGATTCTTCGAAAACATTCTCAATACCATAATTTCTTTATTCGAGAAAATGGCTACTATCCTAGTTAGTAAACATTTCCATATATCCACAAATTCTTATTTTCTATATTTTAGAAAATATACGTTATTAACACTGGGAAACATTTCCAATTATCATTTCTTAACTTCTCGTTATCCCAAATCATTTCATTTTCTATATTTAGAAAATATCTCTAATTTATTTGAAATCGTTTCCAAATCCCATTTATTTGAATTTAACCAATGTTATATAAAATATCATTTTTATAACTCAACTCATTAGTCCTTCATGAACAAACCGTATCACTATCCAACCCTTATTACTGAACATTAATTGTTCCTCAGTCAATCATGAAGTTTATTAAGTTGGGGTTTAATTACCTCTCAAGCCTTAACTGAACAACATTCTTAACTTCGAAACTGTCAAGTACACTCCTTTAAATCCTTAACAGTCATTGCTCACAAAGCCTTCGGATTCAGTTTAAGAATCAACTTTCTTTATGGAAAACATTGATTTTACAGTAGAGTTATAATCCCTACCTCCAAAATACTTAAATAAAAAATATAACTTTGATTTATTAATTTGAATAAATAATAAATACTTAAATAATAAAAAAATTATTAAATGGAAAGTAAAAAGTATTTTCCTAAATTCGATATAATCAAATTTCAATAAATTACTCCATTCTGAATATTTTATATTCGATTAACTTTTCGAATTTCGGAATATTTTTATTATTCCATATTTACTCAGATTCCACTTTAAAAATGTTCCATTTCCAAAATATTTGCTTCCATATCGTTATTCACTTTCGAATATGAATATTATTCCTTAATAGGAATCTGGATTTGTTTATCAACCGAAATCAATAGGCAATTCTTTCCAAATTTTCAACGTTAAATTATTTAATTTCTTAATTAGTGGTTGATGTGTCCATTGCTTTTCGAATGAGATACGATTTATATGGAATGAAATCATTTATTTAAATGTTATCAATGTTGATTACTTACACCGCCACATTAATTTTTATTACAAATGTTGATGAATTTAATGAATTTAAAACGCATATAAATGTATTATTAAATTTCCATTTCAGAAATAAAAGGTTTCAAATTATACGAACTTCCAAATTTCCAACTATTGATATTTAGATTTGACTAACCGACAACCGTACTTTTTCATCTATCACAAACACAAAATACTGTCCTAGCCCTTCTTACTTCAGTATTTTAGTCTAATTAATTATTATTTTTTGAAATGACTCAAATTTAAGAAAAAGTAGAAAGGAGAAAAATGAAGTAATAAGTTAGAAGAGATGAAGATTTTTGGAAATGTATTAATATAGACATGCGTAATTTATGGTACTAAATAAATGAATGCATGTATGGTTTAAAGTTAAAAAGGGAACTTGAAATAAAGACAATTTGAAAATTGAATGGCCACCTCATGTGTATTACTGTATGAAACGTTGTCCTTTTAGAGAGAAAAATGCGTATGTTGAAAATATAACCAATTATATCAGTTTAAAATTTACAGTGCATGCATTTAAAAAAAAGGTAGGCAATGCATGGCCTTTTTTGTTTTATATATAATAAAGGGCCTATAGACTAAATAACCCCTTTGACTTCAATACTAAAGTAAATACACCAATACATTAGGGATACATGGAAAGGTTGGACAATAAATATACTTTATGTTTTGTTTGTTTTCTTTTATATATTTTTTTATTATAAATGTTAAGATTAATTTCATTAACCGCGATAGTTAAACATTATATACCTTTAACACTCAGTGTCTTACAATTCTTCCTATATAAAATTAATTTGGAATCATTCATTAATAACAATTTAAATTTTATATATGTAAATATCATTTTAAATTAAATAATTTAAATAAAAAAAAGAAATGGAATATTTAAATTCTGACGTATTTTCTAACAAAATTTCCTTAAAATAAAATTTTTAATCGGTTCAAAAATTCCGGGTTGTTACAAAACTCCACTTAGTTTCAACTTTGGAACCACAAACATGCCGCATCGACAATCTACATTGTACTATTCATTTCTGCCGATATACAACCTCTAAGCTCGTACGTCTTAGAGAAGGGTGTTAAGCAAAGAGAATAAATTCTCAATCACCAAACAGATAGAAGAGATCAACAATACAGTTCGAAATACGATGTTAAACAAATAATCCTACTTTAACTAGGTTTAAGAACTAATGTCATTTAAAACAAGTTCATGATAAACCCAAAATCACATTCCATTTATTATGGAACTTTCATGGAAAACAGATCAATATATAATCAATATCAATTTCCATATCCGAATAATAATATAAATGGAATAATGAAAATGCCTTTTAAATTCCATATACATTAATAGTCTTCCTCCACAGAAGTTCATTTCGATTATTATCCAATCAAATTCCATTCAACTCCTATTTAATAAATTAAATTGGAAAACTTTACTTTGGAAAATTCCAGTTAAATCTTAATAAAAAGATTCATAAATTCCAAATCACATTTCTCTGTTAATCGGGTTAGTTCACAATAAACCCAATTCACATTCCATTAGTCTCTAACCATAAATTAGTAAGAGAACAATTCCCTAAGTATTAATCCCGAAGGCCGAAACCAACATCAGATCAATACCTAGGAAACCATTCAACTTAGCTAATCTCCAGTTAGTTTCTAATTTTCTTAACTCCATTGGGCTTAAGAACGGCATTTTTAAAGATACCATTCATGACAAACCTAAAATCCAATTCAGTTCAATTCCAATTAAATTTTAATTAATTGATAAACTTCATTGAATCTTAATAAAAAGATTTAATCTTTTCTCAGCTGGGTTTAAGACTAGTGTTAGTAAAGACACCGTTCATGACAAGCCCAAAATCCCATTTGATATTAAATACAAGGATCTGAATAGAAAATATATCGGCTTATATTCAATATCAAATTCTGAAATTAACAAATATCGTATTGGAATAACGATATATATATATATATTCCAAATTCCTCCATAATGTCCGTATAATTACGGAATCCAATATCAAAATATTCCGAAGATAATTTCGATTCAAATCCATTCCAATTCATATATTGGAAATTCCGGTTATTTTAAAAACCATGCCAAATCCAATTTATTTATTTAAAAATATTGGATTATAATTCCAGTTCATAACTAGTTCATTCCAATAAAAATATATTTTTTTCATTTCAAATACGGAATTTTTCATCCCAATTCTTTCCAAATCATCTATTATGATTTTACAAAAATTATTAGTATTTTTAATAATTTTATTAAGGCCCTTTCAGTCAATTTCCATAAACGGTCATCGAACTACACTTACAGCGACCTTTTCCGAATTTGATTTGGACATAATTCCAAATCCAACCGTTAGATTTCAAATTTTTTATATTCGTTGGAAAGCTCTTTTCGAAACGAACCCAACGGTTTTGGTTTTAGGTGAATCCGACGGTCGGATCTCCCATTACATCAATTCGAAGTCAACGGTCGAAATTTGCGAACGGCCGCAGCGCGACACGTTCTATTTAGGCCATTAATATATATATATATATATATATATATATATGTGTGTGTGTGTGTGTGTGTGTGTGTGTATATATATATATATATTTCATTTAAAACGTATTTTATAAATGCGTTTTAAAACGATTCCCACATTCACTTAAATTTATAATCAAAATTTACCATCTTTACCATTAAAATATTTTAATGATAATATTTTACAAATTTCAGATTTTAAAATCTTTTCGTTTTCGATATTCATTATAAAAATGAATAAAACCGATATAAATATCGTTCGCGTTGAAACGGCGCAAAACTAATCAATACGGCTTCATGTATCTTAATATTTTAATCCTTTACTGAATATTATTTTAAAATATTCGTTTTTTAAAATCTTCGTTATTTTGAATTGGAATAAAACCCAATCAGTTACCATATAATGTTCGTTATATGGATTTAATACAACACATGTATATAACAAGCAAATAAATAATCAACCATCATCCAAAGTGCTTTCTACACTGTATAAGCCTTAAAATAAATAAATAAATAAATAAATAAATAAATAAAGATTTTCACAGTTTGTCGACCTATCAATTGACATATCATTACTCAATTGGGATTAGTGTACGTCAAATATCATCCCAATACCCGTGTGGGGTTTCAAACAACAAATAATGATTATTATTTGTGCATCTGGGCGATGTGTAAAATTATCGACCCAATCGATATCAAAAAATAGGCAAGCATAAACAAGTCGTCCGACTTGTATATGGATGGGTTAACTTATTTTTAACTATCCAATAATTATTTTATTTATTGCCGCTATTAGCTAAAAATAATATTTTTACTTAACAAAATTTTTCTAATACTTTTTAAAAAAAATCGGCAACATAACGACGCGATACTAGAAACAAGATAAGGTCTAGCCTTATCCCTAGTCTAATAATGGCCTGCGCCATGCACATACCAATTCTAATCAATTCCATTCTATTCCCCAAACCAAATTCAACCAATCAACCAAACCAAGCAATCAAACAAGTCGTCCATGGTTTGTGGACAACGAGGAGCAGTCCATATATGAAGTTATAAAATAAATAACTGTACAAAAATTATTTTAGTTAGATGTTCTTACTTCGAAGCTAAACCAAACGCCGTTACTCTTTATATGTAGAAAACCTTCGCCGCAATTCCAACAAGATCTGTTTCATGTAGTATATGTTAAAAAATCGTGTTTTTAACTTTGCTATATATATAATTAAAAATCACATTTTTATATCGCTTTTCATATAATAAAAATCATATTTTTATTTCACTCCCTAGATAATAAAAATCATATTTTTCTCATCGCTACATGTACATAAAAATCTTATGTTTCTTATCACTACATGTACATAAGAATCATATTTTTCTTAGCGCTGCTTCATTATAAAAATTATATTTTTCGTATCGCTACATGTACGTAAAAATAATATTTTTTTAGCGCTACTTCATTATAAAAATTTTATTTTTATGCCGCTACTATATTTATAAAAATCACATTTTTATAAATTAGTTTTCTTTACAAAGATCATATATTTAAGTTGCTACTTCATACATAAAATTCACAAAACTTTTCTATGTTAAAAATCATATCTTTTCTTATATAAAAATGTAATCTTTCCTTATATAAAAATATAATCTTTCCTTATATAAAAATATTATCTTTTAACTTCTAAAAATATATTCTTTTCATATAGATAATAACCTAATCTTTCTTATACAAAAATCATATCTTTCTATCAACAAAAATAATAGCTTTTCTATCAACAAAAATCATAACGAATTTAGAAATTTAAAAATCAGAAACACTTACATTTTTTCTAGGGTTTGGAATTGTCTGAGGCGTCGGAGCTCGCGTGGAGTCGCAGAGGTGGCATAGGGACTGATCAGAGGCAGGAGGTCGCAGGGGTGGCGAGGCGAAGTCCAGCGTGGCCGGCTTGAGGGTTGTTTTGATTTTTGGGGTTTGGGTTTTGTTAAAAGAAGATAGAGAGAAGAGAGAGAAGGGGAGAGGGTGGTGGCCTGAGGTGGCGCTCGGCTGGAGGGGGGAGGCCGCGACGGGGGTGGCGCTGGGCTAGACATCGACGGTTTTTTTCTTTCGATTTTGAAAACTGAACAGGTAGAGGAAGTAAAGGGGGGCTAATTATAAATATATTCAATTAATTTGATTTACTCCAAAAAGTTACTTTTTGATTCGAATACCAAATCGAATCCAATGACTGTCGGCCCTAGCTAATTACCCCCATTCCGAACGCAATGGGATATATCCCGTAAGCCAATTCGACTGTTACATTCAGCTTTTATCAAATTTAAAATATAAATTAATATAACATTCAAAATTGATTTCAATGTACATTTTAATTTACAAGGGCTATATACTGACTCCAAAAATTCCATAAAAATAAATCTAGTTATGTTTTCACGATACGGTCCTAACAAAACTAATTTAGTTGAATTTGGAGACCGTTTGAAAAATGGCCATTTTCTGGTCGATCCAAATTGGCTGAAACTATCAAAACACGTTTTCTAATGCCACACCCACATATAAATTCCAAAAGTTATGAATTTTGGAGTCTAGCAATAATTTGATATTCCGAATCCAACAAAGATGGTTTTGTCGAAAACGGAGGTTGTTTGCACAATGGCTATTTTTAAGGGCCTTATATATATTATAAATATATATAAATTCCATAGCGACTATTTTAAATTTTAAACTGGACATATCTTTCAATTTATAAAGTGAAATCTCAGTTTCTTACATCCGTTAGAATGATATAGTTAAGTAGATTCTAACTTTTCTTGTTTCGTTCAATTCTGACTTATATTGAATTCTGCAAAATCATTCAAAGTTAAAAATCGAATTTTCAAACTACCGCGTCGTTTCAGGCTCGTAATATAATTAAAATAAAATTATATGTTCTAACTTCGTCGAAAATAAATTTTCATCATTATTATTTAAAATAAATCATTTTAAATATCCAAAATTCATTAAAATTGCCAAAACAAAAATTTTAAATTGGTTCTCATTTTCCGGGTTGTTACAATCTCCCAAGAGAAGGGGATGGGGTGGTGGCGTGTGGTGGCGCTAGGCTGGGGGGGAGGTCGCGACGGGGGTGGCGCTATGGAATATGTATATATTATTCATATTTATAATATATATAAAGCCCTCAAAAGTAGCCATTTTGCAAACGACCTCTGTTTTCGATGAAATCACTTTTGTTGGATCCAGAATGCTAGATTATTGCTAGATTCCAAAATTCATAAATTTTGGAATTAATATGTGAGCGTGGCAAAAGAAAACGCGTTTCACAGTTTTAGTCAATTTGAAATGACTGAAAAATGACCATTTTTCAAACGGCCTCCAAATTCGACAAAATCAGTTTTGTTAGGACCGTATCGTCAATACAAAGCCAGAAATAATTATTTTAGAATTTTCGGAGTCAGTATGTCGCCCCGATAAATTAAAACATATGTTGAAACCAAATTTAAAAGGTATATTATTGTATATACTAAATTTTGTAAAAACCTATCGAAATAGCCGAAATAGCCGAAATGGCTTACGATACATATCTCATTGGGTTCGGAATGGGGGTAATTAGCTAGGTGTGATAGTAGGTGGGTTCGAGTCGGAGTTCGAATGAAAATTTTACTTTTTGGAATTTAATATAATATATATATATATTAATAAACATTGGTCAACACCCCTCATACCTCTCTCTTCCCCTTTTCCCGTTCAGACCAGATCGACAGAATAAAAAAAGAAAATCGCGTGACCTCCTTTCTCGCCGCCGCTACAGCACCGTAGCCGGCTCCGATGGTCGGCGCTCCCCCCTTTTCCTCCTCTAGTCGCGAGCCCCTCCTCTCCCTCCCTCCTCTAAAAATCTGCAACCTAAACACCCCCAAACCAAAGAACCCGTCGCCAGTCCCCAATCCATCGCCACCCCGCTCTCTGACGCCAACTCCAACTCATCTGACCACCACCGTCGCTTCCCCTTTGCTCCTCCGACCACCAAACCCAAAAACTGTTAGTTTTTAATATAGTGATTTTAATTTCATTTTTTAATACAAGTGATATTGTGTTAAATTTCAGATTTTTATGAACATAAAGGTACAATTTTTAGTTTATAAGAAAATTTATAATTTTTAGTTATATAAAGTTATGATTTTTAATCGAATAAAGTTTTGATTTTTATATATGTAAATAGCGAATAAAGTTTTAATTTTTATATATTTAAATAGTGAACAAAGTTTTGATTTTTATAGTTTAAAAGATAGGATTTTTAGACATGAAAAGATAAGATTTTTAGACATCAAAAGTTAGGATTTTTAGAATGATAAAGATATGATCTTTAGTTATGTAAAAATTCGATTTTTAGTTAAGAAAAGATGTGATTTTTAAATTATAAAGGTTAGGATTCTTAAAATAGAAAATATTATATTTTTATATAAGGAAAGATTATATTTTTATATAAGAAAAGATATGATTTTCTTACGTAGAAATGTTTTGATTTCTATATTTGAAAAGATATCATTTTTATGTATGAAGTAGCAACTTAAAAATATGATCTTTAAAGAGAAAACTATTTTATAAAAATGTGATCTTTAAAATGTAAACATAGCATTAAAAAATGTGATTTTTGATATAAATTACGTGAAACAGATCTCGTTGGAAACACGGCGAAGATTTTCTACATATGAAGAGTTACGGCGTTTGGTTTAGCTTCTTGGTTAGAACTTCTCACTAAAATTATTTCTATACAGTTATTTATTTTATAACTGCATATATGAACTGCTCCCGATTGTCCACAGACCATGGACGAGTTGTTTGATTGTACTGTGTTGTGGTTTTTGGATTGAGTAATTCATTTGTTTGAATTTGGTTTGGGATGAGAATTGAATTGTCTGGATTGATTATTGTGTATGGCGCGAGCCAATATCAGGAGAGGGGTAATGCTAGACATTACCCTATTTCAATATTACGCCGTTATAATGCCAAATTTTCTGAAATAAAAAGGGTTAGTTAAAAATAAATTTTTTTGTTTAAAATATGAACTGTTAAAAATAGTAAAGTGTTGAATTAAATGTTTTAACGTTAAAAACATAATTTATAACGTATAAAGAAACGACATAGAATTCTCCTGAAATGAAAATGAATAATCATTTATAAATCGAACGATTTGTTTATGTATACCCATTTGACTGATATTGATTGGGACGATAAATTTTACACATCGCCCAACTGCACAAATAAAATCTGTATTTATTGATTGAAACCCCATACGGGTATCGGGATGATATTCGGTGCACACTAATCTCAATTGTTTAATAGTATGTCGATCGATGGGTTGACAGGCTGTATAAACATTATTAATTTATTTTAATGCTTATACAGTGGTAGAAGGCACTCTGGATGATGGTTGATGATTTTTTGTGGTAGCTATATCCATGTGGGTATAAATTCCATATAACTAATGTTATATGGTAATTGATTGAGTCTCATTCCAATTTGGAAAATAAAGAATATTTTAAAATAATATTCGGGAAAAAGGAATTATAATATTCATGTCTTGAATAAAAGCCGTATTGCTTAGTTTTGCGCCACTTCAACGTGAATGATATTTATATCGATTTTATTCATTTTTATATTGAATATCGGAAAGGAAAGGATTTCAAAATCCGAAATTTTGAAAATATTATCATTAAAATATTTTGATGGTAGAGATTAATCAATTTGGATTTAAAATTGAAGTAAAAGTGGGAACCGCTTTAAAACAAATTTATAAAATACGTTTTGAAAGAAATATATATATATATTATATATATTAGTGGCCTGAATAGTACGCGTCGTGCCGTGGCCGTTTGCGAATTTCAACCATTGACTTCGAATGGATATTACGGGAGATCCGACCATCAGGTTCTCCTAAAACCGGAACCGTTGGGTTCGTATCTAAAAAATCTTTCTAATGAATATGAGAAATTTAAAATCTAACGGTTGGATTTGGAATTATGTCCAAATCAAATTTGGAAAAGATCGTTGTAAGTGCACTTCGACGACCGTTTATGGAAATCGACTGTAAGGGCCTTGATAAAATTACTAAAAATATTAATAATTTGGATAAAATCATAATAAATGATTTGGAAAGAATTGGAATGAAAAATTCCGTATTTTAAAAGATAAAATACATTTTTATCGAAATGAACTAGTTCCGAACTAGAATTATAATCCCATTTATTTTTAAATAAATAAATTGGATTGAGAAATGATTTTAGGAATAACCAAAATTTCCAATATATGAATTGGAGTGGATTTGAATGGAAATCATCTTCGAAATATTTCGATATTGGATTTCGTGATTATACGGATATTATTATGGAAATTTGGAAGATATATTTTATATTGTTATTTCCAATACGATATTTGTTGGTTTCAAAATTTGATATTGAAGATAAGCTGATATATTTTCTATTCAGAGCCTTGTATTTGATATCAAATGTGATTTTGGGTTTGTCGTGAACGGTGTTTTCACAAACACTGTTCTTAAACCCAGTTAAGAAAGGATTAAATCTTTTTATTAAGATTTAATGAAGATTACCAATTAATTAATATTTAATTGGAATTGAACCGGACTTTGGGTTTGTCGTGAATGGTATCTTTAAAAATTTCGTTCTTAAACCCAATGGAGTTAAGAAAATTAGAAACTAACTGGAGATTAGCTAGGTTGAATGGTTTCCCGGGTATTGATCTGATGTTGGTTTCGGCCTTCGGTATTAATACTTAGGGAATTGTTCTCTTACTAATTTATGGTTAGAGATTAATGGAATGCGAATTGGGTTTATTGTGACCTGTGTTTTTAACGACATTCGTTCTTTAACCCGATTAACAGAGAAATGTGATTTAGAATTTATAAATCTTTTTATTAAGATTTAATGGAAATTTTCCAGAGTAAAGATTTCCAATTTAATATATTGGAATGGAATTCGATTCGATAAAAATAGAAGTGAGCTTCTGTGGAGGAAGACTGTTAATATATATGGAATTTAAAAGGATTTGTCGTTATTCCATTTATATTATTAGTCGAATACGGAAATTGATATCGATTATGTATTGATTGGTTTTTCCGTGAAGATTCCATAATTAATGGAATGTGATTTGGGGTTTATCGTGAGTTTTGTTTTAAACGACATTAGTTCTTTAACCCAGTTAAAGATAATATTAATTTCTTAACTTCGAATAATCATTAAGTAATGATTTTTTAGATTAAAACTAAATTAGAGTTTTAATGAATCTTTAATTAGATTGAAAAGCGAATGTGATAATTTAAATTATCAAATTCGGGAAATGATCGAGAATGGAGTACCACCAGTTTTACTCCAGACGATAGTTAAATCTTTAATTAGATTTGAACATGAAATGGTAATTAATTTTACCGATAACGCGGTGGTTTTAGATATGGAGTATTACCAGTTTTTCTTTATGGGATGAATAGGTTAGGATTAGGAAATTAAATAATGAATTACTTCGGTATGGTTCGCTAATCCTTACTAGTTTGGAAAACCTTAATATGGTTTAAATTGTGAAAAGTATATTTGAATAGAAGAATATTCTGGTTTGGAATGAGGCAAATGTTGTGTTCTCGAAGCACTTGTTTATTATATATACGAGTTATTTAGACAGACCGGGTTTATCCCATTCTGAATAACTGAATCGACGATAAGTCGACGATAAAGGTGGTGGTCGAAAACCGGAGGTCTTCACATCGTTTGGATGATTACTAATGTCTTGATTGGGCCGTACACCCAAGATGAGGTAATAAGTGGTGATCCTCCAGACGTACTTGGAGACCGACCGGATATGCGAGGGCCTCTCTCCTGTATTGGACATATGGGAGAGGAATAAGGTGCCTACGGTTTCGTTCAAACCCAGAACGAACTTGTAAATGGACTGTGTGTCTGACATGGGATTTCATTCTGGGTGATTGATTGATGTCAGTTGCATAGCATGAATTGCCTGTGTCGCATGCTGAGATGCAAATGATCAAGGCTTCTGTTGAAAAGCAGAGTCTTGTGGTTGATGATCAAAGCGTAGCTTTAATATAGCATAGCTTTGTGTGTAGCGTTAATTTGCGAGCCTCACACCTTGGTGTGAACCAGAAACGAGAGAGGACTTTAGGAAGGACATTCGTTTGCTTCTAGATTGGAGTGGTGTCAAGGTTTTGCATGGCCTGACGTTTTACTTATGTGGATGATGGATAGCGAGGCGCTTCGGTTATATCGGTCACTACGGGGTTGATGGTTTGTTCGGGATATGACCAGTTGACGCCCCATTGGGCGAAGAAACGCATTGATCAGGCATTTTAATCCACTCCGTGTGGACCAACCTTAATGATCCAAGGGTCGATGCATTCTGATCCTGAGACACGGGCAAGAGGGTCTCGAAGCGGTAAGGACGATCCCTTGCCTTGGTTCACAGATGGAAATCCAACTTCCAATACATGAATTTGTGGTTTTAATTGTAGAACTAGTATGTCGACATGATTTATGGTACCTATGTCATCCATGATTTATACAGTTATATTTGAAGTTGATTTCTTTACTTATAGTAATAACAAAAGATTAAATTTTGTGTATCAAGCATTATTTGGCAATTATAGGTAAAACCTTATCCTTCCGGCTTGCGTTGCATTGTGTGGTGGGACCTAGGTCTTATAATAGCTTCATTGTTCTTTATTTAGCATTGCACTGTTTGTTTTATGCACTGGTATTCTTGGGAGGAAACCCGTTCCGTGTTATGTGGCATGGTCCCTTGATTTACCTAACTTTAAAATAAAGAAGAATATCTATTTTAGTTCTCACACTGGTCACATGACTGATCTCGAGTTTACTGTTTTAACCTAAACTCTGGGTGCCCCTATTTTCCGTATGGGCAGCTAGTTGTTTTGGGTTTTGTAGATTTATATACACAGGATCCTAGTTTACAGCTGGAATGATATTCGGAAAGCTTTGTATCCGTGTATCTCTTTCAGTTGTGTTTTGTATTATTTTCCGCTGCATTGTAATTTGTAAATCTCTAATATTTATCAAATGTATATTATTTACTCATATTCTGTATATTCTTGTACTCTGATGTAAGTTGTTGTAATAAGCAATGAAATGTTCTTCTATTTGTGTTTTGATTCGTCTTGTTCTCAAAGTAATCCGCCTTCTTGTTCGGTTTAGGCCGGCTTGGAAGTTCGGGTTGCTTCATTGACTTGTATATGGATGTGTTAACTTATTTTTAACTATCCAATAATTATTTTATTTATCACCACTATAAGCTAAAAATAATATTTTTACTAAATTATATTTTTCTAACACTTTCTATAAAATTTCGGCAGCATAACAGCACGATACTAGAAACGGGATAAGGTCTAGCCTTATCCCCAGTCTAATAATGGCCCGTGCCATACACATACCAATTCTAATCAATTCCATTCCATTCCACATACCAAATTCTACCAAGTAAACCAATCAACCAAACCAAACAATCAAACAAGTCATCCTTGGTTTGTGGATGACGGGGAGTACTTCATATACGCATTTAAAAATAAATAACTGTACAAAAATTATTTTAGCGAGAAGTTCTCACCTCGAAGCTAAACCAAACGCCGCGACTCTTCATATGTAGAAAACCTTCGTCGCATTTCCAACGAGATCTATTTCACATGGTATATATTAAAAAATCGTGTTTTTAACTTTGCTATATACATAATTAAAAAACATATTTTTATATCGCTTTTCATACAATAAAAATTATATTTTTATTTCGCTCCCTAGATAATAAAAATTATATTTTTTTTATCGCTACATGTACATAAAAATCGTATTTTTCTTATCGCTACATGTACATAAAAATATATTTTTATCGAAATAAACTAGTTATGAACTAGAATTATAATCCAATTTTCCCGACCAACCAATTCTGTGCGCCGCTCTGGTACAAACGAACGAACCCTATTGTTCGATTCTTCCCTCTTCTTTTTCTCAAAATAAATTGATTAATCTAAGAAAATTAAAACATGAAGATTGTTGAACTTGGAGGGGGCTTGGATTTGATACGGTGGAGATCAATTTCTGTGGGGTATTTTGCTCGATTGGGCTGCTCGAAGTTGTCGTGTTTCAATGTGTTTTCCCAAGCACTAGAAGCTTCGAGTTTGCCAGGGATCAACGCGGTGGGAGGCGCTGCGATGGTGGGAGGCGCTGCGATGATGGATCGGTCTCCGACGATCCTCTGGTGGTGCGTCGATAGGATTTCAGTTGTGAAGGATGGGTTCGGTTATACGTTGAAGACCTAGAACTATGGATAAAGGAAGACGTCAACCTTTTATTTGGGATTAAGGTTGATTAAAAATCCTTAACTAAATTATTTAAACGCTTAATTTTATTATTAATGTAATTGATATTCGAACTGGCATAACTTTTGAAAACGACATCAGAATCGCACGATTCAAATTGCGTTGGAATCAGGAATCGAACACTACGCAGTGGAATTGACTAGAATCATAATGGAGAAAATCAGAATTTGAGGTAAATTTAAATTCGAGTAGTATCGAATTCAAAAACAAAAGACTGACAGAGTGGAAATCCAAGATGAGAACTCCTTCTCACTCAAAATTATTTCATCAATTCATTGAATTCATGTATAAAAATATATAGAATTGCGAATGGAGATTTTTATTAGTTTAATCATTATAAATTGTATACAGTGCCTGTTAGCTAACCTCCCTCGTCCACAGCTATGGACGATTTAATTGACTGTATTGAGTGTTGATTATGTTTTTGGAATGCTTAACGTATTAAAAATAATGTTAATAAATTTATGATTGTTGAAATTAAATTATAAATATCCATCTATAATTTAAACACTGAAAATTGGCTAATTAGAAAAATAATTCAAACTGAATTAGAACTGGTTAAATTTATTAACCAGTGATTTATTTAAATATACTGTTCTTGTTTGAAAACACCATACGGGTATTGGGATGATATTTGACATACACTAATCCCAATATTTTGTTGTATGTCAATCGATTGATTAACAGACTGTTATGAGCGTTATTTATTCATTTTAATGCCTATACAGTTGTAAAATGCACTCTAGATGATGTTTGAATGCAACGGCCAGGAAATCCGTATTATCTGAGCCGACTGATAAAACGCATGTCCAACTCAAATAATACAGAATATGAATCATTATGGGTTAAAGAAATAGATATAGACAGAAGAAGAACAGAAATAACAAACAAAATCTCATAGCGGAATGAATAAAATATATTATATAACATAATATTTTGAATACAAAATTTTGTATCATATATACATACCATTATCAGAGTACGACAACATTTGATACAGCAAAAATAACTCTAAATAACTAACGGTGAAGCCTCCTGCTTCAAGCTCCTCCATGTGTATCTTCTGAAACACTTGACTGCCCATACAAATTTGGGCACCCAAGAGTTTGAGGAAAAGAAAAAAAAACTCTAAGTAAGTCATGGGACTGGTGTGAGTAAACTCCAACCATATTGATTAACTTTGAAAAACCTTTTAAAGAAACGGATAATAGGAAGACCATCCCACACATAAAGATGGACGGTTTTTGCCATACTATAACCCAAAAGGTTTTGATATCAAAATCTGGTGATATTATAATAATGTCTAATCAATATAAATAATCATCTACTAGAACTCTTGCAAATTATACTCTACATGTATAGTATAAAATCAAAAACCGCAGGGCGCTTATTGAAGATTGGATTCCAACTATGACAATGTATGGGACCACCTCCCGATCAGTGTACTCTAGAGGGGATACAATGGGATTTAACAAGAACATCTTGCAACCTGGCCACACATGACCGCCCACTCATTTAGCTTGAGTGTAGTAAATATATTGTCACCCTTGGTTGTCGGCCATCCAACCGTAATCCGTAAGATACAAAATCGAAAGAAGAATAAATAATGAATTTTCTCAAGATCGGTGACAAATATACCCTGCTTGGGTATGACCCACTTAGCCATGCTCCTTGCCCGATTTTTGTCATTTTCCTGTTGTGAGGCTTGAGGCAACGTTGACCTTTCAGAACATCTGGCCACCATTCACTTTGAATATAACATTGTCAAACCCGTCAAATCACTAATTGATCTATCAAAAATATTAGGGTATAAAAAGCTAAGAGAAACGAATTTCTCCGCCACCAGACGTATTATCTTGAAAATATCGTCTTATGTGACCGTTAGGAATACTCTGTCAGACATTCGTCCATACAAGTTGTCTTGGGATTGGACAAACATAACAACCCTTGCATTTCACTGCGTCTTCGATTATCTTCAGCATAATCTAAGTCGCAACATCTATGCCTTTACGGAGTGGTTTTCAGATAATATATCCAACCGGTCTCTCCGTATTGACAACGATGGCCAAAAATTTTTGATAGCTGGTGATTTAACTATCAAAGAGAAAACAAACATCCATTAAACAAATCACTGGCCCTTTCTAATATTTTAATTTAAGTTCATTCCCTTATCAAATCCTATATATATATATATATCGATTTCTAGTTACCAAAACTTCTTAAAAATTTTCTAACTCCTTAAATTCCCGGAAACTTTCGCCAGCACCTCCTTTGTACCAGTCAATAGCCCAAATCCCAACTCGCCTCTCTAGGCCCTTTCAATTCAAGAAGAAAATCAAAAAGCCAAGCGGCTTGCCCAGTAGGCTCATAAAATCTCATACGGAAATTGAAACATGTACCTTTTTGTCAGGCGCTTAAATTATAATCTTCATACTCTCTTCCTCGCATACCTGTTTAACATATATATGCTCATTCCTAGTTTGTTTTGAAACAATTTCACACTTTTCACTTTAATCTCTTTTCATTTGCTAATTAGTTAATTAGCTCCTTTACTTGGACCATTTTTGGTTAGAACCTATCACATTAAAATTTACTTTTAACTCTCTTATGAATCAGATAAATTCCCTTTTTGGTTCAAGTTTCATATTCGTTTTTCAAATTCACAAACTTGATTTGCATAACTAAAATTAAGTTCCACCTCAAATTTTCATTAGTTAACCATTTCTAATTAGTCGACTCCATTTAATAATTTAAAATCTGGTTTTTGTTTCTAAATCCAATTCACTTGCTCATCTTGGGTTCATATTTATTTTATAACTCAAATCCGGATTTTTCTATTTGAAATTTGGATTTTTATTCACTAAAAATCCCTTAAATTAATTAATTAAATCGTTATAGTTTTTAAACGATTTTACAGCGACTTTTCTAAAATTTGATTTCGACATAACTCAAAATCTTTAAACCAAAATCAAGATTTTTCTCTTCCATTAGAAAGTGATTATTTAATAGGTCCAAACATTTCTAGTTTCATCAAATTCTGACTCATATCGAGTTCTATATACTCATTTGAAGTTCGGAATGTCAAATTACGAACTACCGCGCTGCGGCGAGTTTGTTTTTAATTAAATTTAAATATAAACGTTTAAAATCTTCATTTATAAAATAATTCAACTCCATTTTCAATCAGTTAAAAATAAATTAAGCCCTTTATCCCAAATCTAACTTCATAATTCAGATTCAACTCGTCGATTTCTTTATGCCATATTCATAACCCAGTTATGAATTTAATCAAAACTCAGCTCCTACATTCAATTCAAATTCCTTAAATTATTTATAAATTCGATATATACTCGAATTTCAATTATAAATTCTATTTTTTATGGGAATAATCAATTGATTCAACATCATTTACCATTACAAACTAATACCATCCCTTGATAATAGTGAAGTCGTTCAAGTTGGGATATTTTATTTACCTCTCAGACCTTGACCGACAACGTTCTTATCTTGAGATAGATAAAAGCTTGTAATATAGAAACTCGATTTAAATCTCACCTTTCATTCCATTTCTTACATTTGGAAATCTATTTTTAAATTATTTTATGAAAATTACTTCATCACAAATATAAACGTTGTTTATAAATTAACTTCTTTATTTCATATTTTAAAATAAACTTCCATTTTAATAATTTACTTGAACTCAATCCCCTTTTTCGGAGCATTTTATTTTATTTTCTTCTAAATCTCAAATTCTCCTTTCATTTTACATTCGGTGATATTTTCTTATCATAAACTTCTATTTAAAACATAGAATATATTTCCATATCTTTAAATATTGGAAATATTAAATTCCTCGTTTCTACTAAATGAAATTCAAATATCTTCCCAGAGAAAATTCTGTTTATAAATTTGACATAGTCAAATTCCAATCATAAATCCAAATATATTTATTTCAATTCATTTTACATTCCGAACAACGAAACGAATTCCATTGTTTCCCCTTTTTAAATGATTTCAGTCCCTAATTTTAAATTCATACTTGAATTTAAAATCCATAAATTATGAAATGATAATACTTCATATTCATTTATGAATGTCACATATAATTTATACTTCTTGATTTAAACATAAAACAAGCCTATATTCCAAATTCCATTTAAATCTACTTTGGAGAATAAATTTTCCCTTTTCTAATATCATACCTAAATTTCCATTTCTAAATTATCTGAAATATTTTATAAACATAGTTTATAAATTCCACTTCTTGTTTTAATTATTTAAAACAAGTTATTATTTCAAATCTTATTTGAGATCCAATTCTCATTCTGGAGGATAAATTTTCCTTTTTAAATTCAGACTTGAATTTAAAATCTAATATTATCAACAATATTTTTTCTTTCCATTTATAAATTCAACTACTTTTTTATTATTAAAAACAAGTTAGTATAAAATTTCCCTTTTAAAAACTAAAAATCCCTTTTTATGATATTTTTAGTTATAATTATCTAGGGCCAGTGATATTCTAATATCCAAACACACAAATCATCTATTCAATTCACACATCACATACATATATAAATATGTAAACAACAGTAAATAAATTTGAGGATGGATTCCTCCAACCTGTTTTCCTGCATTCAAAGATGTCAGACAACATAAATAATACCAATCTCACTTCAAGGCAGGATATCGCAGTATAGAAGGTCGTCCACTCATATATCGTGGGGTGATATGGTCATCCGCTAATGATACTACAGGCACCCGCTAATTGTACTGCAGGCATCCGCTAATAGTACTGCGGGAAATCCAATATGTATAATAACAGCCTCAACCACCAAGCCTAATATAACTAATATATATAATAACCAAGACTGATAAATAACTTATAAATGCAACCAAGCAGCCGACAATTTATTTTTAACGATAAAAATAAAATTTTAAGTGAGATTTACTCACCTGATTTTCCTTTGTTGAATATCCAATTAAATTTCATATCTTCGCGGCTACAACTCTACTCGAGTCATCTCGATTGCATTTATTTATACATACAACTATTTAATTATTTATCTATTAAATGATTTATTTATTTAAATTAACTATTGAATAAATAAATTAAAACTAATCTAGTTTAATCAGAAGACATAAACTGAGTTAATTAGAATTAATTTATCTTAACCCTTGTTTAAATTAATTGATTAAGCTACTATTCATTTCAATTTTAATTACTAACAAATAAATCTATGCAATTTAAATTATATAAAATGAATACCTTGCTACTCTCTGTCAATCTATGACTCAATATCAAAATTAACTGACTTCAGTTAGACTAAATCTTTCACCATCCCATTATGTCAATTTATCGAACACCTTGCAAGCAACTGATCTACTTCTCCTTTTCAACATTGTCATGAATGTCATCCTATCCTCAAACCTCATCAACCAGTTGTCTCGACGACTCTCCTCCAGTGGCAGACCATTTCCTGCAACCACCATCCAAAAATTTCAGTCCGGCCTCCCGAATTCCTACTGCTGAACCAAAAGCCATATATAATTCCAAAAAATATCCTTCCCTTGCCAAACCAGTTTCTGGTAACTCTACGTCACACCTTTCCTCACAGTTCAAAGATTGACTCCATCCCAAAGTCAGCAGCAACGACCTGTATTCCTTATTATATCCCACTACGTATCTTTGCAAATTCCACCCAGTTCACATCAACACAATCTTACCATCGATGTAACACCCCACAATTTTATAACATTAAAATTCAAAAATTAAAGTATAATTAATTTTTAGAAGAAGAATTAAGTAAAATGGGTTATGCCATTGCGTCCATCTCGGAATTCTGCTTAAGATTGAGTCCGAGTTTGCGTAAAACGGATAGAGTATGAAGAAGTTATGGAGGTTATAAGATTTGAACTTAAACTAGAAATTAAAATAATAATTTAATAATCAAATTCGGGTTTCGAAACTGCAAAGGAGGCTGGCGGGAAATTTCCCACCAGAGGGTGTCGCCCTCCCAAGGTGTGTCGACACTGGTGTCAACCTCCCTAAAGGGGTGTCGACATAGGTGTCGACCCCCCAGTAGGGGTCGACCCTTGCGAACGGATTTGGGTTGTGACGAATTTTGGTCTTCTAGGGCTACTTGGCGACTACTGGTTGGTTGAGTGAGGTGTATTTCTGATTTGAAGGATTTAGATGGAACCTAACCAAATCCTAAGGCCCTAATTAACTCACTACACCTATATAAACACCCCTAGACTTAAACCAACTTGAGATTATAGGCATAAAGTGATTAGAATTTGGTACATAAATTTGGTTTGGAATTTATGGGTAAACGGGGAATCACTATATACCTAATTTGTATGAACTTAAGATAATGAACGCCTATGACACGAGGTTAGGTATGTTGTGGTGTAAGCCTTCCCGGAACTGTCCGGCATGTCCAGCAACCGCAACTTTATATAATGTGAGAGGTCTAAGGCAGAAACTAGGTATGTAATAATGCAAAGACGCGAGGTTAGATTTGTACTACGGTATAAGCCTGCCCGGAACCACCCGGCACATCCAACAACCGCAAAATGATAATCTAATGTGGGAGATCTTGCAAGACTACAATTATATGAATGGCATAACATAAGATTTGTTGAGTTGAGTAATTCTCTAAGTGTCAATCTGATGTTGATATCGGTCTTTGGGGTTGATACTTAGTGAGTTATTCTCTTAACCAATGTTTATGTGAATTAAGACGTACTTAATTATAAATTAAGTAAAATGTGTTATTATAACCATAAGACATGGGTGACATGTGAGATATAACTAGAAGCACTTAACCAAGGTGAAACATGTAAGAAGACATGGGTATAATAAGAGGGGTTAAGTGGGTGACATGGGTATCATGAGAAACGTGATTAAGAATATTTAACCAAGATAAAACATGTGGTAAGGCATGGGGATGATGAAGGGTTAAGTGGGTAACATGGGTGACATGTGAAAACATAATTAGAACACTTAACCTAGATGGGACATGTAGTTTGACATGGGGATAAAGAGGGGTTAAGTGGGAATTCCTAGTGGGGACCAAACTTAGGAGGGAAGCTTGTGTCAAGTGTGGGGACACTTTTCAACCAGTAACTCATTTAGTATCTTTGTGAGCTCGAACTAAGTCGAGGACGGGACAAGCTTACTGGGGTTAATTGTAAGAGGTCAGTAAAGCGATAGCGGTGGCAGTGCAAGTCCAACGGGGTCATGTGCGTGGATGGGTCCGGGCTGGTAAGTAAGACGTTGTTACATCGTGTTGGTATAAGCCGTGCCTTCTAGTCGTATTGGGTTTCCACTTTAGGGAGTGATACAACCTACTATGGGACCAGCACGGGTATCTACGAGTTAGGGAGCCGATCGAATGAGGAGGGTAGTGGGTACGACTAGTGAAGATAGGAGCAAGCGACACCTATGACGGCAGCTATGGGTACACAAAACTACCATTATTATTATTATTATTATTATTATTATTATTATTATTATTATTATTATTATGTTGAGTAAGGGGGTACACCTAGTGGTGATAGGTATACGTTGGTTACCTATGATAGAAGCTAGAGATACACAATCGAACAGGGAGGATAGTGGGTACATCCAGTAGTGATAGGTACACGTCAGTTACCTATGTTGGCAACTAGTAGTACATGAAGCTATCATCATTCTACTTAGCCAAGAGGGATCATCTTTTAGTGTGAAACTAGTATGTTTGTGCGGTGTAGAGCATGTCTTGTAGATGCGCGGTCGTTGTTCTATCTTACTTGCCTTATTTACCTTGTCTCATCTGCTTATGTTGTAGTCATCTCATTTATCCAGTTTATGTTCTTATCATATTGCCTTACTTATTATATTGTTGAAGTTTACTGGACTTTCCAGACTTTATGTCTGACCCTCTTTGTTTTGCCCCTTTTCTTTCCTTCCCCCCTAGATTCTTAGGGTGGAAGGGCTGAAGTTTGATTTGGACTTTCCTTCTTAAAGTGCTGGAAGTAATGCCAAGCTTTGTTCTCTTTCATATGGTATTTTGGATTGGGGAATTTGGTTTTGGAAATTATGTACTCTGATGATTTTTGTACAAGACTGGTATTATGTACTTAGTTTTAGTAAGATGGGTTTTGAAGATGTAACCAAACTTGTTTCTGTTTCCACTGCAATAAAATTATAAAGTTTTTTAATGTACTATTTTATGTGTCTGTCTTGTAGTATTCTGTTCTGTTACTTACAATGCTCCATGAAAGTTAATGCATTCCCTTAGTGAGTGACATTAATGGACATAGAGTGTTACATGTGGTATCAGAGCTAAAGGTTACTGGATCAGGTAAAGTATTTTAAAAGTTGTTTTCAAAACGGTTTTAAAAGAAGTATTTTCAAAAGAAAGATGTTTTGAAAGACATATTCCCCAAAGCCATATGCACTATCTCTTGGTTATTCTATTTTAATCCTCGTTTCCTTCTTTTTATGTCTCTGGGGCTCCTGGCTTTCTGGGAGGTAACCTCATCGCAGCAAGGTTCCGTAGGAACCTATCAAAGGGCAAAGGAGTGCCTAACTTCCATCTATAGCCGCAGTAGTTTTACCTACGACTAGTTTTCTTTCTATCTTTGTAGGGTTATCCGCGCGATGGAGGCAGCTTTAGAGAGAGACTTATTTACATGTTTCATGAGAATGAGGGAGTTTGGGCTAAAGAGCACGGCCCAAGAATGAGAAACTCATGGATATAGCCTTCATGAAAAGAAGATAAAGGAGAAAAGAAGGAGGTCAAGGTTGAAGAACCACAGAATAAGGAAGTGGGACTTAAGGAGGGTGGAAAGAACTATAGACCCCGAAGAAATAGGAAGTGTCATTACTAAGATATGGTGGGTCATATATAACCAAAGACCGTAGGAAGAAGAAGAAGACTGGTCGTTATCATTATGAAGAGATGGGACATCTTATTAGGGATTGTCCAAAGGGTAAGGGCAAGGACATAGTGTAGGATCTTCCGGAGGGCCAGTATGTGCTCTCACGGCTGGCATATCTGAGAAAGGTGGAAAAGTTTCTGTTGAAAGTTTGATTTTCCTTATGATCATTCTGTTCACACATTGTTTGATTCTGGTGCTTCACGTTCGTTCTTATCTGCTTCTGTTGTTAAATATATACACCTAGTTACCAGTATAGTAGTGGATCCCGTTAGTGTCTCAAATCCTATTGGGGGATACGGATCATCTTTCTATGATTTGTCGAGGTTTGAGCATTTTTATGTATGGCTTTGAGTTCGAGTGCAACGCTTATATGCTTGATTTCATGGGCTACGGGTTGACTCTAGGAATGGATCAGCTAACAAATTATGGTGCCATTCTCGATTGTGAAAGGAGGGTAGTTAGAATGTTGACTAGTTTGGGTAATACTCTCGATATCTCATGTGATCCTAAGGGTTCGATGATGCTTAGCTACCTAGAATCACTTGACGCATCCATCGATGATTTGCAATCGGTTCGAGTAGTCCGTGAGTATGATGACATCTTTGATGAGGTTCGGGGTATACCCTAAGGAGCAACTTCGGTATATACTTAGTAGGTAATGCAAAGCCAGTTGCATTGCCAGTGTGCCATATGGCTCCAAGAGCGAGGAAGGAGCTCGGTAAGCAAGTAGCGGAGCTACTTGAGAAAGGGTTCATACGGAGAAGTATCTCGGAGTGGAGTGCTCCAGTTGTTTCCCTACGAAGGCTGATATTTCACTTAGATTGTGTGTGGACTACAGGGAGCTAAATAAACTCACAAAGAAGAATAAACACCCATTACCAAGGATAGATGATTTGTTTGATCAGTTGTTTGGTGCTTCGGTTTTCTCTCAGTTGGACTTAGCTATAGGATTTCATCAGTTGAGGGTAGCTGAGGATAATATAGATAAGACTTCACTTAGAACTTCCGACGGTTTCTTTGAATGGCTAGTCATACCTTTTTGTTTGATTAATGCACCCGCGTATTTTGTAGACTAAGTGAGTAAGGTTTTTAGGGAGTTTCTAAACGAGTTCGTGGTGGTCTTTGTGGGTGATATTTTGATATTCTCTAGAAGCGGGGAAGAGCATGCCCTACATTTTAAGAAAGTTTTAGAGACCCTTCGAGTACATCCACTCAAAGCTAGATTCTCCAAATACCAGTTTTGGGGAAAGGAAGTGAGGTTCTTAGGGCATGTAGTCTCTAAGCAAGGATAGTCGTGGATCCCGCGAAGGTAGTGGCAATTCAAGGTAGGAAGATCCCAAATAACACAACAAGAGTAAGAAGTTTTCTTTTCTAGATGCTTAGTGTGCCAGCAAGTTAGGGCTACACAAAAGAAGCCTGGTGGATTGCTTCACCCTTTTGAGATTACACAGTGGAAGTGGGAAAGCGTTTATATGGATTTTGTTGACGGATTGCCAAGGTCAAGGAAGGGTAATACGGGGATTTGGGAAGTGGTAGATAGACTTATCAAGAGTGCCCATTTCATTCCCGTTAACAGTAGGAGGACGGCGGCATGGTCAGAACAGTTTATTTCCGAGAGATAGTTTGTTTGCATGGCATACCTTTGAGTATTGTGAGTGATCGAGATCCCGTTTTCACTAGTGAGTTTTGGAAGAACTTTAAAGAGGCGGTAGGAACACAATTGTGTTTGAGCACCGCTTATCATCCTCAGACGGAAGGCCAAACTGAAAGAGTGAATCAGATTCTAGAAGACCTTTTAAGGTTATGTTTCTTGGACTTTGGAGGGACACGGAAAGAGCACCATCCATAGTAGAGTTCGCCTACAACAACACCTATCAGACGAGCATTGGCATGGCTCCTTTTGAGGCTTTATATGGGCGGCCTTGCCGATCACCTACTTGTTGGTGGGAATCTACGAATAAGATTTTTTTTGGGCCTGGTATGGTTAGAGAAACTTCAGAGAAGATAGACTTGATTCGAAGGCGCATGAAGATGGCACATGACAGGCAAAAGTCATATGCTGATAAGAGAAGGACCGATCTTGAGTTCGAAGTTGGAGACATGGTCTTTATCAAAGTATCACCGTTTAGGAATGTAGTTCATTTTGGAGCAGGAGGGAAATTGGCGCCAAGGTTCGTAGGGCCATTTCTCATTACAAAGCGAACTGGACAGATGGCCTACAAAGTGAAGTTGCCTGAAAAGCTTAGTTGTGTGCATGACGTGTTTCGCATGTTACATTTGAGGAAGTGTTTACATGATACAACGGAAGTAGTAGAGCCAAGAATGCTTAGAAAAGTGGAAGTAGAATGAGATGCTACGATTAGATGAGCTCCTACATGCATCCTTGGATCGAAGGTCAAGAAATTGCGCAACTGAGTGGTCAAGTTAGTTAAAGTTCAATGGGGAGATGATCAAGGAGACGCGACTTGGGAGACAGAAGATAAGATTCGTATGTTGTACCCTTTTCTTTTTGAGGGCATGTTCTTAACTTCTCCTTTTTCTACCTCTTAGTTTGTACTTGTTCTATCGTTTAGGGTATCCTCTCGAGTATATCTTCGGTCTTTAGGTAGAATTCCTATGGTTATAAACATGTGTTTGGGACATGTTATGTTTTGTGGATGCAAGTGGTTGTTAGAGATTGCTCGTGGGTGCATTTACACACAATTTAGGCACTTAGATCGGCTCAGTCACTTCATATTGCATACACATATATTTGTTTGTTTATTGAAATTTGGTGTGTTATCATGTGGACGTTGCATCTAGATGTATGATTGAGCACTCATGTAGAAATGATATGTATTATTAGGGTTCTATTGCATAGATGTTGGACTCATGGCACTGACATAATTCGCATTAAGGAGGTCAACTGAATCAGTAGACCACCTGATCTTTGCATTAGATAAGGAACATATACACACACTTTTGCATATGTTCATACAGCATTAGAAATCATTTAAGGACAATGGATGCTTGTGGATGCTGGATGAGTAGATGGATGATTGGTTGGTAGGATACATTCCTCCTAACTTGAAGATTTCGGGAACAAAATCCTTTAAGGAGAGGAGAATGTAACATCCCGTAATTTTATAACAGTTAAATTTAGAAATTAAAGTATACTTAATTTTTAGAAGAAGAATTAAGTAAAACGGTTTACGCCATTGCGTTCGTCTCGGAATTTTTCTTGAGATAGAGTCCGAGTTTGCAAAAAACGGATATAGTGTGAAGAAGTTATGGAGGTTAGAAGATTTGAAATTAAACCGAAAATAAAAATAATAATTTATTAATCAAATTCGGGTTTCAAAACAACAAAGGAGGCTGGCGGGAAATTTCCCGCCAGAGGGTGTCGACCCTGCTTGGGGTGTCGATACTGGTGTCGACCCCCCTATAGGGGTGTCGACATAGGTGTCGACCCCCCCAATAGGGGTCGACCCCTACGAGCAGATTTGGGCTGTGACGATTTTTGGTCTTCTAGGGCTACGTGGCGACTTCTGGTTGGTTGAGTGAGGTGTATTTCGGATTTGGAGGGTTTAGACCTAACCTATTCCTAAAGCCCTAATTAACTCACTACACCTATATAAACGCCCATAGACGTAAACTCTAATTCATTAATCAAAGTAATGGCGCCTCCATGCTGTAAAACCTAAAGTGATCTAGCCTCCACCTTAATCAACCTAATTCAAGTTAAAAGACAACTATTAATGCCTACATCAATGGATAGCTTTTCAACTTCCGAATTTAGAATCCAGAATCGTTCTCTTCTTTATTAAGTCTCGATCTGTGAGTCCATGTAGCTTTCACAAGAAAATTAAATTAAAGTAATTATGATATGTTGTAAACTGTGATTATATGAATATGCATGTTTGCAAGTTGTAACCTTTTGACTCATAACCTATGCTTTTCTGACCTATTGTATCAGTTTATTTCTGTTTATGTTCATATACATGTTCTCAACCTGTTTTGATGATTCTCTTCTCTTCTCTCCTCCTTTTCCTTTTTATTTTTATAAAATTGGGCTAACTTCGAGCCTAATTACATTACGATGAATTACGCGTACGAATGGCGTGGGAACGTTATGGGAAAAGTGAGGAAATATTGAATAACATGTGATTTGTAATTTGGGCGTAAATTGGTGATTGTTATGAATTGGGGAAAAATTATATATAACATGCAAACATGAGACTTAGCCTAATTGGGTTTGGGTGTAAAATCGGCATAACCTATAAACTTGAGATTATAGGCATAAAGTGATTAGAATTTGGTACAAAAATTTGGGTTGGAATTTATGGGTAAACGGGGAATCACTATAAACCTAATTTGTATGAACTTAGGATAATGAACGTCTACAACACTAGGTTAGGTATGTTGTGGTGTAAGCCTGCCCGGAACAGCCCGGCATGTCCAGCAACCGCAACATTATCTAATGTGAGATGTTAACCGCAACATTATCTAATGTGAGAGGTCAAAGGTAGAAACTAGGTATGTAATAATGCAAAGACTCGAGGTTAGATTTGTACTGCGGTATAAGCCTGCCCGGAACCGCCCGGCACATCCAGCAACCGCAAAACGATAATCTAATGTGGGAGGTCTTGCAAGACTACAATTATATGAATGGCATAACATAAGATTTGTTGAGTTGAGTAATTCTCTGAGTGTCAATCTGATGTTGATTTCGGTCTTCAGGGTTGATACTTAGGGAGTTATTCTCTTAACCAATGTTTATGTGAATTAAGACGTACTTAATTATAAATTAAGTAAAACATGTTATTATAACCATAAGATATGGGTGACATGTGAGATATAGCTAGAAGCACTTAACCAAGGCGAAACATGTAAAAAGACATGGGTATAATAAGAGGGGTTAAGTAGGAGACATGGGTAGCATGTGAAACGGGACTAAGAATACTTAACCAAGATAAAACATGTGGTAAGGCATGGGGATGATGAGGGGTTAAGTGGGTAACATGGGTGACATGTGAAAACATAATTAAAACACTTAACCTAGATGAGACATGTAGTTTGACATGGTGATAAAGAGGGGTTAAGTGGGAATTCCTAGTGGGGACCAAGCTTAGGAGGGAAGCTTGTGTCAAGTGTGGGGACCCTTTTCAACTTGTAACCCGTTTAGTATCTTTGTGAGCTCGAACTAAGTTGAGGACGGGACACGCTTGCTGGGGTTGATTGTAAGAGGTCAATAAAGCGATAGCGGTGGCAGTGCAAGTCCAACGGGGTCATGTGCGGGCATGGGTACGGGCTGTAAGTAAGAGGTGTTGCATCGTGTAGGTATAAGCCATGCCTTCTAGTCGTATCGGGTTTCCACTTTAGTGAGTGACACACCCTACTGTGGGACTAGCACGGATATCTACGAGTTTGGGAGTCGATCGAATGGGGAGGGTAGTGGGTACAACTAGTGGAGATAGGAGCAGGCGGCACCTATGACGGTAGATAGGGGTACACGAAACAACCATCATCATTATTATTATGTTTAGTAAGGGGGTACACCTAGTGGTGATGGGTATACATTGGTTACCTATGATAGCAGCTAGAGATACACAATCAAACAGGGAGTATAGTGGGTACATCTAGTAGTGATAGGTACACGTCGGTTACCTATGATGGCAGCTAGTAGTACACGAAGCTATCATCATTCTATTTAGCCAAGAGGGATCATCTTTTTGTGTGAAACTAGTATGTTAGTGCGGTGCAGAGAATATCTTGAAGTTGTTAGAAGCACAGTCATTGTTTTGTCCTACTTGCCTTATTTACCTTGTTCCATCTGCTTATGTTGCAGTCATCTTATTTATCCAGTTTTTGTTCTTATCATATTGCTTTACTTATTATATTGTTAAAGTTTACTAGACTTGCCATACTTTATGTCTAACCCTCTTTTTTTCGCCCCTTTTCTTTCCTCCCCCCTCCCCCCAGGTTCTTAGGGTGGGAGTGTTGATTTTTGATTTGGACTTTCCTGCTTGAAGTGTTGAAAGTAATGCCTAGCTTTATTCTCCTTCCCATAGTATTTTGGGTTAGGGAATTTGGTTTTGAAAATCATGTACTTTGATGATTTTTGTACAAGACTGGTAGTACGTACGTTATTTTAGTAAGATGGGTTTTGAAGATGTAATCAAACTTGTTTCTGTTTCCGCTGCAATAAAATTATAAAGTTTTTTTTATGTACTATTTTATGTGTCTGTCTTGTAATATTCTATTATGTTACTTACAATGCTCCATGAAAGTTAATGCATTCCCTTAGTGAGTGACATTAATGGACGTGGGGTGTTACAATCGAAGACCATCAAAACCCGTCCACCCACTTCGACGCCCTCAAAAACCATCAACCAGTGGATCGCACACTCAAAAGCAGCCCTGCTGAACACCAAACATCCAGTCCAGTCAACCCTCTGTACATCGCACCCTTCCTCAACGTACTGTGGAACTCCCCCAATTCCACTATGCACCGCTACTGAGTTCGAATCCACCACAAACACCCACTTTAATCACGAACTGAACTTCGTTGTCTACTTCTGGTCTTCACGCGTGACAATGACAAAGCCGAACTCCCATTTTTTCATCGCTGAGCTAATCGTCCCCATCGCTCCACCATTGATGCCTCAAAGAGCAATACAACTCAGCCCTAGCTTCACACGTTTACCATAGAATTTCAATCGATCCTCTTGCTTCAAACGGGACTTCGATTAATTTGTATTTTTGTTTCATTGTTTAAAGTAGGAAAAGGAATTTCGTCGCATCAGATAATGTGAACGAGGTTGGATATTGACTTTGAGAAGGATAGGCTCCATATTTTCAATCTATTTCAAATCGAATTTGGGATTGGCCATTTTAATTCTCGTTTGTTGGGGGGAAATAAGGATAGGAACTCGCGATTTATAATAGAGGACGAGGAACAATTTAATCAGCTCGAATTGAATATAGTTCTGCGCGATGTACTGGTTTAGGTTGGCACCATTGAAATTCTAGTTTAGCATTGCTGGGAAGGAACGGAGCATTTTGTATTACTCGAAGAAAAAAAGGCTGCGTCGTTTTAAATTGTCGGCCGAAATGATTTCACAAATTTAAATTTTATTTAGTTTAATTAAATAGCAAAATATCTTGCGGTTCTTTACCTTGAGATCCCGAACTTATATTCTGAACTTACCATATCCCAATATGAATTTTTATTTGAACATTCATGCATAATAATCATATTAAATTGATAGGATATAATTTAAATTTAAGATGAACAATTTCCTTATAATAAATTATTATTATTATCGTTTATATTTAAATAGAATTTATATTGATCATCCGAATCATTTTGATTCAATTTTTAATTGCAAATCATTATCGTTTCGTATTTCAATAATTCATTATCTTTGATATTAAATCGTATACTGATTATTAAATGAACAAAATTCATTTATAATTCTAATACAATATTTAAAATAAATTTAAATGTTTAATATACAATAGCTAAAAACCCGGGACGTTACATTGAATGTTGATGATTATTTATCATTATTGTTGAATATATGCGATGTATAAAATCTATATAACTAAAATTATATGGTAATTGATTGAGTCGCATTCCGATTTAGAAATAAAGAATATTTTGAAATGACGAATATTTTAGGATAACGAATATTTTAAAATAATATTCAGTAAAGAATCAAAACAGAATTTTGATGTCTGATTTTGGACGGACACGAAAATATATAAAAATATGAAGTCGGGTTAAGTATAGAAACGCATTTTAATCCAAATGGGTTTATCAATCGATTTTATTCATTTTATAATTAATACCGAAAAGAATTGATTTCAAGATATGATATTTTGAAAATATTTTCATTTTAATATTATAATGAAATGGAATAGTCAGATTTGATTTAAAATTGAAAATGAAGTTGAAATCGTTTTAAAACGAATTTATAAATATTTTATAAAATAGTTTTAATTAAATTTCGACGATATATATATATATATTATATAATGGCTTGAATAGAATGCACCACGCAGCAACCGTTCGCGAATTTCGACCATTAACTTCAAATTGGCATAACGGGAGATCAGACCATCTGATTCTCCTAAAACTGGAACTGTTGGGTTCGTATCGAAAAGAGATTTCCAATTATAATAGAGATTTAAAATCTAATGGTTGCATTTTAGAATATGTCCAAATTAAATTTGGAAAAGGTCGCTACGGATGCAGTTCCGTGGCCGTTATTGGAATCTGACTGCAAGGGCCTTAATAAAAATTTAAAATATGGAAAAATTGTGTAAATTCATAATGAATGATTTGGGAAGATTTTGGATGATAAATTCCATATTTGAAAAGATAAAAAGGTATTTTTATATGAATGAACTATTTATTAACTAGAATAATAATACAATGTTTTTATACTAATAAATTGGATTTGTAATGGTTTTAATATAACCAAAATTTCCAATGTATGGATTGGAATGGATTTGAGAAGAAATATCTTTGGAATATTTTGATATTGGATTCAATGATAATATAGATGTTGTTGAGGAATTTGGAAGATACAGATATTGTTATTCCCAATACGATATTCGTTGGTTGTAGAATTTGATATTGAATATAAGCCAATATTATATTCCATTCAGAGCCTTGTATTTAATATCAAATTGGATTTCTGGTTTGTCGTTAATGGTGTCTTTATCAACACTATTCTTAAACCCTGTTGTAAAAGAATAAATATTTTAATTAAGATTAATGAAGTTTACCAATTAATTAATATTTAATTGGAATTGAATTGAAATTGGATTTTTGGGTACCGTGAACAATGTTTTAATTAAAATTTGTTCTTTAACCCAATTAATAGTGAAGACATGATTTGGAATTTATAAATCTTTTTATTAAGATTTAGGGGAAATTTTCCAAAACTAAAGTTTTCCAATTTAATATATTAAATTGGAATTGAATGGAATTCGATTTGGTAATAATCGAGATGAGCTTCTATGAATGAAGACCATTACTCTATATGGAATTTTAAAGGCTTTGCCGCTATTCCATTTATATTATTAGTCTGATACGGGAATTTATGTCGATTACACACTGTTATGATTTCAGGGTAGATTCCATTTTAATGGAAGATGATTTTTGGTTTATCGTGAATGATGTTTTAAAGGACATTCGTTCTCTAAGCCACTTAAAGACGGGATTTATTTCCTAAATTTGAATAATCATTAAATAATGATTTTTGTAGATTAAAACTAAGAAGAGCTTTAATGAATTTTTAATTAGATTGAAAATTTAATGTGGTAATTAAATTTTCCAAATTTGAGAAGTGACCGAGAATGGAGTACCACCAGTTTTACTCCAAGAGAGTTAAATTGTAACAACCCGTATTTTCAATAACCTGTAATAACATAAATCGAGGCAGAATTTAATTCTAAAATGGGAATCAAGGGAAACGGGCTATGCCATTGTGTTCATCTCGGAAAAATACGCGAAATAGAGTCCGAGTTTTCGAAAATCGGAGTCCGTATGACCAAGATATGGCCTCGCGAAGTTTCACGAAAATTCCCAAATTAAAGTATACTTAATTAAGTGAAATGGGTTGTGTAGATATATATATATATATATATATATATATATATATATATATTGATATATATATATATATAATTGAAAATTTAATAAATAAATATGCAAAAATGCTCAAAACAGCGAATTGGGAGAGGGGAATAACCGAACCGGCCGATTTTTGAAGTCGACCCGAGCCCGCTGGGTCGACTAGGGGTTAATCCAGGGTGTTTGGCTGTCAACCCGTGGGCCGATTCGCTCAAGTGCAGATTTTGCATTTGAATGGTTCTCATGGTCCATCTTTAATCTAAAGGCCCTAGATGGTTCCTACACTTGACTTCTTCCCCAAGACATGCTTTGATGGCTTGGATTGAATCTAGGGTTAATCCTATGGCCTAAAACACTTGCCTAATCTATAAATAAGACCCTAACCTACCCTAATTCATTCATAATTAAACCTAGTGACTAAACTATGGCAAAATGCTAGCTCTCATGGCCTCCACTAATTTTATGAAGAGGGTTGCATACTAATCACTCTCTAATCAACTTCTAATCCCTTCTTAGCATCTTAATCTTCTTCATTTGGTGTTCAAAGTTGCTAGTTGTGAGTTTCTATCACTTTGATGATCTTTTGGTAAACTAATTAGATGAGATGTGATGAGATTTATGGTTTTGTATGTGGGTTAATGAGCTTTGAATCATATGATATGATGTTAGCATTAATCTTATGTTTATGCATGTTGAGTATGTAAGCTTATGCAAGTTTAATATGATGTATGTTATGTTTGCATGATGCTAAATATGCAAGTTGTGGGCTATGTAATCATATGCATGTTATGCAAGTTCATGGTAATATGCTATGCAAGTTACATGTTTGTTAATATGCAAGTTACATGTTTGTTAATATGCAAGTTACATGTTTGTTAATATGCAAGTTACATGTATGTAAATATGCAAGTTACATGTTTGTTAATATGCAAGTTACATGTTTGTTAATATGCAAGTTACATGTATGTAAATATGCAAGTTACATGTTTCTTTATATGCAAGTTACATGTTTGTTAATATGCGAGTTACATGTATGTAAATATGCAAGTTACATGTTTATTAATATGCAAGTTCATGATGACACATTATGCAAGTCTATAAGCTAATATGCAAGTTTGTTATGCAAAATGAATATGTAAGTTATGTGACATATTATATGCAAGTTATGTGACATGTTATGCAAGTTCATATGCAAGTTATGTGTTTGTTAATATGCAAGATGGCACCTTTGAAACATGTTCATTCATATGCAAGTTGACACCTTTTATATGTGTTATATCATGAACGAAATTACGTGGGAACGATGGGGTAATTAAATGCATAAGTTAATAAGATTGTGTGAAATTAATATAATTATGCATAACACAAAATAAATAAACATAGTATGGGAATTTGCCTATTTGGTTAGGTGTACCCATACTATGTGTTGGGAATTTACCTATTGAGTTAGGTCTACCCCATGGGAATTTACCTATTAAGTTAGGTCTACCCATGTTATGAAAAGCTTGACATTAATTAGGGATAATTAATATGGGGGTGATTAATTAGGTGTAATTAATCGACTAAGACACGAGGTTGGACTCATTTGTAGTGTAAAACTGCCCGGACCCGACCGGCTTAACCAGTTGCTACAAATGTCAGCCCAATGTGAGAGGTCTTGGCCATAAATTAAATACGTGATTAAGGTAAAGACACGAGGTTAGACTCTGTTATGACGTAAGACTGCCCGGATTCTACCGGCTTAACCAGGCGGTCATAACAGTCAGTCTAATGTGGGAGGTCTTTACGGGAGATCACGGTCTTAATTAATTAAGAAACACTTAACCATTATAGCATGTAGTGGGACATGAGGGGTTAAGTGGGTGCCTTGGGTGGCATGTGGAATCTTAAGTGGGTTGCCTTGGGTGGCAATAGAAAATACGATTAGAATACTTAACCAAGAGAAACATGTAATTAAACATGATTAAAGGGTTAAGTGGGATACACTAGATATTTGACAAGCTTAAGTGGGTAGCTTGTGGGGGCCCATTTCAACCAATATCCCAAACGTATCTTTGTGGGCTCGACCCATGTCGAGTGACGGGACACGCATATTGGGCTTGATTATAAGAGGCCAAAACGGGTTAGCGGTGGCAACGCAAGTCCAACGGGCTTCATATGCGTGAGGGGGCCCGGGCTGGTAGATAAGCCGTTGTTGCATCGTGTAGATATAAGCCGTGCACCGTTAATTATATCGGGTTGCCACGTTGGGGAATGGTACACCCCATGGTGGGGCCAGCACGGGTATCTACGTTAGAGAGCCGATCGAATGGGAAGTAGTGTGTACACCTAGTGGATTGTAGGGCCCCGTGGCGCCTACTTGGTCACCTAGGGGTACGCAGGTACTAATTAGTAAATTTTATAAGTCCTTGGGTGGGATCAACCTTTAAGTTAGGAACGACTGGTGTGGTGCAGTTTAGTAATTTACCTTAGGGAGGGTAGATGCGTCTTTATCCTTTATCTTCGTTTAGTTGACTGCTTAGGGTAGCCATTCATCCCTATATGTTACCGTATATCAGTTTATGTCTTCTCTGGTTACTTTAACGATTGTATTGTTAAAGTTATAGGACTCGCTCAGACTTATGTCTGACCCTGTTGTTTTTATCTTTTTCCCAACCCTCAGGTCCTACGGTGGATCCTAGCAGTAGTGGAGCTTGATCGGATTGCTGTTCCAGTCTTTAGGAGCTTGGATAGATGTAAAGCTCCAGTTATCCAGTTATCTTTTCTTTTGTTTTGGCTATTGTATGAGAGTGGGATTATGTACTTCTTTATTTTGATGGATATTGTACTTGACTTTTATTATGGGTTTATGATGTAACCAGACATGTTTTACTTCCGCTGTTATGAGATGATGTTTTAAAATTCCAAGTACTATTTATATCTGTCTTGTTGTAATTTTTCTGTTCTATATTCACTAAAATACTCCACCGATGTTATGGCATTCCCTTTGTGAGTGATCATAGCGGGAGTGGGGTGTTACACGTGGTATCAGAGCTTAAGGTTACCAGAACAGATAAAATTTTTGAGAAAAACTACTTTCTAAGAGTATTTTCGAAGAAAGTATTTTTAAAAGCATGTCTTTTAAAAGAAAAGTTTTTGAAAAAGAAAAGCATAATCCCCAATAGCCATATCTTTATCTTTCGGAATCTCCTTTTTGAATCTTTCCTCTTTCGTTTCAGCATGGCTGAAGATCTTAACATCCCGGAAGGTTTAGTGATACCACTATGGTATAGGAGGTTGCAAGAGGCTAGGGCCGCGGCTGCGGGTCCGGCCAATGCTACTACACCAGAGACAACCGCTCCTCCTCCTCAGCCTAGAGTGGATAATTTTGCTAAGGTTTGCAAGGAGTTCAAGGCTATAGGAGGAAAACCTTTTCTTGGTTCAGAGACTTTCGTAGAGGCTAGAGATTGGCTTAAGGAAGTGGAAGAGTTGCTAGATATCTTTGAAGTGGAAGAGGGAAAGAAAGTCAAGTTGGCGGCTTGGTTAATGAAGGGAGAGGCCTCATTCTGGTGGGAGGTCACTAATGGAGAACGCCCTGTTGACTCTTGGGCAGATTTTAAGCAAAGGTTTGGGGCTAAGTTTCTCTCAAGGGCGGAAGAGAATCTGTTTATGGAGAAGTTCTTGAATTTGAAGCAAGGGAATCTCACGGTGAAAGAATATGTCAACAAATTCAATCAATTAGCAAGATTTGGCATAGAGTTGGTGAATACACCGGAGAAGAAGGCTTTGAGGTTCGTTAGAGGCTTGAACGAACCATTGCAAGGAATAGCTATGACTCACATTCCTATGGGGGCCACTTTTGAGAAGCTTGTCTACATGGCACTTATGCATGAGGATGATAAGAATTCTAAGGCACCAGAGAAAAAGGGGGATCAGAAGAAACCGCAACAGCAACAACAAGGCAAGGGCGGAAAAGGCAATGGTGACAAAAAGAAGACAAAGAAGAAGTGCTTAAATTGTGGAACACCAGGACACCTCAGTAAGGATTGTCGCAAAAAGAAGAAGACCGGTTGCTTTCATTGTGGTGAAGCAGGGCATCTTGTGAAAAACTGCCCAAAGAAGGGGCAGAAGACGGGGTCTACCTCAGGAGGCCAGGTGCAAGCTCTTATAGCACCACCTCAGTCAGTGGGGCAAGTTCAGGTTCTCTCAGTTCCACCGATTCAGCAGAGAGGTAGAACTATTTCCGTTGAAAGTCTGGTTTTTCTGTTTGATCATCCAGTACGTACTTTGTTTGACTCTGGCGCATCGCATTCTTTTATCTCATCATCGTTAGTTGAGTCACTGCACTTAGACACCAGTCTAGTTGATGATCCCTTGGTTGTTTCAAACCCAATTGGGGGCTCTATATATCTGTCTATGATATGTTTGGGTTTGAAGATTTCTATACTTAGCGTTGAGTTTAGATGTGATGCTTTTGTATTGGGCTTCACGGGCTATGGGTTGATCTTGGGCATGGACTGGTTATCCAGTAATGGTGCCGTTCTTGATTGCGAAAGGAGAGTTGTCAGGCTCATGACCCGCTTGGGTAACACTCTCGAGATCTCTTGCAATCCCATGGAATCTGTTTTGCTAAGTTATCTTGAATCGCTCGATGCTTCGGTCGAAAGTTTGTGTTCTGTCAGAGTAGTCCGGGAATATCCGGATGTGTTTGAAGAAGTAAAGGGTTTGCCTCCGAAGCGGGAGATAGATTTCCGAATTTATTTGGTGGATAATGCCAAACCAGTGTCTTTGCCAGTACGCCACATGGCTCCTCGTGAGAGAAGAGAACTTCATAAGCAAGTAGGGGAGTTGCTTGAGAAGGGGTTCATAAGGCGAAGTATATCGGAGTGGGGAGCTCCAGTAGTGTTTGCCACGAAGGCGGATGGGTCCCTCAGACTTTGTGTGGATTATAGGGAACTTAATAAGCTCACGAAGAAGAATAGACACCCATTACCGAGGATAGATGATCTCTTTGATCAGTTGGTTGGCGCGTCAGTACTTTCGCAGATGGACTTAGCTACAGGGTTTCATCAGTTAAGAGTGGCGGAGGACAGTATAGAGAAGACTGCTTTCCGGACTCCGGATGGTTTTTATGAGTGGCTAGTGATGCCATTTGGGTTGACAAACGCCCCCGCATACTTTGTTGATCTCATGAGTAGAGTGTTCAGAGAGTATCTGAATAAGTTTGTAGTAGTTTTTGTGGATGACATCTTGGTCTTTTCCAAGAATGAAGAAGAGCATGCCTTACATCTCGAGGAAGTGTTGGAGACTCTTCGAGCGCATAGTCTTAAAGCTAAATTCTCTAAATGCCATTTTTGGAGAAGAGAAGTGCGATTCTTAGGGCATGTGGTCTCTAAGGAAGGGATAGCTGTGGATCCCGCAAAGATAGTATCTATCCAGGATTGGAAAGTTCCTAGAAATGCTACCGAGGTAAGAAGTTTCTTGGGGTTGGCAGGATATTATAGGAAGTTCATCAAAGACTTCGCGAAGATATCAGCCCCATTAACCCGCTTGACGAAGAAGAATCTGGTTTTCTCATGGGATGTAGATTGTGATGATGCTTTCCGACGGTTAAAGAGAGCTTTGACCACCGCTCCAGTTTTAGTGCTTCCAGATGGGAGTAAGCCGTTTGTTGTTTATACCGATGCTTGTGGAACAGGATTAGGCGCAGTCTTGATGCAGGAGGGAAGGGTAATAGCCTATGGAGGGAGACAATTGAGAGTGCATGAGAAGAATTACCCTACCCATGATCTAGAGTTGGCCGCGATTGTTTTCGCACTTAAGTCTTGGCGCCATTATCTTCTTGGTGAGAGATTCGAGTTGTTCACCGACCATAAATCATTGAAGTACTTATTCTCTCAGAAGGATTTAAACTTAAGACAGCAAAGGTGGATGGAGTTCTTAGCATCCTATGATTTCGAGATAGCGTATACCCCTGGTAAGGGTAACGTGGTGGCAGACGCCTTAAGTAGAAAAAGGCTATCTTTGAGTCCATTGTTCGTGGAACGACGAAGCTTGGAGTTTCTTTCTTTGTTTGACTTCAGACCTTCTGTTGATTTTGTACCTGGTTTGTTGGCATCCTTGGAGGTTAGACCTACTCTTTTGAGACGGATTGGCGAGGCTCAGCGAGACGACCCACAGTTGGTTGTGTTGGTAGAGAAGCTTATAAGAGGGGAGTCGTCCAGCCATTTGGGTAGATACACCATAGATGATAAGGGATGGTTGCATAGAGACGGTAGACTTTGTGTACCGCAAGATGAGGGTTTGAAGAAGGCTATTTTGGATGATGCACATCGTTCAAGAATGACTATTCATCCCGGTGGAGACAAAATGTACCAAGACATGAAGAGAGTTTTCTTTTGGGCCGGTATGAAGAAAGATGTGGCCGAGTATGTGGCTAGATGCTTAGTGTGCCAACAAGTTAAAGTGGAGCAAAGGAAACCCGGTGGGTTGCTACACCCATTGGAAGTTCCACAGTGGAAGTGGGATAGTGTCTCGATGGATTTCATCGACGGGTTACCGAGATCGAGGAAGGGCAATACGGGAATTTGGGTTGTGGTAGACAGACTTACAAAGAGTGCCCATTTTATACCCGTAAAGAGTAAGAGGACCGCTCCATGGCTTGCTTCAGTCTATGTTAGAGAGATTGTTAGATTGCATGGCGTACCATCCAGCATTGTGAGTGATCGAGATCCTATTTTCACTAGTGAGTTTTGGAGAAGTTTGCAAGAGGCGGTAGGGACTCAGTTGTGTTTGAGCACCGCATATCATCCTCAGACGGACGGTCAGACCGAGAGGGTGAACCGTATCTTAGAAGATCTTTTGAGGCTTTGTATCTTGGATTTTGGAGGTACATGGGAAGAACATCTTCCTTTGGTGGAGTTCGCATATAATAACAGCTTTCAGTCCAGTATTGGTATGGCTCCTTTCGAAGCTCTTTATGGAAGGCCTTGTCGATCTCCTACATGTTGGTGGGAATCTACGGATAAGATCTTGCTTGGGCCGGATATGGTTAGAGAGACTTCAGAGAAGATTGATTTAATTCGAAAAAGGATGAAAGCAGCGCAAGATAGACAGAAATCTTATGCGGATCGGAGAAGGACGGATCTTGAGTTTGAGGTTGGGGACATGGTTTTTGTCAAAGTATCTCCATTGAGAAATGTTGTTCGCTTTGGGTCCGTAGGGAAGTTAGCACCGAGATTTGTTGGGCCGTTTCCTATTAAGGAAAGGATTGGACGGATGGCATATAGGGTGGAGTTGCCCGACAGACTTAGTGGTGTTCATGATGTATTCCATGTATCACATTTGAGGAAGTGCTTACATGAGACCGCGGAGGTGGTAGAGCCGAGCTTGCTTAGAGATGTAGAGGTAGAGCGTGATGCGACGATTCGACGAGCTCCTACTCGCATCCTTGGGTCAGAAACTAGGAAGTTGAGGAACAGAGAAGTTCAGCTAGTTAAAGTGCAATGGGGAGATGACGAAAGCAATGCTACTTGGGAGACGGAAGCAAAGATGCGTTCTTTGTATCCATTTCTTTTTGAGAGTATGTCTTTTAACTTCTCCTTTATTGCTTGTCTAGTACTTATCTTATCTTTAGTATATCCTCTCGCTAATACCTATGACCTTTAGATAGGGTAAAACCTATGGTTGAGACATGTGTTTGAAACATGTTATGGTTGATGGATGCATATGGATGCAATTGTTTGCTAGTGGTTGCTCGTGGATGCATATACACACACATTAGGCACTAGATCGGCTCAGTCACTTCATGTTGCATATTGCATAAATGGATGTGGTAGTTAGATTGATGGATGTATCATGGCTGTGTTATCATATGGATGATGCATTTTTGTGTATGGTTGTGCACGCATGTAGAAATTTGTATGTGTCAATAGGGTTTCGCATACATATTGGATGCATGGCACTATCATGGTTTGCATTAAGGAGGTTTACTGTATCAGTAACCGCCTGATTTTCGCATTAGGTAAGTACATATACACACACTTTTGCATATATCCATCCAGCATTTAGAATCTTGTAAGGACAATGATTGCTCGTGGATGATGCTTTGAGTAGATGGATGATTGGATGGTAGGATACGTTCTTCCTAACTTGAAGATTTCGGGGACGAAATCCTTTAAGGAGGGGAGAATGTAACAACCCGTATTTTCAATAACCTGTAATAACATAAATCGAGGCAGAATTTAATTCTAAAATGGGAATCAAGGGAAACGGGCTATGCCATTGTGTTCGTCTCGGAAAAATACGCGAAATAGAGTCCGAGTTTTCGAAAATCGGAGTCCGTATGACCAAGATATGGCCTCGCGAAGTTTCACGAAAATTCCCAAATTAAAGTATACTTAATTAAGTGAAATGGGTTGTGTAGATATATATATATATATATATATATATATATATATATTGATATATATATATATATATATATAATTGAAAATTTAATAAATAAATATGCAAAAATGCTCAAAACAGCGAATTGGGAGAGGGGAATAACCGAACCGGCCGATTTTTGAAGTCGACCCGAGCCCGCTGGGTCGACTAGGGGTTAATCCAGGGTGTTTGGCTGTCAACCCGTGGGCCGATTCGCTCAAGTGCAGATTTTGCATTTGAATGGTTCTCATGGTCCATCTTTAATCTAAAGGCCCTAGATGGTTCCTACACTTGACTTCTTCCCCAAGACATGCTTTGATGGCTTGGATTGAATCTAGGGTTAATCCTATGGCCTAAAACACTTGCCTAATCTATAAATAAGACCCTAACCTACCCTAATTCATTCATAATTAAACCTAGTGACTAAACTATGGCAAAATGCTAGCTCTCATGGCCTCCACTAATTTTATGAAGAGGGTTGCATACTAATCACTCTCTAATCAACTTCTAATCCCTTCTTAGCATCTTAATCTTCTTCATTTGGTGTTCAAAGTTGCTATTTGTGAGTTTCTATCACTTTGATGATCTTTTGGTAAACTAATTAGATGAGATGTGATGAGATTTATGGTTTTGTATGTGGGTTAATGAGCTTTGAATCATATGATATGATGTTAGCATTAATCTTATGTTTATGCATGTTGAGTATGTAAGCTTATGCAAGTTTAATATGATGTATGTTATGTTTGCATGATGCTAAATATGCAAGTTGTGGGCTATGTAATCATATGCATGTTATGCAAGTTCATGGTAATATGCTATGCAAGTTACATGTTTGTTAATATGCAAGTTACATGTTTGTTAATATGCAAGTTACATGTTTGTTAATATGCAAGTTACATGTATGTAAATATGCAAGTTACATGTTTGTTAATATGCAAGTTACATGTTTGTTAATATGCAAGTTACATGTATGTAAATATGCAAGTTACATGTTTCTTTATATGCAAGTTACATGTTTGTTAATATGCGAGTTACATGTATGTAAATATGCAAGTTACATGTTTATTAATATGCAAGTTCATGATGACACATTATGCAAGTCTATAAGCTAATATGCAAGTTTGTTATGCAAAATGAATATGTAAGTTATGTGACATATTATATGCAAGTTATGTGACATGTTATGCAAGTTCATATGCAAGTTATGTGTTTGTTAATATGCAAGATGGCACCTTTGAAACATGTTCATTCATATGCAAGTTGACACCTTTTATATGTGTTATATCATGAACGAAATTACGTGGGAACGATGGGGTAATTAAATGCATAAGTTAATAAGATTGTGTGAAATTAATATAATTATGCATAACACAAAATAAATAAACATAGTATGGGAATTTGCCTATTTGGTTAGGTGTACCCATACTATGTGTTGGGAATTTGCCTATTGAGTTAGGTCTACCCCATGGGAATTTACCTATTAAGTTAGGTCTACCCATGTTATGAAAAGCTTGACATTAATTAGGGATAATTAATATGGGGGTGATTAATTAGGTGTAATTAATCGACTAAGACACGAGGTTGGACTCATTTGTAGTGTAAAACTGCCCGGACCCGACCGGCTTAACCAGTTGCTACAAATGTCAGCCCAATGTGAGAGGTCTTGGCCATAAATTAAATACGTGATTAAGGTAAAGACATGAGGTTAGACTCTGTTATGACGTAAGACTGCCCGGATTCTACCGGCTTAACCAGGCGGTCATAACAGTCAGTCTAATGTGGGAGGTCTTTACGGGAGATCACGGTCTTAATTAATTAAGAAACACTTAACCATTATAGCATGTAGTGGGACATGAGGGGTTAAGTGGGTGCCTTGGGTGGCATGTGGAATCTTAAGTGGGTTGCCTTGGGTGGCAATAGAAAATACGATTAGAATACTTAACCAAGAGAAACATGTAATTAAACATGATTAAAGGGTTAAGTGGGATACACTAGATATTTGACAAGCTTAAGTGGGTAGCTTGTGGGGGCCCATTTCAACCAATATCCCAAACGTATCTTTGTGGGCTCGACCCATGTCGAGTGACGGGACACGCATATTGGGCTTGATTATAAGAGGCCAAAACGGGTTAGCGGTGGCAACGCAAGTCCAACGGGCTTCATATGCGTGAGGGGGCCCGGGCTGGTAGATAAGCCGTTGTTGCATCGTGTAGATATAAGCCGTGCACCGTTAATTATATCGGGTTGCCACGTTGGGGAATGGTACACCCCATGGTGGGGCCAGCACGGGTATCTACGTTAGGGAGCCGATCGAATGGGAAGTAGTGTGTACACCTAGTGGATTGTAGGGCCCCGTGGCGCCTACTTGGTCACCTAGGGGTACGCAGGTACTAATTAGTAAATTTTATAAGTCCTTGGGTGGGATCAACCTTTAAGTTAGGAACGACTGGTGTGGTGCAGTTTAGTAATTTACCTTAGGGAGGGTAGATGCGTCTTTATCCTTTATCTTCGTTTAGTTGACTGCTTAGGGTAGCCATTCATCCCTATATGTTACCGTATATCAGTTTATGTCTTCTCTGGTTACTTTAACGATTGTATTGTTAAAGTTATAGGACTCGCTCAGACTTATGTCTGACCCTGTTGTTTTTATCTTTTTCCCAACCCTCAGGTCCTACGGTGGATCCTAGCAGTAGTGGAGCTTGATCGGATTGCTGTTCCAGTCTTTAGGAGCTTGGATAGATGTAAAGCTCCAGTTATCCAGTTATCTTTTCTTTTGTTTTGGCTATTGTATGAGAGTGGGATTATGTACTTCTTTATTTTGATGGATATTGTACTTGACTTTTATTATGGGTTTATGATGTAACCAGACATGTTTTACTTCCGCTGTTATGAGATGATGTTTTAAAATTCCAAGTACTATTTATATCTGTCTTGTTGTAATTTTTCTGTTCTATATTCACTAAAATACTCCACCGATGTTATGGCATTCCCTTTGTGAGTGATCATAGCGGGAGTGGGGTGTTACATAAATCTTTAATTAGATTTGAACGTGAAATGGTAATTAATTGTACCGATAACATTGTGGTTGTTAGATATGGAGTACTACCAGTTTTGCTCCATGGGATAAATAGGTTGGGATTGGAAGGATAAAATTAATGATTACTTTGGTAAGGCGATAATCCCAACTATTTTATAAACCTTAATTTGGTTTAGAATTGTGAAAAGATAAAATAAAATCTTTTGAAATGGATATCCAAAGGATGATTAAAGAAATAGTTTAATTAAACTTGTCTTTGATAAAATTAATCAGAACCTTTTCCTAAAAATTGAATAAAAGAATAAAAGAATATTTTGGACTGGAATGAGGCGTACACCAAAGAAAAGGTAATAAGTGGTGATCGTCCAGATGTACTTGGAGATCGACGGATATGCGAGGACCTCCCTCCTATATTGGACATATGGGACGAGGAATAAGGTGCCTCCGGTTTCGTCCAGACCCAGAACTGACTTGTAAGTGGGTGTGTGTTTGACATTGGATTTCATTCTGTATTGATTGATTTATATTAAATATATATCTGTTTGGTGGTGGAGAATTTATTCTCTTGCTTAACACCCTTCTCTGAGATGTACGAGCTTAGATGTTATATATTGATAGACATAAGTTGTATAGCGTGAATTGCCAGTGTGGCATGCTGAGACGCAAATGATCAAGGCTTTTGTTGAAAAGCAGAGTCTTGCGGTTGATGATCAAAGCAAGGCTATAATTAGTATAGCTTTGTGTATAGCGTTAATTTGCAAGCCTCACACCTCGGTATGAATGTAAAAGGGGATAATGGAACGCAGTGAGTGCACGACATTTCTTTCTAGCTAGAAGTGATGTCATGGTATGGAGCCTAGACATTTTTACTTTTATGGATGATGGATTGCGAATCCCCTCAGATATTGAGTCCCTAGTGGCTCAGAGATAGGTCTGATAGGACCAAGAAACGTGTGTTAAGGAATAACTAATCCACTAAAGTAAGTGTGGACCGACACTGTAGGATTCAAGGTTGCCCAGAGTGTGTAATCCTGAGTTATCTTGCTAGAGGTGACTCGAATCGGTAAGGAGACCATCCCTTGCTTTGACTCATGATGGAAATCCAATTTCCAATGCGACATTCTTCGGTTTTAGTCGTAGAAATAGTATGGCAACATGATTTATGGTACCCATGCCATCTATGATTGACACATTTATATTTGAAATACTTTCGACACTATGCACTTATAGTAATATCAAAATGTTTTGTTTTAACCTACCAAGCATGTTTGTATTATAAGGGAAAACTCTATCCTCTGGCTTGCGTTGCATTGTGTGATGGAACCTGAGTCTTATGATAGCTTCATTTTTCAAAAAGCAATGCGTTGTTTCAAGTTTTAAACTAATATTCATGTGGATTAAACCTGTTCCGTGTTATACGGCGTGGTCCCATGATTTCCCAACTTCTAGAGTAAAAAACTTAATAATTGTTTTAGTTCTCACACCAGTCCCATGACTGACTCAGAGTTTTTTGTTTTAACCTAAACTCTGGGTGCCCCTATTTTCCACACGGACAGCTAGTAGTTTTGGTTTTCGTAGATATTTCTTTTCACTCGATCTTGGAATACAATTGGATCTATATTCCGAAAGCTTTGTATCCGTGAATATCATTCAGTTGTGGTAGTTTATGTATTTTCCGCTATACATTGGATTTATCCATTTTATTTCCGCTGCTATGTATTTTAAATCTCTGATATTATCTTCCAGCTGTGTAACATTTATTCATCTCCAATATTCTTGTACACTGATGTAAATTATTGTAATAAAAATGAAATGTTCTATCGTTTGTGTCTAATGCACCGTTTTCTCAAAGCAATCCGTTAATTTTTGTCTCTTCGGAGATCGGGGGATTTTGGATCGTTACACAGAAACTTGAAAATGAATACCGATAATGTCACGATCCATTATCAGAATTATTTTCTCGCCACCGAAGCAGTGCTTAATCACTTTTAAAATCCATTTAAAATCATTCTTATTCAAAAATCCTATAAAGTAATGTTATACTACTTTTAAAAATACTTCATCAGTAGTTTCTAAATCATCTAAGATTTTAAATTCTCAAATTTTGGTTTGAACTTAATCTTTGTTCAACTTATTTGTACACATTATCCATACACAACTATATTTGGTTATGTATAACCATTTCAATATTTCATAATTTCATTTGATTGTAATGACAATCAACATATCCATATATTATAATAATTCAAAAAAATTTCTTTTTATATCAAAATAATTTTTTTAGGCAATTTTTTTTGAAAGGCAAGTCGGTTTTTTATAGTGGGTCATGCCACTGTTTATTAAGCAGAGAAAAGAGAATGAGGCTGCACAAGCATAGAACTGAAGACTAGTTTGAAGTGCTAGTACACAAAAAACAAAAAAATTCTAAAAAAATTCTCATACTCCTAATGGTAGAAAGCACCATTGAGTGTTTAGTAGTAAGAACAACTAAACACTCGAATGTTTCTCTCCATCCAAATAAAGTACAAAAATTTCTTGAGCAATTTCAAAAGCAGCTTTCCTTTAGCATTCTTCCATCTTGTAGCTTTATATATAGTGTACCATTCTGTCATTACATTGCAAGAAGGACTATGCAAATTTAAATGCATGACCACTTTAGCCAAAACAAAATTCGAGTAGCCACACTCAAAAAACAAGTGAGTCACTGTTTCATCACCCATCCCATAAAGGTAGCATCTGGAATTATCAATAATACTCAACCTCTTTAACCTGGCAAGGGTAAAAATACCATAATTGAGAACCTTCCATAACATGATATTTTCTTTTGGAACACCACCACATTCCCAAATCCGTGCATGCCATGGATAAGAATCAAACGAACCCACATTCATTCTATACACCGTACTGATACAATGAGCATTACCATTCCAGCTCGTGTGAAGAGAAGAGTCATTATAGCTGTTGTTTTGAATAAGATTCCAAGCATTGCGCACATCAGTTGAGCTACAATGAGGAAGGGAAATAACACCATTATGCCAGAAAGCCGCAACTATGGCATCGTTCTGAATAGCAGTCATCATTCTCTGGTTGTAAGATATACATTTACTATGAATATAGCCTTTAGAACCCGAAGGATCATGCCAAAAATTAACCTTGTCCATAAACTTTAATCCAACTTGAACCATTGGTAGAAAATTGCCCCTCTGTTTCATCATATTCCGCTGCACCCAACTACAGTCAGCCTTAGGCACCATGCACCAGAAATTAGCATCCATAACGAGGTAAGTTCTAACCCATGTAGCCCATAAGTTATAATCATAACGCATGAGTTTATCAAATCTCGCTGATAATGCCGCCTTGTTTCAATTCTTTTTGTTCATCACTCCCAATCCACATTTCTCTTTAGAACAGCATACACGTTTGAAGGACACCAGAATCAATTTTATTGAAAAAGGAATTCCATGCCAAAGGAAATGAATGAGGGCTGAATTAATCATATTTAGAAACATCCTGTATCGACTAGAATTTATAAACCACTCAACAAATCAATAAATAGAATATAAAACAATTTTACGTCAATATACAAATACGCACTTATATACACTCAATCTCAATCTAGGCTATTACTAACCCCATCTCTATTAAGTCACGCCACAGAGCCAAGGTTACTACTCAACCTTCAGCTCTGATACCAAATGCAATGGCCCGAATTTCCGTACTATTTGAGTTGACTAAATACACCACACGTCCAACTCAAATTGCACAGAAATACGAATCGGTAAGAGAAAGAAGTTAGAGGATAAGAAGTAGAAAAAAAGAAAAGTTAGAATAGAAGAAAACGAATAATAAAAATGTCACAGCGGAGCGAATTAAATATATTATATAACATTAAATTTGAAATATAAATTAGTAATTATATATGTATACCATCATCAGAACACAACAACTATTTCTGAAACAGTTAAAATCATCTGTTTCCAGATACAGATATATTACAGAGCGGAAAATATGATAGTCTATGGCTAACTGACGAAGCCTCCTACTTCAAACTTATCCAAGTGAATTAGTAAAATCCTGACAATTTGACTACCCGTACAAATTTGGGCACCGAAGAATTTAGGGAAAACTAAACAAAATAAACTCTAGGCCAGTCATGGGATTTGTGTGAGTAAACTCCAAGCATTTGTTTAACTTTCAAAAATCTTTCAAAGGAAAAGATAATCATATGACCGATCCACACATAAACACGGATGGTTTTTATCTTACGATAACCAAAAATATTTTTGATATCAAATCCAGCGATATTATAATAGTGGCTGAATCAAATAAATAGCAATTTAGCGGAACACTTGCATCTCACGCTCCATATATAATATTAAATCAAAAACAATAGGGCGCTAATTGGATATTGGATTTCCAACATGACATGGTATGGGACCACCTTTCGATAGAGTATCTCTAGAGAGGAATACTCTGGGTTCAACAAGAACATCTTGCAACCCGACCACACATGACTGGACACTCATTTAACTTGAGTGTACCGAGCATATTATCACCAACGGTTGTGATCAGCAACCGTTGGCGAAAGCATACAGCAGCAAATAGAATAAGAAGCAAATAAAATTTCTCTAGATCAGGTGATAATATCCCTAACGGGAATGACCCACTTGGCCATGCTGCTTGCCCGATTTCTGTCATTTCCCAGTTGATGAGGCTTGAGGTCACGATTATCTTTCAAGAACATCTTGCCATTATTTACTTTGAATGCCACATCATCATACCTATCCATATACGTTGTCCTGGGATTGGACAAACCGAAGGCACTATCCCATCAATCCATCTTAGGCAATTTCTACATAGGATTTTCGTGTCATCCCTTGCATTTTACTCCATCTTCGATTATCTTCAGCATAAGTTGATTTGTAATGCTTATGCCAATACGAAGTGGTTTTCAGATATTAAATTTGACCCAGGTCTTTCCGTGTTGACAACGGAGGTAAAAAATAAAATAAAACTTTAATAGTTAGTGATTTAACTATAAAAGGAACATCCATACAATCAACGGTCCTATTTCCAAATGGAAATTCTGCGATCAAGCTTCAAACAACACCGGCCCTTATTATATTATCAATTTCAAATTCCCATTTCCCATCTTCAAGATCTTTTCAAAATTCAATTGCGTTTCTCGATTCTTCGAAAACATTCCCAATACCATAATTTCTTTATTCGAGAAAATGGCTACTATCCTAGTTAGTAAACATTTCCATATATCCACAAATTCTTATTTTCTATATTTCAGAAAATATACGTTATTAACGCTGGGAAACATTTCCAATTATCATTTCTTAACTTCTTGTTATCCCAAATCATTTCATTTTCTATATTTAGAAAATATCTCTAATTTATTTGAAATCGTTTCCAGATCCCATTTATTTGAATTTAACCGATGTTATATAAAATATCATTTTTATAATTCAACTCATTAATCCTTCATGAACTAACCGTATCACTATCCAACCCTTATTACTGAACATTAAATGTTCCTCAGTTAATCATGAAGTTTATCAAGTCGGGGTTTAATTACCTCTCAAACCTTAACTGAACAACATTCTTAACTTCGAAACTGTCAAGTACACTCCTTTAAATCCTTAACAGTCATTGCTCACAAAGCCTTCAGATTCAGTTTAAGAATCAACTTGCTTTATGGAAAACATTGATTTTACAGTAGAGTTATAATCCCTACCTCCAAAATACTAAATAAAAAATATAACTTTGATTTATTAATTTGAATAAATAATAAATACTTAAATAATAAAAAATTTATTAAATGGAAAGTAAAAAGTATTTTCCTAAATTTGATATAATCAAATTTCAATAAATAACTCCATTCTGAATATTCTACATTCGATTAACTTTCCGAATTTCGGAATATTTTTATTATTCCATATTTACTCAGATTCCACTTTAAAAATGTTCCATTTCCAAAATATTTGCTTCCATATCGTTATTCACTTTCGAATATGAATATTACTCCTTAATAGGAATCTGGACTTGTTTATCAACTCAACTCAATTTTTTTTTTGAAAATTTCATTTCAGATTTAAATCGAGTTACTTTAAAAATCCGCATCTTTTATATAAATTTTCATTTATAAAAGGGCGACTAACACCTTTTTATTTATATAAAACAATTCCATTTTCGTTTAAAACATATTAACGAGCTATACACTCCATACTTCTGAAATCGACTTTATTTGATTTCTATAATTCGCTACTCATTTTAAAATTCTCATATAAATTAAGACTAAATTATCTCAAAACATATAATTTTATTTACATAGCCATAACATTGAAATAATAGTTTCTTAACATATTATATTTAAATTATAGATTCAACCTAACTAGAGTTTAAATATCTTTCTGAAATAAATCATTTCATTGAGATTCAACATGTTCCAACTTAAAATATAAATCAATGGGATTTTTTCTCAATATATTTTATACTCCAACTTTGGAATAATGTCCATCATTTCTTTCGAACAAAATTTCCCATTTCTTATTCAAATTCCCATTTGTATTCGTTTTTCCAAACTTCAATACATTCCATACATTTCAAATCAAATTTGTTTGATTTTATACTTGCAAATAATATATCAAATCCAAATTTTGTTTTATAACTTCTATTTAGATTTTTCCATAGAATATCACATTTGTTGTTCCAAACACCTATAATCTTGTTTTATATATATATATATATATATATATATATATATATGTATATATATATTGAAAGGCAAGTAGAAACTAACATTAACAATAAAAAGGATTACCAAGTACAAACAAGATTACAATACAAAAACTCAAAAAACACAACAACCCTTATTACGTGACTATATAGAAATGAGAAAAAAATAATAAAGAATTGAAAATAAATCTAGGAAAAAACTCAAAACTATATTCTGTCGGCAACATTACTCAAACGAAGATCCTCCCAAAGATCATAATCCCCATATATGAACTTGCAAGGCTACCAGAATCTTAACTAAACAACCAAACTATTTACACTTTGAAGAGACCATGTAGAGATGCATCACTATTCCAGGAACTATCTAAAGAAAACAAACTAATACTAGTGCCTGAAAAATAGTATTCCAATTACATATAGAACAACATCATATAGGTTTCTTCCTGGTATGCCTTGATGGAAATTTCAAAGAGTTAGGCAGAAATTCCTCCAACGATTGATCAATACCTTGATTTAGAACTCCTCCATCACACTCAACTGCCTTCTTCCTTCTAGCCTGTCACTTTGCATTCTTAGATGCAGCTTTTGAAGGAGCAGAAAAAGATGGAGTGAAGCTAGGAGCAGAATTAGATGGCAGTGGCATGAAAATATGTGAAGGCGGAGTTAACTTTGCATATGGTGATGAACCAGAAAGAACAACCGCAATGTTAGAAGTGGAAGTATGAGCTGTATTTGTATCAATTACAATACCATTGGAGGGTAATACTTTATTACTAAGATCCTCAATATCACCCTCCCAAAATTTCCCTTTTAATCTAGATAACGAAGTAGTTGAATTACCTATTGAGGACGGAATAGTGTTGTCTTGAGAAATAGGAAAATAAGTGGAAGCTTTAGTAGTGGAAGCATGATTTTTAGTAGAAAAAGTTGGTGAGTTATGAACAACATATTGTTTTTCTTTCCCAAAAGAAAGCACGGTCTCTCCATCAAACAAACTGCCAAGTCCGACATCCATACCATCTTTATCAAAGCTACTGTAATTGTCCACTTCTCTATTAATAGTGCCATTATCATCATTGACTATTCCACTAGATTTACCATCTTAGGTACATTCACTTCAATATTAAGACCTTAAGAAGATGGATTACCATTCCTAACCATGGCAATATCCAAACTAGATTGATCCATTGAATTAAAACCATTAGTACTTTCAAAAGATACCCTTCACTGAACCGTTTACCCTAGAATTCAAATTCACATATGTAGTCACTTTTGATTCTTCGTTTGATAAAATATCAAACTAATTATAATTTCTACCATCCTCTACTATAATAACTTCCTACTGCCTAATATTATCCCTCTTTTTCCACCACATTTTCTTTTTCTTAACATTTAACCATTCTCTCAAAGAAGAAGAACTATTCTCTTTATTATACGGCCGACCGCCAACCTTATTGTTCCTGACATGAATACTATCAAAACACCCTTCAAACTGTAGATCATCGTCCATATTATCGTTAGACTTAAAATCACATCCATCTAATTCATGACCAAAAACTTTGCAAAAAGAGAAAATTCTTGGTTTCCAATCATATGTAAATTGAACAGGTGGACATTTGCTTCGTAAACCATCAACTATGATGTTGTTAGGTAGTTCGAAATCACAAGAAACTGAAACCAATGCCTTAGCGTATCTGAATCTATGCAATTTCTCAGCACTAGTATCAAAACAAATAAATTTCCCTACATGATGAACAAGCCAATTAATTAATAATAGAGTCCATAACAACAATGGAATTCTATAAAAATGAATCCACACTGGCACCTTTTTAATCTGTGATTAGGCGTTACCAATATAAGGATCCCATTTCATTACAATGAACATCTTACCCTGAATGAACACCGGATCAGATCTAAGGATCTTATCTTTGTCTTCACTATTTGAGAAAAGGAAGTAAAAACGAATGCCATCATATTTAATATCTACCTAACCAAGAAGCTTCAAATGTCGATGCATGAAATTCACCACAGATAAGTAAGACATGGATCCATCAAAGAAAAAACCCACTAGATGATTTCCCCAAAATTTCAAACCCTCTTGCCTAACCAAATCCGACGACTTCTTTGTCACTCCATCACGTGCAACTTTGAAATGAACAGGTTTAAAAACACCTACATTTCTAGGTAGCGAATTGAAAAGTGACGCATAATCAACTTTTGTAAAAGATGGATAAGAGAATGGGGAAGAATTGAGATTTTCAGAATAAGGAATTGACTTCGAATTATCATGAACTTTGGAACCAAAAAATGAATTTCTTGGATCTGGAAAATTAGGTTCCAGATTATCATTAACGAGTTTTGCAATGGAGGGATTAACGCAAGGAGGAGGGGGATCAAGGGGTTTAGGGGGAGAAGTGCGATGAGGAAGAGGGGGAAAAGCGGCATCAAATGCTGCGTAAGAGGATAGAGCAGAAAGATAAAGAGGATGGAGCAGAATGATCTGACGAATTCACCACTATCGAGGTTCAGAGTTTCTCATGGAGATCAATGCAAGTTATGACACATGTTTCATCTTGTTTATATGTTCTTTATAATTGTTTAAGTTCAAAATTTCATTTCAAATATCGATCTCAAAACCAATATCTTTTTTTTAATATAAATTTAAATTTAAATTTTAGTTTCAATTTATCCAATGATAAATAATTCGCTTAATTTATAAACTGATTCACCTGTTGTTTCATCCATTTAAAACAAGTTATTATTTCAAGTAAATTCGAAATTAAATTCCTATTTTGAAAATAAATTCCCTTTTTAAATCTCCAATTTATTTTCTACATTCGAAAATATCTTTTTCGGTATTTAAATACCAAAATTCTAAGGCCAGGGTGATTCAAACATAACATAGTCAATCATTGGTTATATATATCACATCATACATCACAATCAAGGAAAAAAAATATAAATATTGAGGAATCCAGTTGGATCCCTCCAACCTGTTTCCCTGCATCCAAAGATGTTAATCAACATTAATAATTTTATGTTCTCATCAATTTGAATATAAACAAAAATAATTATCGATCAACGATACAACTATATCAACCATTTTAACCAAACAACCATCACACAACATAAAATTACTATGAATAAATTTAAAACTCGTTTATATAAAATATAAACGAGCCAGAGCTAGTGAGTTTACTCACTATTATGCTTTTATTTTGTTTAAAATCAAACAGGCATTCTACGGAATTCCAATAGCTCTATTCCCAACCGCATGAGTAGATCTCCTTGTTACGGTCCGAATGTATCCAGTAACTTTCACTTCTGTTCACGAATGAACAATATAATTTGTTTTACAAGTTATAACTAAATAAATTTGTTTAAATTATTAATTCACATATTATAATTAGTCACTGTAATTAGTGTATGTTAAGCCTTCTGCAAACCACGTTTTCTTCAAACTCCTTGCTGAAACAAATCCAAATAACTCGATCTCCTCTCTAGAACAACATCAACCCAATCTCAACATATTTGAACCGTTGTTGCTCTCACAATGGACCACCGGAGGATCGGACCTCCACTAGTACGGCTCCGCCTTGGTCCTTCCCCCCATCACCTGTGAGCTCGGGTGCCAACAACACCTGCACCGCCCCAGAAATACACTTAAATGGAAAACCCAGTGACCCCAAAATCTATGGCCATAGGCCATCGATCAACACCTGACCGCCACCACTTGGTTCACTTCCTCCTCCGTCACCAGTCGCCGTAACCCTGCCTCGAACGATGGCCTGACGAACTCCAGGACCCCAAAAGGGTACACATGGTTCCAGCGATACACTGGCCATCACCAGTCATTACTAATGGTTTTAAACCCACCAATCAAAAGTTTCAGGCAAGCTCCACCCATGATCAGAGCCTTGGCAACTCCAGTTGCTTCTCCCAATATGGACATTGAAGTATTCAGCTTCCACAGTGAAAAATGGAATACTGAAATGGAGATTGAATCATATAAAATCGGTAAGGGGGAGAAGCCCTTGATTCAGGAAATTAAATGGATCCAAGACTGAGTTTTATTGTTGTGAATTTGATTTTAAATTGTGGTTTAAAGATCCCGGTTTCCGTTTTCTTCTAAGTTTTTTTTTTCTTTTTTTTCTTTTAAATTTGGAGGAGATCAGCTAAAACCAAAAGTGGCTAAAACCAAAAGAACAAAGGAAGGATAATTGGGTATATAAAAGAGAGGAGTGGCTTCCTGTAGAATCCTTTGGGTAGATTATGTTGGAAGGATTACGTTGGCTTTCAAAGGAAGCTTCCGAATTATTTGATTATTTAAAGATTAGTGTACCACTCTACACCTAATTTCATTCACTTACAGATAGTTATAGACAAAAATAAAAATACTATTTTGTCAAGCGATGTGCCATGATCACAAAAATATAATAATATATACAAGTTAACTTGTATTGTGATATCCCAAAATGCTAATATAGGGTGTAAATTACTTCAAATAAAAAGTTGCTTATTTTTCAAAATAAAAATTACAAAAAAAATTCAATTAAATTATAGCTACATCTCAAAAATCTTGTCCAAATTCAAAACAATATTTAATTATATTAAATAAACCATTATGGCTTATACAAGACTCCACAATGATTTTCTGAAAACTTGATTTGAACATAGCTTACAATCTATAAGACAAAATCTTGATTTTTCACTTCTATTCGAAAGATACTATTTAATACATTCAAACATTTCTTGTTTCAAAGAAATCTGACTAATAATGAATCCTGATATTCAACTGAAGTTGAAAACGTAATATTATGAACTACCGTGACGTTATGAGCTCGTTTTAATTATATTATAAATTATATGTTCAAATTTTTTTTAATAAATGAACTCGTTATTATAACTCAAATATAACTCAATTAAATTACTTAAATTACCCAATTTGCATAATATTTCAAATTCAACTCATTCAAATATTTCAAAACTGAATTTATTATTCCATAATTTATATTAATTAAGTATTCAAAATTATTAAATATAGTCATTTAAATCTCCCAATGAACCTTTTAAATAATTAAATAAATTAATTATCGAGTCACTAAAAATCCAGGTCGTTACAGATCTCCTCTAGGTGTGGTGGCGATTGACAAATATCTTCAACACTTAATCACTTGTGTGGTTTTCCTTGATTCCATGGTGATTTGCATTAGATCTAGTCTTTACAGAGGATTAGCAGAGATTATAGTAGCTTAGACTGAACATGAGAAATCTCTAATGGAGTTTGGAAGAGATTTAATCCATTTGTTGTTGGAGAGAGATGGATTGATCTTGAGAAGCCATGAATGGAGCTTGAAATGAAGTTTAAAGTGTTATAGAAATGAAAATGGTAGCCCTTCGGGGTAGGAATTTCCATCCCCCTTCATGTGTGAATTATGGGGGTATTTATAGGAGGTGTTTGAGTGTACTGTCATAGTCGTAAATATAGGGGTATAGTTGTCAATCCGCACTTTACAGCTGTACACGGGCTGGCATGCGACATGCTTTCTATTCCACGACTTGAATAAAGCAGCATGCCTATAATAACGACATGGTTTGAATGTCCTTCAGCTTGCATGATTTTGGCGGTATGCGGCTTGGACCATACTCTATTCTCATCACTCCACGTGTAAAGTAACGTCATCCCATTTCATATTTTCACACCCAAAAAGGACTCGCATGGATCAAATAGCATGCAACTTGCTTTAAACAACTAGCGACAAATAAATGACATCATTTATTTGGTCCTCACGTCATGAGTTAGCATGAACGGTCCGACAACAAACATGTCTTGACTTCTCACATGACATAAACTATACGCACAGTTCATATTACAAGAATGATCCACGTGATGTTCATTTCTTTCTTATTACCACGCAATGCTTTTTGACTGGTCTACGGCTTGGCATGGATATCTTACAGCTTTAACGACTTAATGGCGCTTCCATGTGGAGATGATTTGGCATGTAGCTAATGACTTGTGAATTGATTCATGTGTGGATAACAACTTGTTTTCTAGCGGTATGAATGCTTTGCAAGGGGCCAACCTGCTTTATATATTCATGCTATGTATACACATTATCATGCCCACTATAATATATAATGACCTGAATGTGACTATCACCATTAAGTCATGAAGGGATCGCATGTATTTATCCTCTGGTCATCAGGATTATATTGTACTTCTCACGTGCTCATTAATTATTTTAGCTTTTCATCCCAACATATATAATATGTTTAGGTGCTTATGAACAAATGGTTTGCTACACGTTAACAACTGTAAGTCATGTCACATTAGAACCATGTCGTGATTTACCAAGCCGTGCTGAAGTCATGTTGTGACATCACGCTGAAATTATGTCGTGAAATCAGATTAACACCATGCTATGAGAACCATTTCTTATACTTGCGCATGGATTTCTTTATGTTGTTGAAGTTTATATATTACAAAAGCTTTTCTATCCACTTCTGGAATATGTGAGTGAGCATGCATCAACGACACATGTTTATGTTATGTCTTTATTTCTCCACAACATGATATGCTCGGACAGGTTGGTTAATGTCGTAAGCATAGCATGACTGATGTCGTTGACACGACATGAATACAATGATATGGTTACATGCCTTATTTAACGGCTTAGTGTCATAACGTCTTACCGAAGGGCGACATGACTTAGATTATCAAACGCATATTTTCATGGATTAACATTTGCCCCTCGGAGTTCATGTTTTTTGCTTATGAAAAATGTAAGCTCCGAAACTTAGACGGTTATGAATCTTTATTTGTTGACCAATGAACTCAATGTTTTGATGGTCTATGAGCACTTGTATTGGATGGATAAGTGTGTTGTCATTGATAATGCCATGCTAGTGTGTGAATGCCTAGTTCTAATTTGGGCTTGAGTGCGCAAAGCAAGTGGAATACGTAATAGATTGGTCGTGACAACCCACATCTGTTAATGCCACTCACAAAAGGAATGCATTAAGTTTCGTGAAGCATTATAGGTAAACAGACATAGAATATTACAAGACAGATATAAATAAGATAGCAGCGGAAATTCAAATTTATTTCAAACACAAGTCATACATTGTGGTCCAAATACCATAAGTCAAAAAAACCATTAAAACAATATAACTTCTATCTTTTACCATCAGAGTACATAAATACTTTAAAGAAAACATAATTCACCAAATAAAAGAGACAAATCCATAGGAGAGATAAGAACTTGAGCCATACTTCGAAAGCAGCTCTAGCAAGATGATAACCGAGTCCTGACTAAGCCGGAGTGTTCCCGCCCTAAGAACCTGGGGGGAGGGGGAAACGGAAGAAAGAAGAGGAAACAAAAAGAATCAGACACAAAGTCAGGTGAGTCTAGTTACTTTTAGTAAGTAAAAAAATAAAAGTAGCATGACAGGTATATAAAGTGGACAAGAGGGATTACTACATAAAAGGCAGGTGTGACAAGGTAGACATGATAAGGTGTATATGCTTCTAAAAATTACTCTGCACTATTAATAGTTTAACCAGAATGAAATGATCCCTTCCACCATAAGGTGGTAGACTTAGGCATACGTCCTAATGTATGCTAACTAATACCCTAATCGATCGGCTCCCTAATCCACGTAGGTACTCTGTGTCGGCCCCGTCGTAGGATGTATCACGTCCTAAAGTGGCAACCCCTCGCTGATATGCATAGCCCCATATCTACAGGTGTCACGTTCTTCTTATCCCCCTCAGCCCGGCTCATGCACGCACATGGCCCGGTCAGTTTGCGTTGCCCACAGCGTCCTCCACGTTTGGATCCCTTACAACCAGTCAGTAAGCGTTCCCTTTCTACGCCCTAGTTCGGAGTTCTCTACTTCATACCTACTCCGGGTTACTGACTGAAATGGGTCCCACACAATATGGTACAAGCTCTCCCCTTTGTCTTGTATCCGGCACTAGGTTTTTACTGACTATGTATACTACTAGGTATCTTTAATTACGTAGCCCTGTTCATTTCTACCAGTTATGGTTACCCTAAAATGTGTCTTTAATTACATAACTATATCATTTTCCACCGGTTATGTATACCACCAGGTGCCTTTAATTCCATAACCCCCATTTGGTTAAGTTATGTGGGCCTATATTTAGATATTACCCACCCATCTCAAATATACTTAACTTAACCCACCCATGGTCCAACACATTTCTTACTTAACCCTAGCTTTAGTTCATACAATCCATATGGATTAGATTAGGCTAAGTAGTCCAATTCATTACCATGTCCATTTATGGTTTGTAATGGGCTAGACCTCCCACATTAGGCCTATAACTTGTGGGTACTGGATATGTCGATCGGGTTCAGGCAGACTTCTTCCATAAGTTGGGCATAACCTCGTGTCATAACCCGATTCGTATTTGCGCACTTAGACCTCTCACATTAGGTTCAACATTAGTGGTTGTTGGATATGCCGGTCGGGTCCGGGCAGACTTCCACCACTAATGCTACCTAACCTCATTTCATAAGTGCAATTACAATTCCTAATTATAATTATTAGACAATTCATTCTTATCAAATTCTTACCTATGTCTTTATAGGTGATTATGTCCCTAATTTCCCCTTTTTGAATTATATGTCCAATTTATAAACATTGCTTAAATTATGCCAATTTTAACCTTTTTCCCCTGTTTCCTAACTAACACATTTGCAAAATTGGCGGGATGCCAAGGCTAGATAATATCCTAGTCATAAACGGTAACCGGGAAAAATAATAGGAATATGACCAAAGTGATTGTTTTAACATAACTTGGCATAAATATAAACTGGCATGGTGATAAGGTGGACATATGAGCATAAATCTGATGAACTTGTAGCAATTACTAGTTCTAACATAACTATGATGCCATAGTGAGCATAGTAAGATCTAAATTAACCACTTAGATGTCCAACTATTCAGATCTAACATAATAGGCATAAGATGATAAACTAAATCTGATTAACAATTTAAATGTCCACACAATTTAGATCCAATAGTATAAAAGTAGATCTATACAATTAGGGTTTATGATTCACTTCATGGAATGTCACAGAAGTTAAACTAGATCTGACTAAATAGAGATTTAAATCCAAATCCAACCAATTAATAATGTCATATAATCACATTTTATGATGATAATCACATTTTATGATGATAGTCACATTTTATGATGGATCTGATATAATCTAGGCATATGAACAATCCAAATAATAGTCGTGACATGTTTACTTTTAAATATTCAAATCTAAAAGGAACTAGCAACTCACAGAGTTTGGATTAAAAAATAGAAGAAGAATGGATCTTGAATCTCTAGATTTGATTAGCAAAGCTGATAGTTGTAGAAGATAACAGATCCAGTTCAGTTCAGTTCAGACACCGGCAGAGTTTGGCCACCATGAATTCTCAATGAAGAAAACAAGAGAAATGACCATGTATATGTAGCTGCCAGCCCCTCTGAAACCGACTGCCACGTTAGCCCTAGGGGTGTCGACACGCCTATAGGTGGGTTGACCCTGGTGTCGACACCCCTGAAGGGGGTCGACCCTGGTATCGACACCCTAGGGGGGTCAACTCCCTAGAGTGCGAAAACTGCTGCCACTTTTTCTTTCTCAAATTCGAATGGTTTTGGATAAAATTCTAACTCATCTCTGACTCATGTGTATATATATAATCTTTTTGCGCGTATACAAACTTATAACCCTCATAACTTCTTCATACGGCGTCCGTTTTACGCAAACCAAATGTCTAATCTTGACCAGAATTTCGGGACCAACGCAATGGCGCAGTCCGTTTTCCTTTATTCTGAATATTAAATTAATTATTATTTAATTAATCCTCTTTTAGTGTCGTTAAAAATACGGGTGTTACATTCTCACCTACTCAAAGGATTTCGTCCCCGAAATCTCTAAGTTGAGAAGAATGCATATCCTACCATCCATCATCCATCTACTCATCCATCAATCACTGGCATCCATTGTCCTTAAAGACTTCTAATGCTTATATGAATATATGCAAAGGTGTGTGTATATGTCTCAATACTAATGCAAAATGCAATGTATGTTAGCGCCATGAATCCAATATGTATACAAATAATACTATTATAACATGTAAGTTCTACATGTGTGCACACTCATTCGTCCAAATGCAACATCTATATGCTAACACATCCATTTCCATCCATAAAAGAAAAGAAAATGCATACACATCCATATGCAGCATGAGAGTGATTGAGCCAATCTAGTGCCTAATGTGTGGTATATGCATCCACAGGCAGCCACTAGCAAACACTTGCATCCACTTGTATCCATCAAACATAACACGCTTCAAACACATGTTTACATCCATAGGATTCCTATCTAAAGGTCGAAATACTATGGGTAAGATGTATTCAAATGATAGAAACAAGCATAGATAAAATTTTGGAAAATGGAGTTAAAAAAATACCCTCAAAAAGAAAAGGGTATGAAGCACCAATCTTGTCTTCGGTCTCCCAAGTCGCATCCTCTGGGTTATCTCCCCACCGAACCTTTAGCAACTTGATCTCTTTATTGCATAGCTTCTTAACTTCTGATCCAAGGATACAGAAAGGAACCCGCCTGATTGTCGCCTCCCGTTCCACTTCTATTTTCTCTAATATACTTGGCTCAACAACTTCCACGGTGTCATGCAAGCACTTCCGCAGATGGGAAACGTGGAAAACATCTTGAACACCGGAGAGATTTTCTGAGAGCTTTACTCTATAGGCCATTTGGACAATCCTCCCGGTTATGGGAAATGGTCCTACAAACCTAGGTTCCAACTTCCCTGCTGATTCGAAGCAAAACATTTTCCTTAGAGGTGATACTTTGACAAAAATTAAGTCTCCCACTTCAAATTCAATGTCAGTCCTTCTCCTGTGCTAATAGGACTTCTACCTATCTTGAGCTGTCTTCATCCGCCGTCGAATAAGATCAATCTTTTCGGACGTTTCCCTAACCATATATGGTCCAAGTAATAATCTTTTTGTAGATTCCCACCAACAAGTTGGTGATTTACAGGGTCGTCCATACAATGCTTTGAAGGGTGCTATGCCGATGCTGGATTGATAGCTGTTGTTGTAGGAAAACTCTACTAAAGGAAGATGCTCTTCCCAAGTCCCTCCGAAGTCTAGAATACATATCCTCAAAAGATCCTCTAGAATTATGTTTACCCTCTCCATCTACTCATTGGTCTGAGGATGATAAGTAGCGCTCAAACACAACAGTGTACCTAATGGTTCTTTCAAGGTCCTCCAAAATTCACTGGTAAAGATGGCGTCACGATTGCTTACGATGCTGGAAGGTACCCCATGAAGACGAACTATCTCACGAATATAAATTGCTACCAACCATAATGCCTTCGTCTTACTCTTAACAGGAATAAAGTGAGCGCACTTAGTGAGTCTATAACCACAACCCAAATACTGGTGTTGCCTTTCTTCGATCTAGGCAAACCATCTATGAAATCCATAAAGATGCCCTTCCATTTCCACTGAGGAACCTCCAAAGGATGAAGTAAACCATCGGGCTTCTTTTGCTCAGCTTTAACTTGCTGGCAAACTAAACTTTGAGAAACAAACTCTGCCACAACTTTCTTCATCCCAGCCCAAAAGAAAACCCTCTACATTTCCCTGTACATCTTATCACCGCCTGGATGAATGGTTATCTTAGAATGGTAGGCTTCTTCTAGAAATGCCTTTATCAAGCTTCCTGTTTTAAGAACATAAAGCCTTATATCTCGTCGCAGCCACCCATTTTCATCTACGGTATATATACTAAGGTGACTAGAAGTCTCCCCTTTTTTGATCTTTTCCATGATGTCTAAAATCTACGGGGTGCCTTGCTACGAAGCTCCTATCTGTCCATAAGAGTTGGTTGTATCTCCAAGGATGCGAACAAATCAGGCAAAATTTCGATGGGGAGGGTCTGAAATCAGAAGTTGATATGAACTCCAGGTTCTTTCTCTCCACAAATAGAGGACTCAAGGCCATCCTCTGCCCACTTAGTGCGTCTGCCACCACAGTGCCCTTGCCATGGGTATAAGAAATCTCAAAATCATAAGAAGCTTGGAACTCGATCCACCGTTGTTTCCTTAAATTGAGATCCTTCTGCCAGAACAGATACTTGAGAGATTTATGATCGGTATATAACTCGAACTTCTCTCCAAGTAAATAATGGCACCACATCTTAAGTGCAGATACTATGGCAGCTAACTCTAGATCATGGGTGGGGTAGTTCTTCTCATGAACTCTCAACTATCTACCCCAAAAACACACTACTTTCTCTTCTTGCATCAGAACCGCACCAAACCCTGTACCACATGCATCGGTGTAAACGGTAAACACCTTACTTCTGGGGCTGTTGTCAGACCTCTCTTCAGTCGTTGTAAATCAACATCACAATCTATGTCCCTTGAAAACGCCAAATTCTTCTTTGTCAGCCTGGTGAGTGGGGTTGATATCTTTACGAAGTCCTTAATGAATTTCCTATAATAACCTGCCAACCCAAGAAAACTTCTCAGCTTAGTTGCATTTTAAGGGATCTTCCAATCTTGCACTGCAACCACATTTGCAGGGTCTACCGCTATCACTTCTTTAGAGACCACGTGCCCTAAGAATCTCAGTTCTTTTCTCCAAAAATGGCATTTTGAGAACTTTGCCTTAAGCTGATGCACACGAAGAGTTTTCAAGACTTCTCTCAACTATTGGGCATGCTCTTCTTCGCTTTTGGAGAAGATCAAGATATCATCAACAAAGACCATGACGAATTTGTTTTGAAACTCCTGAAACACCTAATCATCAAATCAACAAAATAGGCAGGTGCATTCGTCAACCCAAAAGGCATAACTAGCCATTCGAAGAAACCATCTGGAGTCCTAAAAGCGGTCTTATCTATGCTGTCCTCAACCACCCTTAGCTGATGAAACCCCATGGAAAAATCTAACTGAGAAAATATTGAGGCACTAACAAGCTGATCAAATAGATCATCAATCCTCGGGATTGGGTTCCTATTCTTCTTGGCAAGTTTATTCAATTCTCTATAATCAACACACAAACGAAGTGAACCATCTGCCTTAGTTGCGAATACAACTGGAGCACCCCATTTAGATATTCTTCGTCTGATAAATCCTTTCTCAAGTAGCTCCCCTACTTGCTTACTCAGCTCCCTCTTTTCCCTTGGATCCATATGGCACACCGGCAATGCAACTGGCTTTGCATTGTCCACCAAATATATACGAAAGTCAAACTCGCACCTTAGAGGTAAACCACGTACCTCATCAAAAACATCGGAATAATCTCGGACTACTGGAATAGATTGCAAGTCATCGATAGATGCATCAAGAGACTCTAGGAAACTAAGCATAACCGACCCTTGTGGGTCAGAAGAAATCTTGAGGGCCCTCCCATGACAAGTCAGAAGTCTAACGACCCACCTCTCACAATCCAGAATGGCACCATATGTGGTAAGCCAATCCATTCCTAGAATGAACCCATAGCCCATAAACTCGAGAACATTCGCGTCGCACTCAAACTCGACGCCTAACATAGATATCCTCAAACCCCGACAAATCATAGATAAATGAGCCGAACCACCAATGGGGTTTGAGACAACCATGGGATCCACTACCATACTAGTATTTAAGTGCAGAGATTCAACCATAGAACTAGAAATAAATGAATGTGAAGCGCCAGAATCAAAAAGTGTTCTAGTAGGATGATTAGAAAGAGAAATTAAACCTTCCATAGAAATTTTTCTACCCCATCGCGAGGGCATGCACGTGCCCTCCAGAAGTCCCTGTCCTTTAACATTGTCCCTGTGATCCCTGTTTCTTTGGGCACTCTCTAGCGAAGTGTCCGACCTCTCCGCAATTAAAGCAAGTGTTCTTCCTTCTCTTACAGTCTTTGATCAAGTGGCCTTCTTTCCCACAACTGTGACATTTCCTCTTTTCCTTGACCTTGCCATTCTTTCCACCTTTCTTCAGCTGTTATTGTTGTTGTTGTCCCTTCTTGGGCCACACCTTTTTATTTTGCGTTGTTTCCTCAACTTTTACTTCCTCCTTTTCTCCCTTGTCTTCCTCATGCATTAGGGTCATATCGACAAGATCTTCAAAGGTGGCACCCATTGGAATATGGGACATGGCTAACCAATGAAGGGGTTCATTTAGCCCTTTAGCAAACCGCAAAGCCTTTTTGTGGGATGTACCCACCAGCTCTAACCCGAACCTTGCTAGTTGGTTGAATTTGTTCACATACTCGTTCATCGTCAAATTTCCTTGTTTGAGTGCTAAGAACCTCTCCATCTGCATGTTTCTCTCAGCTTGGGAGAGAAATTTCACTTCAAATCTTTATCTAAAATCTTCCAAGTTTCCACCGGACTCCAGCTTGGGTAACTTCCCACCAAAATGAGGCTTCGTCTTTCAGTAGCCACGCAGCTAACTGGATCTTCCTTCTATCCTCTACTTCAAAGATTACGAACAAGTCCTCAGTCTCCTTGAGCCAGTTCCGCGCTTCTACGAATGTCTCATTCCCATGGAATGGCATCCCTCCCATAGAACGGAAGTCCTTGCAGATCTTAGAGAAATTATCTGCTCTTGGAGGAGGAGGAGTGTAATGGCGCGTTTTGTAATGTATAATAATTAAGTTATTTAATTATTTAAATAACGAATATTTTAAATAAACGATAGTGAACGTATAATTATAATATAATTAAAACCGAGTGCGTAACGACACGGCAGTTCGCTGTTTGGCGATTTGAACTTCAACTGAGTATACAGGGTTCGTTTTAAATCGGATTCCTGTGAAACAAGAAACGTGTGGAGCTGGTGGAGTATATCTTTCTAGTGGAAGAGAAAGATCGGGATTTCGTCGTGTAGATTTGGAGTTATGTCCAAATCAAATTCTCAGAAGTGCAGCGCCCTGACCATAACGATTTAAATATATGTTTATATAAGGATTTAAATAGAAATCGAACATCGATATAACTCTGACGATGTAATATCGAGTTAGAAATAAATATAGGATTTATCCTGAGCTGTATGGTATTCCACTGTGAGTATAGACGAGAATATTTATTTTTAAATATTTATTTTTATTTATTTTTATTTATTTTTATTTATATTTATATATTTAAATAGGTTATTTAGAGCGTTAAAAATAGCCACTTTTTCATACGAAGTCGGAATTCGACGAAACCAGTTTTGTTGGATCCGCAATGTCAAATAGTTGTTAGATTCCAAGTTTCGTGATTTTTAGAGTCACTGTGTGACCGTACGGATTTTTAGAGTGTAAAACAGTCAGTATTTTGACAGTTAAAAATATGCTGCGTAAGCATACGGAGTCGGAATTCGACGAAACCAGTTTCGTTGGGACCATAATGTCGAACTCTAGCTACATGTCCAGTTTGGTGATTTTTGGGTATCGTACGTAGTCGTAGAGATTTTTAAGGACCGCAAACAAGTATTTAATCGAGAAAATAAAGTAAATAAAACCAAAATAAAATATCCCAATATTTTCTTGGGTAATTGGAGGGCCACGCAACACCTCTTCCCAACCATAATTTCTACCTACCCTTATACAATATATATACACACGTTATGAACAACACAGCAAACATTTTTCCACAAAGAAAAATCCAAAACAAAATCCACAAATCTCCATAAATCCTGAAACTAAACTCGTTGAATCCAGCGTCCGAAGAGCTTCGCACGGATGCTATCCATGTTAGGTGCGACGGGGATTTCTCGAGTTTGAATTCGACACAGTGAACCTAGGGTTCACGGTCCCGAAACACTTCGAGCTGAAAATCGCGAGTTGGAGGTGATAATTGTGTTCAGGAGATCAACTAGCACCTAGTCAAAGCTTTTGAGGGGGAACCGTGACCTTTTCCGTCGATGCCATCGCTGGGAACGGCGGATTCGCGACACTCAGATGGCCATCGAGCTGAGAGAAAGGTACATGGAGAGAAAGAGGAGAAGAAGAGAAGATTTGTGGTGGTATTCTCGTTGAGGTCGGTGGAGAGGTGGACGATGTAGTGGCGGTCAATGGTGGCCATTTTCGTTGTTTTTGGGTTTACTGGAGAAATCGTGGTTTGGAGGAGAAGAGGAGTAAAGGGAGCGGACGGGTTTTAAAGCAGATGGGCTTGGGAGATTTGAAGTGGGCCGGTTTTGTTGTGGTGAGGCCAATTTAGTTTTATAATTAAGTTAACTTTAAATTTAAATATCGTATCAACTTGTAACGTAAATGTCTTGGTCATACGAAGTCAGATCGACGAGCCGTAAGTTGCGTTGGGACCGTACGGACGAGAGCTCCACAATGGAACTGGCCATAAGTCAATTGGAGCTAGTTACAATTTATGGAGAAATAAATTGTCCATCGAAATCAAATAACGCAAACCGTTATTTACGGCTAACGCGCAAATGTGAGTAAATCTCACTAACTCTGAACAGTTTATAATTTCATGTTGTATTGTTAGGACTGTTAAAATTTTCTGTTTGACTATGTGTTGATTGTTTGATTGAACTGCTAGTCAGTTAGTTAAATTTCTATATTGATTCTGTTTAACAGAATATATCATATGGAACTGAAAGTGATGTTATCTATATTGTCTAACATCTGTGATGCAGGGAAACAGGTTGGAGGAATCCAACTGGATTCCTCAACAGTTATTTTTACTGTGATTTATATATCGTGACATATAACGTGATGTATATAATCCGTTGTGATTATGCGTGTTTGGACAAATATTCACCGTTGTTAGATGATGTGTTAAAAACCATAAGTTAACCAAAGCGAGTTAGTCGAGTTAAACAAAGTAATTGGTTAGGTTAACCAAAGCTAAGGTAGTCGAGTTAAACAAAGTAATTGGTTAAGTAAATCAAAGCAAGTTAGTCGAGTTAAACAAAGTAATTGGTTAGGTTAACCAAAGTAAGTTAGTTAAGTTAAACTAAGTGATAAATCGATGTGAATTAGTTAAGTTAAACTAAGTGGTTAATCGAAGTAAATTAGTTAAGTTAACTAAGTGGTTAATCGAAGTGAATTAGTTGAGTTAAACTAAGTGAATCGGTTAGAGTTAATCAACGTGAATTAGCTAAGTTAAACTAAGTGGATTTGTTCAGTTAATCAAGACGAGTTAACCAGTTAGGTTAAACCAGTAGAGTTAACTAGTTGAGTTAACCAGTTAGAGTTAACCAGTTAGGTTAAACCAGTTGAGTTGACCAGTTAGAGTTAACCAGTTAGAGTTAATCTGTTAGAGTTAACCAGTTGAGTTAACCAGTTAGAGTTTACCAGTTAGAGTTGACCAGTTAGAGTTGACCAGTTAGAGTTGACCAGTTAGAGTTGACCAGTTAGAGTTGATCAGTTAGAGTTATCCGAAGTAGAGTTATCGAATATAGTGTATTCGAAAGAAGAGAAATCGAATATAGTTTATTCGAGTGGAGAAATCAAATGTTATTCATTTGAGAAGAGTTATCGAATATAGTTTATTCGAGTGGAGAAATCAAATGTTATTCATTTGAGAAGAGTTATCGAATATAGTTTATTCGAGTGGAGAAATCAAATGTGATTCATTTGAGAAGAGTTATCGAATATTATTTATTCGAAGAGTAGTTATCGAATATTGGTTATTCGAAGTTAGCTAATCTAAAGGAGTTATTCGAAGTTAGTTAATCCAAAGGAGTTATTCGAAGTTAGTTAATCCAAAGGAGTTATTCGAAGTTAGTTAATCCAAAGGAGCTATTCGAAGTTAGTTAATCCGAAGGAGTTAATCGAAGAGTTAATCCAAAGGAGTTAATCGAAGAGTTAATCCGAAGGAGTTAGTCGAAGAGTTAATCCAAAGGAGTTATTCGAAGTTAGTTAATCCAAAGGAGTTATTCGAAGTTAGTTAATCCAAAGGAGTTATTCGAAGTTAGTTAATCCGAAGGAGTTAATCGAAGAGTTAATCCGAAGGAGTTAATCGAAGAGTTAATCCGAAGGAGTTAGTCGAAGAGTTAATCCGAAGGAGTTATTCGAAGTTAGTTAATCCAAAGGAGTTATTCGAAGTTAGTTAATCCGAAGGAGTTAGTCGAAGAGTTAATCCAAAGGAGTTATTCGAAGAGTTAATCCAAAGGAGTTAGTCGAAGAGTTAATCGAATATAGTTATTCAAAAGAAAGTGTTAATCGAATATAGTTTATTCGAGTAAAGTTAAAAGAGTTAATCGAATATAATTTATTCGAATAGAGTTAGAGAAGTTAATCGAATATAGTTTATTCGAATAGTGTTGGAGGAGATATCGAATATAGTTTATTCGATAGGATAGAAGTGAATATAATTTATCAAATAGTGGAATCGATTAGAGTTGAGTTAATCGATTTGGGTTAAGTTAAGAAATCAAGTTGAGATAATCGAGTTAAGAAAATCAAGCTGAGTTAATCGAATAAGTTATTCGATAAGAGTAAATCCATTTAAGTTAAATCGGATGTTAGTTATTCGATAAGAATTGACACATTTAAGAAAATCGAATATTTGTTATTTGATAAGAGTTAATGAAATAGAGCCAAACAAGAAGAGTTATTCGGATATTGGTTATTCGATAGGAGTTAATCGAAATAGAGTTTATCGAATATCAGTTATTAAAAAGGGAGAGTTAATCGAATAGAGATTACTCGAAAGAGAGTTATACGTCGAATTCGATTATAGCGAATTCGGGAAAGTACTATTTACTTTCCAGGGTTTAAATCAAGATTTAGTTATTGATTTAGAAATTAGGTGTCTGTTAAATTATTCGAGTTAGGAGATAAAGTTATAATTTAGGTTAGATATTGCAGAAGTAGGAATTATAACGTTATAGTTATAATCAAACGTTGCCATATAAGAAGTAGATTCGTAACCTGAATCCGAGAATTTGCGTAAACAGATGATTGGAAAAAGTGAGTGACGAGCTTCATCTATTTCACAGTAAAGGACGTTGTTCAATTAAGGTCTGAGAGGTAATTATACCCCAACTTGATTGACTTCAGAATTGACAAAGGAATAGTTGTGGTTCGATAGGAAAGGTTGATTTGAAATATAGTTAAGTAATAAGCGATTAATGGATTAAGCGTAACGATGTTTTATACAACGTTCATTGCAAATCCGTAAATGAGTTTTGGAAACGTTTTCCAAATATAGTCAGATATGTTTTCTAAACATAGAAAATGAAATGTTTTCATGATAAGAATTTAAGAAATAGAGTTAAGCAAATTCAGAAACTAACTGGAGAGGGTAAGTTGAACGGTTTTCTAAGTGACGATCTGATGTTGGTTTCGACCTTCCGGATTGATACTTAGAGAATTGTTCTCATACTAGTTACAGTTAGGGACTGATAGTTGCGAAATAATAGTGATGTGAAAATAAGCTATGGAAATGTTTTTCAATGATTAATAACATATATTTTCTAAATATATGAAATAAGGAAATATGAACATATGATGATTGATCGATCGAATTTCCATTTGGAAATAAGATCGTTGTTTGTACACCGACATGTTTTAATTTGATAGTTGAATCACAGACTATCAAAGTTTTTACCATTTTAACGTTATTAATATGGAGAGACCGGTTGGATTATTATCCAAAGAACCACTCTGTATCGGCATAAGCGTTGCGAGCAATATATGCCAAAGATAAATTGAAGACGGAGTAAAGTGCAAGGGCTGTTGTATAAGTCTTAGATAACAGTGACTAAGATGGATATACTGAATAGTGCCTTCGGTTTGTCCAGTCCCAGGACAACGTATATGGAAGAAGGTCTGACAGAGTATATCCAATGGATCGCGTAAGTTGATCTGTTCAAACGTATTCACGTTTGGTGGCGGAGGAATTCGTTTCTCTTAGCTATATACCCGTGTTATTTTTGGATAAGTCAATTTGTGATTTGGCGGGTATGACGATGTGGCATTCAAAGTGAATGGTGATCAGATGTTCTGAAGATAGACGTAGCTTCTAGCCTCACACCGGGAAGTAACAAAAGTTGGGCTAGGCAGCATGGCTAGTTGGGTCATCCCCAAGCAGGGTGTATTGTCACCGATCTAGAGAATATTCATATTTATGCTTCTTTTTGATTCTGTATCTTCGGATGACGGTTTGATGGCCTACAACCGTGGTGGCAATATATTCGCGACACTCAAGCTAAATGAGTGAGCGGTCATGTGTGGCCGGGTTGCAAGACGTTCTTGTTGAACCCTGAGTGTATCACCTCTAGAGTACACTATTCAGAAGGTGCTCCCATACCTTGTCTGTTGGAATCCATTCTCCGATAAGCGCCCTGCGGTTTATGATTTTATACTATGTATGTAGAACGTGAGATGCAAGCGTTTCTGCTAGATTGATACCTATTTGTACTTAGACATTATTATAATATCACAATGATATTGCTTGTCAAAGTTGTTCAGATACTCATAAGGGAAAAACCCGTTCCGTATTCACGGCGTGGTCTTATGAGATATCCTATACCTGTTTTAAACTATTTTACTCATACCAGTCCCATGACTGACCCGGAGTTTACTTTGTTGCTTTCCCTAAACTCTTGGGTGCCTAAATTTGTACGGGCAGTCAAGTAGTCGGGATTTACAGATATACTTGGAGAGCTTGGAGCAGGAGGCTGCAAGATTTTATAGCTATAGTTATTTCCGCTGTGTTGTAAGTGTTGTACTCTGATAAGTGCTATTGTATATATATAACTGTTTACTTCAAAGTTATGTTATATATTATATGTGATTCGTTCCGCTGTGAGATTCTTGTTACTCTGATGATTCTGATGTCCTTCTTCTTCTTCTATTCTATTAGTTCTATCTTTTCTTTCTCACCTTCTAAATTCTTTCACTAACGTCTCGGAATTTTCGACTCTCGAGGAGTCGAAAATTTCCAGCCGTTACAGTTGGTATCAGAGCTTAAGTTAAGTGATTACCTTGGCTCTGTGGCATAACTCGATAGAGATGGGATTAGTAATATCCTAGATTGAGTTTGAGTGTATATATATGAGTGCGTATTTGTATTTGATATAAAAATGGTTTTATATTGTGGAGATTCATTGGCTGAGTTGTTTATGAGTTCTGGTCGATCAGTTTGATCCACTGTATCGGTAGGAGTAAATAAACACTCAAATACGATGGGTCGTCACGATATGTTTTGAAAGAGGGTAAGTGAATTTAACTTTACCCAAAGTATATTTTAATATAGAGATATATTTACATATATCAAAATTTTAATATATTAGATATATTGGTTGTAATTATGATCGAGTAAGATTATATAGTGAAAGGGTTATACATAACAAACAGAATTCATATAAGTGAAATCAGATGAGTAAATCTGAATTTAAATCAAAATTTGGAATTAAAATAAGGAAATTTTAAGTTCCTGGGAGATTTTGAAAAGGTTTTTCAATTTGAAATAAAAATAGTATTGAACTCACCTGGATGACTGGAAAATAATTCCGAGGATGGATCGATACATCGTCGGTGTAATTTTCGAGTTTCTAAGTGGCGGATTACTACCAATGGTTTTGTTTTCAAATGGTGTTGAGGAAAACAAGTTGTTTAGAAATTGAAAAGTTTTGAATTGGTGTTAGGATTTGAAATTGATTTGAAATTAAACCCAGGAATTTAAATCTAGAAATTTAAAATTTAACTTGTTAAGGTGAATGAATCAAGATGGTAAAAACAAATAGTAAATTAAAATTTAACTTGAACCAAGTTAAATAAATCGGGATTCGGTTAGAAAATAATCTGGATTGGAATTAAGTTGATGGGTTAAGAGTTTGAAATCTGATATTGGAGTTTGAATAGAACTTGACTTGGATAGAACCAAGTGTTTGAGTTGAAGGTTGGATTGAGATGACATTGGTATATGTTGGGTTGATAACAGGTGGAAGTGATAAGAGTTGATATGCCCGACAAAAAGGTACAAGTTTATATTTTGTATAAGCATGAGATTTATGAACCGAATTGGCAAGCCGCTTGGCTGTTTGATCTTCTTTTGGGTTGAAGAAGGCCTAGAGAGGCGAGTTGGAGTTTGAGATATTGACCAGTACAAAGGAGGTGCTGGCGAAATTTTTCGAAAATTCCAGGCGTTAGAACATTCTCATGATTTATGAAAATTCAGTTAGCCAGAATGAATTAATAATTTAATTGAAAATTTAATGGTTCAGTTGAAACTGGAGTTGAGAAGTAAACTAAAAGATATTTGAATCTAGTTAGTAAAGTTGGTAGCATTTTCCTAGCTTAGCAATTTCGAGGACGAAATTATTTTAAGGGGGGAAGTCTGTAATGGCGCGTTTTGTAAGGTATAATAATTAAGTTATTTAATTATTTAAATAACGAATATTTTAAATAAACGATAGTTGAACGTATAATTATAATATAATTAAAACCGAGTGCGTAACGACACGGCAGTTCGCTGTTTGGCGATTTGAACTTCAACTGAGTATACAGGGTTCGTTTTAAATCGGATTCCTGTGAAACAAGAAACGTGTGGAGCTGGTGGAGTATATCTTTCTAGTGGAAGAGAAAGATCGGGATTTCGTCGTGTAGATTTGGAGTTATGTCCAAATCAAATTCTCAGAAGTGCAGCGCCCTGACCATAACGATTTAAATATAGGTTTATATAAGGATTTAAATAGAAATCGAACATCGATATAACTCTGACGATGTAATATCGAGTTAGAAATAAATATAGGATTTATCCTGAGCTGTATGGTATTCCACTGTGAGTATAGACGAGAATATTTATTTTTAAATATTTATTTTTATTTATATTTAATTATATTTATATATTTAAATAGGTTATTTAAAGCGTTAAAAATAGCCACTTTTGCATACGAAGTCGGAATTCGACGAAACCAGTTTTGTTGGATCCGCAATGTCAAATAGTTGTTAGATTCCAAGTTTCGTGATTTTTAGAGTCACTGTGTGACCGTACAGATTTTTAGAGTGTAAAACAGTCAGTATTTTGACAGTTAAAAATATGCTGCGTAAGCATACGGAGTCGGAATTCGACGAAACCAGTTTTGTTGGGACCGTAATGTCGAACTCTAGCTACATGTCCAGTTTGGTGATTTTTGGGTATCGTACGTAGTCGTAGAGATTTTTAAGGACCGCAAACAAGTATTTAATCGAGAAAATAAAGTAAATAAAACCAAAATAAAATATCCCAATATTTTCTTGGGTAATTGGAGGGCCACGCAGCACCTCTTCCCAACCATAATTTCTACCTACCCTTATACAATATATATACACACGTTATGAACAACACAGCAAACATTTTTCCACAAAGAAAAATCCAAAACAAAATCCACAAATCTCCATAAATCCTGAAACTAAACTCGTTGAATCTAGCGTCCGAAGAGCTTCGCACGGATGCTATCCATGTTAGGTGCGACGGGGATTTCTCGAGTTTGAATTCGACACAGTGAACCTAGGGTTCACGGTCCCGAAACACTTCGAGCTGAAAATCGCGAGTTGGAGGTGATAATTGTGTCCAGGAGATCAACTAGCACCTAGTCAAAGCTTTTGAGGGGGAACCGTGACCTTTTCCCTCGATGCCATCGCTGGGAACGGCGGATTCGCGACACTCAGATGGCCATCGAGCTGGGAGAAAGGTACATGGAGAGAAAGAGGAGAAGAAGAGAAGATTTGTGGTGGTATTCTCGTTGAGGTCGGTGGAGAGGTGGACGATGTAGTGGCGGTCAACGGTGGCCATTTTCGTTGTTTTTGGGTTTACTGGAGAAATCGTGGTTTGGAGGAGAAGAGGAGTAAAGGGAGCGGACGGGTTTTAAAGCAGATGGGCTTGGGAGATTTGAAGTGGGCCGGTTTTGTTGTGGTGAGGCCCATTTAGTTTTATAATTAAGTTAACTTTAAATTTAAATATCGTATCAACTTGTAACGTAAATATCTTGGTCATACGAAGTCAGATTGACGAGCCGTAAGTTGCATTGGGACCGTATGGACGAGAGCTCCACAATGGAACTGGCCGCAAGTCAATTGGAGCTAGTTACAATTTATGGCGAAATAAATTGTCCATCGAAATCAAATAACGCAAACCGTTATTTACGGCTAACGCGCAAATGTGAGTAAATCTCACTAACTCTGAACAGTTTATAATTTCATGTTGTATTGTTAGGACTGTTAAAATTGTCTGTTTGACTATGTGTTGATTGTTTGATTGAACTGCTAGTCAGTTAGTTAAATTTCTATATTGATTCTGTTTAACAGAATATATCATATGGAACTGAAAGTGATGTTATCTATATTGTCTAACATCTGTGATGCAGGGAAACAGGTTGGAGGAATCCAACTGGATTCCTCAACAGTTATTTTTACTGTGATTTATATATTGTGACATATAACGTGATGTATATAATCCGTTGTGATTATGCGTGTTTGGACAAATATTCACCGTTGTTAGATGATGTGTTAAAAACCATAAGTTAACCAAAGCGAGTTAGTCGAGTTAAACAAAGTAATTGGTTAGGTTAACCAAAGCAAAGTTAGTCGAGTTAAACAAAGTAATTGGTTAAGTAAATCAAAGCAAGTTAGTCGAGTTAAACAAAGTAATTGGTTAGGTTAACCAAAGTAAGTTAGTTAAGTTAAACTAAGTGATAAATCGATGTGAATTAGTTAAGTTAAACTAAGTGGTTAATCGAAGTAAATTAGTTAAGTTAACTAAGTGGTTAATCGAAGTGAATTAGTTGAGTTAAACTAAGTGAATCGGTTAGAGTTAATCAACGTGAATTAGCTAAGTTAAACTAAGTGGATTTGTTCAGTTAATCAAGACGAGTTAACCAGTTAGGTTAAACCAGTAGAGTTAACTAGTTGAGTTAACCAGTTAGAGTTAACCAGTTAGGTTAAACCAGTTGAGTTGACCAGTTAGAGTTAACCAGTTAGAGTTAATCTATTAGAGTTAACCAGTTGAGTTAACCAGTTAGAGTTTACCAGTTAGAGTTGACCAGTTAGAGTTGACCAGTTAGAGTTGACCAGTTAGAGTTGACCAGTTAGAGTTGATTATTTAGAGTTATCCGAAGTAGAGTTATCGAATATAGTGTATTCGAGAGAAGAGAAATCGAATATAGTTTATTCGACTGGAGAAATCAAATGTTATTCATTTGAGAAGAGTTATCGAATATAGTTTATTCGAGTGGAGAAATCAAATGTTATTCATTTGAGAAGAGTTATCGAATATAGTTTATTCGAGTGGAGAAATCAAATGTGATTCATTTGAGAAGAGTTATCGAATATTATTTATTCGAAGAGTAGTTATCGAATATTGGTTTTTCGAAGTTAGTTAATCTAAAGGAGTTATTCGAAGTTAGTTAATCCAAAGGTGTTATTCGAAGTTAGTTAATCCAAAGGAGTTATTCGAAGTTAGTTAATCCAAAGGAGTTATTCGAAGTTAGTTAATCCGAAGGAGTTAATCCGAAGGAGTTAATCGAAGAGTTAATTCGAAGGAGTTAGTCGAAGAGTTAATCCAAAGGAGTTATTCGAAGTTAGTTAATCCAAAGGAGTTATTCGAAGTTAGTTAATCCAAAGGAGTTATTCGAAGTTAGTTAATCCAAAGGAGTTATTCGAAGTTAGTTAATCCGAAGGAGTTAATCGAAGAGTTAATCCGAAGGAGTTAATCGAAGAGTTAATCCGAAGGAGTTAGTCGAAGAGTTAATCCAAAGGAGTTATTCGAAGTTAGTTAATCCAAAGGAGTTATTCGAAGTTAGTTAATCCGAAGGAGTTAGTCGAAGAGTTAATCCAAAGGAGTTATTCGAAGAGTTAATCCAAAGGAGTTAGCCGAAGAGTTAATCGAATATAGTTATTCAAAAGAAAGTGTTAATCGAATATAGTTTATTCGAGTAAAGTTAAAAGAGTTAATCGAATATAATTTATTCGAATAGAGTTAGAGAAGTTAATCGAATATAGTTTATTCGAATAGTGTTGGAGGAGATATCGAATATAGTTTATTCGATAGGATAGAAGTGAATATAATTTATCAAATAGTGTAATCGATTAGAGTTGAGTTAATCGATTTGGGTTAAGTTAAGAAATCGAGTTGAGATAATCGAGTTAAGAAAATCAAGCTGAGTTAATCGAATAAGTTATTCGATAAGAGTAAATCCATTTAAGTTAAATCGGATGTTAGTTATTCGATAAGAATTGACACATTTAAGAAAATCGAATATTTGTTATTTGATAAGAGTTAATGAAATAGAGCCAACCAAGAAGAGTTATTCGGATATTGGTTATTCGATAGTAGTTAATCGAAATAGAGTTTATTGAATATCAGTTATTAAAAAGGGAGAGTTAATCGAATAGAGATTACTCGAAAGAGAGTTATACGTCGAATTCGATTATAGCGAATTCGGGAAAGTACTATTTACTTTCCAGGGTTTAAATCAAGATTTAGTTATTGATTTAGAAATTAGGTGTCTGTTAAATTATTCGAGTTAGGAGATAAAGTTATAATTTAGGTTAGATATTGCAGAAGTAGGAATTATAACGTTATAGTTATAATCAAACGTCGTCATATAAGAAGTAGATTCGTAACCTGAATCCGAGAATTTGCGTAAACAGATGATTGGAAAAGTGAGTGACGAGCTTCATCTATTTCACAGTAAAGGATGTTGTTCAATTAAGGTCTGAGAGGTAATTATACCCCAACTTGATTGACTTCAGAATTGACAAAGGAATAGTTGTGGTTCGATAGGAAAGGTTGATTTGAAATATAGTTAAGTAATAAGCGATTAATGGATTAAGCGTAACGATGTTTTATACAACGTTCATTGCAAATCCGTAAATGAGTTTTGGAAACGTTTTCCAAATATAGTCAGATATGTTTTCTAAACATAGAAAATGAAATGTTTTCATGATAAGAATTTAAGAAATAGAGTTAAGCAAATTCAGAAACTAACTGGAGAGGGTAAGTTGAACGGTTTTCTAAGTGACGATCTGATGTTGGTTTCGACCTTCCGGATTGATACTTAGAGAATTTTTCTCATACTAGTTACAGTTAGGGACTGATAGTTACGAAATAATAGTGATGTGAAAATAAGCTATGGAAATGTTTTCCAATGATTAATAACATATATTTTCTAAATATATGAAATAAGGAAATATGAACATATGATGATTGATCGATCGAATTTCCATTTGGAAATAAGATCGTTGTTTGTACACCGACATGTTTTAATTTGATAGTTGAATCACAGACTATCAAAGTTTTTACCATTTTAACGTTGTTAATATGGAGAGACCGGTTGGATTATTATCCAAAGAACCACTCTGTATCGGCATAAGCGTTGCGAGCAATATATGCCAAAGATAAATTGAAGACGGAGTAAAGTGCAAGGGCTGTTGTATAAGTCTTAGATAACAGTGACTAAGATGGATATACTGAATAGTGCCTTCGGTTTGTCCAGTCCCAGGACAACGTATATGGAAGAAGGTCTGACAGAGTATATCCAATGGATCGCGTAAGTTGATCTGTTCAAACGTATTCACGTTTGGTGGCGGAGGAATTCGTTTCTCTTAGCTATATACCCGTGTTATTTTTGGATAAGTCAATTTGTGATTTGGCGGGTATGACGATGTGGCATTCAAAGTGAATGGTGATCAGATGTTCTGAAGATAGACGTAGCTTCTAGCCTCACACCGGGAAGTAACAAAAGTTGGGCTAGGCAGCATGGCTAGTTGGGCCATCCCCAAGCAGGGTGTATTGTCACCGATCTAGAGAATATTCATATTTATACTTCTTTTTGATTCTGTATCTTCGGATGACGGTTTGATGGCCTACAACCGTGGTGGCAATATATTCGCGACACTCAAGCTAAATGAGTGAGCGGTCATGTGTGGCCGGGTTGCAAGACGTTCTTGTTGAACCCTGAGTGTATCACCTCTAGAGTACACTATTCAGAAGGTGCTCCCATACCTTGTCTGTTGGAATCCATTCTCCGATAAGCGCCCTGCGGTTTATGATTTTATACTATGTATGTAGAACGTGAGATGCAAGCGTTTCTGCTAGATTGATACCTATTTGTACTTAGACATTATTATAATATCACAATGATATTGCTTGTCAAAGTTGTTCAGATACTCATAAGGGAAAAACCCGTTCCGTATTCACGGCGTGGTCTTATGAGATATCCTATACCTGTTTTAAACTATTTTACTCATACCAGTCCCATGACTGACCCGGAGTTTACTTTGTTGTTTTCCCTAAACTCTTGGGTGCCTAAATTTGTACGGGCAGTCAAGTAGTCGGGATTTACAGATATACTTGGAGAGCTTGGAGCAGGAGGCTGCAAGATTTTATAGCTATAGTTATTTCCGCTGTGTTGTAAGTGTTGTACTCTGATAAGTGCTATTGTATATATATATAACTGTTTACTTCAAAGTTATGTTATATATTATATGTGATTCGTTCCGCTGTGAGATTCGTGTTACTCTGATGATTCTGATGTCCTTCTTCTTCTTCTATTCTATTAGTTCTATCTTTTCTTTCTCACCTTCTAAATTCTTTCACTAACGTCTCGGAATTTTCGACTCTCGAGGAGTCGAAAATTTCCAGCCGTTACAAGGAGGAGGAGGAATGACTGGTGCAGCTGGTGGAGGAACGTTTCCTTGGCCTTTGGCAGGCGGCGTGGCCTCCATATACTTATAGAACCATCTGGGGATCGTGATGCCCTTCGGGATATTAGGAATGTTTGGTTCCCCAGACATGCTGAAAAGAAAAAGGGAAGAGATTTAGGCAAACTATCGAAGGATATTACATATGGATTTTTGGGGAATGTTTTTCAAAACAGACTTTTGTTTTTGAAAATGCTTTCTTTTAAAACCTTTTTGAAAATAGTTATCAAAAACTTCATCCAATCTGGTAAACTTCAGCTCTGATACCAAGTGTGACACCCCACGTCTGTTAATGTCACTCACATACGGAATGCATTAAGCTTCGTGAAGCATTATAGGTAAACAGACACGGAATATTACAAGACATATATAAATAAGAAAGCAGCGGAAATTCAAATTTATTTCAAACACAAATCATACATTGTGGTCCAAATACCATAAGTCACAAAAACCATTCAAACAATATTACTTCTGTCTTTTACCATCAGAGTACATAAATACCTAATAGAAAACAAAATTCCCCAAATAAAAGAGACAAATTCATAGTAGAGATAAGAATTTGAATCATGCTTCGAAAGCAGCTCTAGCAAGATGATAACTAAGTCCTGACTAAGCCGTAGTGTTCCCGCCCTGAGAACCTGGGAGGGGGGAACGGAAGAAAGAAGTGAAAACAAAAATGGTCAGGCATAAAGTCTGGCGAGTCTAGTTACTTTTAGCAAGTAAATAAATAAAAGTAGGATAACAGGCATATAAAGTGGACAAGAGGGATTACTACATAAAAGGCAGGTGTGAAAAGGTAGACAGGATAAGCTGTATATGCTTCTAATAATTACTCCGCACTATTACTAGTATAACCAGAATGAAATGATCTCTTCCACTATAAGGTGGTAGACTTAGGCATATGTCCAAATGTATCCTAACTACTACCCTAATCGATCGACCTCCTAATCCGCGTAGATACTTGGTGTCGGCCCCACCGTATGATGTATCACGTCATAAAGTGGCAACCCCTCACTGATATGCACAGCCCATATCTACAGGTGTCACGGTCGTCCTATCCCCCTCTTCCCAGCTCATGCACGCACATGGCCCGTCGGTTTGCACCGCCCACATCATCCTCCACATTGTGATCTCTTATAATCAGTCAGTAAGCGTGCCCCTTCTCTGCCCTAGTTCGGAGTTCTCTACTTGATACCTACTCCAGGTTATTGACTGAAATGAGTCTCACACAATATGATACAAGCTCTCCCCTTTGTCTTGTACCCCCACCAGGTTTTTACTAACTATGTATACCACTAGATATCTTTAATTACATACCCCTATTCATTTCTACCAGTTATGCTTACCCAAAAAAGTTTCTTTAATTACATAACTTTATCTTTTTCCACTGGTTATGTATACCACTATGTGTCTTTAATTACATAACCCCATTTGGTTAAGTTTCATGGGCCTATATTTAGATATACCCACCCATCTCAAATAAACTTAACTTAACCCACCCATGGTCCAACCCATTTCATACTTAACCCTAGCTTTAGTTCATACAATCCCTATGGATTAGATTGGATTAATTAGTCCAATTCATTACCATGTCCATTTATGGTCTGTAATGGGCCAGACCTCCCACATTAGGCCTACAAATTGTGGACGCTGGATATGCCGATCGGGTCCGGGCAGACTTCTTCCACGAGTTGTGCCTAACCTCGTGTCATAGCCCGATTCGTATTTGCGCACTTAGACCTCTCACATTAGGTTCAACATTAGTGGCTGCTGGATATGCCGGTCGGGTCCGGGCAGACTTCCACCACTAATGCAACTAACCTCGTTTCATAAGTGCAAGTACAATTCCTAATTGTAATTATTAGACATTTCATTCTTATCCAATTCTTACCTAAGTCTTTATAGGTGATTATATCCATAATCTCCCCTTTTTGAATTATATGTCCAATTTATAAACATTACTTAAATTATGCCAATTCTAACCTTTTTCCCCCACTTCCTAACTAATACATTCGCAAAATTGGCGGCATGCCTATGCTAGATAATAGCCTAGTCATAAACGGCAAAAGGCAAATAATAGGAATATGACCAAAGTGACCGTTTTAACGTAACTTGTCATAAACATAAACTAGCATGGTGATAAGGTGGACATATGAGCATAAATATGATGCACTTGTAGCAACTACTAGTTCTAACATAACTATGATGTCATAGTGAGCATAATAAGATCTAAATTAACCATTTAGATGTCCAACAATTCAGATCTAACATAATAGGCACAAGATGATAAACTAGACTTGATTAACAATTTAAATGTCCACACAATTTAGATCCAATAGTTTAAAAGTAGATCTATACAATTAGGGTTTAAGATTCACATCATGGACTGTCACAGAAGTTACACTAGATCCGACTAGAAAGAGATTTAGATCCAAATCCAACCAATTCAAAATGTCATATAATCACAATTTACGATGGATCTGATATAATATAGGCATATGAACAAAATCCAAATCACAGTTGTGACATGTTTACTTTTAAATATTCAAATATAAAAGCAACTAGGAACTCACAGAGTTTAGATTAGAAAATAGAAGAAGAATGGATCTTGAATCTCTAGATTTGATTTGCAATGCTGATAGTTGAAGAAGATGATGGATCCAGTTCATTTCAGACACCGGCAAAGTTTGGCCACCATGAATTCTCAATGAAGAAAACAAGAGAAATGACCACATATACATGGCTGCTAGTCCCTTTGAAACCGACTGCCACGTCAGCTCTAGGGGTGTTGATACCCCTATAAGTGGGTCGACCCTGGTATCAACAACCCTTAAGGGGGGTTGACCCCGGCGTTGACACCCCTCTTGGGGGTCGACCCCCTAGAGCGGGAAAACTGATGCCACTTTTCTTTTTCAAATTCGAACGGTTTTGGTAAAATTCTGATCATCTCTGACTCATGTGTATATATAATCTTTCTATGTGTATACAAACGTATAACCCTCGTAACTTCTTCATACGTTGTCCGTTTTACACAAATCAAATGTCTATCTTGACTAGAATTTCTAGGCGGACGTAATGGCGCAGTCCATTTTCCTTAATTCTAAATATTAAATTAATTACTATTTAATTTATCCTCTTTTAGTGTCGTTAAAAATATGGGGTATTACATTGGTCTCTCTTGATTTTTATTGAAATTGTTGTGGCCAATTCACGCTGAATTACTTGTTTTGCGAGCTCATCTAGCCTTTGTATTTTTACCGGAGCAACACTCTCACTCTAGAGCAAACAATGATCTTTGGTTTTTTACGGCTACAACCTGTTCCATAACAATAAAAACATTGCACATTTGTAGGCGACTATTTTGTTCTCGACTGCCCATACTGACAACAGATCCGTCAGTTTTTTTTTAAATTATGACGAATTTTCATTTTGAGTTGAATGAAATGTTTGCGCATAACTGCTTTATTCAACGGCTTACAATTTGTCAAATATTATTTGCACAAATATGATTAATTTGAATTCGTATTAACGCTTAAGATCAACTAATAACCAAGAGTCGACTGCGGATTTTAAGCGTCGGTGTTTTAACGACTTATGATTGTGTACGACATTTTACATTTGGGAAATACGTATCTGTGATTTATTTTCTGCTTCTTCTTGGAGAGTATCTTGGTATTCTTGCCTCTGCTTAGGAAGGACTTTGAATTTCGTGCCTCTGCTTGGGCTAAAATCTAACACTTTACGCGTCTGGGGTATTCAGACACTATGCAAGTGAACTGGTTAATGCCCAACACCCGTCGCATCTAAGATGTTCAAACACTACGCGAGTGGATTGATTAATGTCCAACACCCATCGCATCTGAGATATTCAGACACTACGCGAGTTAATTGGTTAATGTCTAACACCCACCGCATCTGAGATATTCAGACACTATGCAAGTTAATTGGTTAATGTCCAACACCCGTCGCATCTGAGATATTCAGACACTACACGAGTGGATTGGCTAATGTCCAACACCCGTCGCATCTGAGATATCCAGACAATACGTGAGTGGATTGGTTAATGTCCAACACCGTCGCATCTGAGATATTTAGATACTATGCGAGTTAATTGGTTAATTTCCAACACTCGTCGCATCTGAGATATTCAGGCACTACGCGAGTTAATTGGTTAATGTCCAATACTCGTCGGACCTGAAATATTCAAACACTACGCGAGTTAATTGGTTAATTCCAACACCCGTCGCACATGAGATATTCAGACACTACACGAGTTAACTGGTTAATGTCCAATACCTGTCGCATCTGAAATATTCAGACATTTCGCGAGTTAATCGGACGGCTGTCGTATCATTTCATGGGGCTGGCACCAATTCCTTTGTCGGATGCTTGACTTGGCGGGCTATCTCAGTTTAGGAACTGGAGCTTTGCACCTCTAACTTGGGGATGTGCCCCTTCGAGGAAAGTAACAACCGTCTCATTTGTTTTTCGTGGAACTTGTTTGTTGTTTGAATCTTTGCGACTCTTCCCATTCACTTTACAAGGCGGTGCTTTTCTATTTTTGCATTTGTGCATGTTGATATTTACAGCCTTTGGCCCTTGAACTAGTGTTGTTGGGTCGCTATGTTTCTTCAGATTTTAAAGGAATAAGCGCTTGACAAATATCCTACAATATGAAATCATTTTTTAACCAAGTTTTTATTTGACATAAAATTTTGCAAGCAAGAAATTTATTTAGGCATATATGCTCTTAGTCACGGTGCTAATGTTCAGTATAGTGTTTGTAAAATATTACAAACTGTTTTACAAGAATTTTGAATACAACATGAAGTAAAGCATGAGAACAAAGCAATGGCAACGAAGATCGCTTATTCAGAGCCTTTAGAGTTGGAATGCCAATCGATGGTTATCAGTTGATCATGGGCCTTACAATAGTCCTCGCTAAAGTTCGGTTACTTGGACCGAATTGATCAGTAGGTTCATCTTTCCCCTGAAGAGCTGGAGCAGACTCTTAGACTTGCGAATTCTTTACATTAACATGAAAATAGGTTAGATAGGTGATTAAGGATGGAGAACGATTTCTTGGAGAAGGAGCCTCTTGTAGATCTAGTTATTGGCTATTGCTTATTTACTATTATTGCTATGTAGTTGGGATGAGTGATGATATACCTTGAAGTTTTGAGACATGTTGTAATTCTAAATTCTGGTTTTTTTATAAATGGCACATCATATATTTATGCTATTATATTTTGTCATGTCCGTTGTGCAAGATTCTGATTTTTCAGATTGCACTATATATCTATTTAAGTTAAACCTTATAGGAACCAACGATCCTTTTAGAGTGGTCGAAGTTCTGATGGGCCTTTTCAAGGTTGGAATGTAGGCCCATTCCGGGTGGGTTGTTACAACCTATATCTAACAATGTTGTTAAAATAGCGCGTAAATTGGGTAAATAACGCTTAATAGTGCACAATCAGGTAAAAACGTGATAATTAGATTAAATCAACTTGAATCTCTTATTAATCTTTTTATGAATTATTTACTAGGTTTAGTTATCCTACATATTACGTTTTATAACTAGAATTTAGATTAAAACAACAAAACTATACTATACGAACAAACAAAGTTCAGTGAGAGACAATATTACTCACCCTAACCAAATCAGTCCTAAACAGCTCTAATGCATAAGGCATGCCAAATTCGAGTCCAATGGAAGAAACGCGTCTAAGTCCGACCTCATACACAAAGATTATGAATAATATGAGTTTGAAGATTATTTAAATGATCAAATAGACAACTAAATAATTAGTTAGCATAATTACCTTTATTAGCCTAATCAATCTTCTTCATGCTTCCCGGTACACGCATAGACTGTAGGAAATAGAGAAATCCATGTATCAAGCACCTTCTCTCCTCGGTTCCTCACAGTTTACTCCATGGTTTCATAAACCGATTCCACCAATGTACTCTCCTTTAAAAAAGTTGTGCGTCTATCCCCCTAATTTCAAGCTCGACATTACGGCCTGGAATGCGACTTAAAACCATGTATTGCATAGGCAAATATCACACTTCTCATTGCCAGCCTGGATGGACCCAAATCAGAGTGGAAAACATTATTTTCTGCGACAAAGTTCAAAAATCAAGTCGGATTTTCTTATTGTTGCTTGAATCTCTTACGACTTTGAACCCTGGTCGCGATTTGAAATCGTCGATCCTTACATTTGAGTTTCATTATTTCAAATGGGCATGGACGTGTAGCCCTCTTCACATTGATTCCAACGAGCTTAACATTTTGATTTTTAGTTGAGAAACGGAGGAGATAAAGATTTTTGAAATGAAAACATAAGTGGAAGCTATGGGTTTTATCCCCAGTAATGGAACAGTAAAACCGTTTCTGAGAGGAGAATGACTAAAGTCTTCACCGTATTAAAATAATATTATTCACTTGTTTAGATTCTCAAATCGAAGAACGATATCCATTTTAATTCGATGCGATCAAACAACACATCTATTCAGCATTAAACTTGACGGCATACATCAGTACAACGATACAGTTCTGATGGTACAACTTTCATAGTAATCTGAGACCGCTACCAAAAACGATAATTATACGCGTATTTTGGGATAGTTTTGACCCTCAAATCGTTCGATCTCAAAATATAACAATTTTTATACTTCTAATTCACTTAACGAATGATACAAACTCAATAGAACTAACCTCGAGTCTAGACTCAATCGTTTGTGAGGAATATCATTTGGGACCATCAATCGTATAATTAACAATCAATATTTAAATATCAAATCATTAAAATACAGGTTGTTACATCCTTCCTCCCTTTAAAGGTTTAAGTCCTCGAAATCCTAAAGCATAAAACAACATAACCCAATACTCTCGAACAAGTGGCAACCCAAAAGAAATTGTCACTTATCACTCTCAAAAACAACTATGGAAAATAGTCACAACAAAGGAAGTAGACTCAGAATTTGGCGTGGAGCCAATGTTCCCATTTCTAAGTACAACCACCATCAAATTGAGATCGATACAGCCAAGTAAAAAACTTAAGTTGTATACTTATTTTATAAACAAATAGATACTAGAAAATAAAAGTGAAAACTTACCAATTTTGAAGATAATTCAACATGGCATCGCATATTGAATTTCTTTCAAATATGAAAAAATTCATAGAAAATTTGAACAGCACCTCCCAAATACGGCTTGGTCTAAAAAAACCTGAAATCACCGTACAAGGCCCATATCATCAAAAGAAAACAAAGCCCAAAAGTGGCTACTCATATCTGGATGTAAAATAATCAAAAACGCACCAACGGTAAAAACCATAACTCTACCTCCATTGCATACCTCTTTTTAAGCAAGCTTAGCGTTTAGATGAAAAAAATGGTGAGTTTGCATTCAGAAAAATCAAATCTTGCTTCATGTATCTAGAAACGTATAAACAAAAAGGATTAAACACTACTGTAAAAATAGCACGAAGGGGAATAAATATGTAAAATAAATTGGATTTATCTAACATACGTATGTCAAGTCATATATGGAATTTTATTTTGAATAATTAAACGACACAATAATATAATTATCCCGCATGTCTAACAATCAGAGAAACGTAATTAGACATGCGAACATCATCAATAATCTAATATGAATGAAACAATGATAGCAATCGTAGAAAATAACATCCATACCTATGCTAGTATGCAGGATACTACCGTAACTAATTAAATGCATCAAACATTAAATTTAATCCATATATGGTTCGACATCTTGGTTTCCATTAAGAATATTAGTCTAGCATCTCTTGTCAATGAATGAGGAATAACTCAAGTGCTATCATATTATTCTTAATTTGTATGGAAACCTATCGATGGAAATCGTCGACAATAATTCTAGCATCCAATTGGAAACCTTGAGTGGTTATTGAAAACCCATTCGATCTATCCCATTCGGCTATAACAAGCTGACATAGCATTCATTATAAATATATGTGTAATAACCATTTCTCATGAAGTCAGAAATAAACAACACCTCTTCCATATGAAACCAACCATCACAGTCGAGTCCATACCACCTCGTCTCAAGTTATGGAATCATAACCAGTAATAAGAACAAGCGATATCAACTAAAGGAATATCGCTTTTGAACTGGTACATCTCCAACTTGATAAACATAAGCCACTCCATTTCATATACATGCCTATGGGTACACGTGGGAGGAAAAAAATTCCAAGTGTTTTGAAACACCCCACCTCCGTTAGGGTCACTCTCAAAGGGAATGCCCTAATTTTGGTGGAGGTTCATAAGTATAAGTCACAGATATACAAGACAGATATAAGAACACATATTTGTAAACAGCGGAAAAACAACAACTTTTATTTCATAAAAGCAAATACGTGTTACAAAACATCACCATGATTGTCTTACATCTTCTTCCAAAAACATGACATAACACTTTCATAATCTGTCTTGAGTACATTATTTAAAGAAGCATAAATAAAACATAGATAAACTGCAAAAGTCCCCATAGTGGATTGTCCAAAGCCATAGTTCAAAACAGGAAAGTCCAAGCAATACATTTCTCTTCCTCAAGCTGGATGTTAAGGTTGGTCAAGCTGCTGTGTTCCCTCCCTATGGACCTGGGGGGGGGGGGGAAACGGAAGAAAAGAAGACGAAAGAAAAGTAGAGTCAGACATAAAGCCTGAGTAAGTCTAGTACTATTTTGTCTATGAATAAAGAACTGGGTATGATAAGTATAAACAAGAAGTGGGAAAGTACTATAAACTTGGTTAAGTTGTCTAGGGTCGAATATACTATCGTACCCCATGTAAATCTCTGAACCCGTATAAACTAGTTTCCAACTGGCACCCCATAATCAGGGTGATGTGATCCATTCTATGATGATCGGCTCCTACTCGCATAGTTACATGTGTCTTACGGCCCCCGATGTTGTAGTTACCTGGTTCCACCATGGGGTGTATCAAGTCCCATGGCGGCGGCCCGACACAATCCTAGAATGCACAGGTATGCTACTGGTGTCCAGTGCCTTATTTTTCTGCGCCGGAGTGTGTGCACGCCCGCACCCCGTTAGAACCTACACTGCTACACCACCGCCGTCGATTTGACCTCTTACAATCAGCCCAGTAATCGTGCCCCACCCTGCCTAGTTTCAGGGTATCCTGATACACCTTCTCGGGTTACTGCTGAAAAGGGTCCCCCGTTACTAGGTTTTCTATCTTTAGCCAACATGCTAAGTTGGTTAAGTGTTTCCTAACCTAACCCCCACCAGTCCGTTCAGTTTAGCATGTTCCATTTTGATTAAGTCTTTAGTTCACTTAATCCTAACAATCCTGACTCAGCCTTAATTGTCTTATTAAGGCCCTGACCTCTCACATTAAACAGGTATTGTTGTGGCTGCCTGTTGCCGGTTGGTTCCGGGCAGTCTTACGCCACAACTCAGTCTAACCTCGGGTCCTTATTGGGCTCCATGTTTAACCTCCCACATTGGATAGGTATTGTTGTGACTACTGGACAGCCGGGCGGTTCCGGGCAGGTTTACATCACAACTCAATCCAACCTCGGGTTAAACACATCGTATGTTCTACATTTACATATTTTGTCTTTCTTCTTTATTTTCTTATATGTAAATATTTGCGGCCAATTATTAAGTTAATGGTGTAAAGGTTACACCAATCATGGGCCCAACCCATACTTGAATTTGGGCCCTTCTATTTTATATTTTCATTCATTAGTGATTTTAACCCAACGTTATTTTCCCCCGTTTTACACGTCTGTTTATTATATATAAATTGGGCTTAGCCTTTTAAAGCCCAACTTAGCCATGCGAAAAGGGGAGGCTTAAAGCGTGATTACATACACAAAGAGGGGAATGTGAGCGCATGAACTTGCAATATGATGTTGGAAATACAAAATAGAAACTGGTGTACTTGCATAGTAGTGACATATACTTTGGTCATAAAGCATAGGTGATATGAATCAAAGCATGTGAACTTGTAGTTAAGAATATCACTATTGACACATAGGCCTAACTACAACATAAACCTATATTTTTATTTCAGGCATAATGTCAAACATAAGCAAGGCATAAATATTTCTAACATAAGCATGGCATAATGTCAAACATAAACATGGCATAATGTTAAACATAAGCATGGCATAAGTATTTGTTCACATAACCATGGCATAAATATTTCTAACATGAAACTTTAGTCATGCAAACTTGCAAAAAGGGATTTTTGAACCTAACTTAGCTATGTACCACATATGTCATCATATAATTCTTGTTGACAATTTCAATTATGCAAATTATCACTCATAGCCTAGTCATATTCATAAGTTTGCAAATAGGTGTTCTAGTACAAAAGCATGGCTTAATACATGATGCCAAATTTTCAACCTAATTTCATATGGATTATGATAACCCAAACTTATTCCAATTACTTCACAAAAATGATGTTTGTATAAAAATACACATTATGATGGCATAATAGCAAAGCCCCAAACTTGCATGAATTTCAATCAACTACATACATGTAGCTTCAACATGGATTACATAATTTGCGAATATTCCAAACGTATACTTGCATAGAACTACCGCATGTAGTTCTTTATAATGAATAACATAATTCCCAAATCGATAAGAATCATAGTAACGCACAAATTATGAATTATTTATTACCACAACCAAGTATACAAACCAACAAAGTTATTTGTTCATACCAAAGTAATACTCTACTTACAATGGTGCGGCGAATTCTCTAATTTAGGGATTTGAAGATGCGGTTTGATTTGATTGAGTTGCTTTATGCCTTAGAATTTGCCTCCTAATCCTCTCTCCAATTGGTGGCTACCCCTAGTCGTTCCTCAGCAACATGGCGGCTTTGTTCTTATTTTTGAATGAATAGATTAGGGTTAGTCTAGGGTTGTTTTTATAGAGGATAGGAACTGATTAGGACCATTGATGTTGCCTGGATTGATCGTAGCCATTCATCCTAAGGAGAGACCAATTAGAGCCTGCCACCTAGCCCTAATGACAAAGCAGTCTACAGAAAATCGACCAACAGAGAATAGGCCAGCCGGGTTAGACTGGGTTCGACCTGGCCCTGGACCAGGTCGACACCCCTGTCGACAGCCTTGTCGACAGGCCTGTCGACCTGGTTAGACCAGGTCGACAGCCCAGTCGACCTGGGTGCGTCGGGCGGGCCTGGCCCATTGGGCCCCACTTCGGAATTTTTAATTGTTTTATTCTGTTTGAATTTTAAATTTAATTCAGAAACTTCCGAAGGCTGTATCTTCTTCATACGGACTCCGTTTTTCGAAAACTCGGACTCTATTTCGCGTATTTTTCCGAGACGAACGCAATGGCGTATCCCGTTTCCCTTAGTTCTTTGATTTGAAATTAATTATACTTTAATTTGTTAATTTCATGGTTATAGAATTCGCGGGGTGTTACATTCTCCCCCACTTAAAAGGATTTCGTCCCCGAAATCTTTAGGAGGAATGTATATCCTAACATCCAATCATCCATCTACTCATCCATCAAACACGAGCATCCATTGTCCTTAAAAGACTTCTAATGCTTCATGATCATATGCGAAGTGTGTGTGTACATGTACTTATCTAATGCAAAATCAGGCGGTCTACTGATTCAGTTGACCTCCTTAATGCGAATTATGTAAGTGCCATGAATCCATTATGTATGCAAATTTTCCTATTCATGATTCTACATGAGTGCACAATCATTCAATACAAATGCAGCATCCACATGACAACACATTAAAGTTCAACCACATATGAATGCAAACATATATGCATATGCAATATGAAGTGACTGAGCCGATCTAAGACCTAGATTGTGTGTGTATATGCAACCACGAGCAACCACTAGCAATCACTTGCAACCACTTGCAACCATCATACATAACATGTTTCAACTACATGTTTCCATCCAAAAAGATTCTACCTAAAAGATAAGGTCGAGGAAATATACCTAAAAGATAGATAAAAGCGCAACTTAAGGAAAATGAAAGATCAAGGATGTACCCTCGAACAGAAAAGGGTAGGCAGTGCGTATTCTAGCTTCAGTTTCCCAAGTCGCGTCTCCCTCGGCGTCGCTCCACTGAACTTTGACGAGCTTGACTTCGCGGTTGCGTAGCTTCTTCACTTCCGTTCCTAATATGCGGGTTGGAACTTTCCTTATGGTTGCTTCGCGTTCCTCTTCGACCTCTTCAAGAATATTTGGCTCTACCACTTCAGCAGACTCGTGTAGACATTTTCGGAGATGTGAAACGTGAAAAACGTTGTGGACTCCAGCCAACTTCTCGGGTAGCTCTAATCTATAGGCCATTTTCCCAATTTTCTCGATGATAGGGAATGGCCCTACGAACCTTGGTGCTAGCTTTCCTGTGGTTCCAAAACGAACAACGTTTCTTAGTGGTGATACCTTGAGAAAAACTCTGTCTCCAACCTCAAATCCAAGGTCGGTCCTTCTCTTGTCGGCGTAGGACTTTTGTCTGTCTTGGGCCGTCTTCATCCTTCTTCGTATTAAGTCTACTTTCTCTGAAGTCTCTCGGATCATATCTGGTCCAAGTATGAGCTTATCAGTAGACTCCCACCAACAAGTGGGCGATCGGCACGGTCTTCCATATAAAGCTTCGAAGGGCGCCATTCCGATGGTTGCTTGATAGCTGTTGTTGTAGGCAAATTCCACCAAAGGAAGGTGGTCTTCCCATGTCCCTCCGAAGTCAAGGACGCATAGTCTTAAAAGGTCTTCCAAAATTCTGTTCACTCTCTCTGTTTGGCCGTCGGTTTGGGGATGATAGGCCGTGCTCAAGCATAACTGCGTTCCTACCGCTTCTTGCAGACTCCGCCAAAACTCACTGGTGAAGATGTGGTCTCGGTCACTAACAATGCTAGATGGTATTCCATGGAGTCGAACGATTTCCTTGAGGTAAAGTGATGCTAGGGATGAGGCAGTTCTTTTACTTTTGACAGGTAAAAAGTGGGCGCTTTTAGTAAGCCTATCCACTATTACCCAAATGCTAGTGTTGCCTCTCCTAGACCTAGGCAGCCCATCGATGAAGTCCATTGAGATGCTATCCCACTTCCACTGCGGGACCTCCAAAGGATGTAGCAGTCTGCCAGGCTTTTTCTGTTCCGCCTTAACCTGTTGGCACACCATACACTTAGAAACGAACTCTGCCACGTCCTTTTTCATGCCGTTCCAGAAGAAAGTCCTTTTTATGTCTTTGTACATTTTATCTCCGCCTGGGTGTATCGTCATCTTAGTGTGATGTGCTTCCTCGAGAACCTTCTTTACTAAATCTTTCGTCTGTGGGACGCATAGTCTTCCGTCTCGCCTTAGCAAACCCTTATCGTCGATGGAGTATCTATTGAGGTGACTTGAAGTCTCACCCCTAATTAGCCTATCAATTGTTTCCACAAGCTGAGGGTCTTCGCATTGTGTTGTCCCTACTGAATCCACTAAAGTTGGGCGCACTTCAAGAGATGCTAGCAAGCCTGGTACGAAATCGGAGGAAGGCCTAAAGTCGAAGCTGGCTATAAACTCTAGGCTTTGTCTTTCAACAAACAACGGGCTTAGGGTCAATTTCTTTCGGCTTAACGCGTCTGCCACTACGTTGCCTTTGCCCGGAGTATAGGAGATTTCGAAATCGTACGAGGCAAGAAACTCCATCCATCTCTGTTGCCTCAAGTTAAGATCCTTCTGCGAGAAAAGATATTTCAGCGATTTATGGTCAGTGTAAAGTTCGAACTTCTCACCTAGGAGATAGTGTCGCCAAGACTTGAGTGCAAAGACGATGGCGGCTAACTCAAGATCGTGGGTTGGGTAGTTCTTTTCGTGCACTTTCAACTGCCTCCCGCCATAAGCTACTACCCTTCCTTCTTGCATTAAGACGGCGCCTAGCCCTGTCCCACATGCATCCGTATAAACAGTGAACATCTTGCTCCCATCTGGCAGCGTCAAAACTGGGGCTGTTGTGAGAGCCCTTTTTCAGTCGTTGGAAAGCAAACTCGCAATCCAAATCCCAATTGAACACTAGATTCTTCTTAGTCAATTTCGTGAGTGGAGCTGAGATTTTCGCAAAATCCCTTATGAACTTTCGATAGAAACCTGCTAGTCCTAGAAAGCTTCGGACCTCAGTTGCATTCCTTGGTGTCTTCCAATCCTGTACCGCCACTACCATAGCAGGGTCTACTGCTAACCCTTGTTTGGACACTATGTGCCCAAGGAACCTCACCTCTTCTCTCCAAAAGTGGCATTTGGAGAATTTGGCTTTTAGTTGATGGACTCGCAAAGTTTCCATGATTGCCCTTAAGTGCTGAGCATGTTCCTCTTCACTCTTTGAGAAGATAAGGATATCATCTACGAAGACCACTACGAATTTGTTGAGGAAATCTCTAAATACCCTACTCATTAGGTCCACGAAGTAAGCAGGTGCATTTGTCAAGCCGAAAGGCATGACAAGCCATTCAAAGAAGCCGTCTGGGGTTCTGAATGCCGTTTTATCGATGCTATCTTCAGCCACCCTTAGCTGATGAAAACCGGTTGCTAAATCGAGTTGGGAGAAAACAGACGCTCCTACAAGCTGGTTAAATAAATCGTCAATTCTAGGGAGAGGGTGCCTATTCTTTTTCGTTAGCTTGTTGAGCTCCCTATAGTCAACACATAGACGGAGTGAACCATCCGCCTTTGTAGCGAACACCACTGGAGCGCCCCATTCTGAAATGCTCCTCCTAATGAACCCCTTTTCTAGAAGCTCTTTAATCTGTTTACTGAGCTCTTTCCTTTCCCGTGGAGCCATGTGTCTAACGGGTAACGCAACGGGCTTTGCATTATCTACAAGATATATGCGGAAGTCTATTTCCCGCTTCGGAGGTAAGCCCTTCACCTCTTCGAAGACATCCGGATATTCCCGGACCACTCTAACTGATTGCAAATTTTCAACAGAGGCATCTAGCGATTCAAGATAATTAAGCATAACCGCATATGAGGGATTACAAGAAATTTCCAAAGTATTACCGAGTTGGGTTAGGAGCCTAACAACCCTTTTCTCACAATCAAGGATGGCCCCATTACTGGATAGCCAATCCATACCCAAAATCAAACCATAACCCGAAAAGCCCAAAACAAAGGCACTACATTGAAATTCTACACTTAGAATAGAAATTTTTCAATCCCACACAGATCATAGACAAATGAGCTGGGCCCCCAATTGGGTTTGAAACAATTAAGGGGTCCTCTACCATACTAGTTTTTAGGTGCAGAGATTCTACTAAAGCAGACGAGATAAAGGAGTGTGATGCGCCAGAATCAAATAAAGTGCGAACGGGGTGATCATAAAGATAAACTACACTTTCTACAGAAGTATTTATACCTTGCTGTTGCAGAGGTGGCGCTTCCAGCACATGAACCTGTGCCCCTGGGGTGGATCCAGCCCTCTGCCCCTGTCCTCGTTTCTTTGGGCAGTCCTTAGCCCTATGGCCTGTCTCACCGCAAGAAAAGCACCCACCATTCTCCTTGGCCTTCTTTTTCCGGCAGTCCTTTACTAAGTGCCCCACTTTGCCACAGAAATTGCACTTCCTCTTCTCTTTGTTGCCTTTCCCGCCCTTCTTAAAGTCTGTCTTCTTAGGCTGCAAACCCTCTTTCTTCCCTTGAGAGCTTTCTGCCTTTGTCTCCTTCTTGCCCTTATCCTCTTCATTCAGCAATGCCATTTGCACCAATCTTTCATACGTGGCTCCCATGGGTATATGGGTCATGGCCAAACTGTGTAATGGCTCATTCAACCCTTTGACGAACCGGAGAGCCTTCTTGTGCGGGGTGTTGACTAGGTCAAGCCCAAACCTAGCCAGCTCATCGAACTGATTCACATACTCTCTGACTGTCTTGTCCCCTTGCTTAAGAAATAAGAATTTTTCCAACTGCAAACTTCTTTCCGCATCTGAGAGAAATTTAGTCTCAAACCTTGCCCAAAAGTCCTCCCATGTCTCCACTGGTCTTTCAGCATTAGTGACTTCCCACCAGTAGGAAGCCTCGCCCTTCAATAGCCACACTGCCAATTGTACTTCTTGTCTATCCTCTACCTCAAAGATGATGAATAGGTCCTCCGTTTCTTTCAGCCAATTTCTAGCTGCCACGAAGGACTCAGTTCCATGGAAATCCCTTCCTCCCATAGCTTTAAAATCTTTACATATCTTAGCGAACGTGTTTCCCCGAGGAGGAGGTGGAGGAAAAGGTGCCGCTGCCGCTGGATGATTTCCGGCAGCTGGGGGAGGAGGAATGGTAGGACCTGGCTGAGTGGCTCTTGCTTCTAAGAACCGTCTAAACCAACCAGGTATTGGCACCCCTTCCGGCAAGTTAAGATCTTCGGACATGCTGAAACAAAAAGGATAGATTCAAAACGAAGGATAAGAGATAGTACCTATGGCTTTAGGGAGTGGACTTTGCCTTTTTTTAAAAAAAAAATAAAATAATATTTTTCCCTTAAAAATGCTTCTTTAAATTTCCTTTTTTGAAAATAATTTTTCAAAACTTTTTATCTTATCTGGTAAACCTATGCTCTGATACCAAGTGAAACACCCCACCTCCGTTAGGGTCACTCTCAAAGGGAATGCCCTAATTTTGGTGGAGGTTCATAAGTATAAGTCACAGATATACAAGACAGATATAAGAACACATATTTGTAAACAGCGGAAAAACAACAACTTTTATTTCATAAAAGCAAATACGTGTTACAAAACATCACCATGATTGTCTTACATCTTCTTCCAAAAACATGACATAACACTTTCATAATCTGTCTTGAGTACATTATTTAAAGAAGCATAAATAAAACATAGATAAACTGCAAAAGTCCCCATAGTGGATTGTCCAAAGCCATAGTTCAAAACAGGAAAGTCCAAGCAATACATTTCTCTTCCTCAAGCTGGATGTTAAGGTTGGTCAAGCTGCTGTGTTCCCTCCCTGTGGACCTGGGGGGGGGGGAACGGAAGAAAAGAAGACGAAAGAAAAGTAGAGTCAGACATAAAGCCTGAGTAAGTCTAGTACTATTTTGTCTATGAATAAAGAACTGGGTATGATAAGTATAAACAAGAAGTGGGAAAGTACTATAAACTTGGTTAAGTTGTCTAGGGTCGAATATACTATCGTACCCCATGTAAATCTCTGAACCTGTATAAACTAGTTTCCAACTGGCACCCCATAATCAGGGTGATGTGATCCATTCTATGTTGATCGGTTCCTACTCGCATAGTTACATGTGTCTTACGGCCCCCGATGTTGTAGTTACCTATGCTGGTCCCACCATGGGGTGTATCAAGTCCCATGGCGGCGGCCCGACACAATCCTAGAATGCACAGGTATGCTACTGGTGTCCAGTGCCTTATTTTTCTGCGCCGGAGTGTGTGCACGCCCACACCCCGTTAGAACCTACACTGCTACACTACCGCCGTTGATTTGACCTCTTACAATCAGCCCAGTAATCGTGCCCCACCCTGCCTAGTTTCAGGGTATCCTGATACACCTTCTAGGGTTACTGCTGAAAAGGGTCCCCCGTTACTAGGTTTTCTATCTCTAGCCAACATGCTAAGTTGGTTAAGTGTTTCCTAACCTAACCCCCACCAGTCCGTTCAGTTTAGCATGTTCCATTTTGATTAAGTCTTTAGTTCACTTAATCCTAACAATCCTGACTCAGCCTTAATTGTCTTATTAAGGCCCTGACCTCTCACATTAGACAGGTATTGTTGTGGCTGCCTGTTGCCGGTTGGTTCCGGGCAGTCTTACGCCACAACTCAGTCTAACCTCGGGTCCTTATTGGGCTCCATGTTTAACCTCCCACATTGGATAGGTATTGTTGTGACTACTGGACAGCCGGGCGGTTCCGGGCAGGTTTACATCACAACTCAATCCAACCTCGGGTTAAACACATCGTATGTTCTACATTTACATATTTTGTCTTTCTTCTTTATTTTCTTATATGTAAATATTTGCGGCCAATTATTAAGTTAATGGTGTAAAGGTTACACCAATCATGGGCCCAACCCATACTTGAATTTGGGCCCTTCTATTTTATATTTTCATTCATTAGTGATTTTAACCCAACGTTATTTTCCCCCGTTTTACACGTCTGTTTATTATATATATATTGGGCTTAGCCTTTTAAAGCCCAACTTAGCCATGCGAAAAGGGGAGGCTTAAAGCGTGATTACATACACAAAGAGGGGAATGTGAGCGCATGAACTTGCAATATGACGTTGGAAATACAAAATAGGAACTGGTGTACTTGCATAGTAGTGACATATACTTTGGTCATAAAGCATAGGTGACATGAATCAAAGCATGTGAACTTGTAGTTAAGAATATCACTATTGACACATAGGCCTAACTACAACATAAACCTATATTTTTATTTCAGGCATAATGTCAAACATAAGCAAGGCATAAATATTTCTAACATAAGCATGGCATAATGTCAAACATAAACATGGCATAATGTTAAACATAAGCATGGCATAAGTATTTGTTCACATAACCATGGCATAAATATTTCTAACATGAAACTTTAGTCATGCAAACTTGCAAAAAGGGATTTTTGAACCTAACTTAGCTATGTACCACATATGTCATCATATAATTCTTGTTGACAATTTCAATTATGCAAATTATCACTCATAGCCTAGTCATATTCATAAGTTTGCAAATAGGTGTTCTAGTACAAAAGCATGGCTTAATACATGATGCCAAATTTTCAACCTAATTTCATATGGATTATGATAACCCAAACTTATTCCAATTACTTCACAAAAATGATGTTTGTATAAAAATACACATTATGATGGCATAATAGCAAAGCCCCAAACTTGCATGAATTTCAATCAACTACATACATGTAGCTTCAACATGGATTACATAATTTGCGAATATTCCAAACGTATACTTGCATAGAACTACCGCATGTAGTTCTTTATAATGAATAACATAATTCCCAAATCGATAAGAATCATAGTAACGCACAAATTATGAATTATTTATTACCACAACCAAGTATACAAACTAACACAGTTATTTGTTCATACCAAAGTAATACTCTACTTACAATGGTGCGGCGAATTCTCTAATTTAGGGATTTGAAGATGCGGTTTGATTTGATTGAGTTGCTTTATGCCTTAGAATTTGCCTCCTAATCCTCTCTCCAATTGGTGGCTACCCCTAGTCGTTCCTCAGCAACATGGCGGCTTTGTTCTTATTTTTGAATGAATAGATTAGGGTTAGTCTAGGGTTGTTTTTATAGAGGTTAGGAACTGATTAGGACCATTGATGTTGCCTGGATTGATCGTAGCCATTCATCCTAAGGAGAGACCAATTAGAGCCTGCCACCTAGCCCTAATGACAAAGCAGTCTACAGAAAATCGACCAACAGAGAATAGGCCAGCCGGGTTAGACTGGGTTCGACCTGGCCCTGGACCAGGTCGATACCCCTGTCGACAGCCCTGTCGACAGGCCTGTCGACCTGGTTAGACCAGGTCGACAGCCCAGTCGACCTGGGTGCGTCGGGCGGGCCTGGCCCATTGGGCCCCACTTCGGAATTTTTAATTGTTTTATTCTGTTTGAATTTTAAATTTAATTCAGAAACTTCCGAAGGCTGTATCTTCTTCATACGGACTCCGTTTTTCGAAAACTCGGACTCTATTTCGCGTATTTTTCCGAGACGAACGCAATGGCGTATCCCGTTTCCCTTAGTTCTTTGATTTGAAATTAATTATACTTTAATTTGTTAATTTCACGGTTATAGAATTCGCGGGGTGTTACATGTTTCCACTAGCAAAGGTTGAGATACCTCTCAGGGAAGAGAAATCTCAATGATGCGACATCACCAATGACTCTGAACTTCTTGCTAATAGTAGTGCTTCTAACTCACGAAAACGAATTCTATCTCCATCAACTATGAATCGAGAGTCGGATACTCCTTATGTGGCTTTGGTTATCGATTAAAATGCGATAACCTTCCATTTGAAAACACCAACACTTAAATTACCCATACAATCAAGTGAGTACTATTGGCTTCTTGTTCCCGCTCGGAATGAGAAATCAAGACACTTATGGGACAACTCTAATGTCAAACCACCCAAACTACTATAAGACTCATAATGACGTTTAACTCGAGAAGACAAGACATAATCACTCCACTTTTCCCAATAAAAAGTGAAACCCCAACCAACCATCCACAAAATATGCCTACTTACTGGTTAGTCCAAACAACCCAACCAAGACCAAACAGTGTGTGAGACGCTATAATTGGCATACACCAATCAACTTCTCACAATCAGTAAAAACCCCTTGGTATTTCCAATCAAAGAACATCCATAAGTATATCGTTACGGAAATCGACTCAAACACGGTGGCAATCTGGTCACCTCATCGAATGTATCTAGATACTCACGAGCTACAAGCTTAGATGCACTACAACAAAAAAAGGCTTTCTATAGCATTTGAAAAATGCTATTATATCCTTTCATAGTGTTTCAAAGAACGCCATGTAACGACATGCTATGTTAGACCTTCGGTTTTAAATAGCAGTTACACAAACGCTATGTAAAATTAAGTTTCTATAGCATTTAACGTGTGTTAGACCTTTATTTCTATAGTGTTTTATGTCTAGTACTATAGCATTTAGATATAATTTCTATAGAGTTTCCATTTCAATTGTATAGCGTTTGTTAATATAGTTATATAGCGTTTATTTTATGTTTCCATAGCGTTTACTCAGTGATATAATAAAGTTTTCTCAGGATCGGATTATATAATGTTTGTAAACAGTAGTATAACACCTCGTAATTTTAAAACAAGACATAAGAGATAATTAAAGAATAAATAGTTATTAAAAGAAGAATTAAATGAAACGGGTTAAGCCATTGCGTTCTTCTCGGAATTCTGCTTGAAATAGAGTCTAAGTTTGCACAAATCGGACTTCGTATGAAGAAGTTATGGCCTTTGGAAGATTCAACAAAAATTCAGAATTTGCATAGAAAAATACCCAGGCAGGTCGACCTGGGGGTCGACCTACCCAGGGAGGTCGACCTCCCCCATACAGGTCGACCTGTTTTGGCCCAGATCGATTTTCTTTGGCTTGTGACGTGGTTTTGGCTGTTCTGATGGTCCGGATTGGTTCTAGTTTGGTATCCAAGGCCCTAAACACTTCTGTTCTCTTATAAATACATCCCTAAGACAAAACCTAAATCTCTTACATTATTCTCTAGCCTCCATTGCTCTCTCCTTCTCTAAAAATAAATTAATGGCATCGCTACTCTGTTGAAACCTAAGCTAGAACTAGTACTTCTTCTTCTTCCAATCCGAATAGGATTAAAAGAACAATTAGTCTACATCAAGGGCGAGCAATTCAGTTTCAGAATACAGATTCTAGAAAACAAGACTTGCCTTTGTTTTGTAAGTTTACGATTATTTTCAGATTTAGACAACCAATTATAGTATGGACATGGAATAAAATGAATTTGGACCTATGCTTGATTTTCTATTTGGATCTATTCTTAGCCTTTGTGAATCTATGACTTTGGGTTGCTTCTTATCGATCTATTCGAACCTATACAAGTTGTCGAACCTAGTTAATTATTTAAGCCATTCATGCCCATAATATTGTTCATAATCAGATCTATACGCCTGCAATGATTCTAAATCAGTTTATTCAGTTATGCTGTAATTCTATTAGATCTGTAATCCTTGTGTTTTGGGACTATCATCTTGTGCCAGTTCTTATGCCTATCATTGTCATATTATTCCTATTTTCTCCTTTTTATTTGTGAATCTAGATTGACCTATAATCTAGGTTGAATTGCGATATACGTACGATGGGAATACAGGGAAGGTTTGGGTTATTGGGGCATAAACATGAGATTGACAATATTGGCATAACATAATTGGGGAAAGTAACTGAACATAACATACTTGGTGAAACGGTTGGGCAAAACTTGTAATTAACATTTGTAACAACCCTGAATTTTAGGGTAAATTTAAAATTTTATTTTAAGTTATTTTAATGGGTTTTTGATATTTAAAGTAATTTATTTTAAATCATAAAGACTGGAAATGTTAAAAATGTTCATTTTGTTAAGACATGTTATATTAGATTAAAAATATAATTTGCTTAGGAAATGTCATTTATACAAAAATATCATTTCATTTGAAATGCCAGGTTAATAGAAGCGTTATTTATTAGAAAATGTCATCTTTGTGAAAAGATATTACTGTATTAGGAATGCCACGATAATGTCATTATATAAGGAACGTCATTTATTTAATAATGTCATGTTAGAAATAATAGGTATAGTAACGCTGAAATGGTTTTGACGTTAAACTTAATCATCTCAATTTGTGGATCTCAACCAATTCATTTTTTGGTTTAAAATATTATGAAATTGAATATCCCATTAACACAGACCTATTCTTCCGTTTCAACCTTGAATGCGAAACAGCATGGCATGCATTTATAAGAAACTTTTTTAAGGGCAGTAAAAAAGAAAAAAAAAGAGAAAAAAACATATATATATATATATATATGTATATGTATATATATATGATACTTATCCTTATTTTGTATATATCTTTCCCTTGGGTGTAATTATATATATTTATCTCTTATACTTTAACATTTTGTAATTTATAAGGTTTTGACCTAACTAAAACATGGAAATCCATGTGTCAACCATCATTCTAATCAATGAAATAATTAGCAAACTCTAAAATATGAACTAAACTTATTTCATTTCTTAATTTCGAAGAATTACAATTTCCCGTTCATTTTTGATTCAAGGTTAAGTAAATTAGATGTAAACAGACAATTTAGGTAACCTTACATTTACTTTTATAGACAACCTTTAATAATGACAATCGCAATTTCAATTCATATCTTATTTTTTTTTCCATTACAGGATTTACCGAATAAGATTGCAGTTCATTAAATATTTAAAATAGAATAGTTCTAAATAATATATTCTGCCATTTAAATAATTATTGTAATAGATACTTTGTTCATATAATGAATGCATTTATTCCTTTGTATTTATCCTCTTTTCTTTTTGATTTGCTTTTGAAATTCGATGATAAATAAACATTGTAACACGCCGCATTTCGGGCAACAAAATTTTCAAATAACCATAGGAGTAATGTGTGAAACGTTACAATGGAATTAAATAAAAAGAAACATTGGAAGCCAATTGGTATGTTATTAATATTAAAATGAACCTACGTGTATATTTCTATTCTTTTTATTCATGTCTATCCAATTGAATACCTTCCCATTTTGTCTTTTCTTGTTTTATTTTGAAATGTGAATAGGAGATGATGGGCTCTTTCTTGAATTAATGGACAAAATAATCTAATATTATAAATAACCAACTGTTCTTTATTTTGTGTATAATTTGCTCTCTATCCACTTAAGTACAAACTGCGGATACTTTTGAAATTTGAAAATAAAAAAAATAAAAAAAGGGGGATAAATGTGTCATTATATGTAAACATGGCATTACGTTATTTAATATTGCATGTTTTGAAATTTAGAAGGGTGCATAATTTAAACAATTAAAAAAAAGTAAGCATTTAATTTGTTATAAATACAAAGAGGCATATAGGGGAAATAACTTGTGCATTTATTCTCTACTCTCTCTCCCCCCTTCCTTACTAATTAATTAATATATATATATATATATATATATAAAGGTTGCTTTCTCTTTATGTTTCATAATTAATTATCAAAACGCATGCTACATTTGAAATACATGCACTTACAGGTCTCTCTCTCTCCCTTCCTTACTAATTAATATATATATATATATATATATATATATATATATTATATTTATATTTATATATGTTGCTTTCTCTTTATGTTTCATAATTTCCAATTTTCAAGTGAATTTAACTTAGTCCCAAAATTCGTTACAAATAAAAAAAAATTAATTAGACCGACACCTCATTCTTAGTCAGTAAATTTATTTCTTTCATAGCCTACCGTATGTAAAGAGCCCTTTCAGAAATAAATCACATATCCTACTCAATTCCATTCCTCAATTTTTGCTCTGTAGTTCTCTTCTATGAATTTAAATATCCTTCCTCTTGTCCACATAAAAAAAAAACCATTGATCCTTTAGAGGAACTTGAAGCACTCTCCACCACCATCGGCAGGCGCGCCTCCTCCATCTCCGACGTGGTGCAATCCGATTTCCCCGTCGTACAACAGATTCGAAAGAAAGTTGAACTCTAGTTTTGAATCAAAAGTTGAAAACTAACGGCTGAAGTAATTAAAGGAGCCATCGTGAACGTGACAATGTCCTCTACATTCCAGAAGAGGTAGGGATATATATAGAACTTGCTGCGAATTTAGGCGAAATCAAAACTCAAGGAAAATTTCAGATCCGTTTGAACCATTGCATCGAATAGGACTTCTTGAAAGCAATTGGGACCAATTCTGAGCACATTTGAATTTTAGATCTATATCCAATCAAGGTGAGAAATTCTGTTTATTTATTTATTTATATACAATTAGAAATACTGAATCATGATACGTAATCTGTTCTAGGACTTGTGTTGTGAAATTATATGTCGCTAAATTCTGTTTGTTACATACGTGATTTGATTTGGCTGATAATACTGTTGTATTGATATGCAGATTAGAATTCTCATGTTGGTTAAAATTTGGTTGTTATAAATAAATATATCATGATTGAATAATTGAAAACAAATATATCGTATTTGTTATAATAAAATTAGAGGAAACGAATATATTATTTTGTTGTGACAAAAGGATTGGAAACAAAAATTTATCATTTTTGTTGTAACCAAATAGTGGACCAAAATTGTCAATTTTCGTTGAAACCAAAAAGTTGAAACAAGGACTTTGAAAATTCAGAAAAGTAGTGGTGAGATTTCTATATTTAATTATTGAAATTAAATTATTCCTTGCCATGTGAATTTTATACATATATGTTGTGGAATCCAAATTAGCTGATTGCTACGAAATCTTATTTGGTTGATGTTGTTAGGTGAATTTGTTGATGTGATGGTATTTGTGTTGAAACAAAATGGTTGAAATGAAATAGACCACTAGAATTTAATAAAATCGTTATTTAGTAAAATCGTTATTTTGTCGATTAGAATTGGCAAATTAAGATGGTTCTTTTTGTTGTAATTTAAAAATGACAAATTTGCACCGTCATTATAGGTTGAAATATTATAAAGGACATTTTGATGGTCATATAAATGGACGTTATTACATTATCATTTGTGTGTAATTTATAAAAAGGACATTTATTTCACCTTATTTTGTTAAAATGAAAAGGTCAAATTTGCACCGTCATTATAGGTTGAAATATTATAAAGGACATTTTGATGGTCATTTAGTTGAAAATATAAATGGACATTATTACATTGTCATTGGTGTGTAATTTATAAAAAGGACATTTATTTCACCTTTTTGTTAAAATGAAAAAGGACAAATTTGCACCGTCATTATAGGTTGAAATATTATAAAGGACATTTTGATGGTCATTTAGTTGAAAATATAAATGGACGTTATTACATTGTCATTTGTGTGTAATTTATAAAAAGGACATTTATTTCACCTTATTTTGTTAAAATGAAAAAGGACAAATTTGCACCGTCATTATAGGTTGAAATATTATAAAGGACATTTTTTGGTTATTTAGTTGAAAATATAAATGGACATTATTACATTGTCAATTTGTTAGAAGTAAATGGACATTATTACATTGTCAATTGGTTAGAAATAAGAAATGATACAAAATATTATATTTTTGTTAAAAATAGAATGATACACAAAAATATACATTTTTGCTGGGATTATATTGACACACCAAAAATATACATTTTGTTGTAATGACACAAGAATAATTATTTTTGGTGAAATTGGAATGACATAGAAAAAATTACCTTTTGTTAAACATTTAATGACACACTAGAAGTTTACATTTTTAATAAAAATAGAGATAATTTTCTTTATTTTTGTAAAAATATCATTCATTAGGAATGTTATGATTAAATTGTCAATTTAATTAAATATGTCATATATGTTAGAGTAAATAAGAATTAGAAAAGTTTACATTTTCTTATTGCAAATAAGAATTAAGAAAAGTCTACATTTTCTTTATGTGAATAAGAATTAGAAAAGTTTACATTTTCTTATTGTAAATAAGAATTAGAAAGGCTACATTTTCTTAATGTAAATAAGAATTAAGAAAAGATTACATTTTTCTTAATGCAAATAAGAATTAGAAAGAATTGACAAAATTACCACATTTTGTTATTTAGAAAGAATTGACACAATTATCACATTTTGTTTATAAAAAATTAGACAAAATCATCACATTTTGTTTACATCAGAAGAATTAGACATTTTGAAAGGTTTATTATTATTAGTATAATAATTGAGAAAGTCCAAAGTTTAATTAAGATTTGAAAAGGGTAAGTTATAATATTGGAAATTAATTTATTTTGGAAATATAGAATATTCCAAAATTAAGAGATTTTGAAATGAGAAACAGTTTAAAATAATACTTTTTTTTAGTAGAACAATTATAGTAATTAATTAAAATTGTACTTGGACACGAGGTTAGGTCACATTTGTGGTGGAAGTCTGCCCGGACCCGACCGGCATATCCAGCAGCCACAAATGTTAGCCCTAATTTGAGAGGTCCAAGTGTGCAAGTACAAATTGGGCCAAGACACGAGGTTAAGCCCAACTTGTGGTAGAAGTCTGCCCGGAACCGACCGGCCAATCCAGCATCCACGAGTTGCAGGCCTAATGTGAGAGGTCTGGCCCATATCAAAATATAAATGGATAACTTAGAAATTGACGTTATTTTCACACCGCTATGTGTTAATAACAAAATGAATATTTTCACCTCCAATTTTGTTATAAAGGAAGGTTACATTTCTAATAAAATAAGATAAGGATTATAAAAGTTTTTACGTTTTTCTTAATGTAAATATTAGAAAAGTTACATTTTTCTTAATGTAAATAAAAGGAAAAATAGGAAGTTACATTTTTATATGTAATTGGTGTAATATAGAAACCTACATTTTTCAATGCAAATAAGGATGAAGTAGAAATTATGTTTTTATATGCATATAAAAAAAAGTTTACATTTTTCAATGTAAACAAAAGAATGATTTGGAATTTATATTTTCCAATGTAAATAGAATGTGAAATAAAGGTTACATTTTCAATATAATAATATATTGAAGTATAAGTTTACATTTCTCAATGTAAATAAATTAGGAATAGAAATTTACATTTTTCAATATAAATAATAAGATTAGAAATTTGCATTTCTAAGGAATGGATCTTCATTAGAAAAATCAGGAAACCAAATATACATTTGGTGTAAATTGAAAAATGGAAGAGTAAAATATACTGTTATGTTTAGGATGTGTAGGTAAAGTAAAAATAATGATAGATCGTTATAAATTATTAACGACGACATGAAATGGTTTCCAAATTTATATATGCGAGAGTTATTTGGAAAGTCCGAGTTTACTCTCATTCCAAATAATGATACGACGTTCGAAGAATTGAAGTCGACGATTGAAGACCGACGATCTTCACATCGAATGGGTGACTAGTGTTGAGGCCCTTGATTGATTTGCTCCCAAGACGGGGCTAAAATGGTAGTTATCCGGACATAGTGCTGATTTGTACGGATTTGGCTTTCGCTCAGACCTAGAGCATAAGCGTATAAATGGATTGCCCGTCTGACATTGTACTCCTTTTTACTGTATCTATTGATCTCTGCTAAACATACATCTGTTTGGTGTTTTACACTCTTCTCTGAGACGTACGAGCTCAGAGGTTATATGTTGGCAGAAATCAATGATATGGTATGGATTGACGATGTGGCATGCCAAGATGCATGTGATCAAGGCTTTGTTGAAAAGCAGGCCTTGTGGGATGATCAAAGCATAGCCTGTTTAGGCATAGCTTTGTGTATGACGTGACTTCACGAGCCTCACACACCGGCGAAGTCTAAAACGGGAGAAGGGAACGCAGGGAGTGCACACGTTTCTTTCTAGCTAGAGTGGTGCCAGGGACCTACTAGCGCTGGCATTTATTCATTGTGGTTGTTGGATTTTTCGAGGCCTCGGTTTATGCGGTCGCTACTGGCCGTATTATAGGTCCAAAAGGACCGGGAAGCGTGTGTTCAGGAATTGCCAATCCATTAAGCGTTAACGTATGGACCGGCCCATCAGGATCCAAGGGTTGGACAGAGTACCAATCCTGGGGCATTTTCTAGAGTGTCTCGAATCGGTAAGGATCTCCTCCCTAGCCTTGACTCAGATGGAAACCCAAATTTCCAATATGACATCATGCGGTTTTGATTGTATACCTATATATGGCGACATAGTGGGATGGGGCACTCATGCCGTCTAGGATTGATACATTTACTTTGATGGATTTCAAATTGGTTGCACACTATTATTATATAATACCGTGTCTATCGTATCAAGCATCTTTTGATCATTATAAGGTAAAACCCGATCCTCCGGTTTGCGTTGCATTGTGTGATGGGACTTGGGTCTTATAATGGTTTCATTTTTCTAAAAAGCATTGCGTTATTTTGACGATTTACTTTAGTCATGCACTGGCAATCCATAGGAGAAAACCCATTCCGCGAAAGTGGCGTGGTCCTGTGATTAGCCTTATTATATTATATAGGTTAAGTAGAATTCTCACACTAGTCCCATGACTGACCTGTAGTTTGTCCGCTGGCAAACTCGGGTGCCCATATTTTCCACACGGGCAGTCGAGTAGCTATTTTTGCAGATATATTAAGCAGGATTCTGGGTTGAAGCGTAAAGCTGTGTCCAGAGATAGAGAGTCTTCCGCTGTGTTCTTCCGTTGCAGTATATTACATTTTTTGTATTTATCTTCCGCTGTAATTATATTCCAACGTACTCTGATATGTATATTCTGTACTCTGATGTAACATTTATTATAGTGTTATAAAAGTCTTCTGTTATCTGTTGTAATGTGTTGTATGCCCAAAGTTAAAGTATTCGTAGATTTTCACTTTTTGGGTCAGACCTGTATGGTTTATGGTCGATTCAAAGGGTAGGAGTTTGCGGGTCTTTACAGTTGGTATCAGAGCTTTGGTTAAATCCAAATCTTTGGGGTACAACTCGTTAGAACGGAACAAAAGACTCATCAGAGATTGGATTAGTGATATCCACTAAGAATACTCATTAGAGATAGGATCAGCAGTATCCTAGAATGAGGAAACTCATTAGAGATGGAGTTAGTAATACCCCAGAATGAGTTGAGAGTAACAAGCTTATAATATACGTATTTATAATCTATTTTAGAAAATATGATTTTTGAATATATAAAGTCATATATTTCAAAAGCTAATTAACCAATTGATTGATGATTGTGTAGTATAATTATTAGTTCAACTATGAAATTATTTAAACCAATGAATGAATAATAAAGAATGAAAATTGAGTACGATAATTAAACATTTTTAACTTCGTTCCTTTTCGAGGACGAAAAGATTTTAAGTGGGGGAGACTGTAACAACCCTGAATTTTAGGGTAAATTTAAAATTTTATTTTAAGTTATTTTAATGGGTTTTTGATATTTAAAGTAATTTATTTTAAATCATAAAGACTGGAAATGTCAAAAATGTTCATTTTGTTAAGACATGTTATATTAGATTAAAAATATAATTTGCTTAGGAAATGTCATTTATACAAAAATATCATTTCATTTGAAATGCCAGGTTAATAGAAGCGTTATTTATTAGAAAATGTCATCTTTGTGAAAAGATATTACTGTATTAGGAATGCCATGATAATGTCATTATATAAGGAACGTCATTTATTTAATAATGTCATGTTAGAAATAATAGGTATAGTAACGCTGAAATGGTTTTGACATTAAACTTAATCATCTCAATTTGTGGATCTCAACCAATTCATTTTTTGGTTTAAAATATTATGAAATTGAATATCTCATTAACACATACCTATTCTTCAGTTTCAACCTTGAATGCGAAACAGCATGGCATGCATTTATAAGAAACTTTTTTAAGGGCAGTAAAAAAGAAAAAAAAAGAGAAAAAAACACATATATATATATATATATATGATACTTATCCTTATTTTGTATATATCTTTCCCTTGGGTGTAATTATATATATTTATCTCTTATACTTTAACATTTTGTAATTTATAAGGTTTTGACCTAACTAAAACATGGAAATCCATGTGTCAACCATCATTCTAATGAATGAAATAATTAGCAAACGCTAAAATATGAACTAAACTTATTTCATTTCTTAATTTCGAAGAATTACAATTTCCCGTTCATTTTTGATTCAAGGTTAAGTAAATTAGATGTAAACAGGCAATTTAGGTAACCTTACATTTACTTTTATAGACAACCTTTAATAATGACAATCGCAATTTCAATTCATATCTTTTTTTTTCATTACAGGATTTACCGAATAAGATTGCAGTTCATTAAATATTTAAAATAGAATAGTCCTAAAAAATATATTCTGCCATTTAAATAATTATTGTCATAGGTACTTTGTTCATATAATGAATGCATTTATTCCTTTATATTTATCCTCTTTTCTTTTTGATTTGCTTTTGAAATTCGATGATAAATAAACATTGTAACACGCCGTATTTCGGGCAACAAATTTTTCAAATAACCATAGGAGTAATGTGTGAAACGTTACAATGGAATTAAATAAAAAGAAACATTGGAAGCCAATTGGTATATTATTAATATTAAAATGAACCTACGTGTATATTTCTATTCTTTTTATTCATGTCTATCCAATTGAATACCTTCCCGTTTTGTCTTTTCTTGTTTTATTTTGAAATGTGAATAGGAGATGATGGGTTCTTTTTTGAATTAATGGACAAAATAATCTAATATTATAAATAACCAACTGTTCTTTATTTTGTGTATAATTTGCTCTCTATCCACTTAAGTACAAACTGCGGATACTTTTGAAATTTGAAAATAAAAAAATAAAAAAAGGGGGATAAATGTGTCATTATATGTAAACATGGCATTACGTTATTTAATATTGCATGTTTTGAAATTTAGAAGGGTGCATAATTTAAACAATTAAAAAAAAGTAAGCATTTAATTTGTTATAAATACAAAGAGGCATATAGGGGAAATAACTTGTGCATTTATTCTCTACTCTCTCTCCCCCCTTCCTTACTAATTAATAAATAAATAAATATATATATATATATAAAGGCTGCTTTCTCTTTATGTTTCATAATTAATTATCAAAACGCATGCTACATTTGAAATACATGCACTTACAGGTTTCTCTCTCTCCCCTTCCTTACTAATTAATATATATATATATATATATATATATATATATATATATATATATATATATATACTTATATATGTTGCTTTCTCTTTATGTTTCATAATTTCCAATTTTCAAGTGAATTTAACTTAGTCCCAAAATTCATCACAAAAAAAAAAAAATTAGACCGACACCTCATTCTTAGTCAGTAAATTTATTTCTTTCATAGCCTACCGTATGTAAAGAGCCCTTTCAGAAATAAATCACATATCCTACTCAATTCCATTCCTCAATTTTTGCTCTGTAGTTATCTTCTATGAATTTAAAATTCCTTCCTCTTGTCCACATAAAAAAACCATTGATTCTTTAGAGGAACTTGAAGCACTCTCCACCACCATTGGCAGGCGCGCCTCCTCCATCTCCGACGTGGTGCAATCCGATTTCCCCGTCGTACAACAGATTCGAAAGAAAGTTGAACTCTAGTTTTGAATCAAAAGTTAAAAACTCACGGCTGAAGTAATTAAAGGAGCCATCGTGAACGTGACAATGTCCTCTACATTCCAGAAGAGGTAGGGATATATATAGAACTTGCTGCGAATTTAGGCGAAATCAAAACTCAAGGAAAATTTCAGATCCGTTTGAACCGTTGCATCGAATAGGACTTCTTGAAAGCAATTGGGACCAATTCTGAGCACATTTGAATTTTAGATCTATATCCAATCAAGGTGAGAAATTCGGTTTATTTATTTATTTATATACAATTAGAAATACTGAATCATGATACGTAATCTGTTCTAGGACTTGTGTTGTGAAATTATATGTCGCTAAATTCTGTTTGTTACATACGTGATTTGATTTGGCTGATAATACTGTTGTATTGATATGCAGATTAGAATTCTCATGTTGGTTAAAATTTGGTTGTTATAAATAAATATATCATGATTGAATAATTGAAAACAAATATATCGTATTTGTTATAATAAAATTAGAGGAAACGAATATATTATTTTGTTGTGACAAAAGGATTGGAAACAAAAATTTATCATTTTTGTTGTAACCAAATAGTGGACCAAAATTGTCAATTTTCGTTGAAACCAAAAAGTTGAAACAAGGACTTTGAAAATTCGGAAAAGTAGTGGTGAGATTTCTATATTTAATTATTGAAATTAAATTATTCCTTGCCATGTGAATTTTATACATATATGTTGTGGAATCCAAATTAGCTGATTGCTACGAAATCTTATTTGGTTGATGTTGTTAGGTGAATTTGTTGATGTGATGGTATTTGTGTTGAAACAAAATGGTTGAAATGAAATAGACCACTAGAATTTAATAAAATCGTTATTTAGTAAAATCGTTATTTTGTCGATTAGAATTGGCAAATTAAGATGGTTCTTTTTGTTGTAATTTAAAAATGACAAATTTGCACCGTCATTATAGGTTGAAATATTATAAAGGACATTTTGATGGTCATATAAATGGACGTTATTACATTATCATTTGTGTGTAATTTATAAAAAGGACATTTATTTCACCTTATTTTGTTAAAATGAAAAAGGACAAATTTGCACCGTCATTATAGGTTGAAATATTATAAAGGACATTTTGATGGTCATTTAGTTGAAAATATAAATGGACATTATTACATTGTCATTGGTGTGTAATTTATAAAAAGGACATTTATTTCACCTTTTTGTTAAAATGAAAAAGGACAAATTTGCACCGTCATTATAGGTTGAAATATTATAAAGGACATTTTGATGGTCATTTAGTTGAAAATATAAATGGACGTTATTACATTGTCATTTGTGTGTAATTTATAAAAAGGACATTTATTTCACCTTATTTTGTTAAAATGAAAAAGGACAAATTTGCACCGTCATTATAGGTTGAAATATTATAAAGGACATTTTGATGGTCATTTAGTTGAAAATATAAATGGACATTATTACATTGTCATTGGTGTGTAATTTATAAAAAGGACATTTATTTCACCTTTTTGTTAAAATGAAAAAGGACAAATTTGCACCGTCATTATAGGTTGAAATATTATAAAGGACATTTTGATGGTCATTTAGTTGAAAATATAAATGGACGTTATTACATTGTCATTTGTGTGTAATTTATAAAAAGGACATTTATTTCACCTTATTTTGTTAAAATGAAAAAGGACAAATTTGCACCGTCATTATAGGTTGAAATATTATAAAGGACATTTTTTGGTTATTTAGTTGAAAATATAAATGGACATTATTACATTGTCAATTTGTTAGAAGTAAATGGACATTATTACATTGTCAATTGGTTAGAAATAAGAAATGACACAAAATATTATATTTTTGTTAAAAATAGAATGACACACAAAAATATACATTTTTGCTGGGATTATATTGACACACCAAAAATATACATTTTGTTGTAATGACACAAGAATAATTATTTTTGGTGAAATTGGAATGACATAGAAAAATATACCTTTTGTTGAACATTTAATGACACACTAGAAGTTTAAATTTTTAATAAAAATAGAGATAATTTTCTTTATTTTTGTAAAAATATCATTCATTAGGAATGTTATGATTAAATTGTCAATTTAGTTAAATATGTCATATATGTTAGAGTAAATAAGAATTCGAAAAGTTTACATTTTCTTATTGCAAATAAGAATTAAGAAAAGTCTACATTTTCTTTATGTGAATAAGAATTAGAAAAGTTTACATTTTCTTATTGTAAATAAGAATTAGAAAGGCTACATTTTCTAAATGTAAATAAGAATTAAGAAAAGATTACATTTTTCTTAATGCAAATAAGAATTAGAAAGAATTGACAAAATTACCACATTTTGTTATTTAGAAAGAATTGACTCAATCATCACATTTTGTTTATAAAAAATTAGACAAAATCATCACATTTTGTTTACATCAGAAGAATTAGACATTTTGAAAGGTTTATTATTATTAGTATAATAATTGAGAAAGTCCAAAGTTTAATTAAGATTTGAAAAGGGTAAGTTATAATATTGGAAATTAAGTTATTTTGGAAATATAGAATATTCCAAAATTAAGAGATTTTGAAATGAGAAACAGTTTAAAATAATACTTTTTTTTAGTAGAACAATTATAGTAATTAATTAAAATTGTACTTGGACACGAGGTTAGGTCACATTTGTGGTGGAAGTCTGCCCGGACCCGACCGGCATATCCTTCAGCCACAAATGATAGGCCTAATGTGAGAGGTCCAAGTGTGCAAGTACAAATTGGGCCAAGACACGAGGTTAAGCCCAACTTGTGGTAGAAGTCTGCCCGGAACCGACCGTCCAATTCAGCATCCACGAGTTGCAGGCCTAACGTGAGAGGTCTGGCCCATATCAAAATATAAATGGATAACTTAGAAATTGACGTTATTTTCACACCGTTATGTGTTAATAACAAAATGAATATTTTCACCTCCAATTTTGTTATAAAGGAAGGTTACATTTCTAATAAAATAAGATAAGGATTATAAAAGTTTTTACGTTTTTCTTAATGTAAATATTAGAAAAGTTACATTTTTCTTAATGTAAATAAAAGGAAAAATAGGAAGTTACATTTTTATATGTAATTGGTGTAATATAGAAACCTACATTTTTCAATGCAAATAAGGATGAAGTAGAAATTATGTTTTTATATGCATATAAAAAAAGTTTACATTTTTCAATGTAAACAAAAGAATGATTTGGAATTTATATTTTCCAATGTAAATAGAATGTGAAATAAAGGTTACATTTTCAATATAATAATATATTGAAGTATAAGTTTACATTTCTCAATGTAAATAAATTAGGAATAGAAATTTACATTTTTCAATATAAATAATAAGATTAGAAATTTGCATTTCTAAGGAATGGATCTTCATTAGAAAAATGAGGAAACCAAATATACATTTGGTGTAAATTGAAAAATGGAAGAGTAAAATATATTGTTATGTTTAGGATGTGTAGGTAAAGTAAAAATAATGATAGATCGTTATAAATTATTAACGACGACATGAAATGGTTTCCAAATTTATATATGCGAGAGTTATTTGGAAAGTCCGAGTTTACTCTCATTCCAAATAATGATACGACGTTCGAAGAATTGAAGACGACGATTGAAGACCGACGATCTTCACATCGAATGGGCGACTAGTGTTGAGGCCCTTGATTGATTTGCTCCCAAGACGGGGCTAAAATGGTAGTTATCCGGACGTAGTGCTGATTTGTACGGATTTGGCTTTCGCTCTGACCCAGAGCATAAGCGTATAAATGGATTGCACGTCTGACATTGTACTCCTTTTTACTGTATCTATTGATCTCTGCTAAACATACATCTGTTTGGTGTTTTACACTCTTCTCTGAGACGTACGAGCTCGGCAGAAATCAATGATATGGTATGGATTGACGATGTGGCATGCCAAGATGCATGTGATCAAGGCTTTGTTGAAAAGCAGGCCTTATGGGATAATCAAAGCATAGCCTGTTTAGGTATAGCTTTGTGTATGACGTGACTTCACGAGCCTTACACACCGGCGAAGTCTAAAACAGGAGAAGGGAACGCAGGGAGTGCACACGTTTCTTTCTAGCTAGAGTGGTGCCAGGGACCTACCAGCGCTGGCATTTATTCATTGTGGTTGTTGGATTTTTCGAGGCCTCGGTTTATGCGGTCGCTACTGGCCGTATTATAGGTCCAAAAGGACCGGGAAGCGTGTGTTCAGGAATTGCCAATCCATTAAGCGTTAACGTATGGACCGGCCCTGCAGGATCCAAGGGTTGGACAGAGTACCAATCCTGGGGCATTTGCTAGAGTGTCTCGAATTGGTAAGGATCTCCTCCCTAGCCTTGACTCAGATGGAAACCCAAATTTCCAATATGACATCACGCGGTTTTGATTGTATACCTATATATGGCGACATAGTGGGATGGGGCACTCATGCCGTCTAGGATTGATACATTTACTTTGATGGATTTCAAATTGGTTGCACACTATTATTATATAATACCGTGTCTATCGTATCAAGCATCTTTTGATCATTATAAGGTAAAACCCTATCCTCCGGTTTGCGTTGCATTGTGTGATGGGACTTGGGTCTTATAATGGTTTCATTTTTCTAAAAAGCATTGCGTTATTTTGACGATTTACTTTAGTCATGCACTGGCAATCCATAGGAGAAAACCCATTCCGCGAAAGTGGCGTGGTCCTGTGATTAGCCTTATTATATTATATAGGTTAAGTAGAATTCTCACACCCGTCCCATGATTGACCTGTGGTTTGTCCACTGGGAAACTCGGGTGCCCATATTTTCCACACGGGCAGTCGAGTAGCTATTTTTGCAGATATATTAAGCAGGATTCTGGGTTGAACCTTAAAGCTGTGTCCAGAGATAGAGAGTCTTCCGCTGTGTTCTTCCGTTGCAGTACATTACATTTTTTGTATTTATCTTCCGCTGTAATTATATTCCAATGTACTCTGATATGTATATTCTGTACTCTGATGTAACATTTATTATAGTGTTATAAAAGTCTTCTGTTATCTGTTGTAATGTGTTGTATGCCCAAAGTTAAATTATTCGTAGATTTTCACTTTTTGGGTCAGACCTGTGTGGTTTATGGTCGATTCAAAGGGTGGGAGTTTGCGGGTCTTTACAGTTGGTACCAGAGCTTTGGTTAAATCCAAATCTTTGGGGTACAACTCGTTAGAACGGAACAAAAGACTCATCAGAGATTGGATTAGTGATATCCATTAAGAATACTCATTAGAGATAGGATCAGCAGTATCCTAGAATGAGGAAACTCATTAGAGATGGGGTTAGTAATACCCCAGAATGAGTTGAGAGTAACAAGCTTATAATATACGTATTTATAATCTATTTTAGAAAATATGATTTTTGAATATATAAAGTCATATATTTCAAAAGCTAATTAACCAATTGATTGATGATTGTGTAGTATAATTATTAGTTCAACTATGAAATTATTTAAACCAATGAATGAATAATAAAGAATGAAAATTGAGTACGATAATTAAACATTTTTAACTTCGTTCCTTTTCGAGGACGAAAAGATTTTAAGTGGGGGAGACTGTAACAACCCTGAATTTTAGGGTAAATTTAAAATTTTATTTTAAGTTATTTTAATGGGTTTTTGATATTTAAAGTAATTTATTTTAAATCATAAAGACTGGAAATGTTAAAAATGTTCATTTTGTTAAGACATGTTATATTAAATTAAAAATATAATTTGCTTAGGAAATGTCATTTATACAAAAATATCATTTCATTTGAAATGCCAGGTTAATAGAAGTGTTATTTATTAGAAAATGTCATCTTTGTGAAAAGATATTACTTTATTAGGAATGCCATGATAATGTCATTATATAAGGAACATCATTTATTTGATAATGTCATGTTAGAAATAATAGGTATAGTAACGCTGAAATGGTTTTGACGTTAAACTTAATCATCTCAATTTGTGGATCTCAACCAATTCATTTTTTGGTTTAAAATATTATGAAATTGAATATCTCATTAACACGTACCTATTCTTCAGTTTCAACCTTGAATGCGAAACAGCATGGCATGCATTTATAAGAAACTTTTTTAAGGGCAGTAAAAAGGAAAAAAAAGAGAAAAAAACATATATATATATATATATGTATATATATATGATACTTATCTTTATTTTGTATATATCTTTCCCTTGGGTGTAATTATATATATTTATCTCTTATACTTTAACATTTTGTAATTTATAAGGTTTTGACCTAACTAAAACATGGAAATCCATGTGTCAACCATCATTCTAATGAATGAAATAATTAGCAAACTCTAAAATATGAACTAAACTTATTTCATTTCTTAATTTCGAAGAATTACAATTTCCCGTTCATTTTTGATTCAAGGTTAAGTAAATTAGATGTAAACAGACAATTTAGGTAGCCTTACATTTACTTTTATAGGCAACCTTTAATAATGACAATCGCAATTTCAATTCATATCTTATTTTTTTTTCCATTACAGGATTTACCGAATAAGATTGCAGTTCATTAAATATTTAAAATAGAATAGTCCTAAATAATATATTCTGCCATTTAAATAATTATTGTAATAGATACTTTGTTCATATAATGAATGCATTTATTCCTTTATATTTATCCTCTTTTCTTTTTGATTTGCTTTTGAAATTCGATGATAAATAAACATTGTAACACGCCGCATTTCGGGCAACAAATTTTTCAAATAACCATAGGAGTAATGTGTGAAACGTTACAATGGAATTAAATAAAAAGAAACATTGGAAGCCAATTGGTATGTTATTAATATTAAAATGAACCTACGTGTATATTTCTATTCTTTATATTCATGTCTATCCAATTGAATACCTTCCCGTTTTGTCTTTTCTTGTTTTATTTTGAAATGTGAATAGGAGATGATGGGCTCTTTCTTGAATTAATGGAAAAAATAATCTAATATTATAAATAACCAACTGTTCTTTATTTTGTGTATAATTTGCTCTCTATCCACTTAAGTACAAACTGCGGATACTTTTGAAATTTGAAAATAAAAAAATAAAAAAAGGGGGATAAATGTGTCATTATATGTAAACATGGCATTACGTTATTTAATATTGCATGTTTTGAAATTTAGATGGGTGCATAATTTAAACAATTAAAAAAAAGTAAGCATTTAATTTGTTATAAATAGAAAGAGGCATATAGGGGAAATAACTTGTGCATTTATTCTCTACTCTCTCTCCCCCCTTCCTTACTAATTAATAAATAAATATATATATATAAAGGCTGCTTTCTCTTTATGTTTCATAATTAATTATCAAAACGCATGCTACATTTGAAATACATGCACTTACAGGTCTCTCTCTCTCCCCTTCCTTACTAATTAATATATATATATATATATATATATATTTATATATGCTGCTTTCTCTTTATGTTTCATAATTTCCAATTTTCAAGTGAATTCACAAATAAATAAATAAAAAATTAGACCGACACCTCATTCTTAGTCAGTAAATTTATTTCTTTCATAGCCTATCGTATGTAAAGAGCCCTTTCAGAAATAAATCACATATCCTACTCAATTCCATTCCTCAATTTTTGCTATGTTGTTCTCTTCTATGAATTTAAAAATCCTTCCTCTTGTCCACATAAAAAAAAAACCATTGATCCTTTAGAGGAACTTGAAGCACTCTCCACCACCATCGGCAGGCGCGCCTCCTCCATCTCCGACGTGGTGCAATCCGATTTCCCCGTCGTACAACAGATTCGAAAGAAAGTTGAACTCTAGTTTTGAATCAAAAGTTGAAAACTCACGGCTGAAGTAATTAAAGGAGCCATCGTGAACGTGACAATGTCCTTTACATTCCAGAAGAGGTAGGGATATATATAGAACTTGCTGCGAATTTAGGCGAAATCAAAACTCAAGGAAAATTTCAGATCCGTTTGAACCGTTGCATCGAATAGGACTTCTTGAAAGCCATTGGGACCAATTCTGAGCACGTTTGAATTTTAGATCTATATCCAATCAAGGTGAGAAATTCTGTTTATTTATTTATTTATTTATTTATATACAATTAAAAATACTGAATCATGATACGTAATCTGTTCTAGGACTTGTGTTGTGAAATTATATGTCGCTAAATTCTGTTTGTTACATACGTGATTTGATTTGGCTGATAATACTGTTGTATTGATATGCGGATTAGAATTCTCATGTTGGTTAAAATTTGGTTGTTATAAATAAATATATCATGATTGAATAATTGAAAACAAATATATCGTTTTTGTTATAATAAAATTAGAGGAAACGAATATATTATTTTGTTGTGACAAAAGGATTGGAAACAAAAATTTATCATTTTTGTTGTAACCAAATAGTGGACCAAAATTGTCAATTTTCGTTGAAACCAAAAAGTTGAAACAAGGACTTTGAAAATTCAGAAAAGTAGTGGTGAGATTTCTATATTTAATTATTGAAATTAAATTATTCCTTGCCATGTGAATTTTATACATATATGTTGTGGAATCCAAATTAGCTGATTGCTACGAAATCTTATTTGGTTGATGTTGTTAGGTGAATTTGTTGATGTGATGGTATTTGTGTTGAAACAAAATGGTTGAAATGAAATAGACCACTAGAATTTAATAAAATCGTTATTTAGTAAAATCGTTATTTTGTCGATTAGAATTGGCAAATTAAGATGGTTCTTTTTGTTGTAATTTAAAAATGACAAATTTGCACCGTCATTATAGGTTGAAATATTATAAAGGACATTCTGATGGTCATATAAATGGACGTTATTACATTATCATTTGTGTGTAATTTATAAAAAGGACATTTATTTCACCTTATTTTGTTAAAATGAAAAAGGACAAATTTGCACCGTCATTATAGGTTGAAATATTATAAAGGACATTTTGATGGTCATTTAGTTGAAAATATAAATGGACATTATTACATTGTCATTGGTGTAACAACCCGAAAATCTGGGCCAGTTTAAAATTTTTAGTTTGACAATTTTAGCGAATTTTGTTTATTTAAAATAGATTATTTTAAATATAATCGACGAGAAATTTATTCTGTATATAATTCGACGTATATATTTATATACGTCGTCGTTAGAATATAAATAATTATATATAATTATAAATAGAATTGAAAATGGCGCGGTAGTTCGATAATTCGATTTCAAACTTCAATTGAATGTACAGGGTGCAAAACAATCCGGATTTTAGTGAAACCAAAAACATTAGGATCTATTTGATAATATCTTTCCAACGAATCTGAAAAATCAAAATTTCATAGCGGGAATCAAAAGATATGTCCAGTTGAAAATTCTGAATAGTCGCTATGGAATTCAGGCCCTTAAAAATAGACATTTTGCAAACGACCTCGGATTTCGACGAAACCAGTTTTGTTGGGTCCGTGATGTTAAGTTATTGTTAGGTTTCAAATTTCATAATTTTTCGAATCAATATGTGAGCGTGGCAAAGGAAAACGCGTTTGACCAGTTTCGGTTGATTTTAATCGACTGGAAAATGGCCATTTTTCCAACGGTCTCAGAATTTGACGAAACTAGTTTTGTTAGGACCGTATCGTCAAAACGAAGCTAGAAAATATTTTTCTGGAATTTTTCTAGTTAGTATGTGACCCCGGTAATTTGAAATGTACGTTTAAAATTCAGTATAGTGATTTAAATGTAAATTTAACGGAAACTGATTGTAACAGCTGAATCAGCCTACGATACATATCCCATTATGTTCGGAATGGGGGTATTACGCTAGGGACGACAGTCGTTGGGTGTGATTCAGAGTTCGAACAAAAAGTCAACACTTAGAATGAATTAAAAAAATAAAATAATATATATAATATTCCTTCTATTTCTCTTATAATCCCCCCCCCCCCCTCTGGTCAAAATTAAAAAGGATCAGCCCTCTTTTCTTCAAAGTCGATTCTCGTCGCCTCCTCACCCAAGCTCGCCGCCGCTTCCCCTGAGGTGACCACCGACGCCGCGCCTCCTCCCATCCTCGTTTCCGTCCATCCCCTCCACCCTCAGCTCGCGCAAGTCCTCCGTTCGAACCCCAGATGTGCGCAACCGCCCCCTTGACCACCGTAGTCACCTCTGTCCAAACCTAGCCGCGACGAGCCACCCACCACCGTTCGACCGAAGGCAGCAGCACCCCTCCCCGTTTGCTCCTCTGAACCGCCCCCCCCCCCCCCAGATTCCGAACCCTAGGCGATATCGAGATCCCAGGCTACCGAACCCCCAATCCGCCCCTCTAGAACTTCGGCGCCTCCTCCTGCGTGACTTGGAAACTCCACCACCCCTAAAACTCCGAATGTAAGCATATTATTTATTATTTATACTGATTTATTTATTTCGGTTTATTAAAGTGGTTAGTTAGTGAAAAAAATCAGTTTATAATATGTTTTTACAGAAGTTTTTATTATGTACATGTTTTTTTTAATCAGTTTTTAAAAATAGCGAAGAAAGACCGCATTTTTATATAGAAGAAAAATCGGATTTTTATAAATGATAAAAGTTTTGATTTTTAGAAATGATAAAAGTTTAGATTTTTAATAGATAAAAGATAGAATTTTTATAATGTTAAAAGACGAGATTTCTTTTAATTAATAGAAAGAATAAAATATAATTTTTATAGGAGAGGAAGAGTAGAAATTCGATTTTTCTATTTTGAATAACGAAGTAAAAATGTGATTTTTACATATTGAATAGCATAGTAAAAATTCGATTTTTATATATTGAATAGCATAGTAAAAATTCGATTTTTATATATTGAATAGCATAGTAAAAATTCGATTTTTATATATTGAATAGCGAAGTAAAAATGTGATTTTTATATATATAGTGGCCATGGGCAACGAAGGTGACAAAAAGGCGAAACGACGAAGACTTCTGCAAATGAAGAGCCGTGGAGCTAGGATAGCTATTTGTGAGAATTTCTCACTCTTCCATTTCTTTTCTAATTATATATATATACTAGGATGCAGACGGTGCTTAGTAGCACCCGACACAACCGTCCACAGACCATGGACTTGTTTGTTTGGTTGCATAAATTAATTTGATGATATGATTTGAATTTGGTTGTTTGGTGTATTTGATTGATGTGTGAATGGCGTGGGCCTTCACTAGACCGGGGATAAGGCTAGGCTTTGTCCTGTTTCTAGTATCGTGCCGTTATGCCGCCGAAATTTCCTAAAATAAGTTAGAAAAATAAAAATAGCATTTTATTTAAAGAATGAACTGAATAGATATTCATATGTCGAAATAAAATATTTTATCGTTAAAAATATAATTTTTAACTTGAATATGAATATAGTGAAAGTGAATAAAATAAATATTCATTTACAAACCGGACGGTTTGTTTATATACACCTATTTGAATAACATTGATTGGGTCGATAAATTTCACACATCGCCCAACTGCACGAATAAAATCTGTGTTTGATTGTTTGAAACCCTACACGGGTGTTGGGATGAAATTTGAAGTTCACTCATCCTGATTGATTAAATATGTCGATCGATTGATTGACAGGCTGTTATAAGCGTTAGATATCTATATTTGATGCTTATACAGTGTAGTGCACTTTGGTTGATGGTTGATTATTTTTCAATGCTATTATATACATATGTTGTATGAAAATCCATATAATTAACTTTATATGGTAATTGATTGGGCCTCATTTCAATTTAGAAAATAAAGAATATTATAAAATAAAGGTTCATGTGTTGACTGTACTCATCCGTTGAGATTAGTCATGTGTTGAACGAATTATTTTTATCATAAAATTACATCTTTATCAATATAAAATAAAGGTTCATGTGTTGACTGTACTCATCCGTTGAGATTAGTCATGTGTTGAACGAATTATTTTTATAATAAAAAATTACATCTTTATCAAAATAAAATAAAGGTTCATGTGTTGACTGTACTCATCCGTTGAGATTAGTCATGTGTTGAACGAATTATTTTTATAATAAAAATTACATCTTTATCAAAATAAAATAAAGGTTCATGTGTTGACTGTACTCATCCGTTGAGATTAGTCATGTGTTGAACGAAATATTTTAACAAAAATAGTCACACATGGACGGTACTCATTCGTTGAGATTAGTCGTGTGTTGACAAATAGGAAATATTTGAAATAGAAATATTTGAAATAACAAATATTTTGATAATTGGAAATATTTGAAATAACAAATATTTTGATAATAGGAAATATTTGAAATAGAAATATTTGAAATAGGAAATATTTGAAATAGAAATATTTGAAATAGAAATATTTGAAAAAGAAATATTTTGAAATAGAAATATTTGAAGCCGTGTTGATTAGATTGACGCCATTTTGACGTGAACGATTTCGAAATGAATTGCATATATAACGATTTCGAAATGAATTGAATATATAACGATTTCGAAATGAATTGAATATATAACGATTTCGAAATGAATTGAATATATAACGATTTCGATTTGAATTGAATATATAACGATTTCGAAATGAATTGAATATATAACGATTTCGAAATGAATTGAATATATAACGATTTTGAAATGAATTGAATATATAACGATTTCGATTTGAGTTGAATAGAAAACCAATTTGATTTCAATTGAATATATAATGAATTTGATTCAAATAGAAAACGAAACGAATTTGATTTGAATAGAAAATGAATTTGAATCGAATATAAAACCAATTTAAATTTAAAGCGAATTGAAATGAATTCGAATTTAATTGAATTGAATTGACTAGAAATGAATTTTAAAACGAATTTGTAAAGAAGAATTCAATTTTGATTCGAATTGAAATGGAAGTTGAAATTGCTTTTGAAACGAATTTAAAACTATTTATACAATTCGTTTTAAATAGAAATCGACGAGATATATATTATATAAATTATATATATAATATAATGGCCTGAATAGAACGCGCCGCGCCGCGGCAGTTCGTGAATTTCGACCATTTATTTCAAACGGACATTATGGGAGATCCGACCGTCGGATTCTCCTAAAACCGGAACCGTTGGGTTCGTATCGAAAAGAGCTTTCTAACGAATATTAGAAATTTCAAATCTAACGGTTGGATTTGGAGTTACGTCCAAATCAAATTTGGAAAACATCGCTATAAGTGCAGTTCGATGGCCATTGTTGGAAATCGACTGTACGGGCCTTGATAAAATTATTAAAAATAGCGATAATTTGTGAAAAATCACAAGAAATGATTTGGGAAAATTTGGGGTGAAAAACTCCATATTTGAAAAGATAAAAATAGACTTTTATCGAGATGAACTAGTTTGAACTAAATTTAAAACCCTATTTGTTTTTAAATAAATTAGATTTAAAAAGGGGTTTTAAATAATCGGAATTCCTAATATATTTGATTTGAATTGAATTAGAATTGATTAGTGGGTTTATCGTGAACTGTGTTTTAAATAACACTAGTTCTTTAACCCGATAATAAATAGAATGTGATTTGGGTTTGTCGTGAACTGTGTTTTAAATAACACCTAGTTCTTTAACCCAGTAAAAGGAGTTTTAACGAATCTGCAATTAGGTTGAAATGTGAATCTATAATCTAAATTATCAAATTTAGAAGTGAGCGAGAATGGAGTATCACCAGTTTTGCTCCAAAGCGATAGTTAAATCTTTAATCAGATTTGAACGTGAAATGGTAATTAATTTTACCAATAACACCGTGGTGTTAGATATGGAGTACTACCAGTTTTGCTTCATGGGATGAATAGGTTGGGATTGGGAAATAAAATAAATAATTACTTCGGTGTGGTTCGCTAATCTCGACTAGTTGGAAAAACCATAATTTGGTTTTAAATGACATCCAAAGGAAGATTACAGGATAAATTTTAAAGAATTTATCTTAGATAAAATTAATGGGAACTTTTCCCTAAGAATGTGGAATTTAGAAACTAGCTGTAGGTTGGCTAAGAAGAATGGTTTCCTGGGTATTGATCTGATGTTGGTTTCGGCCTTCGGGGTTAATGTTTGGGAAATTGTTCTCTTGCTAATTTGCGGTTAGTGACTAATGAATTGGAATGAGGCGTATGTTGTGTTTGTGTAACATTTGTTTTTAATATACGCGGGTTGTTCGGAAAGGCCGGGTTTACACCCATTCTGAATAACCGATTCGACGATAAGTCGAAGATGAAGACGGTGGTCGAAGACCGGAAGTCTTCACATCGTTTGGATAATTACTGACGATCCTGATTGGGCTGTACACCCAAGAGGATGGAAATAGTTGGTGGTCGTCCAGACGTACTTGGAGATAGATGGATATGCGAGGAAAGTGCCTCCGGTTTCGTTCAGACCTAGAACGGACTTGTAAATGGATTGTGTGTCTGACACTGGATTTTATTCTGTGTTGATTGATTTCTATTAAATATACATCTGTTTGGCGGCGGAGAATTTATTCTTTTGCTTAACGCCCTTCTCTGAGACGTACGAGCTCAGAGGTTGTATATCGATGGACATCAGTCGCATGGCATGAATTGCTTGTGTGGCACGCTACGATGCAATGATCAAGGCTTCTGTTGAAAAGCAAAGTCTTGTGGTTGATGATCAAAGCACGCCTACGTGGCAGCTTTGTGTATAACGTGTATTCGCGAGCCTCACACCTCGGTATGAGTTAAAAACGGGATACGGACCGCTGTGAGAGCACGACGTTTCTTTCTAGCTATGTTGGTGTCAGTGACTTACCAGCCCTGACATTTATATACTTTTCACCTTTGTGGTTGTTGGAATGAGGCGCCTCGATTATAGGTCTGTAAGGACCGAGAAACGTGTGTTCAGGCATAATTAATCCTCTAACGTAAGTGAGGACCGGCCCAGCCGCATCCAGGGTTGCCCAGAGTGCGTAACCCGGAGGCATTTGCTAGAGTGTCTCGAACGCGGAGAGGAGTTTGCCCCTTGCCTCGACTCATGACGGAAATCCAATTTCCAATACGTGTATTGCGGTTTTAATTGTAGAACTAGTATGGCGACATAGTAGCATGGGATGCTATGCCGTCTATGATTTATATTTATGATTGAAATTGTTTTGACACTATACACTTATTATAGTATCAAATGATTTGTTTTAAATGTACCAAGCATGTTTGGCTATTATAAGGGAAAACCCTATCCTCCGGCTTGCGTTGCATTGTGTGATGGGACCTGGGTCTTATAATAGCTTCATTTTTCGAAAAAGCATTGCGTTGTTTATTCTATGCACTGGTATTCTTGGGAGGAAACCCGTTCCGTGCTATACGGCGTGGTCCCTTGAATTACTCTCTTTTAAAGTAAAGTTTTAAATAACTGTTTTAGTTCTCACACCAGTCACATGACTGACCTGGAGTTTATTGTTTTAACCTAAACTCTGGGTGCCCCTATTTTCCGCACGGGCAGCTAGAAGTTTTGGTTTTGCAGATTTATATTCGCAGGATCCTGGTTTACAGCTGGAATGATATCCGGAAAGCTCTGTATCCGTATATCACCTTCAGTTGTGCTTTATATTATTTTTCCGCTGCTATGGAATTTATTTAAATCTCTGATATTTCTGTGTAATATTTATTCATTTATACTCTGTATATTCTTGTAATCTGATGGAATTGCTGTAATAGCAATGAAATGTTCTTCTGTTTGTGTTTTGATTTGTCCTGTTCTCAAAGATTAGGGGTTTCGAACGGTCTAGATCGGTTTAACGACTGATTCAGATCGAGCGAAATTCCCGGCCGTCACATTTGGTATCAGAGCTTTGGTTTACAGAGCTCGAGAACAAGACACATTAGAACCATACGAAAGAAATTGTAACACCCCACTCCCGCTAGGGTCACTCACTAAGGGAATGCCATAGCATCGGTGGAGTATTTTAGTGAATATAGAACAGAAAAATTACAACAAGACAGATATAAACAGTACTTGAAATTTTAAAACATCTTCTCATAACAGCGGAAGTAAAACATGTCTGGTTACATCATAAAACCAAAATAAAAGTCAAGTACAATATCCATCAAAATAAAGAAGTACATAATCCCACTCTCACACAATAGCCAAAACAAAAGAAAAGATAACTGGATAACTGGAGCTTTACATCTATCCAAGCTCCTAAAGACTGGGACAGCAATCCGATCAAGCTCCACTACTGCTAGGATCCACCGTAGGACCTGAGGGTTGGGAAAAAGGTAAAAACAACGGGGTCAGACATAAGTCTGAGTGAGTCCTATAACTTTAACAATACAATCGTTAAAGTAACCAGAGAAGACATAACTTGATATACGGTAACATATAGGGATGAACGGCTATACTAAGCAGTTAACTAAACCAAGATAAAAGATAAAGACGCATCTACCCTTCCTAAGGTAAATTACTAAACTGCACCACACCAGTCGTTCCTAACTTAAAGGTTGATCCCACCCAAGGACTTTTAAAATTAACCTAATAGTACTTGCGTACCCCTAGGTGACCAAGTAGGCGCCACGGGGCCCTACAATCCACCAGATGTACACACTACTCCCCATTCGATCGGCTCCCTAACGTAGATACCCGTGCTGGCCCCACCGTGGGGTGTACCATTCCCCAACGTGGCAACCTGATAAAACTAACAGTGCACGGCTTATATCTACACGATGCAACAACGGCTTACCTACCAGCCCGGGCCCACTCACGCATATGAAGCCCGTTGGACTTGCGTTGCCACCGCTAACCCGTTTGCCTCTTACAGTCAAGCCCAGTATGCGTGTCCCGTCCTCGACATGGGTCGAGCCCACAAAGATACGTATGGGTTACTGGTTGAAATGGGCCTCCACAAGCTACCCACCTAAGCTTGTCCCTTTTTCTAGTATATCCCACTTAACCCTTTAATCATGTTTTAATTACATGTTCTATTTTGGTTAAGTATTCTAATCGTATTTTCTATTGCCACCCAAGGCAACCACTAGATTTTCTCATGCCACCCGAGGCACCCACTTAACCCCTCATGTCCCTCTACATGCTAATGTGGTTAAGTGTTTCTTAATTAATTAATTAAGAACGTAACCTTTGTAAAGACCTCTCACATTAGACTGTCTTTTATGACCGCTGGTTAAGCCGGTTGGGTCCGGGCAGCCTTATGTCATAACAGAGTCTAACCTCGTGTCTTTACATTAATTACGTATTTAGTTTGTGCCTAAGACCTCTCACATTGGGCTAACATTTGTAGCAACTGGTTAAGCCGGTTGGGTCCGGGCAGTTTTACGCTACAACTGAGTCCAACCTCGTGTCTTAGTCAATTAATTACACCTAATTAATCACCCTCATAATTTTATATTAATTATCCCTAATTAATCAAGTTTTCTTAACATGGGTAGACCTAACTTAATAGGTAAATTCCCATGGGGTAGACCTAACTCAATAGGTAAATTCCCAACACATAGTATGGGTACACCTAACCAAATAGGCAAATTCCCATACTATGTTTATTTATTTTGTGTTATGCATAATTATATTAATTTCACACAATCTTATTAACTTATGCATTTAATTACCCCATCGTTCCCACGTAATTTCGTTCATGATATAACACATATAAAAGGTGTCAACTTGCATATGAATGAACATGTTTCAAAGGTGCCATCTTGCATATTAACAAACACATAACTTGCATATGAACTTGCATAACATGTCACATAACTTGCATATAATATGTCACATAACTTACATATTCATTTTGCATAACAAACTTGCATATTAGCTTATAGACTTGCATAATGTGTCATCATGAACTTGCATCTTAATAAACATGTAACTTGCATATTTACATACATGTAACTCGCATATTAACAAACATGTAACTTGCATATAAAGAAACATGTAACTTGCATATTTACATACATGTAACTTGCATATTAACAAACATGTAACTTGCATATTAACAAACATGTAACTTGCATATTTACATACATGTAACTTGCATATTAACAAACATGTAACTTGCATATTAACAAACATGTAACTTGCATAGCATATTACCATGAACTTGCATAACATGCATATGATTACATAGCCCACAACTTGCATATTTAGCATCATGCAAACATAACATACATCATATTAAACTTGCATAAGCTTACATACTCAACATGCATAAACATAAGATTAATGCTAACATCATATCATATGATTCAAAGCTCATTAACCCACATACAAAACCATAAATCTCATCACATCTCATCTAATTAGTTTACCAAAAGATCATCAAAGTGATAGAAACTCACAACTAGCAACTTTGAACACCAAATGAAGAAGATTAAGATGCTAAGAAGGGATTAGAAGTTGATTAGAGAGTGATTAGTATGCAACCCTCTTCATAAAATTAGTGGAGGCCATGAGAGCTAGCATTTTGCCATAGTTTAGTCACTAGGTTTAATTATGAATGAATTAGGGTAGGTTAGGGTCTTATTTATAGATTAGGCAAGTGTTTTAGGCCATAGGATTAACCCTAGATTCAATCCAAGCCATCAAAGCATGTCTTGGGGAAGAAGTCAAGTGTAGGAACCATCTAGGGCCTTTAGATTAAAGATGGACCATGAGAACCATTCAAATGCAAAATCTGCACTTGAGCGAATCGGCCCACGGGTTGACAGCCAAACACCCTGGATTAACCCCTTGTCGACCCAGCGGGCTCGGGTCGACTTCAAAAATCGGCCGGTTCGGTTATTCCCCTCTCCCAATTCGCTGTTTTGAGCATTTTTGCATATTTATTTATTAAATTTTCAATTATATATATATATATATATCAATATATATATATATATATCTACACAACCCATTTCACTTAATTAAGTATACTTTAATTTGGGAATTTTCGTGAAACTTCGCGCGGCCATATCTTGGTCATACGGACTCCGATTTTCGAAAACTCGGACTCTATTTCGCGTATTTTTCCGAGACGAACACAATGGCATAGCCCGTTTCCCTTGATTCCCATTTTAGAATTAAATTCTGCCTCGATTTATGTTATTACAGGTTATTGAAAATACGGGTTGTTACATTCTCCCCTCCTTAAAGGATTTCGTCCCCGAAATCTTCAAGTTAGGAAGAACGTATCCTACCATCCAATCATCCATCTACTCAAAGCATCATCCACGAGCAATCATTGTCCTTACAAGATTCTAAATGCTGGATGGATATATGCAAAAGTGTGTGTATATGTACTTACCTAATGCGAAAATCAGGCGGTTACTGATACAGTAAACCTCCTTAATGCAAACCATGATAGTGCCATGCATCCAATATGTATGCGAAACCCTATTGACACATACAAATTTCTACATGCGTGCACAACCATACACAAAAATGCATCATCCATATGATAACACAGCCATGATACATCCATCAATCTAACTACCACATCCATTTATGCAATATGCAACATGAAGTGACTGAGCCGATCTAGTGCCTAATGTGTGTGTATATGCATCCACGAGCAACCACTAGCAAACAATTGCATCCATATGCATCCATCAACCATAACATGTTTCAAACACATGTCTCAACCATAGGTTTTACCCTATCTAAAGGTCATAGGTATTAGCGAGAGGATATACTAAAGATAAGATAAGTACTAGACAAGCAATAAAGGAGAAGTTAAAAGACATACTCTCAAAAAGAAATGGATACAAAGAACGCATCTTTGCTTCCGTCTCCCAAGTAGCATTGCTTTCGTCATCTCCCCATTGCACTTTAACTAGCTGAACTTCTCTGTTCCTCAACTTCCTAGTTTCTGACCCAAGGATGCGAGTAGGAGCTCGTCGAATCGTCGCATCACGCTCTACCTCTACATCTCTAAGCAAGCTCGGCTCTACCACCTCCGCGGTCTCATGTAAGCACTTCCTCAAATGTGATACATGGAATACATCATGAACACCACTAAGTCTGTCGGGCAACTCCACCCTATATGCCATCCGTCCAATCCTTTCCTTAATAGGAAACGGCCCAACAAATCTCGGTGCTAACTTCCCTACGGACCCAAAGCGAACAACATTTCTCAATGGAGATACTTTGACAAAAACCATGTCCCCAACCTCAAACTCAAGATCCGTCCTTCTCCGATCCGCATAAGATTTCTGTCTATCTTGCGCTGCTTTCATCCTTTTTCGAATTAAATCAATCTTCTCTGAAGTCTCTCTAACCATATCCGGCCCAAGCAAGATCTTATCCGTAGATTCCCACCAACATGTAGGAGATCGACAAGGCCTTCCATAAAGAGCTTCAAAAGGAGCCATACCAATACTGGACTGAAATCTGTTATTATATGCGAACTCCACCAAAGGAAGATGTTCTTCCCATGTACCTCCAAAATCCAAGATACAAAGCCTCAAAAGATCTTCTAAGATACGGTTCACCCTCTCGGTCTGACCGTCCGTCTGAGGATGATATGCGGTGCTCAAACACAACTGAGTCCCTACCGCCTCTTGCAAACTTCTCCAAAACTCACTAGTGAAAATAGGATCTCGATCACTCACAATGCTGGATGGTACGCCATGCAATCTAACAATCTCTCTAACATAGACTGAAGCAAGCCATGGAGCGGTCCTCTTACTCTTTACGGGTATAAAATGGGCACTCTTTGTAAGTCTGTCTACCACAACCCAAATTCCCGTATTGCCCTTCCTCGATCTCGGTAACCCGTCGATGAAATCCATCGAGACACTATCCCACTTCCACTGTGGAACTTCCAATGGGTGTAGCAACCCACCGGGTTTCCTTTGCTCCACTTTAACTTGTTGGCACACTAAGCATCTAGCCACATACTCGGCCACATCTTTCTTCATACCGGCCCAAAAGAAAACTCTCTTCATGTCTTGGTACATTTTGTCTCCACCGGGATGAATAGTCATTCTTGAACGATGTGCATCATCCAAAATAGCCTTCTTCAAACCCTCATCTTGCGGTACACAAAGTCTACCGTCTCTATGCAACCATCCCTTATCATCTATGGTGTATCTACCCAAATGGCTGGACGACTCCCCTCTTATAAGCTTCTCTACCAACACAACCAACTGTGGGTCGTCTCGCTGAGCCTCGCCAATCCGTCTCAAAAGAGTAGGTCTAACCTCCAAGGATGCCAACAAACCAGGTACAAAATCAACAGAAGGTCTGAAGTCAAACAAAGAAAGAAACTCCAAGCTTCGTCGTTCCACGAACAATGGACTCAAAGATAGCCTTTTTCTACTTAAGGCGTCTGCCACCACGTTACCCTTACCAGGGGTATACGCTATCTCGAAATCATAGGATGCTAAGAACTCCATCCACCTTTGCTGTCTTAAGTTTAAATCCTTCTGAGAGAATAAGTACTTCAATGATTTATGGTCGGTGAACAACTCGAATCTCTCACCAAGAAGATAATGGCGCCAAGACTTAAGTGCGAAAACAATCGCGGCCAACTCTAGATCATGGGTAGGGTAATTCTTCTCATGCACTCTCAATTGTCTCCCTCCATAGGCTATTACCCTTCCCTCCTGCATCAAGACTGCGCCTAATCCTGTTCCACAAGCATCGGTATAAACAACAAACGGCTTACTCCCATCTGGAAGCACTAAAACTGGAGCGGTGGTCAAAGCTCTCTTTAACCGTCGGAAAGCATCATCACAATCTACATCCCATGAGAAAACCAGATTCTTCTTCGTCAAGCGGGTTAATGGGGCTGATATCTTCGCGAAGTCTTTGATGAACTTCCTATAATATCCTGCCAACCCCAAGAAACTTCTTACCTCGGTAGCATTTCTAGGAACTTTCCAATCCTGGATAGATACTATCTTTGCGGGATCCACAGCTATCCCTTCCTTAGAGACCACATGCCCTAAGAATCGCACTTCTCTTCTCCAAAAATGGCATTTAGAGAATTTAGCTTTAAGACTATGCGCTCGAAGAGTCTCCAACACTTCCTTGAGATGTAAGGCATGCTCTTCTTCATTCTTGGAAAAGACCAAGATGTCATCCACAAAAACTACTACAAACTTATTCAGATACTCTCTGAACACTCTACTCATGAGATCAACAAAGTATGCGGGGGCGTTTGTCAACCCAAATGGCATCACTAGCCACTCATAAAAACCATCCGGAGTCCGGAAAGCAGTCTTCTCTATACTGTCCTCCGCCACTCTTAACTGATGAAACCCTGTAGCTAAGTCCATCTGCGAAAATACTGACGCGCCAACCAACTGATCAAAGAGATCATCTATCCTCGGTAATGGGTGTCTATTCTTCTTCGTGAGCTTATTAAGTTCTCTATAATCCACACAAAGTCTGAGGGACCCATCCGCCTTCGTGGCAAACACTACTGGAGCTCCCCACTCCGATATACTTCGCCTTATGAACCCCTTCTCAAGCAACTCCCCTACTTGCTTATGAAGTTCTCTTCTCTCACGAGGAGCCATGTGGCGTACTGGCAAAGACACTGGTTTGGCATTATCCACCAAATAAATTCGGAAATCTATCTCCCGCTTCGGAGGCAAACCCTTTACTTCTTCAAACACATCCGGATATTCCCGGACTACTCTGACAGAACACAAACTTTCGACCGAAGCATCGAGCGATTCAAGATAACTTAGCAAAACAGATTCCATGGGATTGCAAGAGATCTCGAGAGTGTTACCCAAGCGGGTCATGAGCCTGACAACTCTCCTTTCGCAATCAAGAACGGCACCATTACTGGATAACCAGTCCATGCCCAAGATCAACCCATAGCCCGTGAAGCCCAATACAAAAGCATCACATCTAAACTCAACGCTAAGTATAGAAATCTTCAAACCCAAACATATCATAGACAGATATATGGAGCCCCCAATTGGGTTTGAGACAACCAAGGGATCATCAACTAGACTGGTGTCTAAGTGCAGTGACTCAACTAACGATGATGAGATAAAAGAATGCGATGCGCCAGAGTCAAACAAAGTACGAACTGGATGATCAAACAGAAAAACCAGACTTTCAACGGAAATAGTTCTACCTCTCTGCTGAATCGGTGGAACTGAGAGAACCTGAACTTGCCCCCCTGACTGAGGTGGTGCTATAAGAGCTTGCACCTGGCCTCCTGAGGTAGACCCCGTCTTCTGCCCCTTCTTTGGGCAGTTTTTCACAAGATGCCCTGCTTCACCACAATGAAAGCAACCGGTCTTCTTCTTTTTGCGACAATCCTTACTGAGGTGTCCTGGTGTTCCACAATTGAAGCACTTCTTCTTCGTCTTCTTTTTGTCACCATTGCCTTTTCCGCCCTTGCCTTGTTGTTGCTGTTGCGGTTTCTTCTGATCCCCCTTTTTCTCTGGTGCCTTAGAATTCTTATCATCCTCATGCATAAGTGCCATGTAGACAAGCTTCTCAAAAGTGGCCCCCATAGGAATGTGAGTCATAGCTATTCCTTGCAATGGTTCGTTCAAGCCTCTAACGAACCTCAAAGCCTTCTTCTCCGGTGTATTCACCAACTCTATGCCAAACCTTGCTAATTGATTGAATTTGTTGACATATTCTTTCACCGTGAGATTCCCTTGCTTCAAATTCAAGAACTTCTCCATAAACAGATTCTCTTCCGCCCTTGAGAGAAACTTAGCCCCAAACCTTTGCTTAAAATCTGCCCAAGAGTCAACAGGGCGTTCTCCATTAGTGACCTCCCACCAGAATGAGGCCTCTCCCTTCATTAACCAAGCCGCCAACTTGACTTTCTTTCCCTCTTCCACTTCAAAGATACCTAGCAACTCTTCCACTTCCTTAAGCCAATCTCTAGCCTCTACGAAAGTCTCTGAACCAAGAAAAGGTTTTCCTCCTATAGCCTTGAACTCCTTGCAAACCTTAGCAAAATTATCCACTCTAGGCTGAGGAGGAGGAGCGGTTGTCTCTGGTGTAGTAGCATTGGCCGGACCCGCAGCCGCGGCCCTAGCCTCTTGCAACCTCCTATACCATAGTGGTATAACTAAACCCTCCGGGATGTTAAGATCTTCAGCCATGCTGAAACGAAAGAGGAAAGATTCAAAAAGGAGATTCCGAAAGATAAAGATATGGCTATTGGGGATTATGCTTTTCTTTTTCAAAAACTTTTTCTCTTAGAAGACATGCTTTTAAAAATACTTTCTTCGAAAATACTCTTAGAAAGTAGTTTTTCTCAAAAATTTTATCTGTTCTGGTAACCTTAAGCTCTGATACCACGTGTAACACCCCACTCCCGCTAGGGTCACTCACTAAGGGAATGCCATAGCATCGGTGGAGTATTTTAGTGAATATAGAACAGAAAAATTACAACAAGACAGATATAAACAGTACTTGAAATTTTAAAACATCTTCTCATAACAGCGGAAGTAAAACATGTCTGGTTACATCATAAAACCAAAATAAAAGTCAAGTACAATATCCATCAAAATAAAGAAGTACATAATCCCACTCTCACACAATAGCCAAAACAAAAGAAAAGATAACTGGATAACTGGAGCTTTACATCTATCCAAGCTCCTAAAGACTGGGACAGCAATCCGATCAAGCTCCACTACTGCTAGGATCCACCGTAGGACCTGAGGGTTGGGAAAAAGGTAAAAACAACGGGGTCAGACATAAGTCTGAGTGAGTCCTATAACTTTAACAATACAATCGTTAAAGTAACCAGAGAAGACATAACTTGATATACGGTAACATATAGGGATGAACGGCTATACTAAGCAGTTAACTAAACCAAGATAAAAGATAAAGACGCATCTACCCTTCCTAAGGTAAATTACTAAACTGCACCACACCAGTCGTTCCTAACTTAAAGGTTGATCCCACCCAAGGACTTTTAAAATTAACCTAATAGTACTTGCGTACCCCTAGGTGACCAAGTAGGCGCCACGGGGCCCTACAATCCACCAGATGTACACACTACTCCCCATTCGATCGGCTCCCTAACGTAGATACCCGTGCTGGCCCCACCGTGGGGTGTACCATTCCCCAACGTGGCAACCTGATAAAACTAACAGTGCACGGCTTATATCTACACGATGCAACAACGGCTTACCTACCAGCCCGGGCCCACTCACGCATATGAAGCCCGTTGGACTTGCGTTGCCACCGCTAACCCGTTTGCCTCTTACAGTCAAGCCCAGTATGCGTGTCCCGTCCTCGACATGGGTCGAGCCCACAAAGATACGTATGGGTTACTGGTTGAAATGGGCCTCCACAAGCTACCCACCTAAGCTTGTCCCTTTTTCTAGTATATCCCACTTAACCCTTTAATCATGTTTTAATTACATGTTCTATTTTGGTTAAGTATTCTAATCGTATTTTCTATTGCCACCCAAGGCAACCACTAGATTTTCTCATGCCACCCGAGGCACCCACTTAACCCCTCATGTCCCTCTACATGCTAATGTGGTTAAGTGTTTCTTAATTAATTAATTAAGAACGTAACCTTTGTAAAGACCTCTCACATTAGACTGTCTTTTATGACCGCTGGTTAAGCCGGTTGGGTCCGGGCAGCCTTATGTCATAACAGAGTCTAACCTCGTGTCTTTACATTAATTACGTATTTAGTTTGTGCCTAAGACCTCTCACATTGGGCTAACATTTGTAGCAACTGGTTAAGCCGGTTGGGTCCGGGCAGTTTTACGCTACAACTGAGTCCAACCTCGTGTCTTAGTCAATTAATTACACCTAATTAATCACCCTCATAATTTTATATTAATTATCCCTAATTAATCAAGTTTTCTTAACATGGGTAGACCTAACTTAATAGGTAAATTCCCATGGGGTAGACCTAACTCAATAGGTAAATTCCCAACACATAGTATGGGTACACCTAACCAAATAGGCAAATTCCCATACTATGTTTATTTATTTTGTGTTATGCATAATTATATTAATTTCACACAATCTTATTAACTTATGCATTTAATTACCCCATCGTTCCCACGTAATTTCGTTCATGATATAACACATATAAAAGGTGTCAACTTGCATATGAATGAACATGTTTCAAAGGTGCCATCTTGCATATTAACAAACACATAACTTGCATATGAACTTGCATAACATGTCACATAACTTGCATATAATATGTCACATAACTTACATATTCATTTTGCATAACAAACTTGCATATTAGCTTATAGACTTGCATAATGTGTCATCATGAACTTGCATCTTAATAAACATGTAACTTGCATATTTACATACATGTAACTCGCATATTAACAAACATGTAACTTGCATATAAAGAAACATGTAACTTGCATATTTACATACATGTAACTTGCATATTAACAAACATGTAACTTGCATATTAACAAACATGTAACTTGCATATTTACATACATGTAACTTGCATATTAACAAACATGTAACTTGCATATTAACAAACATGTAACTTGCATAGCATATTACCATGAACTTGCATAACATGCATATGATTACATAGCCCACAACTTGCATATTTAGCATCATGCAAACATAACATACATCATATTAAACTTGCATAAGCTTACATACTCAACATGCATAAACATAAGATTAATGCTAACATCATATCATATGATTCAAAGCTCATTAACCCACATACAAAACCATAAATCTCATCACATCTCATCTAATTAGTTTACCAAAAGATCATCAAAGTGATAGAAACTCACAACTAGCAACTTTGAACACCAAATGAAGAAGATTAAGATGCTAAGAAGGGATTAGAAGTTGATTAGAGAGTGATTAGTATGCAACCCTCTTCATAAAATTAGTGGAGGCCATGAGAGCTAGCATTTTGCTATAGTTTAGTCACTAGGTTTAATTATGAATGAATTAGGGTAGGTTAGGGTCTTATTTATAGATTAGGCAAGTGTTTTAGGCCATAGGATTAACCCTAGATTCAATCCAAGCCATCAAAGCATGTCTTGGGGAAGAAGTCAAGTGTAGGAACCATCTAGGGCCTTTAGATTAAAGATGGACCATGAGAACCATTCAAATGCAAAATCTGCACTTGAGCGAATCGGCCCACGGGTTGACAGCCAAACACCCTGGATTAACCCCTAGTCGACCCAGCGGGCTCGGGTGGACTTCAAAAATCGGCCGGTTCGGTTATTCCCCTCTCCCAATTCGCTGTTTTGAGCATTTTTGCATATTTATTTATTAAATTTTCAATTATATATATATATATATCAATATATATATATATATATATCTACACAACCCATTTCACTTAATTAAGTATACTTTAATTTGGGAATTTTCGTGAAACTTCGCGAGGCCATATCTTGGTTATACGGACTCCGATTTTCGAAAACTCGGACTCTATTTCGCGTATTTTTCCGAGACGAACACAATGGCATAGCCCGTTTCCCTTGATTCCCATTTTAGAATTAAATTCTGCCTCGATTTATGTTATTACAGGTTATTGAAAATACGGGTTGTTACAGAAATCATCAGATATTGGATTAGTAATATCCAATTAGAATGACTCGTTAGAGATAGGATCAGTAGTATCCTAGAACGAGTGTGAAGAGTATATTTTCAAATGAAAACAATTTTGTTTTGAAATTTAAACCATTTTAAAACGTATTTGATTATTTATTTATTTTGAATATGGACAATCCAATATATAAAGGTTTTGTATTTACGCGTCATGAACGTATATTCGAAGTTTTAATATACTGGATAGATATAGAATTACACTCTAGTCGCCCGGAGATGATATTGATGATAGCGATCGCATCATCAATATTTATGTTCGTGTTTCGAAGGTGTGATTATCTATATATTTCCATTAGACTGGTGTGAGAACCAAAACTAATATAGCTAGAATACATTGTTGTGATTAGGCATCAAAAACATGATTTTTGTATATATATCAAATTATGAATTTGAAACTCTAATTCACTAATTGATTGATGTTTGTGTTGTTTGTTTAATTGTTTGCTAATTTTGAACCATTATGCCTCATTTGATCGGATAATGAATTGTATTGAAATTTGGTCGCATTTGCTTGCGTATACTTGTACTTACCTTGAACAATTCATAGCAAGGAGGCTAGAGCAGAGAATAAAATTTGTTTGCCCGACAAATAGGTACATGTTTACTACATAATTTCATGTTTTGTTTGGGTGATGATGATTTTGTGAGCCTATTGGCTAGCCGCTTGGCTTTTTCTTTTTCTTTTTGAGATCTGAAGGACCGGGGAAGCTATTTGAAATTCCCCGATGCTCCCGGTGCAGGGGAGGTTATGGCGAAATTTTTCAAAAATTTAGGGTGTTAGCCAAATTTTTGAAAATTTGAAAATTCTCAAAAACTGAAAAGTTGAAGAATGGAAGCCAGATCAAACGTAGAGTTGATTAATCAAACCACTTTCGACTTTGTTCCTTTTCGGGGACGAAAAGTTTTAAGTGGGGGAGATTGTAACAACCCGAAAATCTGGGACAGTTTAAAATTTTTAGTTTGACAATTTTAGCGAATTTTGTTTATTTAAAATAGATTATTTTAAATATAATCGACGAGAAATTTATTCTGAATATAATTCGACGTATATATTTATATACGTCGTCGTTAGAATATAAATAATTATATATAATTATAAATAGAATTGAAAATGGCGCGGTAGTTCGATAATTCGATTTCAAACTTCAATTGAATGTACAGGGTGCAAAACAATCCGGATTTTAGTGAAACCAAAAACATTAGGATCTATTTGATAATATCTTTCCAACGAATCTGAAAAATCAAAATTTCATAGCGGGAATCAAAAGATATGTCCAGTTGAAAATTCTGAATAGTCGCTATGGAATTCAGGCCCTTAAAAATAGACATTTTGCAAACGACCTCGGATTTCGACGAAACCAGTTTTGTTGGGTCCGTGATGTTAAGTTATTGTTAGGTTTCAAATTTCATAATTTTTTGAATCAATATGTGAGCGTGGCAAAGGAAAACGCGTTTGACCAGTTTCGGTTGATTTTAATCGACTGGAAAATGGCCATTTTTCCAACGGTCTCAGAATTCGACGAAACTAGTTTTGTTAGGACCGTATCGTCAAAATGAAGCTAGAAAATATTTTTCTGGAATTTTTCTAGTTAGTATGTGACCCCGGTAATTTGAAATGTACGTTTAAAATTCAGTATAGTGATTTAAATGTAAATTTAACGGAAACTGATTGTAACAGCCGAATCAGCCTACGATACATATCCCATTGTGTTCGGAATGGGGGTATTACGCTAGGGACGACAGTCGTTGGGTGTGATTCAGAGTTCGAACGAAAAGTCAACACTTAGAATGAATTAAAAAAATAAAATAATATATATAATATTCCTTCTATTTCTCTTATAATCCCCCCCCCCTCTGGTCAAAATTAAAAAGGATCAGCCCTCTTTTCTTCAAAGTCGACTCTCGTCGCCTCCTCACCCAAGCTCGTCGCCGCTTCCCCTCAGGTGACCACCGACGTCGTGCCTCCTCCCATCCTCGTTTCCGTCCATCCCCTCCACCCTCAGCTCGCGCAAGTCCTCCGTTCGAACCCCAGATGTGCGCAACCGCCCCCTTGACCACCGCAGTCACCTCCGTCCAAACCTAGCCGCGACGAGCTACCCACCACCGCTCGACCGAAGGCAGCAGCACCCCTCCCCGTTTGCTCCTCTGAAACCCCCCCCCTCCCCCCCCCCCCGCCCCCCCCCCCCAGATTCCGAACCCTAGGCGATATCGAGATCCCAGGCTACCGAACCCCCAATCCGCCCCTCTAGAACTTCGGCGCCTCCTCCTGCGTGACTTGGAAACTCCACCACCCCTAAAACTCCGAATGTAATCATATTATTTATTATTTATACTGATTTATTTATTTCGGTTTATTAAAGTGGTTAGTTAGTGAAAAAAATCAGTTTATAATATGTTTTTACAGCAGTTTTTATTATGTACATGTTTTTTTTAATCTGTTTTTAAATATAGCGAAGAAAGACCGCATTTTTATATAGAAGAAAAATCGGATTTTTATAAATGATAAAAGTTTTGATTTTTAGAAATGATAAAAGTTTAGATTTTTAATAGATAAAAGATAGAATTTTTATAATGTTAAAAGACGAGATTTCTTTTAATTAATAGAAAGAATAAAAATATAATTTTTATAGGAGAGGAAGAGTAGAAATTCGATTTTTCTATTTTGAATAACGAAGTAAAAAATGTGATTTTTATATATTGAATAGCATAGTAAAAATTCGATTTTTATATATTGAATAGCATAGTAAAAATTCGATTTTTATATATTGAATAGCATAGTAAAAATTCGATTTTTATATATTGAATAGCGAAGTAAAAATGTGATTTTTATATATATAGTGGCCATGGGCAACGAAGGTGACAAAAAGGCGAAACGACGAAGACTTCTGCAAATGAAGAGCCGTGGAGCTAGGATAGCTATTTGTGAGAATTTCTCACTCTTCCATTTCTTTTCTAATTATATATATATATATACTAGGATGCAGACGGTGCTTAGTAGCACCCGACACAACCGTCCACAGACCATGGACTTGTTTGTTTGGTTGCATAAATTAATTTGATGATATGATTTGAATTTGGTTGTTTGGTGTATTTGATTGATGTGTGAATGGCGTGGGCCTTCACTAGACCGGGGATAAGGCTAGGCCTTGTCCTGTTTCTAGTATCGTGCCGTTATGCCGCCGAAATTTCCTAAAATAAGTTAGAAAAATAAAAATAGCATTTTATTTAAAGAATGAACTGAATAGATATTCATATGTCGAAATAAAATATTTTATCGTTAAAAATATAATTTTTAACGTGAATATGAATATAGTGAAAGTGAATAAAATAAATATTCATTTACAAACCGGACGGTTTGTTTATGTACACCTATTTGAAGGACATTGATTGGGTCGATAAATTTCACACATCGCCCAACTGCACGAATAAAATCTGTGTTTGATTGTTTGAAACCCTACACGGGTGTTGGGATGAAATTTGAAGTTCACTCATCCTGATTGATTAAATATGTCGATCGATTGATTGACAGGCTGTTATAAGCGTTAGATATCTATATTTGATGCTTATACAGTGTAGTGCACTTTGGTTGATGGTTGATTATTTTTCAATGCTATTATATACATATGTTGTATGAAAATCCATATAATTAACTTTATATGGTAATTGATTGGGCCTCATTCCAATTTAGAAAACAAAGAATATTATAAAATAAAGGTTCATGTGTTGACTGTACTCATCCGTTGATATTAGTCATGTGTTGAACGAATTATTTTTATCATAAAATTACATCTTTATCAATATAAAATAACGGTTCATGTGTTGACTGTACTCATCCGTTGAGATTAGTCATGTGTTGAACGAATTATTTTTATAATAAAAAATTACATCTTTATCAAAATAAAATAAAGGTTCATGTGTTGACTGTACTCATCCGTTGAGATTAGTCATGTGTTGAACGAATTATTTTTATAATAAAAATTACATCTTTATCAAAATAAAATAAAGGTTCATGTGTTGACTGTACTCATCCGTTGAGATTAGTCATGTGTTGAACGAAATATTTTAACAAAAATAGTCACACATGGACGGTACTCATTCGTTGAGATTAGTCGTGTGTTGACAAATAGGAAATATTTGAAATAGAAATATTTGAAATAACAAATATTTTGATAATAGGAAATATTTGAAATAACAAATATTTTGATAATAGGAAATATTTGAAATAGAAATATTTGAAATAGGAAATATTTGAAATAGAAATATTTGAAATAGAAATATTTGAAATAGAAATATTTGAAATAGAAATATTTGAAAAAGAAATATTTTGAAATAGAAATATTTGAAGCCGTGTTGATTAGATTGACGCCATTTTGACGTGAACGATTTCGAAATGAATTGAATATATAACGATTTCGAAATGAATTGAATGTATAACGATTTCGAAATGAATTGAATATATAACGATTTCGAAATGAATTGAATATATAACGATTTCGAAATGAATTGAATATATAACGATTTCGAAATGAATTGAATATATAACGATTTCGATTTGAATTGAATATATAACGATTTCAAAATGAATTGAATATATAACGATTTCGAAATGAATTGAATATATAACGATTTCGAAATGAATTGAATATATAACGATTTCGAAATGAATTGAATATATAACGATTTCGATTTGAGTTGAATAGAAAACCAATTTGATTTCAATTGAAAATATAATGAATTTGATTCAAATAGAAAACGAAACGAATTTGATTTGAATAGAAAATGAATTTGAATCGAATATAAAACCAATTTAAATTGAAAGTGAATTGAAATGAATTCGAATTTAATTGAAATTTGAATCGAATAGAAATGAATTTTAAAACGAATTTGTAAAGAAGAATTCAATTTTGATTCGAATTGAAATGGAAGTTGAAATTGCTTTTGAAACGAATTTAAAACTATTTATACAATTCGTTTTAAATAGAAATCGACGAGATATATATTATATATATAATATAATGGCCTGAATAGAACGCGCCGCGCCGCGGCAGTTCGTGAATTTCGACCATTTATTTCAAACGGACATTACGGGAGATCCGACCTTCGGATTCTCCTAAAACCGGAACCGTTGGGTTCGTATCGAAAAGAGCTTTCTAACGAATATTAGAAATTTCAAATCTAACGGTTGAATTTGGAGTTACGTCCAAATCAAATTTGGAAAAGGTCGCTATAAGTGCAGTTCGATGGCCATTGTTGGAAATCGACTGTACGGGGCTTGATAAAATTATTAAAAATAGCGATAATTTGTGAAAAATCACAAGAAATGATTTGGGAAAATTTGGGGTGAAAAACTCCATATTTGAAAAGATAAAAATAGACTTTTATCGAGATGAACTACTTTGAACTAAATTTAAAACCCTATTTGTTTTTAAATAAATTAGATTTAAAAAGGGGTTTTAAATAATCGGAATTCCTAATATATTTGATTTGAATTAGAATTGATTAGTGGGTTTATCGTGAACTGTGTTTTAAATAACACTAGTTCTTTAACCCTATAATAAATAGAATGTGATTTGGGTTTGTCGTGAACTGTGTTTTAAATAACACCTAGTTCTTTAACCCAGTAAAAGGAGTTTTAACGAATCTGCAATTAGGTTGAAATGTGAATCTATAATCTAAATTATCAAATTTAGAAGTGAGCGAGAATGGAGTATCACCAGTTTTGCTCCAAAGCGATAGTTAAATCTTTAATCAGATTTGAACGTGAAATGGTAATTAATTTTACCGATAACACCGTGGTGTTAGATATGGAGTACTACCAGTTTTGCTTCATGGGATGAATAGGTTGGGATTGGGAAATAAAATAAATAATTACTTCGGTGTGGTTCGCTAATCTCGACTAGTTGGAAAAACCATAATTTGGTTTTAAATGACATCCAAAGGAAGATTACAGGATAAATTTTAAAGAATTTATCTTGGATAAAATTAATGGGAACTTTTCCCTAAGAATGTGGAATTTAGAAACTAGCTGTAGGTTGGCTAAGAAGAATGGTTTCCTGGGTATTGATCTGATGTTGGTTTCGGCCTTCGGGGTTAATGTTTGGGAAATTGTTCTCTTGCTAATTTGCGGTTAGTGACTAATGAATTGGAATGATGCGTATGTTGTGTTTGTGTAACATTTGTTTTTAATATACGCGGGTTGTTCGGAAAGGCCGGGTTTACACCCATTCTGAATAACCGATTCGACGATAAGTCGAAGATGAAGACGGTGGTCGAAGACCGGAAGTCTTCGCATCGTTTGGATAATTACTGATGATCCTGATTGGGCTGTACACCCAAGAGGATGGAAATAGTTGGTGGCCGTCCAGACGTACTTGGAGATAGATGGATATGCGAGGAAAGTGCCTCCGGTTTCGTTCAGACCCAGAACGGAATTATAAATGGATTGTGTGTCTGACACTGGATTTTATTCTGTGTTGATTGATTTCTATTAAATATACATCTGTTTGGCGGCGGAGAATTTATTCTTTTGCTTAACGCCCTTCTCTGAGACGTACGAGCTCAGAGGTTGTATATCGATGGACATCAGTCGCATGGCATGAATTTCCTGTGTGGCACGCTAGGATGCAATGATCAAGGCTTCTGTTGAAAAGCAAAGTCTTGTGGTTGATGATCAAAGCACGCCTACGTGGCAGCTTTGTGTATAACGTGTATTCGCGAGCCTCACACCTCGGTATGAGTTAAAAAGGGATACGGACCGCTGGGACAGCACGACGTTTCTTTCTAGCTATGGTGGTGTCAGTGACTTACCAGCCTTGACATTTATATACTTTTCACCTTTGTGGTTGTTGGAATGAGGCGCCTCGATTATAGGTCTGTAAGGACCGAGAAACGTGTGTTCAGGCATAATTAATCCTCTAACGTAAGTGAGGACCGGCCCAGCCGCATCCAGGGTTGCCCAGAGTGCGTAACCCGGAGGCATTTGCTAGAGTGTCTCGAACGCGGAGAGGAGCTTGCCCCTTGCCTCGACTCATGACGGAAATCCAATTTCCAATACGTGTATTGCGGTTTTAATTGTAGAACTAGTATGGCGACATAGTAGCATGGGATGCTATGCCGTCTATGATTTATATTTATGATTGAAATTGTTTTGACACTATACACTTATTATAGTATCAAATGATTTGTTTTAAATGTACCAAGCATGTTTGGCTATTATAAGGGAAAACCCTATCCTCCGGCTTGCGTTGCATTGTGTGATGGGACCTGGGTCTTATAATAGCTTCATTTTTCGAAAAAGCATTGCGTTGTTTATTCTATGCACTGGTATTCTTGGGAGGAAACCCGTTCCATGCTATACGGCGTGGTCCCTTGAATTACTCTCTTTTAAAGTAAAGTTTTAAATAACTGTTTTAGTTCTCACACCAGTCACATGACTGACCTGGAGTTTATTGTTTTAACCTAAACTCTGGGTGCCCCTATTTTCCGCACGGGCAGCTAGAAGTTTTGGTTTTGCAGATTTATATTCGCAGGATCCTGGTTTACAGCTGGAATGATATCCGGAAAGCTCTGTATCCGTATATCACCTTCAGTTGTGCTTTATATTATTTTTCCGCTGCTATGGAATTTATTTAAATCTCTGATATTTCTGTGTAATATTTATTCATTTATACTCTGTATATTCTTGTAATCTGATGGAATTGCTGTAATAGCAATGAAATGTTTTTCTGTTTGTGTTTTGATTTGTCCTGTTCTCAACGATCAGGGTTTTCGAACGGTCTAGATTGGTTTAACGACTGATTCAGATCGAGCGAAATTCCCGGCCGTCACAATTGGTGTGTAATTTATAAAAAGGACATTTATTTCACCTTTTTGTTAAAATGAAAAAGGACAAATTTGCACCGTCATTATAGGTTGAAATATTATAAAGGACATTTTGATGGTCATTTAGTTGTAAATATAAATGGACGTTATTACATTGTCATTTGTGTGTAATTTATAAAAAGGACATTTATTTCACCTTATTTTGTTAAAATGAAAAAGGACAAATTTGCACCGTCATTATAGGTTGAAATATTATAAAGGACATTTTTTGGTTATTTAGTTGAAAATATAAATGGACATTATTACATTGTCAATTTGTTAGAAGTAAATGGACATTATTACATTGTCAATTGGTTAGAAATAAGTCATGACACAAAATATTATATTTTTGTTAAAAATAGAATGACACACAAAAATATACATTTTTGCTGGGATTATATTGACACACCAAAAATATACATTTTGTTGTAATGACAAAAGAATAATTATTTTTGGTGAAATTGGAATGACATAGAAAAATATACCTTTTGTTGAACATTTAATGACACACTAGAAGTTTACATTTTTAATAAAAATAGAGATAATTTTCTTTATTTTTGTAAAAATATCATTCATTAGGAATGTTATGATTAAATTGTCAATTTAGTTAAATATGTCATATATGTTAGAGTAAATAAGAATTAGAAAAGTTTACATTTTCTTATTGCAAATAAGAATTAAGAAAAGTCTACATTTTCTTTATGTGAATAAGAATTAGAAAAGTTTACATTTTCTTATTGTAAATAAGAATTAGAAAGGCTACATTTTCTTAATGTAAATAAGAATTAAGAAAAGATTACATTTTTCTTAATGCAAATAAGAATTAGAAAGAATTGACAAAATTACCACATTTTGTTATTTAGAAAGAATTGACACAATTATCACATTTTGTTTATAAAAAATTAGACAAAATCATCACATTTTGTTTACATCAGAAGAATTAGACATTTTGAAAGGTTTATTATTATTAGTATAATAATTGAGAAAGTCCAAAGTTTAATTAAGATTTGAAAAGGGTAAGTTACAATATTGGAAATTAAGTTATTTTGGAAATATAGAATATTCCAAAATTAAGAGATTTTGAAATGAGAAACAGTTTAAAATAATACTTTTTTTTAGTAGAACAATTATAGTAATTAATTAAAATTGTACTTGGACACGAGGTTAGGTCACATTTGTGGTGGAAGTCTACCCGAACCCGACCGGCATATCCAGCAGCCACAAATGTTAGGCCTAATGTGAGAGGTCCAAGTGCGCAAGTACAAATTGGGCCAAGACACGAGGTTAAGCCCAACTTGTGGTAGAAGTCTGCCCGGAACTGACCGGCCAATCCAGCATCCACGAGTTGCAGGCCTAATGTGAGAGGTCTGGCCCATATCAAAATATAAATGGATAACTTAGAAATTGACGTTATTTTCACACCGTTATGTGTTAATAACAAAATGAATATTTTCACCTCCAATTTTGTTATAAAGGAAGGTTACATTTCTAATAAAATAAGATAAGGATTATAAAAGTTTTTACGTTTTTCTTAATGTAAATATTAGAAAAGTTACATTTTTCTTAATGTAAATAAAAGGAAAATAGGAAGTTACATTTTTATATGTAATTGGTGTAACATAGAAACCTACATTTTTCAATGCAAATAAGGATGAAGTAGAAATTATGTTTTTATATGTATATAACAAAAAAGTTTACATTTTTCAATGTAAACAAAAGAATGATTAGGAATTTATGTTTTCCAATGTAAATAGAATGTGAAATAAAGGTTACATTTTCAATATAATAATATATTGAAGTATAAGTTTACATTTCTCAATGTAAATAAATTAGGAATAGAAATTTACATTTTTCAATATAAATAATAAGATTAGAAATTTGCATTTCTAAGGAATGGATCTTCATTAGAAAAATGAGGAAACCAAATATACATTTGGTGTAAATTGAAAAATGGAAGAGTAAAATATATTGTTATGTTTAGGATGTGTAGGTAAAGTAAAAATAATGATAGATCGTTATAAATTATTAACGACGACATGAAATGGTTTCCAAATTTATATATGCGAGAGTTATTTGGAAAGTCCGAGTTTACTCTCATTCCAAATAATGATACGACGTTCGAAGAATTGAAGACGACGATTGAAGACCGACGATCTTCACATCGAATGGGTGACTAGTGTTGAGGCCCTTGATTGATTTGCTCCCAAGACGGGGCTAAAATGGTAGTTATCCGGACGTAGTGCTGATTTGTACGGATTTGGCTTTCGCTCAGACCCAGAGCATAAGCGTATAAATGGATTGTGTAACACCCCGTGAATTCTATAACATTAAGCTTCACGAATTAAAGTATAATTAATTATAAATGATGAAATCAAGGGAAATGGGTTACGCCATTGCGTTCGTCTCGGAAAAATATGCGAAATAGAATCCGAGTTTTCGAAAATCGGATACCGTATGAAGAAGATATGGACGAACGAAGTTAGGCAGAAAAACCGAAAACAGTCCAGAATACACTGGCGCACTTGTGAAGTGCGCCAGTACAAAAATACAGTGGCGCACCTGCCAAGTGCGCCCGTACAAATCCAGCACCGAATTCTGGAGTGTTCTGAGGTGACATGTTTTCTTTTGAGTGGCTAGATGATGTGTATTTGAGCTGTGCGATTCTGATGACTTCTGGACTGATCTGAAGGCTCTAAATCACCCTATTCACCTATAAAATAACACCTAGACCTAGCCTAACTCACAACAAATCATTCTTACACCGCTATGCTGCTGGACTTCCTCTTGATCATGGCCGCCGTCTCTAATCTTCTTCCTAAGCTTTCAAACTCAAATCAATTCAAAGGTTAAAGCTTCAACAAAGGATCAAATAATAAATCAGCGACGCCGCAACAAATCCAATTCTTAATTCATTAGCCATTCTATGTAAGTTCTAGTTGCTTTCCGATTTAAATATTTAATTATAATGTGGCCATGAAATAAAGTGGATTTGGATTTAAGTATGTGTATCGATTCAGATCTATTTCTGTTTCTTCTTGAATCTTGATCTTTGGACTTTTCTATCTTTACTCTCATGCTAAGTTCATGATCTATTCAGCCTGTTGTAAATCAATTTTCTTGATTCATGTTGATATTATTATCCAGTTGTAATCTTAATATGCCTGTGATGATGTTTTTCTCTCCAATCTTGTTTTGATGCAAAATTCTACCTTTCCCCTATTTATTTTCTTTTGATGAACCTAGGTCAATTTCGGACCTAGGCCTAAACTGCGATTTGCGTGCGATTGAATACGGGGGAAATATTGGGATATTGTCTTGTTGGATATATGTCTTGGATAGAAGCGAAGGCATAATATGAAAACTGGATATTTGGGTATTATTGCCAATAACATGAAATTTGAATCTGGGTATTAACGTTATAATTAAAGTTCGCTAGCTTGGGTAAATTGGGGTAAACATGGCATACATGTAGTTTGGTATGAAACTTGACCTATGAAAAATATGGCAAGAATATTGATATGTATAACTTGGCCAAAATTTGACCTATGTAAATTGGGCATAGCTTTGTAAACATGTAAACTCTGAATCTTGACATATGTATAAAAAGGCATGAACTTGGTATATATGTAAAATTGTCTAGGATTAGGCATATATAAATTGGCATATGAAATTTGGCATGGATCTTGATATATGTGTAATTTGGCTAGAACTTGATATGTGTAAATTGACATAAACTTGGCATACATGTAAACAGGCAAGAATTAGACATATGTAAACCAACTAGAATTGGGTACATATATTAATGGGCATGTAATTTGGAATGTGGGCGTATGTTAGTTAACATGTAATTGTCGTGTTTAGCATAATCATGGATAGTGACATTTAATTTGGTATGATTTACATACTAAAAATTATAAACATGATTTAAAGGGAAGGTGGGCCATAATAGTAAATGTTGATTAATGTGAATAATGGACATAAAGATAATTGGTAATTTTTAGCAAACTTGCCATAAATTAGTCATTAATCACATAAGTGATTTATGGCATAAAATGGTATTAATTATATCCTAAATTAATGAGATTGATTGGAAACAAATTGGGCAGTAATTTGAATTTGAATAGTTTACATAATTAATGTAAATTAGAAAATACGAATATGCTTAGCACGAGGTTGGATTGAGTTGTGATGTAAACCTGCCCGGACTCGCCCGGCTGTCCAGTAATCACAACAATACCTATCCAATGTGGGAGGCTAAGCATTGGGCCCAATAAAGACCCGAGGTTAGACTGAGTTGTGGCGTAAGACTGGCCGGACCCGACCGGCACACAGGCAGCCACAACAATATCTGTCTAATGTGAGAGGTTGGGGCTCTAATAAGACAATTAGAGCTAAACTAGGATTGGTAGGGTTAAGTTAACTAGAACACTTAACCAATTTCAACATGTTAACTAAATTGGTAGGTAGGGTTAGGTTAATCTAGACACTTAACCAATTTAATATGTTGACTACGGGAGTGGGTAAGGTTAAGCAAATGTTTAACCATTATAACATGATTAAACTGGACTAGAGAGTGAGGTTAAGTTAATGAGAACACTTAACTAATACAATGGGTTAATTAGACAAGTGGTTGCGGTTAAGTAGTAACACTTAACCAACATAACAGGACAAGCGGGTGGGTTAAGTTAACTTGAATAAGTTGATAACACTTAACCATTATAATAGGGCTAGTGGATGGGGTTAAGTTAACATGCACTTAACCAATCTGATGTGATGCGTGGTAGGGTTAAGTAACACATGGGGTTAAGTTAACAAGAAAATTCTTAACCAATGTAACCAGATAGACGAACGGGGTTAAGTTAATAAACCACACTTAACCAATCAAACATAATAAGGGAGAAAGATTAAGTTAACTAAGGTAAACACTTAACCATGGTAACATAACGAGTAGAAGGGTTAAGTACACATCAGAGTTGGTGGGTAATATTAGTAAATATAGACCCACATACACTTAACCATTAAATACACATGCTTGAATCAGTAGCGGGGTTAAGTACACATCAGGGTTGGTGGGTAATATCAGAGAATATAGGCCCACAGACTTAACCATTAGAAAAACCTAGTAACGGGGACCCATTTCAGCAGTAACCCACATTAGGTATCAACAGAACCCTGAGCTAGGCAGGGTGGGGCACGATTACTGGGCTGATTATAAGAGGTCAAATTAGCGGCGGTTGGTGCAGCAATGCAGGTTCTAACGGAGTGCGGGCGTGCACACACTTCGGCGCAGAAAATTTAGCCACTGGGCATCAGTAGGTATAAAGCTGTGCATCTTGATTGTGTCAGGGTTGCCACCATAGGACTTGATACACCCCATAGTGGGACCAGCACAGGTATCTACAAGTAGGGGGCCGCGTGACACAAACGAGAACTAGGTGAAGTAGGGAGCCGATCGATAAGGTAGTTAGGGTGCATCGAATATATACATGGCCATTGGGGTGATCGAGGTGGAATCCTCATAATCGATGTACACCTGAAGGCTACCATAATTGCGGGGATTGGGATCACGTTGTAATTATTATATAACACGGGCTACTAGTTGGGACACTAGTAGGGGGTACGGATCCTTGTTACACAGGACACTAGTTGGGACACTAGTAGGAATACGGATCATTCCATGTAAGACATTTATGAGGATGCTAGTTAGGTGGTGCAGAGCAAATAGATATCGTTTTAATGGTAAAGCTTAGAAACCTTGCAATGTTATTCTTGATAGAAACCACGCGGTGGGATACTTGATAGGAATTATGGGATGTTATACTTGTTTCATCGTGCCCGAAGTTTATTTTGTTACCTTAGTTTATCTTGTTATCATAGTTTATCTTGATATCTAAGTTTATCTTGCCTACCTTGTTATCATTCTTATGTTTACTTTCAGTTTATTCATGCCATGTTATCTTTACCTATTTTTATGCTGAAAGTCACTAGGACTTACTCAGTCTTTATGACTGATCCGTTTTGTTTCGCCTCTTTTTCTTCTGTTCCCCCCCCCCCCAGGTTCACAGGGTGGGAATATAGCTTAGTTCGGATCTTACCAACCTCCAAGGCTCTTTCATGTATGGCTTGGATTTCTCTTGGCTATGGCTTGCTTTGCTTTATTGGGGAATACTGCAGTTTGTTTTTATGCTTCTTTGTTTTTGAGCAAGACAGTTATTTTAACTATGAAATTGGGTATTGGAAGTTGATGGGATTTTCTTGTAAACATTTATATTTAATAAATGATTTGAAGTACTTCCACTTTATTTTCCGCTGTTTTATATATGTCTGTCTTGTAATATTTCTGTTCCAGTACCCATAATACTCCATTGAAGTTAAGGCATTCCCTTTGTGAGTGACCTTAACAGATGTGGGGTGTTAAATTTGGTATCAGAGCAGAAGGTTACCAGACTGGGCAAAAGTTTTCAAAAACGTTCTGAAATTATTTTCAAAACATTTACAAAGAAGCAAATTTTCAAGAAAATTTTGTTTTGATTAAAAGGCATATTCCCCAAAGCCATATGCACTATCTTTTGATTCTCTCTTGAAATCTCTTCTCTCTCTTTTCACCATAGTTTCTCAGGCATCCGACGTATGTCGGAGGGCAAAGAAGTGCCTAACCTCCATCTGTAGCCGTGGTAGTCCCATCTGCGTCTAATCTTATTTCAATTTGGGTAGAGTGTCGTGCGTTGGAGGTAGCTTCAAGAGACTTGTTAACAAACTATACAAGGATAGTAAGAACAAGGAACTAGTTGTTATAGCTTAATCCACGAAGGAGGAAAAAGGTGAAAGGAAAGGGGCCTAAGTGAAAGAATAGTAAAACCCATGGCAAGAGAGAGTATCTTTAGTGAGAAGGGACATGCAGTTAAGTATTATAGGACAAGATCGTCGAGAGGGCAATTCAATGCTCTCACCACTAGCGTACCTAAGAGGGTGATAACTTATCTGTTAAAGGTTTAGCTTTTCTTTTCTATCGTCCCACTAGAACTTTGTTTTTGTACATCGCATCCTTTTAATTCTGCTTTGAAAGTTGAGTCTCTGCACCTTAGTACTAGCATGGTAGAGGATCCCATTTTTTTCTTCTTTTCTCAAAATCCTATTGGGGAAATCGGCTCATTTATTCATGACTTATTTGGATTTGAAATGTCTATGCTAAGTGTTGAGTCTAGAAGTAATGTTTATGTTTTGGGCTATGGGTTGATTCTAGCGATGGAGTGGTTATCCAATAAGGGTGACCTTCTCGGTTTTGAAAAGAGGGTAGTTAGACTCTTGACTTGCCTCGGTAATACCCTCGAAGTCGCAGGTAACCTTTAGGGTTCTATCATGATTTGTTTCCTAGAATCTCTTGACACATTTATTGGTAATTTGTAATCCGATCGAGTAGTGTTCGCCACTAAGGCGGATGGGTCATTTCGCTTATGCATGAGTTGTAGAGAATCACCTTAGTAAGTACATTTGGCAACATGGTTGGCATTTATTTCCAAGAGATAGTTCTTCTGCGTGGAATACCTGATAGTAAGTGGACGAGATCCAAGATTCACTAGTGAATTTTGGAGAGCTTGCATGAAACCATGAGTACGCAGTTATGTTTGAGCCGATTATACTAGGAGGAGAATAAGTGAAAGTGGAACGAGAGGCAAAAGTGAAATGGATTCCAACCCATATTTTGGAAACAAGAATTAAGAAGCTACAGAATTGTGAAGTTAAAGGCGGTCAAAGCACAATGGAGTTAAGCTCAAAGAAATGCGACTTAGAAGATTGAAGACTAGATTCGCGCATCATATCTCTTTTTAAGAGTATATCCTTGATCCCTCTTTTCCTGTAGAGCTTACTCACATGCTATCCTTTGTGTATATCCTCTCGGTCCTATTCTCAATCCTATTTCTATTGCGAACCCCATAAGGAGTATGACTCATCTGTTAGTAATATATGTTGGGGGCTTGAGGATGTCCGTTGGGTGGACTAAACTTTTTGGGTTTTATAGGATACGGGTTGGTTTTAGGAAGGGATTTTCTTGTGACCTAAAAGGAGTCCATCATGCTTAGTTTCATAGAAACATATATATTGGTTGTTGAGTAATTCTTTGGGTGTCAGTCTGATGTTGATTTCGGTCTTCGGGGCTGGTGCTTAGGGAGTTCTTCTCCTAATCAGTACATATGTGTGGCGTAGATTTCCAGTTCTGACATTGCCTAATGGGCACAAAGTTTTTACTTGCTTCTGTCATTCAACTTTATCTTTAGATAGGAACAATTGGGTGTAAACATGTGTTTGAGACATGTGTTGATTGATGGTTGCAAGTGGTTGCATGTGGTTGCTAGTGGTTGCTCGTGGATGCATTTACACATTAGGCACTAGATCGGCTCAGACACACTTTCATATTGCATATGCATGAGTGTTTACACTTGTTCATGGATGAAATTGAATGTGTTATCATGTGAATGTTGCATATGGATGGATGTTTGTGCACACATATAGTGTTTATATGACTAGGACTAATTGCATACATACTGGACTCATGACACTAAGCATATTTTGCATCTAGAAGATCAATCAGGCCTGATCATTTGCATTAGATAAGTACATGTACACACACTTCGCATATGATCATGAAGCATTAGAAGTCTTTTAAGGACAATGGATGCTCGTGTTTGATGGATGAGTAGATGGATGATTGGATGTTAAGATATACATTCTTCCTAACTTGAAGATTTCGGGGACGAAATCCTTTTAAGTGGGGGAGAATGTAACACCCCGTGAATTCTATAACATTAAGCTTCACGAATTAAAGTATAAGTAATTATAAATGATGAAATCAAGGGAAATGGGTTACGCCATTGCGTTCGTCTCGGAAAAATATGCGAAATAGAGTCCGAGTTTTCGAAAATTGGATACCGTATGAAGAAGATATGGACGAACGAAGTTAGGCAGAAAAACCGAAAACAGTCTAGAATACACTGGCGCACTTGTGAAGTGCGCCAGTACAAAAATACACTGGCGCACCTGCCAAGTGCGCCCGTACAAATCCAGCACCGAATTCTGGAGTGTTCTGAGGTGACATGTTTTCTTTTGAGTGGCTAGATGATGTGTATTTGAGCTGTGCGATTCTGATGACTTCTGGACTGATCTGAAGGCTCTAAATCACCCTATTCACCTATAAAATAACACCTAGACCTAGCCTAACTCACAACAAATCATTCTTACACCGTTATGCTGTTGGACTTCCTCTTGATCATGGCCACCGTCTCTAATCTTCTTCCTAAGCTTTCAAACTCAAATCAATTCAAAGGTTAAAGCTTCAACAAAGGATCAAATAATAAATCAGCGACGCCGCAACATTTCTACAACAAATCCAATTCTTAATTCATTATCCATTCTATGTAAGTTCTAGTTGCTTTCCGATTTAAATATTTAATTATAATGTGGCCATGAAATAAAGTGGATTTGGATTTAAGTATGTGTATCGATTCAAATCTATTTCTGTTTCTTCTTGAATCTTGATCTTTGGACTTTTCTATCTTTACTCTCATGCTAAGTTCATGATCTATTCAGCCTGTTGTAAATCAATTTTCTTGATTCATGTTGATATTATTATCCAGTTGTAATCTTAATATGCCTGTGATGATGTTTTTCTCTCCAATCTTGTTTTGATGCAAAATTCTACCTTTCCCCTATTTATTTTCTTTTGATGAACCTAGGTCAATTTCGGACCTAGGCCTAAACTGCGATTTGCGTGCGACTGAATACGGGGGAAATATTGGGATATTGTCTTGTTGGATATATGTGTTGGATAGAAGCGAAGGCATAATATGAAAACTGGATATTTGGGTATTATTGCCATTAACATGAAATTTGAATCTTGGTATTATCGTTATAATTAAAGTTCGCTAGCTTGGGTAAATTGGGGTAAACATGGAATACATGTAGTTTGGTATGAAACTTGACCTATGAAAAATATGGCAAGAATATTGATATGTATAACTTGGCCAAAATTTGACCTATGTAAATTGGGCATAGCTTTGTAAACATGTAAACTCTGAATCTTGACATATGTATAAAAAGGCATGAACTTGGTATATATGTAAAATTGTCTAGGATTAGGCATATATAAATTGGCATATGAAATTTGGCATGGATCTTGATATATGTGTAATTTGGCTAGAACTTGATATGTGTAAATTGACATTAACTTGGCATACATGTAAACAGGCAAGAATTAGACATATGTAAACCAACTAGAATTGGGTACATATATTAATGGGCATGTAATTTGGAATGTGGGCGTATGTTAGTTAACAAGTAATTGTCGTGTTTAGCATAATCATGGATAGTGACATTTAATTTGGTATGATTTACATACTAAAAATTATAAACATGGTTTAAAGGGAAAGGTGGGCCATAATAGTTAATGTTGATTAATGTGAATTATGGACATAAAGATAATTGGTAATTTTTAGCAAACTTGCCATAAATTAGTCATTAATCACATAAGTGATTTATGGCATAAAATGGTATTAATTATATCCTAAATTAATGAGATTGATTGGAAACAAATTGGGCAGTAATTTGAATTTGAATAGTTTACATAATTAATGTAAATTAGAAAATATGAATATGCTTAGCACGAGGTTGGATTGAGTTGTGATGTAAACCTGCCCGGACCCGCCCGGCTGTCCAGTAATCACAACAATACCTATCCAATGTGGGAGGCTAAGCATTGGGCCCAATAAAGACCCGAGGTTAGACTGAGTTGTGGCGTAAGACTGCCCGGACCCGACCGGCACACAGGCAGCCACAACAATATCTGTCTAATGTGAGAGGTTGGGGCTCTAATAAGACAATTAGAGCTGAGCTAGGATTGGTAGGGTTAAGTTAACTAGAACACTTAATCAATTTCAACATGTTAACTTAATTGGTAGGTAGGGTTAGGTTAATCTGGACACTTAACCAATTTAATATGTTGACTACGGGAGTGGGTAAGGTTAAGCAAATGTTTAACCATTATAACATGATTAAACTGGACTAGAGAGTGAGGTTAAGTTAATGAGAACACTTAACTAATACAATGGGTTAATTAGACAAGTGGTTGCGGTTAAGTAGTAACACTTAACCAACATAACAGGACAAGCGGGTGGGTTAAGTTAACTTGAATAAGTTGATAACACTTAACCATTATAATAGGACTAGTGGATGGGGTTAAGTTAACATGCACTTAACCAATCTGATGTGATGCGTGTTAGGGTTAAGTAACACATGGGGTTAAGTTAACAAGAAAATTCTTAACCACTGTAACCAGATAGACGAACGGGGTTAAGTTAATAAACCACACTTAACCAATCAAACATAATAAGCGAGAAAGGTTAAGTTAACTAAGGTAAACACTTAACCATGGTAACATAACGAGTAGAAGGGTTAAGTACACATCAGGGTTGGTGGGTAATATTAGTAAATATAGGCCCACATACACTTAACCATTAAATACACATGCTTGAATCAGTAGCGGGGTTAAGTACACATCAGGGTTGGTGGGTAATATCAGAGAATATAGGCCCACGGACTTAACCATTAGAAAAACCTAGTAACGGGGACCCATTTCAGCAGTAACCCACATTAGGTATCAACGGAACCCTGAGCTAGGCAGGGTGGGGCACGATTACTGGGCTGATTATAAGAGGTCAAATTAGCGGCAGTTGGTGCAGCAGTGCAGGTTCTAACGGAGTGCGGGCGTGCACACACTTCGGCGCAGAAAATTTAGCCACTGGGCATCAGTAGGTATAAAGCTGTGCATCTTGATTGTGTCAGGGTTGCCACCATGGGACTTGATACACCCCATGGTGGGACCAGCACAGGTATCTACAAGTAGGGGGCCGCGTGACACAAACGAGAACTAGGTCAAGTAGGGAGCCGATCGATAAGGTAGTAAGGGTGCATCGAATATATACATGGCCATTGGGGTGATCGAGGTGGAATCCTCATAATTGATGTACACCTGAAGGCTACCATAATTGCGGGGATTGGGATCACGTTGTAATTATTATATAACACGGGCTACTAGTTGGGACACTAGTAGGGGGTACGGATCCTTGTTACACAGGACACTAGTTGGGACACTAGTAGGAATACGGATCATTCCATGTAAGACATTTATGAGGATGCTAGTTAGGTGGTGCAGAGAAAATAGATATCGTTTTAATGGTAAATCTTAGAAACCTTGCAATGTTATTCTTGATAGAAACCAAGCGGTGGGATACTTGATAGGAATTATGGGATGTTATACTTGTTTCATCGTGCCCGAAGTTTATTTTGTTACCTTAGTTTATCTTGTTATCATAGTTTATCTTGATATCTAAGTTTATCTTGCCTACCTTGTTATCATGCTTATGTTTACTTTCAGTTTATTCATGCCATGTTATCTTTACCTATTTTTATGCTGAAAGTCACTAGGACTTACTCAGTCTTTATGACTGACCCGTTTTGTTTTGCCTCTTTTTCTTCCGTTCCCCCCCCCCCCAGGTTCACAGGGTGGGAATATAGCTTAGTTCGGATCTTACCAAGCTCCAAGGCTCTTTCATGTATGGCTTGGATTTCTCTTGGCTATGGCTTGCTTTGCTTTATTGGGGAATACTGCAGTTTGTTTTTATGCTTCTTTGTTTTTGAGCAAGACAGGTATTTTAACTATGAAATTGGGTATTGGAAGTTGATGGGCTTTTCTTGTAAACATTTATATTTAATAAATGATTTGAAGTACTTCCAATTTATTTTTCGCTGTTTTATATATGTCTGTCTTGTAATATTTCTGTTCCAGTACCCATAATACTCCATTGAAGTTAAGGCATTCCCTTTGTGAGTGACCTTAACAGATGTGGGGTGTTAAAGATTGCACGTCTGACATTGTACTCCTTTTTACTGTATCTATTGATCTCTGCTAAACATACATTTGTTTGGTGTTTTACACTCTTCTCTGAGACGTACGAGCTCAGAGGTAATATGTTGGCAGAAATCAATGATATGGTATGGATTGACGATGTGGCATGCCAAGATGCATGTGATCAAGGCTTTGTTGAAAAGCAGGCCTTGTGGGATGATCAAAGCATAGCCTGTTTAGGCATAGCTTTGTGTATGACGTGACTTCACGAGCCTCACACACCGGCGAAGTCTAAAACGGGAGAAGGGAACATAGGGAGTGCACACGTTTCTTTCTAGCTAGAGTGGTGCCAGGGACCTACCAGCGCTAGCATTTATTCATTGTGGTTGTTGGATTTTTCGAGGCCTCGGTTTATGCGGTCGCTACTGGCCGTATTATAGGTCCAAAAGGACCGGGAAGCGTGTGTTCAGGAATTGCCAATCCATTAAGCGTTAACGTATGGACCGGCCCTGCAGGATCCAAGGGTTGGACAGAGTACCAATCCTGGGGCATTTGCTAGAATGTCTCGAATCGGTAAGGATCTCCTCCCTAGCCTTGACTCAGATGGAAACCCGAATTTCCAATACGACATCACGCGGTTTTGATTGTATACCTATATATGGCGACATAGTGGGATGGGGCACTCATGCCGTCTAGGATTGATACATTTACTTTGATGGATTTCAAATTGGTTGCACACTATTATTATTTAATACCGTGTCTATCGTATCAAGCATCTTTTGATCATTATAAGGTAAAACCCTATCCTCCGGTTTGCGTTGCATTATGTGATGGGACTTGGGTCTTATAATGGTTTCATTTTTCTAAAAAGCATTGCGTTATTTTGAAGATTTACTTTAGTCATGCACTGGCAATCCATAGGAGAAAACCCGTTCCGCGAAAGTGGCGTGGTCCTGTGATTAGCCTTATTATATTATATAGGTTAAGTAGAATTCTCACACCCGTCCCATGATTGACCTGTGGTTTGTCCACTGGCAAACTCGGGTGCCCATATTTTCCACACGGGCAGTCGAGTAGCTATTTTTGCAGATATATTAAGCAGGATTCTGGGTTGAAGCTTAAAGCTGTGTCCAGAGATAGAGAGTCTTCCGCTGTGTTCTTCCGTTGCAGTATATTACATTTTTTGTATTTATCTTCCGCTGTAATTATATTCCAATGTACTCTGATATGTATATTCTGTACTCTGATGTAACATTTATAAAAGTCTTCTGTTATCTGTTGTAATGTGTTGTATGCCCAAAGTTAAAGTATTCGTAGTTTTCACTTTTTGGTTCAGACCTGTGTGGTTTATGGTCGATTCAAAGGGTGGGAGTTTGCGGGTCTTTACAACATTGGGGCATTGTTATCATTATAACTGTAAGTTTGGGTTAGTTGGCTTGTAAACCAAGTTTTGGCCATACACTGTAAGCTAGAATATTAAAACTAGATTGGGCTTAACTATTGATTTGGAATGCCAAATATGTGACATAGTGATTCTTGGAATGACTATTATTGCAAGTTTGGGAAGACAGGGTATAGCATATTTTCATTAATAACTTGAAATTTCATGTAATTGACATATTTGGCTCATAACCATGTAAATGGTTTATGGCATGTAACGGTATAATTTATATACCAAAGATTATGAACTTGATTTAGAAGGAAAGTGGGCCATGACAATAATTTATTTATAATTTACATATAAATATGAAGGGTAAACATGAAAATTACATGGCATAGATTGGTTCATGAAATGGTATATTTAGTATACCATTAATTGTGAGCATAATTAAAAGGATAATTATGGCATAATTAAATTGGGAATAATTTGCATGTGGAATTTGTCATAAATAAGAAATATGTAAATTGTAGGAAAGATGAATATGCCTAACCCAAGGTTAGACAGAGTTGTGGTGTAAAACTACCCTGAACCGCCCGGTTGTCCATTAACCACAACAATACATATCTAATGTGGGAGGTTAGGGAATTGATCCCAATAAGAACCCGAGGTTAGACTGAGTTGCGGTGTAAAACTGCCTGGAACCAACCGGTACATCCAGTGACCGCAACAATACCTGTCTAATGTGAGTAGTTTGGTGCTTTAATGAATGAATTAATGCTATTGACACATGCTAAGTATGAGAGGGTTAGGTTAATTGATACTTAACAAATATGACATATGGGTGGGTTAAGTTAAACATGAATGGACAAAGGACACCAAACCAACAAGACATGATATAGGGTGGGGTTAAGTTAACTAAGGGAACATTTAACCGTTATAACATGTTAACTAAACAGATGGTAGGGTTAAGTTAACTAAGGCGGCACTCAACCGTTATAACATGTTAATTAAGCAGATGATAGGTTTAAGTTAGCTAAAGTAAACACTTAGCCAAAATATATAATGACTTGTGGTAAGGTTAAGTAACACAAGAGGATACACTTAACCAATATATAATGACATGTGGTAGGGTTAAGTAATACAAGAGGAAAACACTTAACCAATTATATAACACGATGTATGGGAAGGGTTAAGTTTACACGAAAGGGCAACAATTAACCAATATAACATGTCGTTAATGGGGTAGGGTTTTCAGCTGCCACCATCTTTCCTCTTTCAGATCTTCGCTTCGTCTCTTCACTTCTCACCCTTCATCACCAAGTCTCGTCCTTTATAATCCTTTACTCCTCATCCGTTGTCTCTCCTTTTGTTATTTCAGCTTTCATTTTCTATTTCAGTTTGGCTTTTTCAGGAACCATTTCCTTTCTCCAATTTTAAATCCGCTGTTTCCGCAGCTCTGCTGTGCCTCCTCGTCCAGATCTGAATATCTCATCTATTAACGTCAATCGATGATGCTCTTGAGCCCCTTTTTGCTAGGGTTTGCTGGTTCATCAAAGTTGTTGGATGGATTCGCAGATTCTGTTCAGATCTGATTTTTTCTTGAGTTCGGTTGTTTTTTGCTGGTTTTTGTCTGGTGATACGTCTATTGGCTTTGGGGAGTGGTTTCGCTTTATTGTCTGTTGGGCACATCTCGCGTGGATCGCTGTCTCTGTCCCCCCTAGTAGGCTGTTGCCGTGTTTTCATTGCTGGCCCGGTGTTTTATCGTTCTGTAGGTTTCCCTCCTTATCTGAATCGTCATCCACCTTTCAGCTTTTATGTGCCCAATTCGAAGACCTTATCCCATTATCTCACTTCAGATGTCGCTGACTTTCTCTGTTTTACCAACTGGTGTGCAGAATCATCTTCTACCATGACCGTTATGGTGTCACATCATTCTTAGGCTGGTAAGCTGTCAATCTATCTATCTATGAGTAGTGTGTTCATCATCTTTCGGTGGATCATTGTTTGTTCTCGGCTTCAACAGCCTATGGGATGATTGTGCTGGCTTGTTTGTGGTGTAGAGGTGTTCTTGGTATGCTTTGTTGTTGGCTGGTTCTATGCTTTGTGCGGTCTATCCCGAGACAATGACGATTCTGGGTTTTTGTTGCTGGCTGGTTTCTCTTCTTGGTTGATTGGTTTCTGATGCTTTTGGTTTGTTTGGGAGCCTGTCCTTGCTACCTTTGAGTTACTTTGCTACTGGTTTTATGCTGTTCTTGGTGTTCTCTGTTGATAAGCAACTGTCTAGGTGTTGTGGTGTTCAAGATTAGAGAAAGGGATTCTGTTATGTTTTGTTTCTCTGTTTCTATCCTTTGTTTTTTTTGTTCTGTGCTGCTTTTCTTTGCGAAGCATCTTGGCTTCCAATGTTTGGTTTTGTTGTTTTTTTATCCGCAGGCTTTGTAATAGTTTGTGCTGAATGAAAATCATTTTGAAAAAAAAACATGATTTGAGGTAGGGTCAAGTTAACACCAGAAGGAAACACTTAACCAACATGACAAGACGAGTGGGTGGGTTAAGTTAACTTGAATTGATTAAATGACACTTGGCCAATATAACTTGATGAACAAATGGGGTTAAGTTAAATGTGAAATACTTAACCAATATAACATGATGAATGAACAGGGTTAAGTTAATAAATCACACTTAACTAATCCAACATGATAAGTGAGAAAGGTTAAGCTAATAAGAACCAATTAACCAACATGGCATGACGAGTTGGATGGTTAAGTACACGTTGGGTTGGTGGATAATATTAGTAAATATATAGGCCCACAAAACTTAACCATTATATAAACATGCTTGAATTCGTGGGAAGGTTAAGTATACGTCGGGTTGGTGGGTAATATTAGTAAATATATAGGCCCACAATACTTAACCATTATATAAACATGCTTGAATCCGTGGGAAGGTTAAGTATACATCGGGTTGGTGGGTAATATTAGAAAATATAGTCCCACAAAACTTAACCATTATATAAACATGCTTGAATCATTGGGATGGTTAAGTACATATCGGGTTGGTGGGTAATATTAGTAAATATAGGCCCAAAAACTTAACCAGTAAGAAACCCTAGTAACGGGGACTCCTTTCAGCAGTAACCCACATAGATGTATCACGGTACCCTAGGCCAGGCAGGGTGGGGCACGATTACTGGGCTGATTATAAGCGGTCAAAACAACGGCAAGGGTACGTCAGTGTAGGTTCCAATAGTTTACGGATGTGCACGTACTCCGGAGTGGGAAAAAGCAGGCACTGCAGGCACTGGTTACAAGTAATTATACATTGTTCATCTTGATTCGGGTCGGGTCGCTATCATAAGGATTGATACACCTTATGGTGGGACCAGCGCAGGGTATCTACACGCAAGAGGGGGCCGATTGACACAGACACATGGAACATTTGTACAAGTAGGGAGCCGATCACTAGGGTAGTAAGGGTACATCTAACAGCTTCATGGCAATTAGGCTGATTGAGGTGGAATCCTCATAATAGATGTACACCTGAAGGCTACCACAATTGCGGGGATTGCGATCACGTTGTAATAGTATCCTTTATACAGATTACTAGTTGGGACACTTGTTAGGTGGTGCAGAGATATAGAAATCAGAATAACAGGGTAGTAGCGAAGCAGAGAATAGTTAACATGCGATGTTATACTTAGTTTATCTTGCCTGTTGCTTATCCTGTGTATACTACATTCCTTATCATCATGCTTATGTCTTTATTCAGTTTAATTTATGTCATGTTGTTCTTGTTTGTTATATGCTGAAAGTAGTTGGGCTTACCAGACTTATGTCTGACCTAGTTTTGTTCCGCCTCTTTTCTTCCCCCCCTCCTCTTAGGGAGGAAACACTTCTGCTTAGCTTGAATCACTTGTTGCTTCAAGATCACCATGTATTGCTTTGGATTCAATCTCATTTCAGCTATGGCTTGCTTTACTCTATTGGGGAATAAATCGTTGTTATTTTTTTGCTTCTTTTATAGTTGGAATTTTTTGAATCAAGACAGAAGTACTATGTATTGTTTTTAAGACAAGTGTTGTAAAAGCTTGACCGAGCCACATTGTTTATAAAATGAATTTATTTTCCGCTGCTTTATTTGTCCGTCTTGTAATATGTCTGCATCTTTTACCTAAAATGCTCCATCGAAATTAAGCCATTCCCTTTGTGAGTGACCTTAACAAAGATGGGGTGTTTCACTTGGTATCAGAGCTGAAGGTTACTAGATCAGATAAAAGATTTGAAAAATTATTTTCAACGGTTTTAAAAAAAGCATTTTCAAAATAAAAGTTATTGTTTTAAAAGCAGATTCCCCAAAGCTATATGCATTATCTTTTGATCCTCTGTTTGAATCCTTGTTTCCTTCTTTCCTTCTTTCCCGAGTCTCCGGAGCTCCTGGCTTTCTAGGAGGTAACCTCATCACGGCATGGTTCCGTAGGCTCAACGAGACTACGAAACTTGTCAAAGGGCAAATAAGTGCCCAACTTCCAACTATAGCCGCTGTAGTTTCACCTACGGCTAATTTTCTTTTGAGCTTTGTAGGATTTTCCATGCTACGGAGGCTGCTTTCAAGAGACTTGTCAACAAGTTACACAAGGATGGCAAAAATGAGAATGAGGAAGTTTGGCTAAGGAGCACAACCTAAGGATAAGGAACTCATGGATATAGACTTGGTTCACAACGAAGGTAAAAAGAAAGAGGTGTAAGTGGAAGAATCAGGACAAGAAGGAAGGAAAGAATGGAAAAAACCTAAGACAAGAGGAAGTGTCTTTTTTATGGTATAACGGGTCATATAATTAAGGACAAGGGCAAGTACAAAGGACAGGATTTTCAGGAGCGCAAGTGCATGCTCTCACCGCCAACGTACCTGAGAGAGAGGTAGAGATTAGTTTATCTTTCCAATTCTCCTGTTAGTACTCTTCTTGACTTTAGCGCCTCACATTCATTTATATCTTCTTCCATAGTTGATTCTCTGCACCCTAGTACCTGTATAGTTGAAGATCCTATTATTGTCTCAAATCCAATTAGTGGCTCGGCTCATTTATCTTTGGTTTGTAAGGATTTGAGGATATCTATCATAAGTATTGGGTTTAAGCGTAATGCTTATGTTTTTAGTTTCATGGGCTATGGGTTAATTCTAGGCATGGGTTGGTTAGCTAGTAAGGAGGGCAGTTAGACTTTTTACTTGCCTCGGGAACACCCTCGAGATTTCGTGCGATCCTAAGGAGATTAGTTAGGCTTAACTACCTAGAATCACTTGATGCATCTATCGACGATTTGCGATCCGTCAGAATTGCCGATGAGTACGAGGATTTTTTTGATTAGGTTAGGGGTTTTCCCCCAAAACTCGAGATAGACTTCCGCATATGTCTAGTTGACAATACAAAGCCAGTTATGCAATCAACGATAGTTTTGGTGCAAGATTGGCGAGGATAGCCAGAGTCAGTTAAGTGCTCAATTGTTTGGTTGTTTTGCTAGTATAATCTCACATAAATCGTCCAAATTTGGAGGAGGTATTCCTTGGGTGCTTGTCTGATATTGGTTTAGGCCTTTGGGGCTTGTACTTGAGGGATATCAAATTCGACTAGGATGGTTTGCATGAGAGATATTGACCCCTAGATTTGTGACATGATGGATAAGCTAATTAGAAGAGAGACCTCTAATCATCTTAATATATACACTTGGTATCATGGTAAACATCTGTTTATCTTGGAAAGATAGTTCGACTACATTGGATACCCTCTAGCATAGTAAATGATCGAGGACCTATCTTTACTAGTGGGTTTTGGGAAATACAGGTCAAGAAGCTACGCAAATTGTGACGTTAAGACAGTCAAAGAAATATGGAGTGAAGCTCAAGAAGATGCAACTTAGAAGACTGAAGACTAGATACGCACATCATACCCTTTCTGGGGGGTATATCCTTGATCTCTCTTTTTCTGTAAAGTTTCTTTGCTAGTCTTTATCTTTTAAGTATATCCTCTTGATCCTATCCTTAGGTAGAAGCCAATGGATGTAAACATGTGTTTGAAACATGCTATGTTTGGTGGATGCAAGTGGATGTAAGTGTTTGCTAGTGGTTGCTCGTGGATGCATATACACACATTAGGCACTACATTGGCTTAGTCACTTTCATATTGCATATGCATGAGTGAATTTTTATATATATATGAATTGAAACTTGATGTGTTATCATATGGATGTTGCATTAGTATGAATGATTGTGCACTCATCTAGAAGTTATAAAGTACGATTAGGGATAATTGCATACATGATGGACTCATGACACTGACATGATTCGCATTAAGGAGGTTAACTGAATTAGTAGATCTCCTGATTTTGCATTTGGGTAAGGACATATACAAACACAATGCATATATTCATGAAAAACATTAGAAACCTTTTTAAGGACAATGGATGCCTGTGATTGAATGGTTGAGTAGATGGATGTGGGATGGTAGGATATACATTCTTCTTAACTTGAAGATTTCGAGGACGAAATCCTTTAAGTATGGGGAAATGTAACACCCCATAATTTTAAAACAGGACATAAGAGATAATTAAAGAATAACTAACTGTGATGACACGGAATTTCGCTCGATCCGAATCAGTCGTTAAACCGATCTAGACCATTCGAAACCCCTGATCGTTTGAGAACAGGACAAATCAGAACACAAACAGAAGAACATTTCATTGTTATTACAACAATTCCATCAGATACAAGAATATACAGAGTATAAATGAATAAATTACATTCCATAAATATCAGAGATTATAATAAATTACATAGCAGCGGAAAATAATACAAAGCACAACTGAAGGTGATATACGGATACAGAGCTTTCCGGATATCATTCCAGCTGTAAACTAGGATCCAGTGAATATAAATCTGCAAAACCAAAACTACTAGCTGCCCGTGCGGAAAATAGGGGCACCCAGAGTTTAGGTTAAAACAATAAACTCCAGGTCAGTCATGCGACTGGTGTGAGAACTAAAACAGTTATTTAAAACTTTACTTTAAAATAGAGTAATTCAAGGGACCACGCCGTATAACACGGAACGGGTTTCCTCCCAAGAATACCAGTGCATAGAATAAACAGCGCAATGCTTTTTCGAAAAAATGAAGCTATTATAAGACCCAGGTCCCATCACACAATGCAACGCAAGCCGGAGGATAGGTTTTTCCCTTATATTAGCCAAACATGCTTGGTACGTTTAAAACAAATCATTTGATACTATAATAAGTGTATAGTGTCAAAACAATTTCAATCATAAATATAAATCATAGACGGCATGGGTAGCATATATCATGTCGCCATACTAGTTCTATAATTAAAACCGCAATACACGTATTGGAAATTGGATTTCCGTCATGAGTCGAGGCAAGGGGCAAGCTCCTCTCCGCGTTCGAGACACTCTAGCAAATGTTCCAGGGTTACGCACTCTGGGCAACCCCTCGATCTTCAGGGTCGGTCCTCACATACGTTAGAGGATTATTTATTCCTGAACACACGTTTCCCGGTCCTTACAGACCTATAATCGAGGCGCCTCATCCAACAACCACAAAGGTGAAAAGTATATAAATATCAGGGCTGGTAAGTCACTGACACCACCAAAGCTAGAAAGAAACGTCGTGCTCTCCCTGCAGTCTGTATCCCGTTTTTAACTCATACCGAGGTGTGAGGCTCGCGAGTTCACGTCATACACAAAGCTGCCACGTAGGCGTGCTTTGATCATCAACCACAAGACTTTGCTTTTCAACAGAAGCCTTGATCTATGCAACTCAGTATGCCACACCGGCAATTCATGCCATGCGATTGATATCTATCGATATATAACCTCTAAGCTCGTACGTCTCAGAGAAGGGCGTTAAGCAAGAGAATAAATTCTCCGCCGCCAAACAGATATATATTTAATAGAAATCAATCAACACAGAATAAAATCCAATGTCAGACACACAATCCATTTACAAGTTCGTTCTGGGTCTGAACGAAACCGGAGGCACTTTCCTCGCATATCCATCCATCTCTAAGTACGTCTGGACGACCACCAACTATTTCCATCCTCTTGGGTGTACAGCCCAATCAGGATCGTCAGTAATAATCCAAACGATGTGAAGACTTCCGGTCTTCGACCACCGTCTTCATCTTCGACTTCTCGTCGAATCGGTTATTCAGAATGGGTATAAACCCGGCCTTTCCGAACAACCCGCGTATATTAAAAACAAATGTTACACAAACTCAACATACGCCTCATTCCAATTCATAATATTCTTTTATTCACAAAATCACATTTTTAGGGAAAGGTTCCCATTAATTTTATCCAAGATAAATTCTTTAGAATTTATCCTTTAATCTTCCTTTGGATGATCTATCAAACCAAATTATGGTTTTCCATCTAGTCGAGATTAGCGAACCACACCGAAGTAATTATTTATTTTATTTCCCAATCCCAACCTATTCATCCCATGGAGCAAAACTGGTAATACTCCATATCTAACACCACGGTGTTATCGGTAAAATTAATTACCATTTCACGTTCAAATCTAATTAAAGATTTAACTATCACTTTGGAGCAAAACTAGTAATACTCCATTCTCGCTCATTTTCTAAATTTGATAATTTAGATTACAAATTTACATTTCAATCTAATTGCAGATTCGTTAAAACTCCTTTTATTGGGTTAAAGAACTAATGTCATTTAAAACCCAGTTCACGACAAACCCAAATCACATTCTAATTATTATCGGGTTAAAGAACTAGTGTTATTTGAAACACCGTTCACGATAAACCCATTTCAAATCCAATCAAATATATTAGAAATTTCGACTATTTAAAACCCCTTTTTAAATCTAATTTATTTATTTAAAAATAATTGGGTTTTAAATTTAGTTCAAAACTAGTTCATTTCGATAAAAATCTATTTTTATCTTTTCAAATATTGAGTTTTACATCCCAATTTCTCCCAAATCGTTTCTTATGATTTTACACAAATTATTGATATTTTTAATAATTTTATCAAGGCCCGTACAGTCGATTTCCATCAACGGCAATCGAACTGCACTTACAGCGACCTTTTTCAAATTTTATTTGGATGTATCTCCAAATCCAACCGTTAGATTTCAAATTTCTAATATTCGTTAGAAAGCTCTTTTCGATACGAACCCAACGGTTCCGGTTTTAGGAGAATCCGACGGTCGGATATCCCATAATGTTCGTTTGAAATAAATGGTCGAAATTTACGAACTGCCGCGGTGCGGCGCGTTCTATTCAAGCCAATATATTATATATATAATATAGATTTCGTCGATTTCTATTCAAAAATGAATTTTATAATTAGTTTTGAATTCGTTTCAAAAATAATTTCAACCTTTGTTTTAAATTCAAATCAAAATTGAATTTCCTATTTTAAATCCTTTTTACTTTCCGAACCGAAGAGGGGGTCTGTTCGGATCGGATTCCGAACCGAACCGAATTCTTTAGCTCAGCAACAAACTGAATTGAAATTTGAAGAAAAAGATAAAAACGCAAGGAAAATAAAAAGGGAAATTACCTCGAAGAGCGCTATGCATTGATGGTCAAAGCATGCTCCGTCTCCAACAGAAGCATCCTTTGAGGGGGCAAAATGTTAGCCCACTTTGTGAACTGGGCAACACAAAGTCAAGACATGAAATATTGAAGAACTTGAAAAACTCTGAAGCGGGTCGGATCGGAGCAGGATAGCGGTTCGGATAGGGTAAAGTCTGCTGTTCGGATCGGTGAACTATTACTCTTGGAATTAAAGAAGCACAGCTATTCATGTCGGAGGGGAATCTACTTCCAGTCGGATCGGAAAGCCACCCAATTGCTACAGAGATAGGTCGGAGTGGAGCAGAGCAGAGTAAAAAGAAGAGAGAATTGGTCCTCACTTAATCCTGTTCGGATCGGAGGTACCGATCCGAACCCCTGGAGACTACTCTTCCGATCCGAACCCATTTTCCACATCACTCCCCTGCATGAGCGCCTGGATATCCGGATCGGCTATGACCAGTTCCTGCCCACAACGTCCATTACTCTGATGCGTTGTCAACATAGAAATCCATCCGAACCCGAGGCTGATGGGATGGATGACACGTGGCTCCGATCCGGATCGGGTTCTGAGCAAATTCACACCTATAAATACCCCATCTGGAGACAAAGAAAATGATCTTTTTCTGGCACTTGGAGAGTTCAACCACCTTCATAACCCGAATTCCAGCAATCCCGGAAAATCCAAATCTTCTTTCATTATTTGTTTTCAGACAATTGAGTGATTGTAAGTGAGTTGTGAGAGAAATCAGTGAATATTTCATTGTACTTGCAAGTAAATCAGTAAAAATAGTGAAAGACAAGTGGACGTAGGCATTTCTTCGCCGAACCACTATAAATCCTGTGTGTTCATTTTTATTTTTATCTCGTTTCATTTGCTTTTAATCAATTTGGGTGTTAGAACCACTTTTTGGTCTAACATTTTGGTGCTTTCACTGAGAATTTCATCTGAATTCTTTGTTTTTCGGAATTATCGTTCTACTTTTTGGACCGTTGAGTTCAAAGAAGTTAATCCTCAAGTTTCAACGCCCTTGGATATTTGTTGAAGTGATTGTCGAAGAATCATGGCCAAAGGAAAAGGCAAAGAAGTTCAATCTGGTCGAGGAAATGGAGCTGGCGAAGATCAAAAAATGCGGTTGTAACAAGGTCTCGTGGGCAGAGTTCAGCAGCAGAACGAACCAATGCAGGAAATCCGAACCATCTTCAGGGGGAAAGCTCCGATCCGATCCAGGTAGGAGATTCTGAAGCAGTGCATTCCACCAATCTGAACCGACCCGAGCAGCTTGCCATGTACCGACCCGACCAGACTCCCCAGCTCCGAACCGACCCGACCTCCCATCTCCGATCCGACTCTTGGTGATGTTGGAACATTTACTCGAGTCCCTACAAATGCTCCGATTCCAGCCGCCAGGGTCAGTGATCAGGTCAATCCATCTGCGCCCATTACTCAAGGAGATTTCTCGCGCCTACTTGATATGCTTGAAAGTACAAGGGAGGCTATGAAAGTCCACGAGCGCACTAATCTCATGATGCGGGAAAATATGAGGCTCATGAGCAGGGAGATTAGCGAACTCCATCGACAGAGAACTCCATCACCGGTTCGTCACACACCAGTTGATCAGTCTTCATCTTCCGAGGAAGAGAGGCCCCGTGAACGAAGGCCACTCGAACGACCTCAGAATGTGGAGCAGCTGACATTCGGATCTTTGGGATCTCGTAAGGATATTGCACGAGCACTAGGAAACAATGACCCCACTTGGGGGCAAAGGCTCCAGTCCCCTCCTCCCGAGATCGACCGGGAGCGCAGGGAACGGAATAGAGCAGAAGCAGCTCGAAGAAGAAGGGCATCTCCTGAACAAGAGCCCAAAAGGAACTCGGATACTAGGGCCAGGGAACCTGAGCGGCCCCTAACTAATGCTGATGTACAGGCAATGGTTCGCCAGATCATGTCCGAGAGCCGGAACTATACAAATGAAGATTATGGCATTGAGCGAAGCCATACTCCTTTCACCGACGATATCCTTAACTTCCAGTTTCCCCGGCGCTTTAACTTGCCACAGATGGACAAGTACAACGGAAGAACTGATCCGGGACAGCATTTGATGCGATACTCGTGGCTCATGAATGCTGATGCTGCCCTTGATGAAGTGAAGTGCAAAGCATTCCCAATCTATTTAGAAGATGTGGCGCTGTTCTGGTTTACCCGACTTCCCCCTCGTTCGATTTCGAATTACAGGGAACTAAGCGAACGTTTTATGAATCGGTTCCGACTCCATGCCCGAAAGTCCAAAAGTGTTATTGAATTATCAAGAATCAAGCAGGCACCAGGAGAGTCTTTGAGGGCGTATCTTGACCGTTTTAACTTAGTTGTGACTGAAGTTAGTGACCCGCATGAGCCCACCATTCTGATGGCATTAAAGGAAGGAGTTGATCCTGAATCTGAGTTCGGGGATTACCTTTCTGGGAAGACACCCTCCACAAGAGAGATATTCTATGAAAAAGCCGATATTTATTTTAGGCGAGAGGAGGCCAGGGCAAACCGAAAGAGAAAGACTGAGGCGGCTTCAAAAGAAAATGTGCAGAGTAACGTCGCCGTGAAGCAGTCTGGGGAAAGTTCCGGCAAGGTTGAAGTAAATGTGGGAAACAAGGGTGGAAACAACAATGCTGGAAGCGGGGGTAACAACAACAATAACCGTAATCCGAACGGTAACAGAAGAAATAGAAGTAAGGGAAGTGATCCCAACAAAAGACCCCGATTCCAGACCTAGGAGAATTATACACCATTGAACGACACCCTGGAAAATATTTACCTGGATACGTACAACGTTTTGCAGTATAAAAGACCGCCACCTCGTGATTCGACCGAGAAAGAGATGGCGACAGGGAAGTTTTGCTTGTTTCATGGAACTCATGGGCATTCAACCAATGAATGTCGGCATTTGAGAGATGTGATTGAGAAGCTGCTGCGTGAAGGGAAGTTGGATGAATACAAGGTTGCCCCGAGGGACAGGGGGCAAGGAGAGCAGGCTCCAAAACAGATTCTACCTGCTCCCAAGCCTACAGCGCAGCAGAAAGGTAAAGGAATTGTTATCAACTCCATAGTGGGCGGACCTCACCCGGCAATCCGAAGTTTCAGATCAATGGATCAATATGTAAATGCTGCCAAGCACCTAGATGTGAATGAAGGTGATGATTTGGAAGATATCACCCCCATAAAACAACAGAAGACCATGTTTGACGACGTGGTATTCCGCAGCCGAGATAATACTGGGATCCAATCACCCACTGATGATCCGTTGGTTATTACTACCACTATTGGGCCGGCCTTGGTCCATAAGGTATTAGTAGACAACGGAAGTTCTGTCAATATTTTATTTAAAAAGTCATTCGATCAGATGAAGCTTGAATCTGAAGATTTGAAGCCATGTGAAGGATGGATCAGAGGCTTCAACGGGGCATCAACAGCTCCCATGGGATACATAGAGTTGCCCGTGACCTTGGGGCAAGGAGAACGCAGAAGAGTGTGGATGCTTCAGTTCGTAGTATTGGACGTAGATTCGCCTTATAATGCATTTTTGGGGAGGCCTGCCCTTGCTGAATTCAGAGTTTGTATCGCCCCCTGGTGTTTATTGCTTAAGTTCCCAACCGAAGCCGGAACTGGAGTAATGAGGGGGGATCAAGTTTCCGGACGGGCCTGCTATGTGGTTGAACTAAAGATGTTGATGAAAGGACTTAACATTGAGAGTAAAGAGGCCTCGCCTCCCCCAAAGGGGGGCTCGGCATAGCAATTAGAGAAATCGACCCCGAAGGAGTTGCCCAAAGGAACGCCTGAGGACCGGGATCCCAGAAAAGACGAGGAACCAGAGGCTAGAAATGCAACTCCTAATGAAGCGACAGTGGAAATTCCCGTTGATGAAACTGATCCGACAAAAGTTTTGAAGGTTGGTTCTCAATTGGATCCATGTCGAGCCAAAGAACTAACGGACTTCTTGAAGGCAAACTTGGACGTGTTTGCCTGGACCAATGCTGACATGTGTGGGATATCGCCATCCATTATAAGTCACAAATTAAATGTAAACCCGAAACATCCGCCTGTGAAGCAAAAGAGACGTATGCTGGGCCCAGAGAGGTCGGCTGCTCTCAAAGAGGAAGTGGAGAAGCTGAAGCAGAACGGATTTATTCGAGATTCGACATATCCCGACTGGATATCGAATCCCGTCTTGGTAAAGAAGCCGAATGGAAAGTGGCGGACTTGCATTGATTTTTCAGATTTGAACAAAGCTTGCCCAAAAGATAGTTTCCCACTTCCCAGGATTGACCAGCTTGTAGATTCGACAGCAGGTCATGAACTTCTCTCTTTCATGGATGCATATTCCGGATATAATCAAATTCCTATGCACGTGCCAGATTAAGAGCATACGAGCTTCATTACGAATTTGGGGTTATATTGTTATGTTGTAATGCCATTCGGATTGAAAAACGCCGAAGCCACTTATCAGCGCTTGGTGAACAGAATGTTTTATAATCAAATAGGGAAGACTATGGAAGTTTACGTGGATGATATGCTTGTCAAATCGAAACAGTCCTCCAGCCATACGCAAGACTTGGCGGAAATGTTTGGTATCCTGCGAAAATATCGGATGAAGTTGAATCCTCTGAAATGCTCATTTGGAGTGGCATCGGGAAAGTTCCTAGGCTTCATTGTGAGTTCCCGAGGAATTGAAATCAATCCTAGCCAGATAGCAGCGATTAGAAACATTGAAGAGCCGAGGAGAATTAAAGACGTCCAAAGTTTTGCAGGGAAAGTAGCTGCGCTGAGTAGATTCATCTCCAAAGCCACAGACAAATGCTTTCCGTTTTTTGATTTGATTAAAAGAGGAAAGAAGAACTTCGAGTGGACTCCGGACTACGTTGAGGCCTTTCGAAATTTATTGGAACTGCTAGAGAAGCCGCCGATTTTGTCAAAGCCAGTAGATCATGAAGAATTGTTTGTTTACTTGGCAGTCTCGGCTCACGCCGTTAGCACAGCCCTGGTTCGAGAAGAAGACAAAGTACAAAGACCAGTGTATTATTTAAGCAAGAAATTAGCAGCGGCAGAGCGCAACTACCCAAAGATTGAGAAGCTCGCTTACAGCCTCCTAATCGCATCCCGAAAACTTCGTCACTATTTCCAAGCTCATCCAATAACCATATACACCGACCAGCCCTTGAGGCAGGTGTTGCAAAGACCCGAAGCATCGGGAAGGTTGATCAAATGGAATATAGAATTAAGTCAGTTTGATTTGAATTTTCAACCACGAAAGTCGATCAGGGGGCAAGCTCTGGCAGACTTTATTGCGGAGTTCACCATCCCAGAGGAGGAAGTAATCGATGACAGAGTGGTTAAGTCCGAGAATGAGTTAAAGATAGATCCGTGGAAACTATACACAGATGGAGCCAGGAACGACCGAAGGTCCGGAGCTGGAATCGTCTTAGTCACTCCTGAAGGACGGTCGTTATATTACGCCATACGATTAGAATTTTCGGCGACTAACAATGACTCTGAATATGAAGCCCTGATTGCCGGGCTGAAGCTTGCTAAAGACCTCGGAATAAAAATGTTGGACATATTCTGTGACTCTAAAATCGTTGTTTGCCAAGTGCGAGAGGAATTTGTGGCTCGGTGGCCTCGACTTATCGCCTACCTCAGGAGAGTGAGAGAGCTATTGAATAGCTTGGAGCGGTACAACATAACACATATTCCAAGAGCTGAAAACCAGAAAGTGGATAGGCTAGCAAAGCTGGCTAGTTCCGACAGTCCAGAAGAGACTGAAATAATTCCAATTGAAATGTTGGAATCGCCAAGCTTTGAGTCAATGGAAATTGAGTTCTCTTTTGAAGCGGAACCGGAGAAGGAGTCGTGGATGACCCCAATTAAGAACTTCCTTAAGGATGGAACACTCCCGTCAAAGAAGAGTGAAAGAAGGGCTATAGTTCGCAAGGCTACCAGATATGTCATACAAAATGATACTCTTTATAGGCAAGGATTTTCTATGCCCCTGTTACGATGTATAGCACACGATGACATCAAGCGTGTACTAAGAGAAGTACACGAAGGTGAGTGTGGAGATCATACAGGAGGTCAGACTTTAGCAAAAAAGATATTGCGATACGGATACTTCTGGCCTACACTTAATAAAGATGCAGCTGATTATTCACGACGTTGCGATAAGTGCCAGAGATTCGCCAGAATCCCCAGAGCACCGTCGACCCAACTTAAATCAATGGTGAGTCCTTGGCCATTTGCCACATGGGGAATTGATATCATTGGAGTTCTACCGATTGCTAAAGGAGGAGCGAAATATGCAATAGTGGCCGTGGACTATTTTACGAAGTGGGTGGAAGCTGAGCCCTTGACCAAGATCACGGCAAGAAAGGTGATAAGTTTCGTGGTCAGAAATATTATATGCCGATTCGGGATCCCAAGGACGAATATAACTGACAACGGAACCCAATTTGATAGTACTGAATTCAGAAATTTCTGCCAGAAGTATAAGATTGACAAGCGATATACTGCAGTTGCCTATCCGCAGTCGAACGGGCAAGTAGAGGCAATAAACAAAGTAATAAAATCCATCCTCAAGAAACGGTTAGAGCGTGCAAAGGCAAAATGGGTTGACGAATTGCCCCTAGCTTTGTGGGCATATCGAACAACATTTAAGACGGCCACCGGTCACACCCCTTTCTCTCTCCCCTTTGGCTCAGAAGCAGTAATTCCAGTTGAACTGGACGTTCCTTCCCACAGGGTGACATATTATGACCCGATGACGAATCGGGCGCTTTTACTTGAGTCTCTTGATGAAGTCGAAGAAAAAAGGGACGAAGCAGATTTGTGTGCGGCAAGACATCGACGTCAGATGGCACGCTATTACGGCAAAAAAGTTCGCCTCAGGACTTTTGAACCAGGAGATTTGGTGCTAAAGAGAGTCTTTCCATCCCTTCCTCACCTCGGTCCAAAGTGGGAAGGACCCTTTGTCATCCAACGGAAACTTGAAAAAGGAACCTTCAAGTTAACGACCGTAGATGGCGAAGAAGTCCCTAGAGCATGGAATGCCCAACACTTAATGCGATATTTGGATTGGAAATTTTGTACTCTTTGTTATTTTTCTTATGAACTCTGTAATAAGGCACGACATGCCTTGGGAAAATCTGACGATATGAATAAAGGACTATAAAGTGGATGTAGGCTACGACTTAGCCGAACCACTATAAAAATATTGTGTGTTATTTACTTTTATGCATTACATATATACATTCATCGATTATTCTGTTGTGATTATAGAATATAGGATGACTCAAAACCTGAAAAGGTTGAAGACAGTTTAGACATAAGAAGAAGCACAACGACTATTTGTGCGACAAGACATAAAAGAATGAGAAAACGACATTCTTAACTCTAACTCTCTAGAGAGAGAGAGTATAAAAGCGTCTCCGACTGAGCGCTGAAAAAGAAATTCTTCCCCTAACTCTAACTCTCGAGAGAGAGAGAGAGAGTATAAAAGCGTCTCCGACTGAGCGCTGAGAAAGAAATCTTTCCCCGCTGAAAGACCGGGGAATGAATAAATTGCTGAGCTCGAACTCTAACTCTCAAGAGAAAGAGAGAGAGAGTATAAAAGAAATGCCAGAAAAAAAGACAGGTACTGACGACACAGGAAGTGCTATCCCGTCAGAAAATCGGGAGCATTCAGATTGCTTAATTAAGCATTAAATAATTTGTGGGAATTGACTGGGGGCATATATGTATACGCATATTTCCTCCCTCCGTAACTTCATTTCATAATTATAGTAAGACATGCATTTTTACATAAGTGCAGAACTACTGACAAACAGACATTGCAGAAAATGAGTTATTTTTTATTTACAAATGAATGAATTTGGACAGGAAAATAGCTAAAAAAGAAAGCGCAGGTGCCGCTCTTGTAGCAGCAATTGTTGGTTCATTAAATGCTAAAACAACACAAGGCAATCCACTATTTAGATTTCGAATGAGCCTTGGACTTCTTGGCGGCTTTCTCCGCATCCTTTGCTTCTTTCTCAGCCTCTGTCAAGATTCGTTTTGATTTCTTCTTTCCTGAAGATGCGGTGCTGGAGCCAGTAGACTTCTTCCCGGAGGGCGGAACGCTGGAATCAAGAGAAGATTTTTTAGCGAGTTCCTCTGTAATAGATCTAGTTGAGAGCTTAACAACTAACCTTGATCCCGCATCCACAACTGCGAGGGGCTTGAGGGCTTCAGGGTCTAGTTCTTCGGCTTTTAATTGCAAGCGTTTGTCTTGATCAGCTTTCATTGCAGCCAAGGTAACATCATCAGCATTTTTTGACTCCCCGACTATTGCAACTTCTGGTTCCTCTTAATGACCCCCGTCACCGCCATCATCCTTTAAAGCTGCTATCATTTCTTCATCATGGGGAGTAGCGACCTTAGTTGGCTCACTTCCTTCTCCCAAGTCTATAGGAGCAGCCTTGTCCTCCCCTCTTTTGGCCTTTTCTGCGGGCTTTGCCCCGGCGGTGGCTCCCTGAGTCACATCTGTCTTTTCGGATGGCTCAATACCTACAGAATGAGAAGCAACAGTTATCAACTCAGGCGAAAACAATGGGTTTTTCATCGATTGCTCAATCACGTGGTGAAAGGTAGAAATAGCCTTGACAAATTGAGGAGAAAAGGTAGGGATACCTTCCGAAGACTTCTCGGCAGGGGTGACTACTACCTCTGATGCTGTTTCAGGAATAGGGGATAGCAGAGTTGTTCGGGGAATTCCCGGATTTTCAGGATCATACCCCTCTACTTCAGAAGTCGCAGGGGCAGAAGAAGAGGAACCAGCTTCGAGAACATGCTTTTGTTTAGACTTCCGTCTCTCTTCTTCCATGGCCTCAACAATGAGGCGGCGCCCTTCAGCTAGGCGCTCCGGTTCATCATCCCTCAAGTATTTCTCCATTAGCTTATCTTCATCGATGGAATCGACCTTAAGTTCCTCTTTTTCCCACTCGACGATCTGATTCCATACTTGAACTAGAGTGGATGGATAATCCTCGATCCAAGAAATGTTTCGGCGACGGATGATATGTGCGAAGAATTCAATCATTAATTCAACGAAACCCTGAATATCAGCCTCCGCCTCTGACAGTTGTTTGCGGGCTTCCTCCGCAGATTTGATAGCAAACTCCACATTGCCCTCAGCCAGGGCAGCTCTGTTCTCTGCCTCCAATAGCTTTGAAGCCAAGTCGGCGTTCTTCTTTTCTAGTTCAGCACTCCTCTTTGCTAACTCGGCATTTTTCCGTTCGAGGTCAGCATAAGCAAGGCTTGTCTTAGCAGCTTCTGACTTAGCCTCATCAGCTTGCTTTTTTAACTCAGAACGCTCTTGAGTGTGAGATTCAAGCAAGTCATGATAACGTTTTTGCATGTCCTCAAATTGTTGTTTGAAGTTAGAAGCGTCCCTTTGAGCGACAGCTTGCTGAGCTTGAGTGTCTTCCAAATCTTTTCCTAGAGCTTTTAAAGCCTTGGCATCCTCCTCCGCGGTCTTTTGCATTGAGTCGGTATTTGTGATTAGAGTGCGGATGATTCTGGAAAGGTTGCGTGAATATTTAAACATCTCAGAATACTGTTTTTCCACCGCATCTATCTTTGCTTTGGCCTCATCTGCCCACTTAGAAGAAATAGGTTCAAGGGCAGGTAAAAAAGTCAAAGTCTCGAAGTAGTGTTCGGGAAATTGCTCCTCCAAATATGCCCGCTTTACTGCAGTTTCCGCATCTAGTGGGGGAGGAGCGGGGATTGTCAATTCGGTGTCCCTGTGTGAGGAGGATTCGATAGTTTCTTTGTCTGTCCTAGGTCGTTTAGTAGCAGGGACCTTGTGCTTACTTCGAGACCCGGTTTCTTTTGGAGGACTTCTCTCTCTACTGCGCTTTTCATGGGAAGAAGTGGAGTCTTTAGATTGTGGTATGTCCTCTTCCCTACGGCTTTGATAACCTTTGTATTTCTCTTGTTCCGGCCGAACGGGTGAGCGAGAACATGAGGGTCGAGAACGATAGGGATCATAGGGCCTTCTCTCATCCCTACCACGATCATCACGGCGATCATACTCGATATCCTGAGGTGGATTGGACATGCTGCAGCGAAGCTTCCTGATATCATAGTAGGATCGAGACATCGTACCTGCGCAATAAGACAAACGAAATTTAGAATCAATGGATTCACGGAGAAAGAGGTGCAATGAATGCTAATGCTGTTGTATAAAGTGTGTCCTAAGTGGTGTGTTTCCCCCCAACCAACCCGAGTCTGAAGCTAGACTAGTACGGGCAGGCTCTTTGGCCTTAGCAGGAGTGGTCTGTTTAGAAGAGGTGAAGACTAAAGGATCCTTCCTAAAATCCTCTGAAGTGTATATAGTTTCAGATAAGGGGAGATCCCCCAAACCCTGAAATATTTGGTCATCAGTACTAGGGACATCCCCCTCGGAAGCATTAAGTGGCGACTCTTGGGAGGATGTTGACTTTTCCAGAGAAGTAGCCTCCTCGGGGGCAGTATATCCTTCACGATGCTTTTTGGCCAGGTTAGCCAATTCGTCATCTTGTGTAGAAGATGGAGAAGGTGAAGTTTGAAGAGGCACTGTTGGAACTCCCGAGCCTTCTCCTGTCTCTGGGACTACCTCAACTGGAGGAATATATATATATGGAGCCGTCCCATGACCAATGCTACGAAAAACGGATAACAGCCCATGAAAGTGAAGATATTCGTCTTTAAGGACTTCATCGATGGTCAAGAATTTCTGATCGCCATTAAGAAGTTGGTGCATCCGGTCAAAGAACACTTGATCTGATATTTGTTTGGGATTGTCGACTGCAAACAAAAAAGAAAACAAGTTAAGGTGATGATCCAAGTGTATAGAGCCCGGATTTAGGAAATCGGTGCTTTACTTGATTTTGTCCACCTCCTGGCACATCCGGGCTGTCGCTTCACATAGAACCATTCCAGTCTGGAATCTCCAGCTTTACTGCTGAATGGTGCCGAGATTATCTTCCTTTTTGGAACTGACTCAAAATAGCAGAAAGATGGAGTCTCTCGAGTCCGATGCTTGAAGTTATAGAAGAAGTGAACGTCATCGAACGTGAGCTCTGTGCCTAAGATCTCACGATATGCTATGTACAAAGTGTGCAAATAGGCATACGAATTGGGATGCAGCTGCATGGGGGCAATCCGCATTTGTCTTAAAAAGTCAACGATGAAGGGAGAGAATGGAGGGATAGCGCCGACCATACACATCAACCGAGTGACCGCCATATATCCTTCTGGAGGGTTGTGGGGACGGTCAGAGCTTGAAGGCACTAGAGTGTCCCTTTTCATTATCCCGTACTTTAAGCAAATTCGGATAAGTCGATCGTTGTCGATTGTTGATTCAACGGAATCTGGAGGTGATTCCAATATAACGGCCGATTCAAATTCATCGGGGGCTCGATCGTCACCAATCCCTCCTTCCTCCTCAAAACCCAGAGAAACTTCATTCTCTGAAGATACCTCGTTGCTTTCCCGATTTCCAACCCCGTAGTCTGGACCCTCATTGTCCCATTCTGGATCCGATGGAGAAGATATGTCCTCGAGAGTGATTTTGTTAGAGGTTTCCGGGGCTTCTTTCCTCTCAGCTAGTCTGGAAGAACGTCTGGGTCTCATGGTCATAGAACTATTGAAGAAGCAATAGCACAAATTAGAGAAAATTAGCCCATATCCCCCCGTGCGTGTGTGTAAACTAAAGTGTGAACAGTGTATACGGAAAGTGCAAAGTAAATGTTTAAAAGTGCGACGCAAAAGTTTGGCAAGATATAAAGAGTTGAAGTAATTCTGGATGTCCAGTCACGTTCACAAGGCACTATCCTAACTGTCCATCAAATTAAAGGTCATGCCAAAAGTTGATTGGGCCAGTTAGACGAGTTTTTATGCGTTAAAGTAGACTGTGCTTCGGTTCGGTTCGGGTGCATTCATTGGGATCGGATCGGGGGTGTGGCCTTAGGCTTGGATATCTCATTCAAACTCAGAAATCAAAATCGGATCGGTTCGGAGGCAGAGTCCCCTAACGATTCGGATCGGATCACGTAGTTATACTTCTCCTCCGTCATCTTACGGTCCGACCCGATCCGGTTAGGAAAGCTCTTTTCCCCCCTTTTCTTAAATACTTGCCCCGACCCGATCCGATCTATTGAATTTCTTTTCTTTTTCCCTTTCTTTACTTGCCGTGCCCCGACCCGATCTGACTTCCTGAACCACTTTTCTTTTCCCTCTCATCCACCCTCGATACTCCAACCCGAACCGATCCCATTAATCCTCTCCTTCTTCTTCCCCTTCCTTAATTATAGTCAAATCCACGTCCATGTCCAAAGCTCCAGTTAAAGACGAGCGCATCCCCCATTTAACCTCTCAGCGCCTCGAGATGGTGGTAGAACCACCCACGACGACGGCAAGGGAGGAGGGAGACGCAATATCGAGGCAAGAGAGGAGTCATGTTCAAACCATTCAAAATTAACCGTAAATCTCAATTGAAACCCGTTGTTATAAAATAGATTGAAGTTTCAGAACCTACCGAGGTGTTTAAATCGAAGATTGGCGAGATAATTTCAGGTTTTTAGAGATTCTGAAAGTTCGGGTTTCAGAGTGAAATTGGTCAGGCGAAGAGCAATAAAGAAAGAAAGGTGGAGGAGGGTGAAGGCTAGGCTTATATAGGAAAACAGGGTGACTATTCGTCTCCCCGTTCGGACCGGATCGGTGGTCCAGAAATAAAGCTTGGCCCAATACTCCAGTGAAAGATAGAGAGAAGAGGGGGTCTGTTCGGATCGGATTCCGAACCGAACCGAATTCTTTAGCTCAGCAACAAACTGAATTGAAATTTGAAGAAAAAGATAAAAACGCAAGGAAAATCAAAAGGGAAATTACCTCGAAGAGCGCTATGCATTGATGGTCAAAGCATGCTCCGTCTCCAACAGAAGCATTCTTTGAGGGGGCAAAATGTTAGCCCACTTTGTGAACTGGGCAACACAAAGTCAAGACATGAAATATTGAAGAACTTGAAAAACTCTGAAGCGGGCCGGATCGGAGCAGGATAGCGGTTCGGATAGGGTAAAGTCTGCTGTTCGGATCGGTGAACTATTACTCTTGGAATTAAAGAAGCACAGCTATTCATGTCGGAGGGGAATCTACTTCCAGTCGGATCGGAAAGCCACCCAATTGCTATAGAGATAGGTCGGAGCGGAGCGGAGCAGAGTAAAAAGAAGAGAGAATTGGTCCTCACTTAATCCTGTTCGGATCGGAGGTACCGATCCGAACCCCTGGAGACTACTCTTCCGATCCGAACCCATTTTCCACATCACTCCCCTGCATGAGCGCCTGGATATCCGGATCGGCTATGACCAGTTCCTGCCCACAACGTCCATTACTCTGATGCGTTGTCAACATAGAAATCCATCCGAACCCGAGGCTGATGGGATGGATGACACGTGGCTCCGATCCGGATCGGGTTCTGAGCAAATTCACACCTATAAATACCCCGTCTGGAGACAAAGAAAAGGATCTTTTTCTGGCACTTGGAGAGTTCAACCACCTTCATAACCCGAATTCCAACAATCCCGAAAAATCCAAATCTTCTTTCATTATTTGTTTTCAGACAATTGAGTGATTGTAAGTGAGTTGTGAGAGAAATCAAGTGAATATTTCATTGTACTTGCAACTAAATTAGTAAAAATAGTGAAAGACAAGTGGACGTAGGCATTTCTTCGCCGAACCACTATAAATCCTGTGTGTTCAATTTTATTTTTATCTCATTTCATTTGCTTTTAATCAATTTGGGTGTTAGAACCACTTTTTGGTCTAACACAATTCAAATCAAATTCATTATATATTCAATTGAAATCAAATTCGTTGTATATTCAATTCATTTCGAAATCGTTTTATATTCAATTCATTTCGAAATCATGTTATATTCAATTCATTTCGAAATCGTGTTATATTCAATTCATTTCGAAATCGTGTTATATTCAATTCATTTCGAAATCGTTTTCAATTCATTTCATTTTGAAATGTTTTATATTCAATTCATTTCGAAATCGTGTTATATTCAATTCATTTCGAAATCGTGTTATATTCAATTCATTTCGAAATCGTTTTATATTCAATTCATTTCGAAATCGCTATATATTCAATTCATTTCGAAATCGTTTTATATTCAATTCATTTCGAAATCGTTTTATATTCAATTCATTTCATTTTGAAATCGTTTTCAATTCATTTCGTTTCGTTTCAAAATATTCGATTTCAAAATTACTTTTCAATATTCATTTTAAAATGAATAAAATCGATATTAATATCGTTCACGTCAAAATGGCGTCAATCTAATCAACACGGCTTCATATATTCCTTTATTCTATTCAACAAATGAATAATTATTTTTTTCAACACACGACTAATCTCAACGAATGAGTACTGTCCACGTGTGACTATTTTTGTTAAATTATTTCGTTCAACACATGACTAATCTCAACGGATGAGTACAGTCAACACATGAACCTTTATTTAATAGTGATAAAGATATAAAATTTATTGTTAAAATATTACGTTCAACACATGACTAATCTCACGAATGAGTACAGTCAACACATGAACCTTTACTTTATAATATTCTTTATTCTCTAAATTGGAATGAGGCCCAATCAATCACCATATAAAATTAATTATATGGATTTTCATACAACACATGTATATAATAGCATTGAAAAATAATCAACCATCAAACAAAGTGCACTACACTGTATAAGCATCAAATATAGATATCTAACGCTTATAACAGCCTGTCAATCAATCGATCGACAAATTTAATCAATCAGGATGAGTGAACTTCAAATTTCATCCCAACACCCGTGTGGGGTTTCAAACAATCAAACACAGATTTTATTTGTGCAGTTGGGCGATGTGTAAAATTTATCGACCCAATCAATATCAGTCAAATCAGTGTATATAAACAAATCGGTCGATTTGTTTATAAATGTTTATTTATTCACATCCCACGTTAAAAATTATATTTTTAACGATAAAACATTTTATTTTAACACATGAATTTTTATTCAGTTCATTTACGCAATAAAAATGATATTTTTATTTTTCTAACATATTTTAGAAAATTTCGGCGGCATGACGGCACGATACTAGAAACGGGACAAGGCCTAGCCTTATCCCCGGTCTAGTGAAGGCCCACGCCATTCACACATCAATCAAAATCACCAAACAACCAAATTCAAATCAAATCATCTAACTAATCTATGCAACCAAACAAACAAGTCCATGGTCTGTGGACGATTGTGTCAGGTGCTACTAAGCACCGTCTGTATCCTAGTATATATATATAACTAGAAAATGAAATTGAAAGGTGAGAAATTCTCACAAATAGCTATCCAATCATCTTGACTCTTCATTGATAGAAATCTTCATCGTTATCGCATCTTCGTCAGCTTCGTTGCCCGTAGCCACTACATATATAAAAAATTACACATTTTTATATTGTAGTTATGTATATAAAAATCATATTTTTATAATCATTCCATATGGATAAAAATTCCATTTTTTACATCGCTACCATATAGATAAAAATTCTGTTTTTACAACGGTGTTCATCTAATAAAGATTATATTTATCATGTTATTCTCTATATAAAGATTTCGCCCTTTCAAATATAAAGATTGAATTTTTATTATTATAACGAAATAAAAATTATATTTTTATTATGCCACTAGTATAAAAATCATATTTTTAACCTTTCTATATTCATTATAGAAACCGAATTTTTATTTCACCTTCTAGATGATAAAAATCGTTCCTTTCCTTACTTTAAAAACCAAAGCCCTCTCTACATTAAAAATTAAAGTTTTACCTTTATAAAAACTATATTTTTGATCTTCACATCTAATAGAAATCAAAATTTTATTATCCTACGTATATAAAAATTATATTTTTATTTCAAATCCCTATACGTAAAGATCGCATTTTTTCTCTATATAAAGATTTCATCTTTATTCGTTGTTCATGTAGATAAAAATCAAATCTTTTTCCGTTTTAAAAATCAACCTTTTTCAGTTTTTAAACTATACAAAAAAAAATTCAGTTTTTAAACTAAATAAAAATCATAAAACTCACCTTTTTATTCTAACCACTCTTCGCAGCTGGGGGGGGCTTCTTCAGTCGTAATCGGCCTTATGGATGGTTGGGGGAGTTCGTCGGAGCTTGGGCTCCACCGGCGGCGGAGGGAGGCACCGCAGGGCGGAGGGGGTGGAAGCAGCGGCTGTGGGCTCGGTGGGGCTGCGTCTGGTTACAAGGAGAGGGAGATGGAGGGAGGAAGAGGAGGGGAATCGACGGACGAGGGGGAGGGGGATGCGGTGATGGGCGGCGCCACGCCTGAGGCGGCGGCAGGCGGATGATCGGGGGAGCGGCGGTTCTGGGAAGCTTCTGCGAGGTTTTTTTTTTACTGATGAAATCGGATTTGAGAATATGGGGGGGCCAGAGATAAAGGAAGAAGGTAGGGTTTTATTTTTTTATTTTTTTTATTATTTTAATTTCAAAAAGTTGACTTTTACATACGACCTCTAAACGAGGCCCACCGCCTGTCGTCCATAGCGTTTTACCCCCATTCCGAACACAATGGGCTATGTATCGTAAGCTGATTCGGCTGTTTCGATCAGTTTTTGTCAAAATCAACATATACTTCTATATATTGAATTTGAACACGCATTTCAATTTACCAGGATCACATACTAACTAGAAAAATTCCAGAAAAATATTTTCTAGCTTCGTATTGACGATACGGTCCTAACAAAACTAGTTTCGTCGAATTCTGAGACCGTTGGAAAAATGGTCAATTTCCAGTCGATTAAAATCAACTAAAACCGGTCAAACGCGTTTTCCTTTGCCACGCTCACATATTGAATCAAAAAATTATGAAATTTGGAATCTAGCAATAATTTGACATCACGGACCCAACAAAAGAGGTTTCGTCAAAATCCGAGGTCGTTTGCAAAATTTCCATTTTTAAGGGCCTGAATTCCATAGCGACTATTCAGAATTTTCAACTGGACATATCTTTTGATTCCCGCTATGAAATTTTGATTTTTCTGATTCGTTGGAAAGATATCATCAATTAGATCCTATTGTTTTTGGTTTCGTTAAAATCCGGATTGTTTTGCACCCGGTACGTTCAATTGAAGTTTGTAATCGAATTATCGAACTACTGCGCCATTTTCAATTCTATTTATAATTATAATAAATATTTATATTCTAACGACGACGTATATAATATATACGTTCTAAATATATTCAAAATAAATTTTTCGTCGATATTATTTAAAATAATTCATTTTAAATATTCAAAATTCGCTAAAATTGCCAAAATAAAAATTTTAAACTGGTCCAGATTTTCCGGGTTATTACACTAACTATTAAAGGAAGAATTAAATGAAACAGGTTACGCCATTATGTTCATCTCGGAATTCTGTTTGGAATAGAATCCAAGTTTGCATAAATCGGACTTCGTATGAAGAAGTTATGGCCTTCAGAAGATTCAACAAAAATTCAGAATTTGCATAGAAAAATACCTAGGTAGGTTGACCTAGGGGTCCACCTACCCAGAAAGGTCGACCTGGGTCATAGGTGGACCAGGGGGTTGAGCTCCCCCCTACAGGTCGTCCTGTTTTGGCCTATATCCGATTTTCTTTGGCTTGTGACGTGGTTTTGGCTGTCCTGATGGTCCGGATTGGTTCTAGGTTGATATCTAAGGCCCTAAACACTTTTGTTCTCCTATAAATACATCCCTAAGCCAAAACCTAAATCTCTTACATTATTCTCTAGCCTCTATTGCTCTCTCCTTCTCGAAAAATAAATCAATGGCGTCGCTACTCTGCTGAAACCTAAGCTAGAACTAGTACTTCTTCTTCTTCCAATCTGAATAGGATTAAAAGAACAATTAGTCTACATCAAAGGCGAGCAATTCAGTTTCAGAATACAGATTCCAGAAAACAAGACTTGCCTTTGTTTGGTAAGTTCACGATTACTTTCAGATTTAGACAACCAATTATAGTATGGACATGGAATAAAATGAATTTGAACCTATGCTTGATTTTCTATTTGGATCTATTCTTAGCCTTTGTGAATCTATGACTTTGGGTTGCTTCTTATCGATCCAATCGAACCTATACAAGTTGTCGAAACTAGTTTATTATTCAAGCCTTTCATGTCCATAATATTGTTCATAATCAGTTCTGTATGCCTGCAATGATTCTAAATCAGTTTATTCAGTTATGCTGTAATTCTATTAGATCTGTAATTCTTGTGTTTTGGGACTATCGTCTTGTGCCAGTTCTTATGCCTATCATTGTCATATTATTCCTATTTGTTCCTTTTTATTTGTGAATCTAGATTGACCTATAATCTAGGTTGAATCGTGATATACGTACGATGGGAATACGGGGAAGGTTTGGGTTATTGGGGCATAAACATGAGATTGACAATATTACCATAACATAATTGGGGAAAGTAACTGAACATAACAAACTTGGCGAAATGGTTGGGCAAAACTTGTTATTGAAATTGGGGCATTGTTATCATTATAACTGTAAGTTTGGGTTAGTTAGCTTGTAAACTAAGTTTTGGCCATATGCTGTAAACTAGAATATTAAAACTAGATTGGGCTTAACTATTGATTTGGAATGCCAAATATGTGACATAGAGATTTCGGGAATGACTATTATTGCAAGTTCGGGAAGACGGGGTATAGCATATTTTGATTAATAACTTGAAATTTCATGTAATTGACATATTTGGCTCATAACCATGTAAATGGTTTATGGCATGTAACGGTACAATCTATATACCAAAGATTACATACATGATTTAGAAGGAAAGTGGGCCATGACAATAATTGATTTATAATTTACAAATAAATATGAAGGATAAATATGAAAATTACATGGCATAGATTGGTTCATGAAATGGTATATTTAGTATACCATTAATTGTGAGCATAATTAAAAGGATAATTATGGCATAATTAAATTGGGAATAATTTACAAGTGAAATTTGTCATAAATAAGAAATATGTAAATTATAGGAAAGATGAATATACCTAACCCGAGGTTAGATTGAGTTGTGGTGTAAAACTGCCCAGAACCACCCGGCTATCCAGTAATCACAACAATACATATCTAATGTGGGAGGTTAGGGCATTGAGCTCAATAAGAACCCAAGGTTAGACTGATTTGCGGTGTAAAACTGCCCGGAACCGACCGGCACGTCCAGCGACCGCAACAATATCTGTCTAATGTTAGTGGTTGGTGCTTTAATGAATGAATTAATTCTATTGACACATGCTAAGTATGGGAGAGTTAGGTTAATTGATACTTAACCAATATGACAATGGTTGGGTTAAGTTAAACATGAATGGACAAAGGACACCTAACCAACAAGACATGATATAGGGTAAGGTAAAGTTAACTAAGGGAACACCTAACCGTTATAACATGTTAACTAAACAGATGGTAGGGTTAAGTTAACTAAGGCAGCACTTAACCGTTATAACATGTTAATTAAGCAGATGATAGGGTTAAGTTAACTAAAATAATACTTAACCGAAATATATAATGACTTGTGGTAGGGTTAAGTAACACAAGAGGATACACTTAATCAATATATAATGACATGTGCTGTGGTCAAGTAATACAAGAGGAAAACACTTAACCAATTATATAACATGATGTATGGGAAGGGTTAAGTTAACACGAGAGGGCAACACTTAACCAATATAACATGATTTGAGGTAGGGTCAAGTTAACACCAGAAGGAAACACTTAACGAACATGACACGACGAGTGGGTGTTTTAAGTTAACTTGAATTAACTAAATGACACTTGACCAATATAATTTGATGAACGAATGGTGTGAAGTTAAATGGTAAATACTTAAACAATATAACCTGATGAATGAACAGGGTCAAGTTAATAAATCACACTTAACTAATCCAACATGATAAGTGAGAAAGGTTAAGCTAATAAAAACCAATTAACCAACATGGCATGACGAGTTGGAGGGTTAAGTACACGTCAGGTTGGTGGGTAATATTAGTAAATATATAGGCCCACAAAACTTAACCATTATATAAACATGCTTGAATTCGTGGGAAGGTTAAGTATACGTCGGGTTGGTGGGTAATATTAGTAAATATATAGGCCCACAAAACTTAATAAACATGCTTGAATCCGTGGGAAGGTTAAGTATACGTCCGGTTGATGGGTAATATTAGTAAATATAGGCCTACAAAACTTAACCATTATATAAACATGCTTGAATCGGTGGGAGGGTTAAGTACATATCGGGTTGGTGGGTAATATTAGTAAATATAGGCCCACAAACTTAACCAGTAGGAAACCCTAGCAACGGGGACCCATTTCAGCAGTAACCCACATAGATGTATCATGGTACCCTGAGCTAGGAAGGGTTGGGCATGATTACTGGGATGATTATAAGCGGTCAGAACAACGGCAAGGGGTACGTTAGTGTAGGTTCCGACGGTTTACGGGCGTGCACGTACTTCGGAGTGGGAAAAAGCAGGCACTGGGTACCAGTAGTTATACACTGTGCATCTTGATTCATGTCGGGTCACTATCATAACGATTGATACACCTTATGGTGGGACTAGCGCAGGTATCTACACGCAAGAGGGGCCGATTGACATAGACACATGGAACATTTGTACAAGTAGGGAGCCGATCGCTAGGTAATAAGGGTACATCTAACATCTTCATGGCAATTAGGCTGATTGAGGTGGAATCCTCATAGTAGATGTACACCTGAAGGCTACCACAATTGCGGGGATTGCGATCACGTTGTAATATTATCCTTTATACAAATTACTAGTTGGGACACTCGTTAGGTGGTGCAGAGATATAGAAATCAGAATAACAGGGTAGTAGCGAAGCAGAGAATAGTTAACATGCGATGTTATACTTAGTTTATCTTGCCTGTTTCTTATCCTGTGTATCCTATGTTCTTTATCATCATGCTTATGTCTTTATTCAGTTTAATTCATGTCATGTTGTTCTTGTTTGTTCATATGATGAAAGTAGCTATACTTACCAGACTTATGTCTGACCTAGTTTTGTTCCACCTCTTTTCTTCCGTCCCCCCCTCCCCCCATCTAAGGTTCTCAGGGAGGAAACACTTCTGCTTAGCTTGGATTACTTGTTGCTTCAAGAGCATCATGTATTGCTTTAGATTCAATCTCATTTCAGCTATGGCTTGGTTTACTCTATTGGGGAATAAATCGTTGTTATTTTTATGCTTCTTTTGTACATGGAAGTTTTTGAATCAAGACAGAAGTACTATGTATTATTTTTAAGACAATTGTTGTAAAAGCTTGACCGAGCCACATTGTTTATAAAATAACTTTATTTTCCGCTGGTTTATTTGTCTGTCTTGTAATTTATCTGCATCTTTTACCTAAAATGCTCCATCGAAATTAAGGCATTCCCTTTGTGAGTGACCTTAACAGAGGGGGGGGGGGGGGGGTGTTTCAACTAGCATTTTTAAAACGTTATGATATGGTATATTAGTAAGTAGGTCCTACTTTCCCTCCTTTCACCTCCTTCACATATATGTTTATCAATTTCTTATATACATATATAGATGTAACATATTTTCAGAAACAACAAATATGTAAAGTACAACAAAATATTTCATACAAATCATTCAAACATCTTTTGTATATCCAAAATTAGTATTATATACATCATTCAAACGACTTTTCACATGTCAAACTTAGCATTTCATACACATGTTTACAAATTACTTACAAAGCAGTCAAAGTAATGATATAAACTTGCTTTGCTTCTGATATTCCCTCCGTAACAAAAGCAACGTTAGTCCTGTTACCGCCAAATAAACAATCAAGGTGTTAGTTCAAAGTATAATACATAGTAGCAACATACCACTGTAAACATGAAAAGATAATTTCATATCATGTTTTATAAGAGACAGTGTGCTTTACGTTGTGCCATGCTATGCTAAACCTGAGAAAATGAAATTATGAAAAAGCAATATAAAATGAAGACAAGCTCAGGCGCAGAGAATATGCGCTTTACATTGTGCAATAAAGTTTTACAGACATATATAATAGTCATATTACGTAAGCAATATGACAATAAAAGTGTTAAGCAAATTCAACATCAATGAAAGAGCATGATAACAGCACTAGGTATTGCATGATAAGAGCAACTTAAATTTTGTGCCAGATTCGGCCATCGACCAAATACTTCAATAATTCAATAAACCAGAATCCCACAAAATCATTTTGGGCACGTCAGGGTATTCAGAACTATAATTAATGATTTTAATTTTTTCAGTTCAAATTAAATTTATGAAGCTGCACAAGGTAAGAATACAAAGCATATTGTTGTTCCAGCCTAGACCTATATAAGAAGGCAAGATTAGATTGAAAAAAGGACAATGAAAGAGCATATTGTTGTTTCAACCCAGACCTATATAACAAGTTTTCTGCACTTGATGATTAAGCAGTAAACAGGAAGAAGTTAATTATTGGTTAAGACGGTTTATGATGGACGCGTAAAACTTGTAAAAGTATTGGTTAAGACGTTTAATTATATCACAGTCCGTGATGGGCATGACATCTATGATATTGTAAAAATCAAAATTTAGTGCCAGATAATATTAAGAGGCAAGGCATTGATATGATTAGGCAACTACAACTGCATCTAGTGCTGGAAGATAGAATTCAATGGCTGAAGTCATTGGAAAAAACTTTCCTTCACTAATTATCGTGTGTGCGTACAGACATACTAAAAATTTAAAATAATTAGAAGTGTGATTGGTCTTATGTTCTTGAATTGGTCAAATGGCTTTCATTCATCTCTAGACGTTAGTCAAAAGAGCATAACAAAAATTTCAATAAATAGACCACAAACAACCAACATCTACAAAAAATAAATTGAAAAATTGGGATGTATAACAGAAAGGAACAAAACTGCATGCCAAAGATTTTAACTAACATGCCTAAAGTAAAATAAGATAATGGAGTATATTACATATGAGTGTTTTGGAGAAAATGGTGAAACTGAGTTGGTATATCTACAACTAATGCTCATTCAGTGGGTTGAAGAAAAAGAGGACTAAGGTGACTTGGTTGGTTCTGTAAAGTGATTAACCAAGCATTTAGTGTGTAAGTCTTGGTAGCAATATATGCATGCCCAGGTTTACAGCCTGACTGCCAGTGGACACTTCTTTTCACAAATTTTCTTATCTTTATTGCCTACAATTTCATTTGTTGGGACATTAGGCACACATAACTCATGTGCATGCTCTAAATCCTTTTTATTTCATGTTGGTTGCTTCTTTCTTTTCTAATCTTGATGGGACTCAATTTTAAACATATGGAATTATATAGCATGATTATATTACTTCAGTATTCATCATCGTAAAGAATTTACTACACAAAACCAAGCGTTGCTCAAAAATTTTCCACTCAACAACTTGCTTTCATGCTCGTTGGCACAAAATGACCTAGTTTAATGAAACATGTTTGTATTAACCATCTACAGGCACATGCACACATTAATTGGTTTGCTCCAGTTGCCATTTTATTATTGTTTGATTCAAACAAATCAGTTGTGCTACATGGGTAATAAATAGTGTAGATTAAGATACAGTAGGTGCAATGAAGAGAAGATAAAAAGTAGTGGAAAAATGTTGTACCTGTTTAATTATAAAAAAAATCTGCACTGCTCAATCATAAGGAAATATATAACCTGCGCTGCTACTTCCTCATAGCCTGTTGTTCCATTAATCTGACATGAGAAAAGCAGCCCTTCAAATTTCTTTGTCATCAATGATCATGTACACTGGTGAGCTGGAAAGTGGTCGTATTCCACTGCATAAGCAGGTCTAAGCATTAGGCAAATCTCCAGTCCATCAACGTTCTCAATCATGTTCAAAAGTAAGTGGCAAGTTGATAGTTATGATTGTTTTAAACAATGCAAAATTTATGTATTTGCATCAATTTACCTGGGCTTATATGACTTTAAAATGTAAAAAAAAACACATAACTGTACTAAAATATGAAAACATAAAGCGTGATAAAGGTCATCTCCAACTAATCGAAGTTATTTTCTAATATTAAATATCTTTTTGTTTCATGTGATTTCATGAACATGCCCATACTTGTCTAGTGATGAATCATTTAATGAAGTGTCGAGGATTTTCAAACACTGTCTGCATTAATGTTGGCATCAGTAATCTATTGATTGATAAAACTCTGAAGTTATTAGGTTGTATGGCAGGTGAAATTTCAAGAATGATAACTTGTTAAAATCTGATATTTTCAAGAGATGCAACAGAATCCATTGCCGTACTTTTTAGCTACTATGAACCAAGTACAACTAATTCTACAAGGATCAACATATTCGGTTCACTATATCATCTTCATGTGTATAAATTAAAAACAACAAAAGTCTCCTACCCTTGATCAAGGTGTCCTTGTCATGATATCCAGTAGAACAAGCATTTATTCAAAAATGATGATAGCTCAAATGCCAACTATGAAGCATAAGCATAACATGAATGATTTAACGACAAATCAAGTAATCATGTAAGTGCAATAAGCCTGTTTGCCTATACCTAAGCTGGAAAACGAGATTCTCCATAGGACTTTTTATCTTCCCAAGCAGAAGGGTCGATGTCAAAACCACTAAAACTGGCAACCTGTTATTTGTTTGGTTCACAAAAATAAAATTATATTCAGTTTCATGAAATGTGTGCACAACACTTTATATGTTTTTATGTTCAATATTGCATCTTATAGTACCTCGAACATGCCACGGAGCCCATAGGTTGAATAATTATGCAGAAATAGAGGAAGATCAGGAGTTATTGCTCGGACTGAATCCCTGTATCTTGGTGGCAGACCTGATCATTTAAATATTAATAGTGCATCCATCTAAAATAATAAGAATATATCATCTTGTTCAGCCAAACATGATAATCACCTGAAAATGAAATACTTGCATTTGTTTGAATTGATTATAAACCTAAAACCAAGCCTATAGATGTAACTAGCACAAAATCCAAACCATCAATTAAAACTAATTAACCGGTGATTGCATAAATATGAAACAGTAAATACTGATAAGGGGCTGTGTCTTATGACTCCACAGATTAATTGTGATCTCTTTTTTTGGATAGTACATCTATCTAAGATAATAAGAATATATCAACTTGTTCAGCCAAGATGATAATCACTAGATAATAAAATGCTTGCACAAGTTTGAATTGATTGTAAACCTAAAACCCAAACCTGTAGATGTAACTGGCACAAATCCAAACAGTAGCTCATGACGTGATTCCTCTACCTCATGACCTTCCTTTAGTTTCCCAACATTAGCCTAAAAAAGTTCAGACTAATATAATATAACTGTAAATATGAACTAGTTCATAGATTTTGTGACGTGATTTGATTTGTTTTTTATTGTTATATTAGAAAGTAGGAAATATAATATAATAGTAAATAGGAACTAGTTCAAACTAGTTATATCAGGATTTGATTCCAACATGACTAGCACTAAATACTTATTTTTATGCCATTCATTTTTATTCCAACAGGACTAGCACTTAATATTAGGAATTAGTTCAAACTAGTTATAATAAAAAAGGCAATTCATTTTTTATGCTACAAAAATCATCCATACTAACTCAAAAAACACAAGTCGACATTCTAAATTTCTTGCTGTTAAAGGTCTGTATGCATTGACCATCTTGATTAGAAGCCGAAAGATTTTGAGTTATCTATTTTTGAAGGTCTAGATAACATGGTTCGGCTTAAACCAAAGAATGGTTCTGATGCATTCTATATCTAGATATCTATAAGCATATGTATTCTCATTATACATTGATCATCCAAAGATATCAAACAGGAATACACATGGGTGTAGGGTTATTAAGGATGAAAAATCACTAACTAACTGACATTTTATCATATCATAAGGTAATAGACTGAAAAAAAGAGTGTGTTTACTGTAACATGTGCATATCAACATAGATTCGTGTATACCAAGCATGACTATAAAACACTAAAGTTTTGAACAAGCATATACATGGAAACAAGCAAAATCCACACTAGCATATCAGTTTTTAAAGCATTGAATATTTCACAAAATTATATATCAGGCTGAATAATTTGTAGTAAATAACGATATTAATAAACTTATTATAATTGGTCTGTATTTTGTACAAAATTTGAAAGATTAGGGAATTTTTGGTACATTTTATCTTCTATAAAAGATGAATTTTATTTCACCTGATAACAAATATGAATTTAATAGACATTAGGTTCAGTACATATGTAGCTTTAACCCATAATTCTGTTGATATGGCAATATTTGCCACGATGAAGTAAATATTCAAGAAGAAAAATAATTTGTCGAATAAATGACGAATACTTAATTCAAATAAATGGTAGAACTATTGAATTGGTAGACAAATCAGTCAATTCAAATAAATGGCGAATTATAATTCTTTTACTTCACGTTACCATAGCAAAACAAATGCATAAGCATATAATACAAAGTATGCCTTCACAATTTCAAAAGCAAACTACTCAAGTATGCCTTCATGATCTGCTACAACAAAAGAAACATCATCAACAAAAGAAACAGTCTGAAAGAGGGATGAATCTTATATTGCTAAGAGATTATGAAATAAAAAGGATAGAAGAGAAGGAAAAAAAATAAACACAGATTTTATCGTTATACAGTAGGGGTTATGGTTCCGTTTAGCTCATTTATAAGTTATGACATTGTCTGATTTAAGTAAGCATACTGCTGATCTCCAGGACAGTTGGCTTCCTGAAGATTCTATACATGATCTTAGCCATCACCTTGTTAAAGCTCTTTAGTACATTACTTTCCTTTTGAACATGTGTTCCTTATAATGGCAGCAAACAAACGTGTATACATTCTTTTCCCATAAAACTCTTACCTATTGAATTAAATCTTTTACGTGTTTATGCATTCAGGTTTCTGCACTCTAAAGGAATAATATATTGTGACTTAAAGGCTAAAGCCATCAAATATTTTACTTGATGAAAATGGATCTATGGAGGTGCTTCTAATACTTTAGTTCTCATCGGATGCTTGTTCCGAACTGTAAATGATGTTTGATTCAACTTCTACCTTTTTACATTTTAGCTTTATGATTTTGGTTTAGCAAGAAGATTGAGTGATATTCAAAGAAGTTCAGTTACCCAGGTTAGTTCATGTTCATGGTACTTGTAATTTTGGTTTAGTTTAAATACATGTCCATAAATTGCATCTCAAATATCTATTTTGTCCAGTTCTAATATGTATTACATTCAAGTTTCACTTTCAACTTATGGTAATAAGGACTCCTATACGCTGAATATTTCATACATGTGGGCCTTAGGCTAAATTCTTCTTCTTCCTCCTCTTCCTTTTCAATAACTTTAAGCTATTTGGTTGCAAGTTACCAACGTGTTTCAACCAATAATAGCACTTACAAGCTATGCGTCCAACTGCTTTAATTTATTAAGCATGATTCATGCAGCTTCCACATTCGAAAAGAGGAACACCTTGTTATATGGAACTTAAGCTATTTCAAGACGGAGGAGTTCATTCATATGCTTCAGATTTCTAGGCACTTGGCTGTGTATTATATGAATGTTATGCTGGAAGACCGCCTTTTACAGGAAATGAATTTACTCGATTAGCAAATTCAATCTTGTCAGATCCTATACCTTCCCTCCCTAATAACTCATCCAAATCATTAGTGAATTTGATTAATAGTCTTCTGGTAAAAGATCCAGCAGAAAGAATACAGTGGCTTGAACATTGCACCCGTAGTTTTTGGTGATCAAAACTCACTTCAATATCTTTACCTCCTCGGGCTGCTTTTGATAATATGCTTTAACATTTTGTCAAACCAAGTCTTTAAGAGAGAAACAAGAAGAGAAATTATCAACAGAAAACTCCTCCAAAACGATGTGAAACTAACATAAATGAAATTTTGAAGCCGAATGTGAATGACAAAGTGCTTGAAATATCTTCTAAGCCTGGATATATTGGTAGAAACATCTAAAATCTGCAGGTAGACATAATGATAAGAACAAGGAGAATTCTAATGCTCGAATGGGTACAAATCTTTTAGATTATCTAGAGTGGCCAAATTTAATACCCAAAGAGATAATGACAAGGAGAATTATATGTGTGCAGTTACCTAAAACAACGAAACATGACACCAAAGTGAAAATTGAAAACAATGACATGGAACTTGATTTTAGGGAAACCCAGAAGAGGACAGCACACAAGATGAGTCTGATTCTGAAAGTCAAAGTGAATGTACGCCTGATGTCAAGATGTTGATTCAAAGTGACGATGGGGAAAAGGAAGATACTAAGACTCCTCTTGGAAATGCTATTATTTCAGACGATATCAAGAAAGCAGAGCAGATCAAGCGTTTAGTATTAAGTGAATTTGAAGCTACACCACCACCAAGTACAATATGCAAAAAGGTTCATGATAAAATTCTGAAAATTCACCTAAGTCTGATTCTTCAAGATTGTCCAATAATATTTCCGAAGTCTTACGACACCAAACCAATCCAATTTCAAACACATATTTTTACTTGACACATGGGAGGCAACCACAACAAAATACTTTGTTCCTGTTTAAGTTTTGAATAAAGGATTGCCCAATTTTTTTTAATAGATTGATATATATGGTTAATGTTGGTTACTTCTATATTCATCTCTATAAAGAGATCATATCAGCCACTGTCTTCCTTTCATATGCAAAAATATGGGCTTATCCTTTTATACCCTTTTTCACCATATGTAACTGATATCCTCTTTTGTGTTTTAGTAACACTAAAAACTTTGTTTCATACTTTAATATAACTTTCTAAAGCATTAAAAAATAATGGAAATAACAGAGGATATTTGTCATATTGTTGTATTACGGAGGGACTTACTACCTAAATGCATTAGTTATCTATAAACAAGGGGACAGTTGAAATTCTCTGATCGTATTGTATACAAACAAGAGAATATATGTCATATACATATAGAGGTTAATGACATATAAAGTGAACATCTAATTCTCTAATTGAAACCTTTGTCCACCGGCTCCGTTCTCACGTTAGCAGTTGAAATAAAGTGCAGATACATGCGGTCCCAAAATTATGAACTAAGAGTAAGCTTCCAGCTTATCAAAATTAGAGTTAGAATCATTCATGATTATTTCCAGTGTTTTAGGGGCAACTTGCATGATTTTATGCTTCTTCTTCTTTTCTTTTCTTCCTATAATTCATTAATGTACATCAAGTGCATTTAGAATTCATATTCATCTTAGATTTACTAATTCGACATCTAATTTGTTCAATGCTAAAATGTCCGTAAGAGAAATTCATATGGACTAGACGTGGAACACATTCAAGGCTTTGAAATCAATCTTTATTATTTTATGAACTACAATACCAAAGGCTTCATACATTCAAAAGCAAATCAAAATTATGCATATAAAAGCATGTGCATTTTTGAAACTGATATGTTTTAGAACTCATATGCGTATTACAATAAGAAGTCATAAAAGATCTTTGCTTTCTAAATATAATTTGTATACACGTTAGAGCTGAAGAAGATATACCCTTTTTCTAAGTGTGTCTCTTGTTCAAATATTTGCAATAATGTAATATTCCAAGTGAAATATCTAGGAAAAGCTCAAGCAAAATATAGATTTGATAACTATTTGAAAAAGAAAAATGATAATTGAAGTGTAAGACTTTAATTCTTTTAAAACAAAACATGTTTCATTCAATAGAAATTGATGTATGTAATCAATTCAACTATTGTACTAAAAGTTCTCACAGCACTAGAATTAGACGTTAATATCTTAAATTTACACATTTTAGCATATCATATACTTCGGAGGCTCATACAAACAAATTGAAGCCCAAGCAGCGGCTAACACTACTAAAAAATTTCCAAAATCATATGAATGAACCGTAAAAAATATATGATACCTGAAGTGCCCTTCACGATTTTCGATTTCCAATCAGCCATTTTAGGGGAAAATGACAACAACGATTTTTTAGGGAACGAAAACAACTGAACCACAACGACTTTCATTCTTTTGATGGGGGAATGACGACTTCAATTTAGGAATCGCGATGTTGGGGGAATAACGGCTTTGAATGCCGATGTAGGAGAAATGACGGCTTCGAATGGCGATATACGAGGAATGAGGACTTCTACTTAGGAATGGCGATATAGGGTATGCGGAAATGACAGTAGCGAGATCGATTTTCCGTCTTTGGATGGTGGAGGCGACAAATATTTAGTACGAGTGACTTAGGTATGTAGAAATGACGAAGGGAATTGAGAAGGAAAATGAACAAAATTATTTTACTTCCCGCAAAAATTTTGTTTTCCCGCCTATCTTCTATTGAATAGCGTTTAGCATGCAAATATTGGTTTGAAATAGCGTTGAAACCCTAATCCATTAGATCATGTATAGGTACCATTGCGGCAACGCTATCCTATATAGTTATAAAACATACATTTTGTTGTAGTGATGACGACCCGCTACTAGAATTTGTCTCGTCCTGTTATCGTTCAATCATAAGAGGCTCACCGTTGAAGACCTAAATCTCAACCTACTATCGCTAAATCAAAGACGACTCACTACTGAAGAGAAAGTCCTAGCCCACTATCATCACCAACAACCTCTTACTACCGCCATTATTCCATATCCTACTAGTAATTGAACTACTAGACTTATATATTAACTCTAGTTAAAAAAACAATCAACAGTCAAATTGGAGAACATGCAACCATGACTCGATGAATTTATGTTTTGACGAACCAGTATACTGCCAAGTATAGATTAACTATGCCATAACACTAACCTATCTTGAGGCCCGACATTAATCACCATGGATGCTGTAGTCACCCATTGTATTAAGTTCTGATGACCAACCACATGATACTATACACATACATAATCTAACTCAACCCTCATCATGTTTAGTAACAATCAAGAGCGAAAAATTAATTCATGAGTCCTAATCTCCTTCCATCCATTGAATCACAAGATCAAATGAAGCAACAAAAACTCAATGTCAAACTAAAATGGAGAACTCCAGTGATGGAAACAAATATTGAGTGATGATGTCACGTCCTTTCTCTTCCATTGTGGGGGCACTCGACAAAATGAAATGACGTTCAGTACATGTCTCCGTGATCTGTCTTGACAAACAAGGATAAATTTCTGTACTAGGGTGCAAGCTCGAATATTACAAGCTTATTCGATCAGCCCCTCCAACTAATATTCCGTCAGAATAGAATAATCATCCTCTATGTCGATCACTCAACCCAGCCACAAAATCCAAACTTTAGAGTGACTATATATAGAGAGAATTAACCATATTTTGATAGCACATCGAATTCGGTCACACTCTCCAACGCAAACATATCGCCTAAATTGATGAACTTCTCATCGAATCCTAAGAAGTCGATCAGAACCTCTTTGAGGTGAACAATGGTTTGGTGTCGAGCGAATCGATTTCGAAAACGCGAAATGATAAGGACTCTCGACCAATTCAGACTCTACTTTAGAGTCTATTAGGAGTAAACTCCTAATTTATTAAACACTCAACTCCAAGCCATCAAGGAAAACCATTGTGAAAACGTAAAAAAATTTTGCACCACAACAGTCGATACCATTCCATGGAATAAATAATATATCACATGGACACATAAGCTTCCATACAATGCAGAAGAGCTGACTCACTACACTTAAGTTCCACAACTAATTGGAGATATAAAGGGATTCTAGATAATGGATCGTACCATTATTGAAAACATTAAATTGAGGCTTGAAGTCCTCGATTATGCCCAAATCTCAACTCCAAAGGCGAAGCAATTAGAAGTATTTCTTGTTCACTAGATTGTCTCAGATAAGTGATTAGATGATCTGTAGTTAATAGAGACAACCAATCCAATAGATTTCACATGCAAAACGATCTACACTATATAAATTACATATATATAGATTCAAAAATCAAAATATATATACAAATACATACTTTATCGTATATATTAGCTTTCAAATTCGATGTGGATTAGGTTCAGCAAGGCAACCTGGCTCTACCACTAAATATGACGACCCGCTATACACCACCGGTGGTCATAACTAAAAATGTGCGTTGTTCAAGCAATCGATCGATGTAAAGCAATCATCAGGAGAAAGAAATAGTAGAAAAGAAGAGAAAAAGGAAAAGAAAAATAGGAAATAGAAGAGAGGAGAAAGAGGAGAACATAACACTATCATAGAATCTGTCATATATCTCATAGCTCATTAGATAACATATAATAGTAACAATCATAAATAAAAGACATACAAGATAGTAATAGGAGAATTATACATTAAGGGCCTCCTTTAGTTAAACAATTAGTTTCTAGGACATAGGTTTAAAACAATTATTTTCCAAGACATACTTCAGAACCTGCGTCCATTTCTATGTCTTCTTCTAATTGAATCTAGCTTCAAATGAAATCCAAAAATGAAATACTATTTTTTTTTCTAAATCTAAATCGATTAGAAACTATTCATCACAATCGATTTAGTTCTATTGAGAGTTTCAATTGCAAGGTTTTCTGCTTTATTGATTTAAGCATAACCAATTTCAGCTAAAATTGAAATATCTTCGATAAACGATATATGGAATCACCTCAAAAACATTCGATGAACGATTCATGGAATCAACAAGCAAGCTCTCTTTATAATTACAAGGTTTTGCATTTATCTTTAATTTGAGGGAGTTCATGCGTTTTAGATTTGACCCAAGTTGATTATGCTCGAATCAGGGACGGGTGGCGATCATCTTCTTTAGTGGAAGAAAAGCAGTAGTTGAAGTAGTTGATTTTAATTTTAATAGCCAGAATTTAGGATTTGGATTTCTATTGACAGAAGCCTATTGTCATCAATCCATAGTATTATTACTTTCCAAAATAAAAGTATAAGTTATATGATTTTCTGAGAAAAAGATAAAACCATTTATCTTTTTTTTGATAAAAATGGCGCCCTGAAGTGTTTATTTGCAATGGAAATATGAAATAAATGGTCCAGTAGTAATGAGGTTGGTTAGATGGTATGCTTACATATGTAAAAGGTGTTTGTTTATAAGAATATAATTTTTTGTATATAAATTGTGTATCTTTTTGTATATATCGTTTTGTATATCTTTTTGTATGATCAAATATTGACAATTATGAATTGTGTTGATGTAAGAAAATTGAACCAAGGATCATGGTACAAAAATTATCAAGAAGTTAACAAGAACCAATAAGCAAGTAATCAAAAAATTAATACTTTTAAAACATTCCATATACGTAAGAATTTCACAAAAGAAAAACTGCAAAAAAGATAAGGCTAATGAATACAATGCAGATAACAAAAATTACATAAAACACAAATTAACTCTCTTCATAATTGTTCTACGTCTTTAGATCAACAACATACTTGTAGAGCAGAGAATTTCAACACTTCAAAAATACTAGAAATCACCACTTGTATCATACCCATAGGCAAACATTAGAAACAAATTCATTACATCAACGTCACACTCAAAGGTCAATAGTAGCTTCAACATCAAACAGTAATTTCAATATGAACAATCATATCACTCCAAACAGTAATTTCAACATCAACAGTAGCTTCATAGTAATTTCAAAATGAATTCCATTACAGTAGCTTCCATAGTTTCATAATAGCTTCACAATAATAAATCTGACAAGAGCTCCATCATTTTTATCACAGTAATTACAGTATCAATAGAAAAACCATTTCACTTGCTTCTTAGAAGATACAACATCAAATAGTAAATCTTACATGCACATCAGGATTATTCACAGAAGTTGCACTTCAATAACCACATCAGAATTTTCACAATACATGTAAAAACTGAAACCACCATAGCAGTTGCATCAGATTGAAATTGAGATTTAGTAGAAGCAAATACTTACAGATTGAAATAACATTAGATTGAGATTGGGATTTATCAAAATGCCTATGCATAACAGATTACATCACAGACTGAGATTTAAAAGAAGCAATTACATCTCATAACTCTCACAGCATAACCATTTAGCATGCAAGTCAGCATTACAAAAAGATACATGATTCATATACAAAAAGATACACGATTCATATACAAAAAGATATATAACATTTTGTATATATAAAAAGATATATATAATGATATGTATATATGTATATATAAATGTTGGTTTTGTTTTTATAACCAATAGAAGGGCAATGTGTTTTGTCTAGGTTGTATATATAGGCCTTATAGAATTTTCTATTAAAAAGGATAAAATTAAATGGTTTTCTGAGAAAAAGATTAAAAAAATTATCTTTTTTTTGTTAAAAGTACAAGTTATATGATTTTCTGAGAAAAAGATAAAATCATTTATCTTTTTTCTGATAAAAATGGCATCCTGAGGTGTTTATTTTTCATGGAATTTATGAAATGAATAATCTAGTAGTAATGAGGTTGGTTAGATGGTATGCTTACATATGTACAAGGTGTTTGTTTAGTAAGCACATAATCTTTTTGTATATAAATTGTGTATCTTTTTGTATATCTTTTTGTATGATGAAATGTATATAAGGTAAATACAATCACCTAAACTAAAATTATAGCAAACTTCATTATATTGGTCCATCCTCTATCATTTTATTATAGTATAATGATAAAAATGAGATACTGATCATATAATAGTACAAACAATAAAAAAATATAATCGTATATCCTTTTAATGTATATATCTTTTTTTATATATTATAGAGTGGTTCATTTTCTATTGTAGTATAATGATATATAAATCTTCATTACAATATATCTTTTTAATCGGAAAATGAGATAATGATGTCACACAATTGAAAATCCATTTTTACGCACTTTTCAGGAAAAGATATAATCATATATCTTTTCCGGAATTCAAACTTTGGAAATATATTGCAACAACTTAAATTTGTGTGTTTCATGAAAAAGATATGTAAAATTCATATACAAAAAGAAACACAATTCATATACAAAAGGATATATAGCATTTTGTATATATAAAAAGATATGTAAAATGATATATATATATGTGTGTGTGTGTGTGTGTGTGTGTGTGTGTGTGTGTTTGTGTGTGTGTATAAGTATTGGTTTTGTTTTTATAACCAATAGAAGGGCAATGTTTTTTTGTTAAGGTTGTATATATAGGCATTACTGGATTTTCTGTTAAAAAGAATGAAATTAAATGGTTTTCTGAGAAAAAGATAAAAACATTTATCATTTTTCTGTTAAAAGTATAAGGTATATGATTTTCTGAGAAAAGGATAAAATCGTTTATCTTTTTCTGATAAAAATGGCATCCTGAAGTGTTTATTTACCATGGAATTTATGAAATGAATGGTCCAGTAGTAATGACGTTGGTTAGCTGTTATGCTTACATATGTAAAAAGTGTTTGTTTAGTAAGCACATAATCTTTCTGTCTATGAATTGTATATCTTTTTGTATATATCTTTTTGTATAATTAAATATTGACAATTATGAATTGTATTGTTGTAAGAAAACTGAACCAAGGATCATGGTGCGAAAATTATCAAGAAATTAACTGGAACCAATAAGCAATTAATCAAAAATTTAATATTGTTAAAACATTCGCTATATTTAAGAATTTCACCAAAGAAAAACTGCAAAAAAGACAATGCTAACGAACACAACGCATATAACAAAAATTACACAAAACATGAGTTAACTCCCTTCGTAACTGTTCTATGTTTTCATATCAGCAACATAATTGTAGAGAAGAGAATTTCAACACTTTAAAAATACCAGAAATCTCCACTTGCATCATACCCGAAGGCAGACATCAGAAACGAATTCATTACATCAACGTCCCCACTTAAATGATAACAGTAGCTTCAACATCAAACAGTAATTTCAACATGAACAATCATATCATTCCGAACAGTAATTTCAACATCAGTAGTAGCTTCACAGTAATTTCAAAATGAATTCCATTATAGTAGCTTCCATAGCTTCATAATAGCTTCACAACAATAAATCTGCCAGGAACTCCATCATTTTTTCATAGTAATTACAGTATCAACAGAAAAACCATTTAATTTGCTTCTCAGAAGTTACAGCATCAAACAGGAAATCTTATATGCACATTAGGATTATTCACAAAAGTTACACTACAATAACCACATCAGAATTTTCACAGCACATGTAAAAAAGATACCACCACAGCAGCTGCATCAGATTGAAATTGAGATTTAGTAGAAGCAAATACTTATAGATTGAAATAGCATTAGATTGAAATAGCATTAGATTGAAATTGGGATTTATCAAAATGCCTAAGCATAGCATATTGCATCAGATTGCATCAAAGATTGAGATTTAGAAGAAGTAGTTACATCTCATAACTCTCACAGCATAACCATTTAGTATGCAAATCATCATTACAAAAAGATATATATACAAAAAGATACACAACTCATATACAAAAAGATATATATCATTTTGTATATATAAAAAGATATATAAAATGATATATATATATATATATTAGTGTTGGTTTTGTTTTTGTAACCAATACAAAGGCAATGTGTTTTGTCAAGGTTGTATATATAGGCCTTATAGGATTTTCTCTTAAAAATAATAAAATTAAATGGTTTACTGAGAAAAACATAAAACATTTATCTTTTTTTGTTAAAAGTATAGGTTATATGATTTTCTGAGAAAAAGATAAAATCAGTTATCTTTTTCTGATAAAAATGGCGCCCGGAAGTGTTTTCGTACCATGGAATTTATGAAATGAATAATCCAATAGTAATGAGGTTGGTTAGATTGTATGCTTGCATATGTAAATGGTGTTTGTTTAGTAAGCACATAATCTTTTTGTATATGAATTGTGTATCTTTTCGTGTATATCTTTTTGTATATCTTTTTATATGATCAAATATATATAAGGTAAATACAATCACCTAAACTAAAATTACAACAAACTTCATTATATAATGGTTCATCTTCTATCATTTTATTGTATTATAATGATAAAAATGAGATATTGATGATATAATAGTATAAACATTAAAAAGATATAATCGTTTATCCTTTTAATGAATATATCTTTTTATTATATGTTATAGAATGGTTCATCTTCTATTATAGTATAATGATATATAAATCTTCATTACAATATATCTTTTCAATCAGAAAATGAGATAATGATGTCACACAGTTGAAAATCCATTTTTACGCACTTTTTAGAAAAAAGATATAATCATATGTCTTTTCCGGAATTCAAACTTCAAAAAATATAACCAAAATAAGTAATGCGATTTCATTTTTTGGTATTTAACTGCGTGTTATACTTCATGCAAAATTTCTGTGACTTATATGATATGCACATTTGCGGAATTGTTGTTTTTGAAGTATTTTCCCTTTAGTAGCGAGATTATTTTAGAACAAAGGGTACGTTTACGGTTTTCCACTCTATTTTTATTTACTTCAAAGTATCGTCTCTTATTTGTCAATTTTTACATTTATTTAATCCTATAGCAGTTACTTCTTCAGGTAGTAACCTCGCTGAAACTATTGTGCAACTTGATATATTATGAATAGAATATATCATACATGTGGTGTACAGTAATGATCAAATTGTAGTAAATTTCAGGATTCTTAAACCTCTGTAAAACAATTATGTGGTTGTATATGTGTATGAATAACATATGTTATATATGTCATTTACGGTCCAATTTTCAAAACATAGTTAGTGTTTGACGTAAATATATGGATTAATGATATGTTTATGTTGCATATGATCACTTTTGTCCTTCCCTCCATTCATCTCTTTCTGTACCCGCCATTATAGTTGTAAGTTTTGTTGATGTTATTTTTTTGGTGACTTACAAGGAAAAATGAAAAGAAAAAAGAAAAAATACAAATGATGCAAGGCGTCACTAAATGTACGCTTTCACTATTATCAATTAATTCTATTTAAATAATGCATCATTTGTGTTGCTATGTTTTTTGATTTCTTTTAAATAACTCATGCATATGAGTTGTAACTCCTATTTCGATCGAAAACAGGTGAATGCCCAATTACAAACTACTGGATATGGCATGGTCGAACTGAATTTGGTAAAATAGAGATAAAATGTACTTCGTGTTTGATTCATGTCCTGCAGTTGCAAGCATCATTTTCATCTCTTCACAGATTGAAGAATATAATCAGGTTGAAGCTGAGTTTTTGCAACACGTTCACATTTATACTCTAGCTACTTAGCGCTTTTCCTGCCGCTTCATGTTCCCCCCTTTGTTCAATCATTTTGGTACTTAAAATAAGAAATATCACTTATTACGAATGCGTATTGAAAATATTCATATTCTACAATGATTTTTTCTCATTCAATATTAAGTACTCCTTATATTACTTCATTACATACATGTACAGTGACACTGTGGTCATATTCTACGCAGTTCATCATTTATACGATCATTGACTTGCTACATAAATTTGGACATCTTACTTCGCTGTAACTCAACTTGAACCTGTTTTGTTTACATGATATCTCGGTTTGTACTGTTGTTTATTTTTCTATCTGCTTCTGCATATGAAAGAGCTTCCGGTTTTCAACCTGCTTTAACACAAAATCAGTCTTTGTTTTAAGTGTTCATGCACACGTCCAACGGACGTACCTAAGTACTGGTATATATAAGGTAAATACAATCACCTAAACTAAAATTACCACAAACTTCATTATATAATGGTTCATCTTCTATCATTTTATTGTAGTATAATGATAAAAATGAGAAATTGATGATATAATAGTATAAGCATTAAAAAGATATAATCGTTTATCCTTTTAATGCATATATCTTTTTATTATACGTTATAGAATGGTTCATCTTCTATTATAGTATAATGATATATAAATCTTCGTTACAATACATCTTTTCAATCGGAAAATGAGATAATGATGTCACATAGTTGAAAATCCATTTTTACTCACTTTTCAGAAAAAGAAACAATCATATGTCTTTTCCGGAATTCAAACTTTAAAAAATATTGCAACAACTTAAATTGTGTGTTTCATGAAAAAGATATGTGGCTACTACCTGAGATTCAAGGCAAAAAATGAAAACTAATGCAACTTTCAAAACCAGTTTTATCATTTAATGATAAATGATAAATAGTTTTAAAAAGACAAATCATACCTCAATTGTTTATTATACAAAATGATTACAAATTTAACAAACAAGAATCTTGGCATAAAGATTACTATAACCTTCTTGACAATAAAGCTGAAAAAAATATTGTTTATTACACACACACACTAATTGTTTTCTATGCACATGCCCTCCAATTACACATAAATCATTAACAATGCCAATTATCAATCAGTCAGCAATCATTATATTTCTTGAGCAAAGAATAGCGCAAACAGAATATAAGTAACATAAAGTAAATGAAAACACAATAGAGCGTGAAATTTTATAAAAAGATATTATGTTATATCTTTTTAAGTTCTTTTAAGCTTTTTTAGAATTTAGTTGTTTTGTATTAAATGATGGCATTTGATTTAATATATAATAATATTGTGAATTCACTTTATAACAGAAAATTATAGTAAACATAATTGAGAAATAAAGTTACCATTTGAGTAATAGATAAGGTGGATTTTTCAATTGTCCTTTAACTATGTTCCTTACAGAAAGGCAGAATGAACTAAATATGTTTTTTATCAATTACATTATAAAAGCTAATACTGCTTGCTTTACATGATTTAACTATTCGTTCATGTATACATTTTTTATGCAATGGAATACTAACTTTAAGTATGTCATATATATATATATATATATATATTTCAGATAAAGATAAATACTTTTATCTTCAAAAAAAACAACTTGCAACAACGATCTAAACCATACTGGCATACTAAATTTACATTAACACCAACAACAAAAAATCAATTCCTGTATATGACATTAACAATAACAAAAATAATAATAATACAGTAATGTAAAAAAATCTAAAGACATTACATGGAACACAACAATCGAAAATTACTCGTTTACTCGAGTCGTGAAAAATGCCTATTTGATGAACAAAATGAAATTGTCTAGCAATAACAAGCTGAAAATAACCAATTGTTTGAAACACAAGATATTATTGACATAGAAAACCGCCTATTTTATTCGATTCACCAAAATCTCCTATTAGATACAGAAATGTGAAAATAGGAACGGACTTGAGAAGGTAGGTGGTAATTTGGTTCTGGATTGAAGTAGAAAACGAATTGAAGAAGGGCGATTTAGAGAGGAATTGAAGTGTAGGCCATTTCTGTCAATTTGGGATGAAATGTATTCAGCTGGTCAATAAAAGAATGAGAGGAGCGACGTTTTTGTTCCTAAAAATAATTATTTTGAAGCCGTATCCTGCAAAATAATTAAGACACGTTAAGAAGCCCTTGTGGCAAATTTCCACATAGTAATAACTATATAAACCACATAATCATGGTATAGAGGCTCACACAATTTACAGAACAGTAATAGGGTTTATACATGAGATGGATAAACTCAACTGATAAACTATCTCAAATAAAAATACGTAATACTATCAAGGCTCCATAGTATCACACAACGGAATAAGAAGCATGATACAAGTATATGTATGTAAACCATCGCCTTCTGGGAATCCACTTAAATAGCTCTAGATAATACTCATACCTATCACGTCTACTCATCAGCATCGTCGATGAGCATCCAAGGTAATAATAGGGAAATAAAACCTTAGTTCAGATAACAGTCTGGTGTGAGTGATAAAAAAATCTCAAAGTAATGTAAATCTCGTAATAGTTTATATGGCATGGAGGGTGTGGAGAATCATACATGTCCTACCTCTACATCCACACAGTTAGCACATAACAATCTATATATGCTACGCTACGATAAAAATCAATTAGAGAAGGTGTGATAAATGTTTAAGTACTAAATGATAATGAATAAACAAACAACCATCACATCCATCAACTATCCTCACATTCACTCACTCAATGCGTGAAGCATATGGTATTCAGTATTTCAACCGCCCAATTCATTGAGGCACGGCAGGTTCTACATCGACGAACTCCACCATATTTGCACTACGTCCAACATCGATGAACTATAGTATACCCTACCCAGTCCAAAACATCGACAGGCTCTGGGGTCCAGGCCGATCATTTCAAGATTGACTGGCTCTAATCCATCCTTGTGCCACTCTCTCAAAGGTGTGCTAAAGTCTCTTATACCAACAACCATATTGCACATGATCTCTGCATCAGAATCCATCTCATTGACTGTATATAAGACTCCCGTCTGAAGTCATTCAAAAAGTGGGTATCCCCGGTGGACAACAATTCTATAACACCTCATCGGTTTCCCTCCAAGTCGTGACAACTACTTATCATCCCCTCCTCACAATATGACTTAACGTCATCTTTTCTGCATATCAGAGAAAATTATCCATTGCAGCTGCTTTGCTCCCCATCTTGAAATCAATGACGTCGAGTGATAAATAAATAGAAGAACTGCATCCTCGTCTCAAGAAAAAGCCATTGATTAAAGAGCCATCGTGTTCGGAACCACCTTTAGATGAACCATCATGTCCTGCTCCTCGAAATCACACCATTGTCCATGTCAAATTGACCAATTTGCTAATAACAACGACGAACAATATCTACCACTCATAATAATTGATAACGACCAACTGGATCGCTTATAGGTTAAATACCTATCCGAGGAAAACATTACACATTTTTGTGAAGTCTAGCTCATCGCCAAGTCCATTCTTTTTCTACATATTGGCTGCTAAGTTCATGTATCCCTCCGTCTTCAAATCTGTCACCAAGATCCATTGTTGTCGTCGAATCCATCCATGTGATTTGAAGCTTCTTAGAGAATTTATCTCATTCGTTTGAGTCTACCATCCTTGTGCACTTAATCAATACACACCAACTTGCGCTTTTGATCAATAAGAACCCCAAACTCTAACAAACAAAATATTTCTTAATATTAGAATGTCTACGAATGACGTTCTAAAATTAAACTAAGAAAATAATGCCAACCAGTAGTAATACAAAGTCATAAACTACCATACAAACGTCCACAATAGCAAAATAAATAAAAATAGAATCTATATATGGCAAAAAAAAGTGAAATATGTTCACAAATAATCTATAACTAACAGTGTGGTCAAAATAGTGCATAACTGTGCACAATTAGATTAGAATGTGACAATCAGATTAAATCTACTTAAATATCTTATTAGTTTTTTTATAAATTATTTACTAGTTTCATTTATCCTAAATATTACGTTCTATTGTTAGAAATTATTTTAAGCCAACAAAACTATACTATGCAAACAAACACAATTCAGTGAGAGATAATATCATTCATCTCAACCAAATCAGTCCAAATAGCTTTAATGCACAGGGCTTGCCAATAGGAGTCTAATAGAAGAAACAACGTCCAATTCCGACCTCAAACGCAAAAAATACGAATCATATAAGTTTTATGATTATTTAAATGATCAAATAGACTTAACTAAATAATTACTTAGACTAATCACCTTTATCAGGCTAATTCACCTTCTTCATTCTTCCCTGCACATGCATAGGCTACAGGCAATAGAGAAACCCATTTTCTAAACACATTCTCCTCTCAGTTCTTCACAATTTACTCAATGGTTTCATAAATCGATTTCACAACTGTACTCTCCTTCAAACAAGCTCCGCGACCATCCCCTCACTTCAAGCTTAGCAGTATAACCAGGAATGCAGCTCAAAACTGTGTCTTACATAGGCAAATGCCGCTCATCTCAATTCTTGCTCAGATGGGCCCAAATTGGAGTGGAAGATTCTAATTATTGTAGTGAGATCAAAATCAAATTGTGTTTTCTAATTGTTTCTCGAACCTCTCAGGACTTTCAACCATAGCGAAGATCCAAAAATGCCAATCCTGAAATTTGTATTCAAATATTATCAAAGGGTTATGGATGTGTAGCCATATTCACTACGATTCAATGAGCTTAACTTTTTATTTTTAGTTGTGCAAAGGAGGAGGTAATGACTTTTGAAATAATAACTTAAGTAGAAGCCATGTGTTTTGTCCCCAGCAATGGAATAGTAAAACTATTCTTGAGTGGTGAGTGAATAGGGTCTTGACCCTATTAAAATTAAATTGTTTATTCACTTGTTCAAATTCTCAAATCAAAAATCGGAGTATGTTCTAATTCGATGCGATCAAATGTCACATCCTATTGGTATTAAACTTGATGGTGTGCATCATTACAGTGATACAGTTCTGATGGTTTAAGTTTCGTTGTAATTCGAGACTGTTACCTGAAACGACTATTTTACGCGTATTTCGAGACGGTTTTGACCATCAAATTACCCGATCTAGAAATATAGTGATCATTGTATTTTTAATTCACGTAACAAACATTCTCAATGGAACTTGTCTATAGCCCAAATTCGATCATTTGAGCAGAATCTCATTTTGGAAGAACCAATCGAATAGTTAACGATCAATATTTAAATATCCAATTGTGAAAATATGGTTCGTCCTAATTATGGTATCAGTTGATACATAATAAAGGTGTTTTGGTCATCATATTGCAAAAACCCATCCATATTTATGTGCGGCGTGGTCTTACGAGATATCTTCGATTTTAAAGATCTATAAGTAAAAGAATAAAGTACCTATGATTTGACATACTGGTTTACCAAATTGATCTGCGTGTTATTTCATTATAATTCTCAGGTAAGACCAAGTACATTTTCAGGTTAGATTAGTTTCAATTCGATTTCAAGTTTCAGGAGAGAAGATGAAGGACTAAGGAGTGTTCTCGTATATTTTATGACACCCCTTAGCGTCAGTCATATGAGGATACGCTGAGGTTTATGTAGCACTTCGGTATAAAGTAACAACTCAGAGACTAAAATTTACAAGACAGAAATATAAAACACAGTGGACACTTTAAAACATTTATTAAATAAGCCAGTCAAATCACAATACTTATTACATTTTAAAATACCAGATAGTCATCATCATAAAACAAACATACTGTCTCATGGAAAATATCAGAGTACATAAGTAAAACCACAAAAGTTATCCCTCTCGTAGTCAATACAATGATCAGAAAACAAGAACTAAACCGATACATGAATATGGAAAGGGTCTGAATCCAAGCTGAACCTGATAATCAAGAATCACTACTGAGACCCTCTACCCTGCAAACCTGAAGGGGGATGGAAGGAAGAGAGAGGAAATAATAAACTAGGTCAGACATACGCCTGGTGAGTTCTAGTAATTTCTAACATGAGCATAAGATAAGGAAGCATTTAGATAGATGAATAATTCTAATCGCAATGGACATAAAAGAATAAATGAAATAGCAAGAAAGATAAACACAAATAAAGATAGGCTTCTCATTCATATCCGAAAATTTTTGCACTAACTACTGGGATATCATAATTAGGCTTTACCTAATTTATACCCGTCGATCGGCTACTTTAACCAAAATGTGATAACATATTCTAACTATCGAATTCGAGATTATCAATCTTGAACTCATCAACTAAAAGGACACAACTGCTAATCACAGGCATTACATCCGCTTATCTTCCCAAATTGTAATAATGCACGCTTATCGTTTCGTCGGAACGCGCTCGTACCTACCTCATTTGAACCTCTTATTATATAGTTCAGTAAAGCTTGCCCTAGCCTCTGCCTAGTGTGAGAATTTATGATAACCAATGCATACTGACTAATACAGGTTCTTAACCAAAAATGCAATTGACTCAAGCCAACCATAGACTTGGTCCCCAATTCATTATTCTATTCGGCCTCTTATCTTCCCCAATGCGGGAACAAACCTAAACTAGGATTTCATTGTACTGTTAGGCCTATTATCTTCCCCAATCATCCCTACGATGCTCTAACAAACTCCCTCTATCTTTGCTTATTAATTTCACCAATTTTAACTTAACAACTTTTAAGTTTATTAATAAGCCCAATATAACCTCGTGTTATATCCTAGGTTGTATTAACATTTCTAATTAATGTAATCTCTTTGTGCAACCCATTCCCATGTTATTTAATGTCCAATTAAGTTCAATCACTTCTAGTTTACATGATCTTCGATGACATGCTTAATTTTTTATCCCTAATTTACAGTCCAATCCGATAACAATACTTAACTAGTTTAATTATGCCCAAAAATCCCTTTTTTTATTCAATTTCAACATTATTCCAATTTAACGCCCAAATAGCGATAAAGGCCTAGTCTCTTTTCAGGCCTAAGCCCAGCGCTAAAAGAAAAAGGGAAATGGTCTAGGCTACTCGTAAGGCATAGTCTCAAAAAAAAAAATAGGGCATAAGCATAATTATAAATAAGTTATAACAAAGAAGAGGATAAGAATAAAGAGAACAGCTTATAAGTAATAAACAGTTGGAAAGAAATAAAAATAGATAGTAAATAAATTATAGTAACTTACAGAAAAACTAAACTTATAATACTTAAATACTGTAAATATAAAAATTGAAAATTAAAACTACCTAACTGTCTAAACATTCCTACCCAAAAACTAGTCTAAAAATTGCATAAAAACTCACAGAGCTCACAAACAAAGCTTCCTCTGTAGCCTTCTTCATAAATCTAGCAGAACCTTCGCCTCTAGAAGTGTTTATAAAAATAAATATTGAAAACTTAAGAACTTCTTCACCCCTTAAAAATTTAATTAGGTGGTCTTTCCTAATTTTGAGGATATTCCTGGTGAAGAAGAAGAAGAAGAGAAAATGGATGTGAAGAAATGAGAGAGGCTCTGCTAGTCTATTTATAGGGTTTACTGGATGCCCTCTGCCATTCAAATTTAAGATTAGATCTGGTCCAACCATGTCATTGGAGCAACAAGAAAGTGCTACGTCAGTCTTTGGTATAAAATAAAACAATAAGGCAACGCTAACTCAAAAAAACTAACGGTGTAAAATAATTACCGTTCACTGCTTGCGTGTGAGGCAAGGCATGTTAATCTGGTCAGTTGGGTCAACCCATCAGCCCACCTAGGTCGACACACATGTCGACCCAAATGGCTTGGGTTGCCCAGTGATCGTTGGTTGATACATACATATATATATATATATATAATTTTTACTTAATTCTTCTTTAGTTCATTCTAACTCTGATTTTAGCAAACCAAGTGTCCGTTTTGATCAGAAAATAACAGAGGATCTGACTGTGCTAGTCCCATTGCCTGATTCTGAGTATTATTTTGATTAATATTTAGTTTATTAATCTTTTGTGTTTAATTTAATTAAAATTCAGGATGATACAAACTCCCCTCCTTAAAAGATTTCGTCCTTGAAATATCCAAGGCTCAAAGAACATTATAAATATTATCAACCATTATCTAGACCCATTTACACAACCATCAACTACTGGCATCCATTATCCTTAAATTTTCTAATGATTTTCATGAACTTATGCAAATGTGTGGTTTATATGTTCCTAAACTAATGCAAAAATCAGGCGGTCTACAAATTTAGTTGATCTCCTTAATGCAATTTATGTATGCGCCATGCATCGAATATGTATGCAAAGGAACGCCCTAATGATACATATAAAACTCTATATGTGTGTAATAACCATTCATCATAATGCAACAACAAAGTAACGATTCAACCATTTAAAAAAATGCATGTGCATCCATATGCAATTATGTAAGTGTCCTAGTACTACCAATCTCTAACAAGTGCCTAGTGTGTGTGTATATGCATCCACTGCATCCACTAGCAAGCACTTTCAGCTACACGAATCCATTCAATCATAACATGTTCTATTAACATGTTTTAAACTATTCCTACTATCCATCGGCTTCTACCTAAGACTTATGATTCAAACAATAGAAAATTAGATTCAAATTCAAAGCTTAGGAAAGGAATAAGAGCGTATTCTAAAAGAAAAACCGAAAAGAAGTGTGAATCCTATCCTTTGGTTCCCAAGTGTATCGTTGCTGTCTTATCCCCACCAAATATTAACAAGATTGATTTCTTTATTTCGCTGCTTCTTCACCTCAAATCCTAGCATCTGAGTAGGGACACTCCTAACTGATGCCTCCCTCGCTACATCGATATCCTCTAGAGTGCTCAGCTCTACTACTACCGCGGAATAATGTAGATCCTTTCGTAAGTGTAAAACATGGAATATATCATGAACTCTTTCCATAATCTCTGGTAGTCTATCTCTGTAGGCCATCTAACCTATCCTCTCTACTATAGGGAGTGACCCTATGAACCTCGATGCCAACTTCCCTACTGAGCTGAATCAAACCACAATCCTAAAAGGTGACACCTTAACAAAAATTATGTCCCATGCCTAGAACTCTAGGTCTGTCCTCTGCTGATTTGTATTCGACTTCTGTTTGTCTTGAGATACCTTCATCCGCCTTTGAATCAAATTTATCTTCTCCGAGGTCTCTCTACCCATCTCAAGTCTAAGTAGAAGCCGGTCCGCGGACTCCCGCCAACATATATGTGATCTGCAGGGTCATCCATATAATGCCTCGAAGGGAGCCATACCAGTACTCGTTTAATAAAAAAATTTGTTTTTTAAGAAAATATAGAATAATATAACAAAAGGAGAATCTAGCCATTCACCAACGAATCATAAAAATAGTTTCTATAGAAATTACTACAGAAACTGTGATCACAAACAAAAAACAAAAGATACAACTCAATGAACAACAAAAATATAGGATACTACCAACAAAAAAAAAACAAGAACACAAGCCAGTCTGACGAGTTCTCAGAAGGCAATCCCAAGGAAAAGGGAAAAGAGAAAATGCCTAGAACTCTTCAGCACCACTAATGATCCTGGAACTAGAACAAAGGGAATCCAAAGGATAGAAGGCAAGAGTTACCAACGGAGTGCTCCTAAAGCTCCAACTCAGCTATTTCCATTAGTTCAACTAGAAAATGCACTGACATCACCACGTAACTCAGTAGAGATGGAATCCAAATACCTAAAAATCAGGCCCTGTAGAATTAGCAAACCATATAGGATCAAAAAGGGGGTGGTGTGCATAAAATGTGAAGACAGCAGGGATGAGCACATAAATGAAGTAATCAACCAATTCTCGCCCTGGGAGGAGTGGGTATCGAGGTAACACCAAAGGTACTAGCCAACCTCCTAGACCGAGGGCCAATAGCTCCTTTGAAAGGCCAACCCCGAAACGCAAAGAATACAACATTCCTTATCTTCCAGATAATGGTAGGAGGATCCATCGGCACTTCGTTGAATATTGCCTTATTCCACGAGCACCATATATGCCATCATATAAGGCAAGGGATCAGACAGAAGAGGACCGACCGAATAGATTTACCTGAGATGCCGGTCTAATAGAATCTCGGGGAATCTACAAGAGGAGTGGCATTACCTCACAATCCATCAGATTCCCAAAGTAATTCCAAATAGCCCTGGCACATGACCCAGAGAAAAACACATGAACATGGATTCTGAACTACCATCACTACAACATCTGCACTGGGAAACAAATGGTATGCCGACCCTCTAGAGGTTCTCGTCTATTAGTAACCTCTCATGTAAGGTTTTCGACATAAACAAAGATACCTTAAGGGAAGTTGGTCATCCTAGATGAAAGAAAATAGACGGAGACGTGGAGCCGGTGTCCATACCGAAGTCCACGCCACCTTAATCTAGAAGGGACTATCTTCCTAACCGAATCCAGCACCATTTAAATCTGGTAAGGCCTTCAATGATTGCGTCTGTTTCCACATCTCAGTAGCGTAGGATGAGACACCAGTGTAATTCATACACGATAGCCTGTGGTACTTAGCATGGGGAAACATCTCCCAAAGGGAGTCATTCGCTCCAAACCTTGCCCACAGCTTGCTAGCAAAGGTAGCAAAAATGCCCTTAAGGTTACGGAAGCCCAGGCCTCCCTCACTTTTGGGATGACAAACGATGTTCCACGAGATCCAATGATGGTGCGAAGCGTTATCCTTATTACACCAGAAAAGGAAGATTCCAAGGAATGGTAAGAACGAAAGAAAGAAGAAGTGGGAGTCATAGCAGCAAAGGCATGAGATCCTATAGAGTTAAGAACAAACTTAATGAGAACAAGTCAGTCTGTCTGAGATAGGAAAGTCACATTCCAATAAATGAGCTTCCTTCCTCGATATAATAGAATACCGAGGTAAGGAAGAGGGAGCGAGGGAGCCTTGAAACCTATAAAGGTCTCGATCAAGGAAGATATAATCGAAGGAAGATCTTTCGCTGGAATAAAGCAGCTTTTATTAGAGTTTACAAGTTGCTCCGAGAATCTATCATACTGTCGAATAAGAAAAAGAAGGCAACAGATGGACCGACGACTATTATTAGTAAAAATGATGATGTCATCAGCAGATGACAAGGAAGATAAAAGAGGGTAGCCCGTTGAGATGCCAAACCTATGAATCTGCCCAGCTGTCATTATTGAGGGTAGGCCATGAACAAAGGCCTCTGCAGCGACGACGAAAAGAGAAGGGGAAAGAGGTTCCCCCTGACAAAGTCCCCTACCTGTCTTAAAAAAACCGTTGGCCGATCCATTGATGAGAATGGAAAACTAGCAACTGGAGATAGGCCTCTAAATTAAATCGATAAGGGTTTCCAGAAAGACGAAATCCCTGAGGACCTTAATGATGAAAAATCAAGACATGCGATCGTAAGCCTTAGCCATATCCAGCTTGACCGCCACATTAGATCCTCGAGCCTTCCTATCGATCTGAGAAACCAGGTCATGTGCTAAAAGGATGTTATCGCTGATCAAACGTCCTTTTACAACCCAACATGAGAAGAAGAAATACTACGCTTAAGAAATGGTGTTAGCCTAGAGGCTAATACCTTAGAAATGACCTTGTTAGAATAGTTGCACAAGCTGATTGGATAAAAATCCACACAAGAGCAAGGATGTTCGGATGTTGGGAAGAAGACCAAGTTGGTGGAGGTCCAACCCACATGAAGTTCTCCTTCTGAGAAGAAAAACTGAATGGCAAGACAAAAGCCTGCCAGGATAATTGGCCCTACACTCTAGTAAAAGACCCCGTTGAAACCATCAGGCCCACTCGCACTGTCCTTACTTTGGCAAACACGCAAGCGTGTATTTACTCCATGGAAGGAGGTGTGGAAAGATCAGAGCTATTGGAAGGAAGAACCAATCTTGGAATGAAAGCAATGCGATTCAGGTCGGAGACCAAAACAGAGGGAGAACCAAGGAAAGATTGGAAATGGGACAGAACAATTTCTTTGACTTCACTCAGAGTGGAAACCAAAGAGATTAGGGTGTAGAATCTGATGTATCAAAAGAAGCCTATTCTTCTTATGGATAGGAGAGTGAAAAAACATGGATTTTGTATTGCTTTCTGGTAAAGATAGCCACGCTTAATATGAAGCTCCAACGAGAAGGCCAATTTGGCTATCACCCAAGCCTTCTTGTTAGCAAAAGAAGGATCCTTATCAAACGGCGTTTCTGCTAAAACAAAAGGTTCTTCGGCATCCTGAACTTAGTCGAAGATATTCTTGTAAAAAAGAATGTTCCACGCCTTAAGGCAAGCCTTAAGACTCTTCATTTTACGAGAGAACACAACATACAGAGAATCAAGAATAGGGGAGTTCTAAGAGTCCTCCATAACATCATGGAATGTGTGGTGTGATCTCCATATACTCTGGAACCGAAAAGAGGAAGGGCCAGAAAGAGACAAGGAAGAACATCAAAAAATCGTAGGAGCATGATCCGAGAAACACTATAAGAAAAGATTATTTCTACGGCACGATAGTATGGCATTTTTCATTGGCCTTCCATAAAAAACGTACTTTATCGATGAATTGTTCTTTTAGGGCATTATGTACGATGTACAAATTTAAGGCCGCTAAAAAATACCATTTCCCTCCATACGAACAAAATTCCATTAAGAACCAATTTCCATAAAATAATTAATCCATCGACCTAAATTTATATACAAAGATTAACCCTCATCTCATTGGTGGCTCGCATTTGTCTTTGTCCCCATCTCCATCGCGGTCATCTTTATCCCGCTCGGCTCCATCCCTATTGTAGTCTTTTCCCCCTCTCTATCAATATTGTGTTTGTTAGTGGATGTAACCTAGCCCTAGTCCCCGCTGCATAGATCCAAGAGGTGAACAACAATAGTTCCTGACTTACCTTTGACTTGTTTCTATTTCATTCTCCAAAATTTGACTTATTCCAGTTTGGATTTACAAACAGGTATCATGGTTTTGGTTTGATATGCTAGCTTAGGATAATAATTTATGCGAGATAAGTATTGCCATTTTCCCTTTGTGAACTTCTATCTTGGCTTCATGCTTAAATCTTCAAACTTTGTCTTTAACATTATTATTTTTAATTATTTTACCACATTATCTGAAATAGATTTAACTTATGATTTTGAAAGCATGTAGATGTAAATTTGAAGTAAAAAGTTCAAACTTAAAAAAACAAAATTTTACTAGCTTGAAATATGAAATAGGAGGATCTCAAGGAAAGTAGTTGTTTTCCAAATTAATCTATTTCTTCGGTATAAAATAAGGTGAGTAAAGTGTCCGATGGTATTGAATTGGTTCATTTTGATCAATCCTATGGCTAACGTATAAAGTCATGATCATTCTTACGCGTGTGACTATTTTATATACAAGCATTGGACGGAAAATAATAAAAAGGCTTAGAAATAATATTTGATTGCTTGCTATGTAAAGAGTTAGGATTGTCGTTTATTTAGGAAGTATTTTATATATATATATATATATATATATATATTGTGCTTTTCAGTTCAAATAGATTTAGATTATTTTTTGATGTGTTTTTATTTACAACAAGAAATAAGTTCAAAAGGAATAGAAATTAACTTTTTTTAGATGAGTGCTTTAGATTTAGTTGTTTTCGGTTCATTTTTCTTAGTGTGATCATGTGAAGTCGACGATGTTTATCACTGATGATTTTCATAAAATTTAACTAGAGAGGTAATCAAACCAAACTTGTAACCCCAACTTTGATTAATTCAACTATAAAGACTCCATTTTATTTTACTAAAATTAATTCTTTTAGAGAAGGAATCGAAATTTAGACTGAAATAGAGAATAAACAAAACAAAATGAAATCAATATAAAACAAAACAGAATGTGTTAATACCCAGGCTATCAGCACAGATATATTTAACAAAACCATCTAGCAACGAGTCAGAAGACAAGCACCCATATTTTCAGAGCATGTTAAGTTACTTGGAATAAGATTTTAATTTATTTATACTAGTGTGAACCCGTGCTTCGCACACAGTACATACGAAAAAATGTATATATTTAAACCATTGATATTATAATTTCTTATATCAAAACTAAAGTTTTAGCCATAATCGAATTGACACTATAGCCGATATTATAGCCTATTATTTTATTTATTGGTATTGCACCCACTAATTTTGGTTGAAATTAAAGTTTTTGTTTGATTTTAAAACCCATTAATCTTATCGTAAACTGGTTGGTATTACATCCACTTATTTTGGTTGAAATTATTGCTCTTGGTTAATATTACATCCAATATATCCCTGTTGTAAACACAAATATTGGTTGTTATTATAGTCTAATAATTTGTGTGTTTAAATAATTTTCTTTAATTATGTAAAGTAAATGATAAGATATGCATTAAAAACAAAAAATGTGAAAGCAGAGGAAGATGTGACTTTCGAACGAACCAATAGCTACGTAAGTGTTATCACATTGAATCCGCATGGAGCTGTAAGATGTCCTCTGAGATGTGGCTACACTGTCTCACAAAAATATGGCATGACGTTCCTTAGAATTTTGTTTTTTGAATTGTCAACAATTTTGAACAATTTGAGGTCCATGCACTATTCACACTATATTCATATGTCATCTCTTAGCATTATTTTCATCTATCATAAAACTTTAATTTCTTTATCAGTCAAACTTGAGAACATCGTGATACAAAATCGACTATTTAAGCACCAAAAAGATCAATGGACTATGAATACTATTGAAAAACATAGCATTTGACAGCTAGAAGTAATTCAATAAGTTGTAAAATATAAATTCCACAAATTTAAATATCAATATCACATACTTCAGTTCGTAAATAAGATTATATACAACATCACAATACTCATAAACAAAAAATATTACAAAGGTTTGTATGACAATTGAAATACCAAAAGTTTTTAAAAGATAATTTAAATTAATATGATGTAATTTTATAAAATCATTTAAAGCATGACTGTTGGCTCTTTATTCCAGATAGTCGGGTAATATTTCCCAAACCCCAAAAAAACTATAGCAATGTAAAAAATATAAGACAAATGTCCCCTAAATATTTGAATGTCATTGTTATATATTTCAGTTAATAAGTAGGATCAACAAATTTGTACATGAATATGCTTACCTCGAATATAGTTCCAAAATAAGTGGTGCTAGTATCTAGTTTATACCTTTGTGTCAATAATGGTTAGGCTGAAGGCATGAACACAAAACAGAATAAAATACCATTGATGAATCATTGATACTATCATAGGAAGAAAAGGATGTTGACACTGGGGAACAAAGCAGGAATTTAAAAAAATAAAGCTAACAGCGGAGAAGGATCGGCATTTATTCTCCCTTAAATGTGGTTAGTCTCTTACTGACTTATATCATGTTGAATTTTATTTCAATACTTTATTTGTTACAAATTAAGGCTTTGAATTCAAGAAAGACCTGGTTTTAGACACTTGGTTTTCAAAATAAATTTCTACATTAGTTGAATTGATTTAATAAGGGGACGACGAAGGGCTAATGTTGTTATTAATTTTTATACCATCATCAAGTTTCATAATCTCTATTTAATAAAGAAATGGATAATGTCTACAGAACATTTAGATTTAATAAAGAAATGGATAATGGCTACAGAACATTATAGCTAATGAGCGTTATCCATTTTTAGCACTCTCCTTTACAGATCAGTGATTAAGAAGTATAAAAGGAAAACCAATGAAATTAATTTCAAAATTCACATATGGAGAATAGAGAAAAAATGAAAGCTAATTGTAAAACTAAACCTTTTGAGTTTAATGCCTTTTTAATTCCATAACACGAATATATTCCTATATAACCAAAATAAGCCTATTTTGCAAAGGTAATTTTTTTTGCTAATCCACGGTTTTAATAAGTTAATCCACCCGTTTACTTTAATAAGTTAATCCACAACTATTTAGTAAGTTAATCCACGAGTGGGTTAACTCAAAGATTTCTTTTTTTTCCTCCCAATTTTGGTATTTAATTTCATTACAGATATTTAACAGTATATACAGGGAAAATATATTCTCAAAACTGTATCAATGGGTAAACGTGCTCTATAAATATGACTAGGAAATAAGAACGTGAAGATTTGGTCCTCAAACATAAAATCAGACTACTGATATAAATTATGTACTACCGATGTAGACTTTAATAAATCAGGTGGTACTATAGGGATGATAAAATCACAAATCTTAATATTAGTTTGGTTCTTTATTGTTATTTTTATGTGTTCTCTTGCTCAACAATAAGAAAAAGAACAGTCTGCATATGTGACGCAATGGAAAGGAGTGATTGGGTCTGGTAGCAAACCCAAATTTCACATATAAAATTCACCTTTACTTTTCAATGTCGGTAAATAAGACTGTTGGAATGCCTATTGAATACTAGGGTCAAAGTTGATGTCAATTTTGTAGCTTATGTTTGAAGAGTACATAGGACGGATTTCTGATATTCACAATCAAGATTTTCATCATTAAATCAACTTAATTTTTTGTACAATTAATCAGCTTCAAACAAAAAATAAACAAACTACTTTTGAATTACTCCACTTAAACTTGGATTTAGATTGCAGGATTTCAGAAACAAGAATATGACGCAAAACACAGAGAAGAAGACTGAGAAGAAGAAAAATACATATGTTTTTTTAGGTGGATACACTGATAAAATTTAAATTTTAGTAAAAGTCAACAATCCTATAAAATATGGTGGATTAACTTACAAAAATTGTGGATTAGAATAAAAATTACCTATTGCAAAAAAGAATTGTATTTTCACAAATTTGATCATTTAAAGCAATGCGTGTATAACACTTGGACACATAATACTTTGCTCATCTATTTGAATCGGTAAAATAGGTACTCGCATGTATAATTGAGCATCTCAAGTTCTAAAAACTAATACTAAACACAACAATAAGAAGAAAAAGGATAAAATGAAAATAAAGAGATTAATCTGGAAAACTCATTTTCAACCAAAGAAGAAAGAAAAAAAAAGAAAAACAGCAAGTTACAAAATAATTTGTGAAAATGTACATTTAAAATCTAAAAGTAAAGAAACTATTAACATGAATAGAACCATAGTACTGTTAGAGTGTAAAGTGCAGAATATACCTTATATTCATAATCAGTTATTTTAAAAGGTGTAGTAAAACTGTCATCAATCGTAATCTTGCGCTTAAATCCAGAAGGTTTAATGGTCTTAAAAAAGAGGTAAATGTATATTTTGAAAGGCATGGTTTATTGTCACTAAAAGGCATTGATTTAGCATCTCATAATTGAGAATATGGCACAATATAATAGAACTAAAGTCTGAAAGATGTTGCTTGATTTAAGATACTAAAAAGAAGTGAAAAGTCATTGCTCTTGGAAGAGAAAATTTTGTAACATCTCAATTAGATAAAAACATACTCGCACAATTCTAGGTTGGATTCCTATGCTAACGAATGGAAATTAGTCCTAATGGTGATGCAAGAAAGGAAAACTACTAAAATCTGTGATTGAGAGGAGTATATGGAGTGAACGTAGAGATCATTCATAAAATTACAGGTAGGATTAGTGAAGAACATTATGTAGATCCAAGTGGTAAATGTAATACTAAATTAAAAAGCATTCTTATCTCCTAAAATCAAAATATTAGTAAAAATGAATATATTTCTCTCAAAATTTGGAATTATATGCCATAAACAATGTCCCATTGTTATTTCAATATTTTTATAAGTAAAAGTAAAGAATAGAAGCTCGATAGCTACAAAATGTGTCATGCATTTTTCTTGCATATCAGCATCAATAACATCCAATCATATATTTTATCTACGAACTCACTACACCATAGCTTGCATACTGCAACTCCAGAGAAGTGATGCAGGAAGTGCCAAAAAATGTTGTTATAGGCCAAAAATTATCTATGCAACACTTTCTTGGTGTTGCATTTTGCCTGTTGACCTTAGACTCAAAGGCAACATCTTTGCGACCCTAAGGCAACATCGGTACAGGTGTTGCCACAGGTATTAAATTTACAAAAAGGTAGGGCCCACTAAAATCTGCATCCTGGGTCCACGGAATCCCCACTAAAATCTGTAGCCCGGGTTAACGGAATCCTGTTGCAGGGCCCACATGCATTAATTTATTGCAACACTATATCATAGCTCTGACAACATTTAGCAACACATACTACAACATTATATCATGGCTATGGCAACATTACATAACGTATTGCAACATAACAGCAATTAACATCACACTGAAATTAGCAAAGAACTTTTTATTTCAAATTAACCAGCAACGAAAGCACTACTTATTTAACTACGAAATAACAAAACATAACCACTAAATTCAATTTTACAGACATTTCAGTTTCATACACAGCTAGTACTAAATTCATGCTTAAATCAAACTAAAACAGTTTCAAAATAAAGCGCGAGCCTCCAATGCATTCAATGCCTTACTGCTTCGAGTACCCCTAGTGCCTTCAGTAAAAGTTCTTAAACAACCTCATCGCTTCCTCCTTCACCTGCATGTCTCAATTACATTTCAGTACAAACTAAGTTTCATTTGCATTTAAGCACAAACTGAGTTTCATTTTCATTTCAGTTGCATAACTGAGTTCATTTGCATTTCATTTGCATAACTGAGTTGCATTTGATTTGCATTTCAGTTGTACAACTGAGTTTCATTTGCGTTTCAGTTGCATTTCAGCACAAAGACATTTCAATTGCATTTCAGTTGCATACCTCAGTTTATGGACTGCATGCCTTTGTTGCAAATTGATGCAATGCCTCAATTTGTTCAATGCACAAACGATAATAGTAAACAATTAGACAGTTACAATGTGGATAAACTTATCACTAATCATCACTTTAGGTTTAATGGGCAATGTGGAAAAAATTATCACTAATCTGCAATGTAGCAAAAATTATCACTAATCTACAATGTGACAAAACTTGAAATTATACTTGAAAAACTATTCATGCATGTTATTTCATGTTACTTCGCTGCACTACATTGCCATAGCAACACACAAAAGAACTCCAAACATGATCTAGGATATAGCTAAAGCTGTTGCAAAGAATTTTTCTACTTTCTCATGTTTCCAGATTTAATGCGCATTAGGGCCAACTCTTCCTTCATATATGCCACAAATTCATCGACTTTTGCCCTCTTTTGCTTTTGCTTCAGCAACTTTTCTTCAATTGTCTTCCTTTCCACGAGCAATTGCGATATAATCTTTTCTTTTTCCATCAATTTAACATTAGTATCATCCAATTTCGCATTGCTATTGATTTTAAACATTTCGTCATGCTACGTAAAATACCCGCAATCGTCATTCTGCACATATCTTAAATTCTCGACTAAAACATCACTGAAAGATTTGATAGTTGATAAAGCAACCAAAAAACCTAATTTATACTTACCGGCCATATGGAACAACCAAAACTTCTTCCCCGCATTCGACTCTACCTTAACAGTCCTCATCTTTGCTGGGATTTTGTGTGTTGACGGCAAAAAATGTCATAAACACTAAAGGTTCCAATTACTAGGAATAGTTAATTTGGTCGCATGGACAAGAGAAAGGAAAGGTAAATGACACAATAGATTTATAGTGGTTCGGCCTCGTGGGGGGCCTACGCCCATTTTGAAGCGTAGTTGGAATTTTGTCGATCACAAAAGATTACAAGGTTGAGCCCATCACATGACATCTCAATACATTTGCTTGTAGGCTAGGTGATGTCATCATTATCATGTATGATTTCATAAGTGGCATATATTAAGGAATATAGGAAAAAGACACTTTTTCCCTTCTTCCTTCTTAAAGTGGAGATGTCATTAATGGAGCTCTCAAGAATTCCCACGGTCACCAAATCCAACCCCTTTGAAGTGTGAAGCTATGGGGTATTTATATGACAAGGATTAGGTAGGAGTAGGTGGAAGTAGGTAGGAGTAGGTGAAAATGGACCTCCATACCCATAAATTCGCATCTGGCTCATACGCATGCCATATTTTTGCACCCTGCCCCCAGGTTGCAAATTTCGCACCTCGTGGGGTGCGAAATTCGCACTCCATGGGGAGTGCGAAAGTCTGGCCTGCAGTGGTGCGAAATTGGCACCCCAGGGTGCGAATTTCGCACCCTAGCGAGGTGCAAATTTCGCACCCGGTTTGGTATGAATTTCGCACTTGGCTGGTTGCGAATTCCGCAACCTATTGGGTGGGAATTTCGCACCCAGCGGGGTGCGTATTTAGCACCTGGCAGGGTGCGAATTTCGCACCCCTTAGGGGTGCGAAATTCGCACCTCGGAGGGTACGATGGTCGCTTTATGGGGGGTGTGAAAACCCTGGGCATTAGCGCTCTGGTGGTTTGTGGGTAGGGTTCATGACTCGGACTGTGAGGTCGTTTGTTGGCGCAATCGCTTTTTAACCTGTTTCGGTTTCCTTTGCTCCTAGACATTCTCCTGGCCTTGACTCCATGCAATGGGTTGAGTTGAGCATGTTCTGTGTACTTTTGGGAACCGGACCAAAAGGCCGGTTAACATTTGCCCCCCCCCCCCCCCGAAGTACGTCTTGTCTTGACATGATGTGCTTTAAATTGGTTAACAGAGTAGTCGGTTGTCGACTTGTCCTGTTAAAGAAGAACAGATGTTAGTTTTAGGGCTCGTTCGCCACAGACTTGCGAGCGAGCTGGTGTTGGTGCGGCGACGTGCTCATGTTGTTAAGTATTTGTAATGCGTCGCCTTCGTGTGTTTGCGGCGGTCGGTATATGCATGGAATACGTGCACGTGAGCGCATGGTGTGGCGCTTTGAGCTAGAGATACGAGAAAAATTGGTCTCTCCCTTTTTTTTAGTTCGAACCTTTGAACCACGGAGGTTCGGAATCTCGAACCCTGAGGGTTCGAAATTTTGAGACTCGTGGGTTCGAAACTTCGAACCCGCAGGTTCGAAACTTTGAACCCGCAGGTTCGAGATTTGGCGAAGACCAAGGGATTTTTCCCTTTTTACTATAAATAGCCCCCTCCTCATTTCCTTCCTTCCATTATTTTCTTCCTTGGCCACCATTGTTGTGAAAGCTTCAGAACTCAACACGTTTAACCGAACCTAGGTAATGAACGGGTCGAAAGAGAGCAAGAGGAGGGAGGTTGAAGGGCCGAGATCTGGAGGAGCCTCGAAAATCCGACCCCCTTAGAGGCTCGAGTTCTTGAACCCTCAGGGGTTTGAACTTTCGAACCTGGAGGGTTTGAATCTTCGAACCCTGAAGGGGTTCGAATATCTGAACCTCCGAGATTCGATCTTTCGAACCTTGATGGGGTTCGAATATCCAAACCTCTGAAGTTCATTTTCCGAACCTCAGGTTTCGAATTTTTGAGCCCTGATAGGGTTCGATTATCCGAACCTCCAGGGTTCGAATTTTCGAACCCTGATGGGGTTCGAATTTTCGAACCTCGAGGGAAGTTCGAGTTTTCAAATCCCGAGGTGAGCGTGATCTTCTTGCTAGGTCTGTCTGGTGCGGTTGCTTCATGCTGCCCCTTGGTGAGGTGTTGCTCCTCTTTTACAGAACTTCGATCTCCTGATTCCCCGCCCTTAGTTTTGTATACCGCTTATTTGCTTGCATGACTGCGCCAAGTGCACTAATTGTGCGGACAAGAAGTTGGACCTTTCACATAGGGTAGCGCATATACTTGAACTATGACTGAACTGTTGGCTTATTTAAATTTTCTCTGTTCACCTTGACTTTGCATGACACCGCACGCACTTGTTAGTTTTCACTGACACGAGGGGTACAGATTATTCCCTTGCGATGTATAATACTAGTGCGTTAAAGTATAGCTAGCGATGCAAACAAGATCAAAGACTAGGAAGACCTTGGGGACCGAGGCTCCCCACTCCCCCCTACCCCGTCGTCACATACATCTGACTCTACCAACAGCGGTAGCTCGAGTAGCAGCGAGCTAGAGACTACCGAAAGATCTGTTCCTTCTCAATCAGCCAGTTTGCCCGAAGTATCTGATTATGGGGAACAAATTGAGAGGTTGTACTCTCCGGTCATACGTGAAGAGATTGAGAATGTGGATACTATGTGTGGAGATGTACTGGCGGCTTCAGTAGCTCCGGATATGTTTCCTGACACAGTTATCTTGGAAAATCCGACAGATTTGGTACCGCCGCACCTGGATGATACACCAATCATGAAAATGGCGCAATGGTTCAATATACTAGTGGGCGATGCCCACGCACCGGGTGAGGGTGATAGAGCTCAAGCACCGCCGAAGGGTTTGACTGCTTACAATAGACAAGCTTTTTTTGCGGTATGCGTGCCCCCAGCCAATGACTTTATTCGAGACATGCTTTCCTACTTCCGCCTCACACCTTCGCAACTGTATCCGAATGCTTATTCCTCGCTCCTAGGCATGTAAGTTCTATACCGATGGTATTTGCACATGGAACCCACCAGGGAGGACACTCAGTATTTTTTCAACCGGAGGAGATCTATTTGGTCGCCCTCTCAATGGTTCCTGGAAACGTCAGTCGCCACCAAATTCTTTATCGGGAAGTAGCCCAGGCCATCAGTGATTAAGTATGAATGGTTCTTCGTGTGTTTCCCTCCTGGTTTCGCAAGGAGATAGATAGAAGGGAGTAAGTATTCTCGTATTCCGTTCCTTGTTATAAAACTATTGGATCTCATGTCTCATTATTTTTTGATCATGGCAGGAAATCCAGATGCAACTACTGGTGAGGAGTATCAGCAACGCCTTAATGCTCTGCAAGCGATCGTCGAAGAGTTTCGCAAAACTGATACTGTGACAAGCCAAGAACGCCTTCGCCGTGCTGGGCTGCTCCCGGATGATCGGGCTATAATTAGGCCTGCGGTGGCTAGCGATGTGTCAAAAAAGGTTATGGCAAAAGGCCCTACGACTCCTGGTCAGAAAAGGAAGTTACCCGCTGTGGGGCCCAAACCAAAAAAGGTTGTAAAGTTCTAGGGAGATGTTGGTGGAGATGGGGCTCATGGCGAGGAGGTCGCAGCCGGAGATGAGGGCCCATTGAATGTTCTCGTTCCGCCCTTGACTGGAGGGATGGGGGAGGGAGAGCTGATTGGGCCATTATCTCCAGTGGCTTCTCCTGGAGCTGCCACCCCGCTGGAGGATGAGCGCCAGTTTGATGGCTTGAATAAACTTGACCTGGAAGTATCCCTACGGCTGACTCCGGCTATCATGACGAATTAGATTTTGAGGCGAAGGGGTTAACTCCTACGAGTGGACCAAAATCTGGTCTGTTGAGAGAACACTTAGGGCATGCACTCATTAACACTGCATAGAATAATGGCTTATCTGAGCGTACGACTTAATGGGACTGTGTTTCGTTTCTTTGATAGGTGATATGGCTAAAGGATGCAAGGACGAGGCTAGGGTCATGGAGGCTGCCAACGCCCTAGGATTCCTTTCTTTGAGGGTTTTAGAAGAGGGACCAACTTATATGGCACTCCACCCTCGATTGGTCATGGTAGTGGACACCGAGATGGGGATCGATCTCGATGGTCTCCGACTCCTCCTCCCTCTCCGATTCGGGTGTCCGAGGGAGATTCTCGACTTAACTTGGGGTTTCTCAGCGTCCGTCTTCGACAGTTTCTTTACATACCACGCCCTTGGCTTCTGCTCTGCCTGATAAGGGTGGGGAGTCTTCATCCATCCATTCGAGACTGGCGGGAACAACGGTAGTAGAGAGGCAAAATCCCGCGGAGCCCTAGAGGCCGGAGCTTTCCATTGGCGAGAGGAAAGAGCTGCTAAAGCAAGACTTTCCTCACCACTATTTTCACGAAATAAAGTTCCTTCCTGATCTCTAACCATCCTCTATTAGGTCGTCCGGGGATATCTAGATGCATGTGAAGGCAAAATACCATCAGATCGACCAACTTCTTAATTACTCTCACCAACTCTCGAAGCTAATCAGGAAGAAAAACCTGGAGCTCACCAACCAGGGTTTGGCCATAGAGGCTGAACAGGTTACCCCTGACAACTTGAATACTAATATTAGTGAGTTTGCTATTTGTATTGTGCGCGCACCATTTGTCATTCATGTGCCTTTATATAATGACTTGTGGGCCCTGTTATTGCAGTGGAGATGAAGAGGGCGTACGAGAAACTCAACTGAGAAACTCACCCCGCTCTTCTTTCATGGAAACTGTAGCCGATTTGACCACCGAAAACACGGCGCTTAAGAGGGACAAGGCTGAGGTGGATAAGAAATGCATCGAGTTGGAAAGGGAGAACGCCAGAGTCTTTGAACTCCAAAATGACAACAATGCCTTAAGAGTGAAGAATGACTGCTTGAAGAGGAAGCTTGAGGAAATGAGAAAGGCCAAGGAGGACGCGGAGGCCAATAACGGGGATGTGTTGGGCACAATGGATGGACTTAAAGCATAACACCTGAGAGAAGTGGAACAATTAAGGGAGGAGTTGTAGCATGCGGAATTCCGGGTTCAATATTCTATGGAGGAGGACATCCGGAAGGCTCTGAGGTTCCATGGGCTTTCATGGGTTGATGATTATTCCTAGGAACTGGCTCGGACTTGGGAGAGGTTGGTTCTGTATGAGGCCTATTTGCGCCAAGTGGATGCGGGAACTTTAGATGAACGCCAACTCGCGATTGATCTCATGTCGGTCGAAGAGCACGAGAAGCTGGAGGATGGCAAGAGGTTGCTGCTTGAGGACGCTAAAAGAAAGAGGCTGGAGAGGATCACTACCGAGAAAGGGAAAGCAGCCATGACTGAGAGTGTTGTGGTTGCGGAGGCATTTGCAGAAGCAAGCTCCTATCGACCACTGGCCCCTAAATCGGGCATGGTGAGAGATCCCGCAGCTTCAATTCGGGTTTCGACCGAGTATAACCCTGAGCACCCAGAGCTAGGAGAGACCGAATTTACTTTACCTAACGCCACAAATACCCCTCTTGCCATTTCTAAACCACCCTACCTGGAGGTAAGTTTCTTTTTCCATGCATCCCCAAGGATGACGTCATTACCGAATTTGCGGACTAAAAGGTTGTGTTTTCAATGTACAACCCCTCCTGGACTGACCATGACATCGGGCCCCTCCCCCATGGTCCCACAAACAACTGAATCTGGGACAGGACCTGTAGCATCGCCATTTGGAGGAGGTGACGATCAACTGGATACCTACTCAGATATAAGGCTAACTCCCAGCATGTATGAGAGCCTCATGGAGGAAGGAAAGGTAGTTGACGGGCAAAGTGCTGCTACCCGAGGCCCAGTGGAGGGTGATGTGCCTTCGATGGCTGCTTTGGTGGAGAACCAAAAAGTAAAAATGGTGGCTAAGCGTGAAGAGGTGGAGGAGCAGCAGAGGCATGATGAGGCTGCCAGGAAGGAGGTCCTAATGAAGACCCGGCAGGATGTTGAGGCGAGGGCCGCTTTGACGGTTGCGAAGAAGGAGGCCGATGAGGAGGCCGAGAAGAAGAGGGCTGATGAGGAGGCCCAGAAGAAGAGGGAGGATGAGGAAGCACAATAGAGGGCTACTGAGTCCCTTGAGAAAACCAAGGCTGATTATGTCATGCCACATAGGTCCCAGAAGCTTGCTGAGCGACGGGCCGCTAGAAAAGCCAAGGAACGGGTTGAGCGAGAAGGCACAACGGTCCTGGAGAAGAGTGACATTGTGGTCGGCCTCGCTGCTGGGAGTGCCCCCGTGCCTATGCCGCATACCGTCCTTGTTGATATCACTGAGATATCTAGCGGTGAGGGTGCAGTCTCTCTGCTTCTCATGAGTCGACCACTTCTCGGAAGGGCCGAGATGGGAAGAGCGGGTCTGGTAAGAAGAGGCCCGGTACAAAGTATGAACCATCGAGCATTGAATCTGCAGAAAAGCACAAGCACAAGAGGAAGAAACATGATTAGTGTTAGCAACCTAGTAGAAGTTACCGTTCATTTTGGTAGTGTAGGCCGATAGTTTACGCGATTACCGCCCTAGCTTTTGGTTTTTCAAGACATGGTGTGGTTTTCATGTACATCCTATCATCAGAAAAGAAAGATGTTAGACATGTAGTCTGTTTTTAATGTGTGTGTGTAGAAATGAAATATGAATTAGTAAAGATTGCAATTTGTGTTAAGTGTTTGGATGTACTTATTTTGTTTTCAGGCGTCCTGTACTCACATAAGCATACTTATCGTTACACCGAACAAAAAAGAGATTGTGTATCGCACACTGCGTCGATTATTCCAGAGGGGTGTGATTGCGTACCGCGCTCTGGGTCAATTATTTCGGAGGGATGTGATAGAGCGCGGGCTTCTAGTAAGTTTCCCTCAACTAAGGAAACCAGTAGTTTGCAAATCCAGGCTGAGCACCTACTGTGTTTGGGTTGCCAAGGGTTAATCCCAAGTATAGCGAAGGCGTTTGACATCGCGTTGTGCGGTCCGTCCGGTGTGTGGCTCTCCCGTCGTTCATCGGGTTGAGGTGAGCCACAGGTGTCGTTTATTCACTTGAGAAGAGAAGCTCGGATCATCATCTCGTAGGGTCTGATCATGGCCATGGGCTACCCCTTATCCTTGAGAGCTTCGGGGAAGAAACGATTTAAGGGTCGGTCTCGGTTTTGCGCCAAGATTTAAACAATACCCATAGCCGAGGGAGGATTGACATCACTCCTGCCTGGCTGTTCGGTGGCCCCAAGCCGCTTGGGACTTGGGCGTGGAACGATTTATCCTCAGTCTCGGCGGGGCCGAGATTCGAGTTCGTGGTTATTTGTACTCGGTTGCGCCGCAGGCCAGCGACTCGAGTAGCGTTGCTGGGTCTCGTGCTCAGGGTGTAGATTGTAGCCATTATGTTTTGGCCTCGAGGTTGGCTCGAGGCATGGGTGGTGGTACCAACTCCCATGGTTGGGGGCCGACATGGCAACAGACTGTTTGAACTAAAGATAGTTGTCAAGATTAATTGAATGTGTCATTCACAGGGTAAACATAGACAGGAAGAGATGGGAAGTTGAACATCATTTCCACTAATAACTTTTGCAGTCATAGCCTTTGCAATGCATTGAATTGTTAGAAAACAAAACATTGTTGGAAAGCGTAAATAATCGTATACTGCGTTATGTGAAGTAGTGGCGGAGATGTTCACTGTTCCTTGCCCTTGGGAGTTCAGCACCGTCCACGGTCACGAGTTTTAAAGATCCATTGTTGAGCTTCCGTTGTATGGAGTACGGACCTTCCCAACGAGGGGCGAGGCCTGTCGATGGAGGGAATATCCGTTTTAATATGAGGCCGCCGACATTGAGGTCCTTATGGCGGACACTGGAATTGAAGTATCTGGCGACTCGTTGCCGTTGGGCAGCAGCTTGGAGATCAGCTTCGTTCCTTTTCTCTTCCAGCAAGTCAAGTGATCCTAAAAGTAAATCTTGGTTTCTTCTTAGATCGAAATAGGTGACTCAATGAGATGGAAGCTTGAGTTAAATAGGAATGATGGCTTTTGATCCGTAGGCCAGGGCAAAGGGAGTATGTCCGGTTAGAGTCTTGTGGGTGGTACAGTATGCCCACAGGGCTAGAGGAAGTTCATCCGCTGACATGCCCCCAGCCTTTTCCAGGCGCTTCTTGATGACGGACTTAATGACTTTGTTGACCGCTTCGACCTGTCCATTGGCTTGAGCATGAGCCACTGCCAAGAATCTCTTTTCGATGATTTTCCATTGGCAAAAGGCTTTGAATTTAGCGCTCTCGAATTGACTGTCGTTGTTAGAAATGATGGCTTGAGGGACCCCATATCGAGTAATGATGTTGCGTACAACGAAGTTGATCATCTTCTTGGTGGTAATCCTGGCGAGAGCTTCGGCCTCTGCCCATTTGGTAAAATAATCAACAGCGACAATGCGTATCGTGCCCCACCTCTGGCCGTTGGATGAGTTTCAATGATGTCGATTCCCCCACATGGCGAGTGGCCATGGGCTGACCATTTGTGTCAGCTCTATAGGTGGGGCCCTCGGGATCTTTGAGAAGCGCTGGCACTTGTCGCACTTACGAGCATAGTGTGCGGCGTCTTGATCGAGCATGGGCAAATAATAACCATGTCTAAGAATTTTTCTGGCCATGATTTGCCCTTCAATATGGTCGCCGCACTCCCCTTTATCGGTTAAGACTTTGATGGCGTCATGACGGGATACACATCTAAGCATTGGGACGGAGAAACCTCTACGGCAGAGCACCCCATCCATAAAAAGATAGCGAGCTAATTGGCGAGTGAGCGCTCATCTTTCCTTGTAGCTCCCGGGAAGGGTCCCGCGTGGTAAGTAATCCCTAATTGGTGTCATCCAAGACTCAGGGTCGGGTTCGGTGTTCATGGATGCCTCAGTTTGAATTTGCTTGATACTAGTGGATTTGAGCATTTTGATGGGGGCGAATCCCGAAAATTGCGGATCCTCGGAGCTTGCTAGTTTGGATAGCGAGTCGGCTTTTTTATTCTGTTCTCGAGGTATGTGAGTGATGACGAAGTGATTGGGGTGAGTGAGTAATTCCTGAACCTTGGTTTAAGCACAGGGCAAGTCGTTCCCCTTTAGCTTGATATTCCCCTTGTACTTGACAAACGATGAGTTCTAAATCGGAGAAGATTTGGATCGTCTTTAGTTTAAACTCGATCGCAATTCTAAGCCTGGGTATCAAGACCTCATATTCCGCGTCGTTGTTGGTTGCAGGGAAATTTATCCTCAGCGCATAGCATATTGGGCGTTCCTCGGGGGTGATGAACATGACTCCGTCCTCAGAGCATCTACTGTTAGAAGACCCATCCACGAACAATTTCCATTGAATAGTGGGAGATTCCGTGTTCTCTGTCGAGGTTTCCTTAGGGGAAGTGAGCTCTACTATGAAGTCAACGAGAGCTTGGCCGAGGATGGCTCAGCGGGGAATTAATGTTATCTCAAATTGGCTCAGCTCCATACTCCACTTCAATAGCCGTCCCGAGTTTCAGGTCGCAGCAGGACTGGTCGTAGCGGCTGATCGGTGAAAACCTTTATAGGAAGAGACTGGAAGTATGGTCGAAATTTCCAAGAGGAAATGCGCAAGAAAAATTCCAGCTTTTCCAGCTTCGGGTAACTCTTCTCTGAACCTATCAATCGTTTGCTTATGTAGTAGACGGGCCATTGAGTGCGGTCCTCGAAGCGGATTAACGTCGATCTTATTGCCTGCGTAGAAACAGCCAAATAAATGTATAAGTCCTCATAGTCTACGGGCTTAGATAGGATAGGTGGTCGCTCTAAGTGATCCAGAAATTCTTTGAATGCAGAAATGCATTCTGGGGTCCACCCAAAATTGCGTTTCCCTTTTCGAAGTAAATCGAAGAAAGGAATGCACTTGTCGATGGCCTTGGATATGAACCGACTTAAAGTGGCGACCTTTCCATTTAAAATTTGGACATCCTTGATGTTCTTAAGGATTTGAATGTCCCGAATAGCTTGGATTTTTTTCTGGATTAGCTTCGATTCCCCAGGAGTTGACAATGAAACCTAAGAATTTTCCTGAAGCGACTCCGAAGGAGCATTTCAAGGGGTTGAGTTTCATGTTGTACCGACGGAGGATATCGAACATTTAAGTGAGGTTGTGGACATGACCGCTTGACACTTTAGATTTTACCAACATGTCATCCACGTACACCTAGCACTGGCATTCTTGAGGCCGAAAGGCATGATGCGATAACAGTAAAGTCCGAGGTCTGTTAAGAAAGAGGTGTGATCTTAGTCGCGAAGATTCATAGGAATTTGATTGTAGCTTGAGTAGGCATCCATGAAAGATAGTAGCTGGTATCCGGCGATCGAGTCAACAATTCGGTCGATCTTTGGGAGTGGGAAGCTGTCCTTGGGACGTGCCTTGTTTATGTCGGAGAAGTCAACACACGTTCGCCATTTACCATTGGCCTTCTTGACCAGAACTGGGTTGGAGACCCACTATGGGTAATCGGGTTCGCGAATGAAATTGTTTTTGAGTAGACGGTCTATCTCTTCCTCAAGTGCTTTGGACCTCTCGAGTCCCAAGAAACGGCGCTTCTGCTTGACTGGAATTGTTGTAGGATCGATACTTCGACAATAGCAAGCGATCGTAGGGCCAATGCATTTCATATCGGAATGAGTCCATGCAAACACGTCAAGGTTAGCCTTCAAGAAATCCACAAGATCTTCTTTGATTGCGGGAAGGAGTTGCGATCCTATCTTCTGCACCCTTGATGGATCATCGGGATTAACAGGAATATCTACTATAGATTCGACCGGGGTAGCCCTCTCGTACTCGGGCTCTTCGTCCTTCCATGGGTCGAGGTCTTCGGAAAGGCGACAGTGGCGCTTGAGCCAAGGCCCAGATGCCACTGATTGCTATGTTGAAATAGTCTTAGCACAAGAGGGCACGGGCACTGCTTTTCCCTTGTCCTTATTGCACGCATTCTTCCATTCTATTGCATAACATTCTCTGGCGCTTACTTGGTCGCCTCTGACTGTTCCAATCCCGTTTTCTGTCGGAAATTTCATTAGGAGAGACCATAGAGACATACAGACCCAAAACTTTGTGAGAAAGGGGCGTCCAAGGAAAGCGTTGTAGGGGGAATCAATGTCTATAACCACGAAAGTGAGGATTCGGACCCCGGCTCCGATCCCCCTCGCCTAGCTCCATAGGTAGGTCGATCATTACCATTAGGGAACTAAAAGCCCTATTGAAGTCGTGGATCATTGTGTGGCATGGCTTTAAATCATTGGTTTCCAATCTCATCTGGTCGTAAGCAGTTTTGAAAATGATATTTACTGAGCTTCCGAAATCGATTAATACCTTCCGAAAAAAAGCCGCACCGATCTGGGCAGTGAAAACTAGTGGATCTATGGTTGGGATCTCCACCCCAGTTGAATCTCTTTCACGGAAAACGATGTTGTCCCGCATGGTCTTTTAGAGCTTGGTCGGGACGGAATCGTTGAGTGTGGAGCAATTTTCAAAAGTAGCATGCTTTATTGAACTAACATATTCTTGCATTTTTCAGAAGCTGTCATGTATGGGATAAGGTTCGCCACATATGGCGTTGATTACGATCCCACGCTTTAGGTTAGATGGACCTAGAGTTTCCTTGGTAGCTGCCAAAGGTGCTGGTGCCTGAGGCTTTTGATTTGCTTCGGGAGGAAAAGGCTCTTGGAAGTACTGCTCAAGTCGCTTTTCGCGAATAAGGTTCCCAATTGCATCCCTGAGCTGGCGACATTCATTGGTATTGTGTTCGTACACGTCACGGTATCGGCAGTACCTCCCAGTATTTTTCTCAAGGTCAGTTGATTCCCTGGTGTGCGGCTTCTTATATGGAAAGTGTTGCAGGTATCCAAGTAAATTGTTTATAGATCCTTGTTTAGCGGGGTGTATGTCTCAAAGGCTCGGTAAGGACCAGGCTTCCATGGCTCGGTTGGGGCCTGATCGTTTTTCCGGCCATCTTTCCTACCATTACTCTGTCTTTGTTTATTAGGACATGCCCAATTGTTCTGATCAAAGGGCCTCCTGCTTGTTTTCTTCTGAGGTTGTTATTTGTAGGGCCTGCTTGAGGGCCATTGGGGCGACTGGTGGCTGAGAGCCAGTTGCATCTTGCCTCTTCTTGGCATAAGTACTGATCTGCCTTCTCATAGAAGGCGTCAAGGCTTTTTTGGTTGCTTACTATCAATCCACGCCCCGAATTTGGAAGTAGGGAGGACACCTTTAGCCAGTTGAAAGAGTATGGTGCGAGGATCTGGATCCTCGACCTCGGCGAGGGCGATATTGAACCTGGAGAGGTAGTTTTTTTAGTGACTCAACGGGCCCTTTGTATAAGTTGGAGAGGGTAAGGGCATTCTTTGGAGTTGGTATATGCTTTCTGAATTGCTTGATCAATTGTATCGCCAACTGGTCGAAGTTGTTAATGGAATCAAGCGGGAGGCGAGAGAACCATAACAAAGCAGTTCCCAACAAGAAGACTGGGAAACACTTGCATTTAACCGGATCTTTGCCCCTGCTCGAGTCCATTTGCCATTCATATCGATTTTGGAAGGCATAGGAGTCAGTGGTGCCGTGGTAGAGTGGCATTTGCGGCATACTGAAGCGCCGCGGCCATTCCGCTTCGTGAAGGTGTTACGCCTGATGTGCGCTTCCCATGAATCGTGCACATTTCCTTGCATTTCCCTCATGATTATTCAAACCATGTTGGGTAGGTAAGTTGGATGGGGATCCGCCATTGGGACCCATGGGTTTGGAGAGGTTCTGGAGTTTTATTGCGAGGGCGTCTTCTATGATGGATGTCTGGATTATCTTCCTCCATGTCATCGACATCTATGATTGGGTCTAGGTGTGGACGGTGAGGTGGAGCAGGGTGATGTGGTTCCTGTTCTGGAGGAATGTGGGCTATTGAAATAGCAATCACATCATCTTAATTATCCACCGTCGGGTTGTGTCGGGGAAGAGGTTGGTTTGTAGGACCTAGTCCGTCATTGATGATCAAGCGAGAGTGGTCTTGGTACTGTGCCCCTCATTATATGTGATTGTAGTTCGGTCGTCGTCGTCGTTGGCGTAACCATTGCCATTACCGTTGTCGAGGGAATTAGTGCGGGCGGCGACGTTTTTGATGAGGCTAAACCTCCTCCTTTGATGTAGGCCTCTTGACTCAAAAGAGGAAGTTTCTGATATAGTTGGTCGGGGTCAAGCATTGTTCAGAGTTAGTTGAAGTCGAGCGACGATGCGCTGCCTTTCTTGAAGTTGTCGCATAAGGTCGAAGTAATTCTTTAATGCTTGATTAAGCTCGGCCGCTGTGTTCTCGTATTTCTCACTAAGCGCTCGAATTTGAGCTTGTGTTGTGAGCGCTTCGGGGTCCAAAATTGGAGGGACGGTTTCATTAGTGGCCGGGATGTCCATCGGTTGAGGTTGTTAGGACGTACCGGCCCCAACTGCGGATAAACAGCCGACCGTTGCATTCTTTGGTCGCTTTGCCATCGTGAGCGAGCTCGACGGCAGGTTTAGCAAGGAACCTCCAGCTCGTCGGGGGTCGAGATGACAACATGCGACAAAGGCGCAAGATCCGAGTTTTCTCAGTGAAAGCACCAAATGTTGACGGCAAAAAATGTCGTAAATACCAAAGACTCCAATTACTAGGAATAGTTAATTTGGTCGCATAGACAAGAGCAAGGAAAGGTAAATGACACAAGAGATTTATAGTGGTTCGGCCTCATGAGGGACCTATATCCACTTTGAAGCGTTGTTGGAATTTTATTTATTACAAAATATTACAAGGTTGAGCCCATCACATGACATCTCAATACATTTGCTTGTAGGCTAGTTGATGTCATCATTATGTATGATGTCATAAGTGGCATATATTAAGGAATATAGGAAAAAGACACTTTTGCCCTTCTTCCTCCTTAATGTGGAGATTCCATTAATGGAGCTCTCATGAAGTCTCAAGGTCACCAAATCCAACCCCTTTGAAGTGTGAGGCTATGGGGTATTTATAGGAAAAGGATTAGGTAATAGTAGGTGGGAGTAGGTAGGAGTAGGTGAAAATGGACCCACACCCAGAAATTCGCACTTGGCTCATACGCATGCCAAATTTTTGCACCCCGCCCCCGGGCTGCGAAATTCGCACCTCGTGGGGTGCGAAATTCGCACCCCATGGGGGTGCAAAATTCGCACCTTGTGGGGGTGCGAAAAGTCTGTCCTGCAGGGGTGCGAAATTTGTACCCCAAGGTGTGAATTTCCCAACCCTACGGGGTACAAATTTCGCACCCCTGCGGGTGCGAATTCGGCATCCTGCTGGGTATGAATTTCGCACCCGGCGGGGTGCGTATTTTGCACCCGACAGGGTGCAAAATTCGGATCCCGAAGGGTACGAATGTCGCCTTATGGGGGTGTGAAGGCCCTGGGCATTGGCGCTCTGGTGATTCTCGGTTAGGGTTCATGGCTTGGACTACGAGGTCGTTTGTTGGTGCGGTCCCTCTTCAATCTATTTCCTTTTCTCCTAGACATCCTCCTGGCCTTGACTCCATGCGATGGGTTGAGTTGAGCATGTCCTGTGTACTTTTGGGAACCAAAACAAAAGGCCAGTTAACAATGGTGGCAGTTCATTCTTGCAGCTGTTGTTGATGAATTTGAAGTAGAAATTGATTGAGTGGTCATTGAGCTCGAATTGAAGGAAGAATTAAAGTGATATCACTAATTGCAAATCATTTCAGTAATATCACAAACTGCAAATGATTATGTATATATTCCATATCATAAATTTCATGCAGTAGGCTTTTAGGCATGTATTTCATGCATTCAGTACTTGTGTGCATAACCAAAACAAAACATGCGTATATTTATTAGACAATATTATACACACACGCCCCCAAAACAAAGCTCACATAAAATTTTAGAAGCATGCATCATAAAGAAACAATCGTCCATTAGTAGTTTATTGATCCATGTGTGCAGATATATCATTGTATGGCCATTGAAGCATATCCAAGCATTACTTAAACAATGCTTGGTTAACTGACATACAATGATGTCAATGGTGATGCACACATCAATGTACAGCAGGTGTAAAAATTCATAGATGAAGTGAATTTTCACATAATTTCTAACTATGCATACAGAACTTATCTCATTGGGAACTAGGTGAAAAATCATGCATATGACAAACATGAAATTACTTAAAAAATGAATAGTATCATGTATATGTAAGCATCCTTATGAAAAAAAATCATAAACTACTGTATATCTTATAAAAAAAAGCTAGCAGTATCATGTCTCAATCATCACTAGCAACAGCAACTTGGGAAACGTGAGCAGTTGTTTAGAACATGCAGCTCATATAAGGTCGATGGTCTAACTTTTCACAACCAACTTCACTAGGAAAGTTATGTGTTATTAAATTGATTAACAACTGAATAGCTGCTCAAAGAACATTTCAGTAAATCAACATACAAAAGAACCACAATAACAGAAACTAATTGTATACAACTGCAAACTGAAAAAAGTGTGGATTCATTGACAAATAACAAACAAGAATTGTTAATCACCTAACACCAATTATACTCATGGTGATAATAATTTCAGTTTCTCGATAGGCTAATTAATAACGGTGATGAAAAAGGTAACAGAAACATACATGAGAAATACAGGATTATAAATTAGCACCTTTCTTCTTGGATTGACTGTCGTTTGAAGATAGAGAAGGGGAGAAGTAGGTGTGTTTGGAGTTGGAGTCGAGGACTAGTTGGAATAAGTGGAGGACGCATAGAGGGTTGGAGTGGAAGAAGAAGGTGAATGAAAATTAGGGATTGGAATTAAAAATTTGGAGGTGAGAACGAACAATTTTGAGAAGTTTAGAAAGAGGAATGGAATGAGTAACGTAAGTTGATTTCATATTGGTGGTGGAGGATTATAACGGATTAGTGAGGTGTCAACTGCAGATGTTGTTTTTGAAAGGTAAATGACAAATTGATATGCATTTTTTTATAGGTGCAGATTGATGACGAGACAAATTAAACTTTTAATTTTATAATTATAGCTACCGCAACACAATTTGATATCTATGTTAACACATTGAAGTGTGCGTTGCAATAGACAAAAATCAGCATAGTTGTGGCAACATTTTAGCTGATAACACCTTGGATTTTCGTTGCAGTAGGGCATCTATGGCGTAGTGACTATAAAGCTAGAGGTCGTACCAAAAATTGGTAAAATATAATTACTCAAGTGATCAATGTACTATTAGTTTAAAACAATATCATATTCGCTTGGGTAATCTTCTCTTTATTAATGTTGGCGTGTCTTAATCTATCTTATTGTAATATGTCAACCATATAATGCATATATTTTTTGTTCTATTTAAATCATCTTTTACATCAACTGGAATCAAGACAGAATTAGAAATTAGCCCACACATAAAAAAATGAATAATTTTGGAATTATTGTTATCCCAATCAAGTCAAACCATAAATGCAAAAACTCATGGTGGCATAATAGAAAGTCTAATGAAATCATAGACTGATAATTGACATGAATCTGAGAAACAATCGGTAAATTATATCTTACAATAAATTAACCACTGCATAAGTAGAAAGAACACAGTTTTCACCAGATAATGAAATCAGTTGCATTAGCAGTCATAGGAATGAAGATTACCTTAATGTGATCCAAAAAAGCACGTAAATATTATGATCATACACAGAAAAGGGCAATGAAATTTATACTGCACATGGACAATTTTTTTATTTATGAACATTAGTTTGTGAAGTGTTTAATTACTTTTCCTTTTTTTTCCCTCTGGTTCCTAAAATAATATTATATTTTATTATATTTGAGAAAGGTATTTAATTTAGATTAACTCTGTAGTATTATTTTTCAAAAATTGATTTATCCATGTAAACTGAAATATTATAAGTACGATTGTATTAAAACAAAATTCTAGTTTTTAGTAATTAATCATGAGTTCCTCTTCGTATACGGGGAATCCAAAATTGTGTACTCTGTAGATAAAGATGTTAAAATTGAAACCACGTAATTTGTGAGTGGAAAACAACTTTTAAGTTCATTATATCTCACAACAAAGTTGATATTAAAATTTGAATGATTTTCAAAATAAAGCGACTTTTTTTGACTTAATTGAAAAAGACCGGTGTTATTATAACATATATGCCAAACTTAATGGTAGATCCAAAGTCGTTAGATACAATATCAAATGTTAATGCACGTGGGAAGCAGGCCCGGTTTTTGGGCTAGGGTGGCTAGGTCGTCGAATAGGGCAACCCGCCCCGAAGGGGAGAGCGGAGCTGTGGTAATGGTGGTGATCGACTTGTTTAATGTTTTAAAACTGTAACCATGGTGTCTTTCTAAAAGCATCTGTAGCTCAATTGGAACGAGTTGCTAACCTGATGACATGCCTCGAGGTCTTTAGTTCAATTCTTTGTGTTGTGCCATTGCATTTTTTCCCCTTCTTCATGTTGTTGTCACTGTCGTTTCTTCAACCTGTTACTGAAGAAAATTTCTCCCCACTTTCTTGCCTAGGGCAACCCAAGGCTTTCAGCCGACCCTGGTAGGAAGACACATACTTGTGAAGTAGGTAAAAGATCCGATAAGGACATGTCAAATAGTATTCTTATTGGTTGAAGCTAAGATTAATCTTTTATTTCAATATATTGTCATTTTGCTTATAACTTCTAATTCCTTGCTCAGAAAACGATTACCATAATGGTAAAGAAATGTTAATCACTTAAAAATTAACTTATGTGCAAATAATTTCATGATAAAATTTCCTATTAACTCTGCTTGAGCCAAAGTAAAACAACGTGAATAGTAAAGCGGAGCATACATACTAAAAAATTACGCAAAGTGCTTTCAGAATGTGTAAAATTTATATTGTTTTATCATGGCTTTGCTATCGCGGTATCCACTGGAATCACAATGGTATATTAACAATTACTAGTCGGAAATATAATTTGCCTTTCTTTTAGGTTTAGCACGTTTCCCATCCGTGGGATTGTGCTTCACACACAGATACATAGAACTTAACTCAATAATGTTTTAATGGTAGCCGACACATTTACCATGCCATCTTCTATGATGCAAAAACATGATTAAATTGCTTTCAACTTTTATCTAAGTGCTACATATAGCTGCAGAAATTGCATCCATGTTACTTTGCATGCAAGTTAATAAATGTGATGCTGTGTATATTTCTTAAGAAATGAACAACATAAAGTAGAATATAAGTTTCATAACTTGAACAACAAAAATTAAAAGAATTGCATGAATAAGTCCGTTAAAGGGAAAAAGCATGAAAGGAAAAGGAGAGTCACATTAAAATATACATAAAATCACAATTTGTCAAGCTGAGTTTCACCATCATTATCGACTAAATCAACATTTCAAAAAAAAAATTGAAAATAAAATAGAAATTAATATATCCACGAATAAGTTGAGATTTATGTTTTGTGTTAGAACTTTGAAGAAAATGCACCAAAAATGATATGAAGGTGTTCAAAAAGAAGGTGGAGTGCATCATCAGCTAACATGTTTTGGAACCTCTGTCAATGAAATAATTACCGCTTTACTGTTTAAACATATGATAACATATGACACTTTATCCTTAATTGTTTTTTCTAAAGTAGTAACTACTTCTTTTAATCTAATAATGCCATCTGTTTTTTTTTCGAACGTAAACTTAATATTCCTTGATAACTACCATTTGGAAGATTTTATATATTCCTTCCACCATTTTAATACCAATTTTCTTATTTCGGTGAACTTTGCTCATTTGCCTTGAACTTACTTATGTAGAGAAGCCCATGAAATGTTAGATGACCACAAATTCCAAAGAATAGATTCATGACCAAAAATGTCTAGAGGTAGTTCATATTTTTAAAGAAAATAAATTTTGATTATTTTTTTCAAAACATTCAACCCCTTTTCCTAAATTGTTTCTAATTTGTAAATTGTCTTTTCCTGCTTTACCTGTAAATTCGCATATAAATGCTCGCCACAGATTCTCAGATCGTTGATATATTAGAACCCACTTGATATGAGAAGAGAACAATTTTTTTGTAGGAGGAAATTCAATAAAATTGCAAATACTATACGAAATAATTGGGAAAGCAGATATGTTAGTATTAATTCTATTGATGAATACTTTCTTCACCCATTTATCGAGTATGTTTGTCTATCTCGGATTCAGTTAGCTAATAAAACGACGTTACATAGCTTGAGTCATTGATTAATTCATGTTACATATATTTTACTGTTTGTTTTAATGTTATTACTATTTCTATTTACATTTTCTTTGAATAATTTTCAAGATATTTAACTGGTTGAACAATATATAGATTGCCCTAACTTTTGGAATTATGGAATGCAGTTAAAATTAAAAGACATCAGATTAAAAAATTCATGTGTGCCAAAATGAAACAATTAAATATTGGATGTCATGAAATTTAAATAGAGGATGTGAGCAAATTTTAAAAAAAAAAAATCATGCTTACATTAAAATATCATATTGTTACCGTCAATCAAAATCACAGGCAGACATGTATTAGTCTAACAATGACAATAAGTATAATGCTTAAGCTTTTGTACCGATAGATATGAACTGCACAGTTGATACCATGTAACATTTACTCAATTGAATATTTAATTTGCATGCATCAGCTAACATGGTGTATAAAAATACATGAGCCATTAGCACGACAATCATTTAAAAAATTCTCATATAAAATCACTATCTTGGACACTCAACCTTAATGTATAACCCACTAATTTCTGTTCAAAACAAAAACCATAAAAGATCTTCCTTTTATTACAACTCATCACCCCTACCTCCCACGTGCACACACCCCATCTATATACAAATAAAATAAGTGAAGTTGTATAATGCATTCCTGTAACACCCAGAATTTTAGTTAATACTAAAATTCACTAATTACAGGATAAATAATCTCAGATGTGGGAATTGGGGGTAACGGGCTGCGTTATTGCGTTCGTCTCGGAAAAATACGCGAAATTGAGTCCGAGTTTTCGAGAATCGGAGTCAGTATGGCCCGGTTATGGCCCAAAGAAGTTTTCAGAAAATTCAAAGTTAAAAACAGATTTAAAAATTAAACATCAGATTTCGAAATTGGAGCCAGCAGGGGGCCAGGCGGGAAAGTTCCCGCCCTACCCATGTCGACAGGGCTGTCGACAGGCCTGTCGACTGCCCTGTCGACAGGGGTGTCGACACAGGGTGTCGGCCCTGTTGATCTGGGTGCACCAGATCTGGTTTTTGGTTGAGTCTTGGGCTGTGTTCTAGAGATTTCCGAAATCTAAGGGTCCTAATCTAATCTAGGGTTAATCTAAGGGCCTAAAACACTCACCTAATCTATAAATACACCCTAAACCTACCCTAATCCATACTAAAAATAGAAATGATGGCCTCATGCCGCCAAATTAAATCTTAGAAGGAGCCTCCACTAATTTATGTAGGAAGTTGCAAGCTAATCAACCTCTAATCATCATCTTCTTCATATTTAGCAACTAATTCCACTTCATAAGTTTGCTAATCTTGGGTTTGGTGAGTTTCTATCACTTTAACATCAATTGCTAAAGTAAGTAGATTTGGTGTAATGAGACTTATGGTCTTGAATGCGGATTAGTGAGTTTGAATCATTTGTAATGATATGCTACTCTATGTTTTCCTATGTTTATGCATATTTAATAAGTGGGTTTATGCATGTTTAATAAGTTGGTTTATGCATGTTTAACAAGTGGGTTTATGCATGTTTAATAAGTGGGTTTATGCATGTTTAACAAGTGAGTTATGCAAGTTATGGGTATGATGTTATGTGTAGGTTGTTATGCAAGTTTATGTGCAAGTTATGTATATGCTTAAAATGCAAGTTTAACATGATATGCAAGTTATGCATGCTTATGCAAGTATGAGAATGCTTATGCAAGTTATGTGTATGCTTAAATGCATGTTTAACATGTTATGCAAGTATGAGAATGCTTATGCAAGTTATGTGTATGCTTAAATGCATGTTTAACATGTTATGCAAGTTATGAGAATGCTTATATGCAAGTTCAACATGTTATGCAAGATATGTGTATGATAATATGCAAGTTCATATGCAACATGTTATGCAAGTTATGTGCATGATAATATGCAAGTTTGGGTTAAATGTAGTTGGGTTAATATATGCTCATATATGCAAGTTGACATCCTCTTAACCCATGACAAAGTTATATGCTAAGATTTGGTTAAACCCATGATATTTGTGATGGATCTTCCCTTTATTATGTCATGAAATGAGAACGATTTACGTGGGGAACGATGGGGTTAATAAATATGTTAATAAAAGTATGATTGGGTATGACTAAGCATACCATAAAAATAAATTAACATAAGTGGGAATTTACCTATTGAGTTAGGTCTACCCCATGGGAATTTACCTATTGAGTTAGGTCTACCCATGTTATGAAAAACTTGATATTAATTAAGGATAATTAATATGGGGGTGATTAATTGGGTGTAATTAATCAACTAAGACACGAGGTTGGGCCCTTTTGTAGCGGAAGTCTGCCCGGAACCGACCGGCCATCCAGCGGCTACAAATGATTGGCCCAATGTGAGAGGTCTTAGTCATAAATTAAATACGTGATTAAAGTAAAGACACGAGGTTAGACCCTTTTGATGACAGAAGTCTGCCCGGAACCAACCGGCATATCCAGCAGTCATAAAAGACGGTCTAATGTGAGAGGTCTTTATGAGGTCATGATCTTAATTAATTAATTAATTAAGAAACACTTAACCATATTAGCATGTAGAGGGACATGAGGGGTTAAGTGGGTGCCTTGGGTGGCATGTGGAAATCTAGTGGTTGCCTTGGTGGCAATAGAAAATACGATTAGAATACTTAACCAAAGTGGAACATGTAATTAAAACATGATTAAAGGGTTAAGTGGTATACACTAGAAATGACAAGCTTAGGTGGGTAGCTTGTGTGGGCCCATTTCAACCAATATCCCAAACGTATCTTTGTGGGCTCGACTCTAGTCGAGTGACGGGACACGCATATTGGGTTTGACTATAAGAGGCCAAAACGGGTTAGCGGTGGCAACGCAGGATCAACGGGTTTCATATGCGTGTGTGGACCCGGGCTGGTTGGTAAGTCGTTGTTGCATCGTGTAGATATAAAGCCGTGCACCGTTGATATTATCAGGTTGCCGCTTTGGGGAATGATACACCCCATTGTGGGACCAGCACGGGTATCTACGGTAGGGAGCCGATCGCTTGGGAGTAGTGGGTACACCTAGTGGAGATAGGGGCAGACGGCACCTATGTAGTGAGCTAGGGGTATACGAGACTACTGGGGAAATTTTCTAAGTCCTTGGGAGGGATCAACCTTTAAGTAGAAATGACTGGTGTGGTGCAGTGTAGTAATTATCCTTGAGTGGGTAAATGCGTCTTTACAGTTATCTTAGTTTATCCTAAGTCTACCAAGCTGCTTAGTGTAGCCATTCATCCCCAGACATTACCGTAGGTCAAGTTTATGTCTTCTCTGGTTACTTTAATGACTGTATTGTTAAAGTTATAGGACTCGCTCAGACTTATGTCTGACCCCGTTGTTTTTATCTTTTTCCCAACCCTCAGGTCCTACGGTGGATCCTAGCAGTAGTGGAGCTTGATCGGATTGCTGTTCCAGTCTTTAGGAGCTTGGATAGATGTAAAGCTCCAGTTACCCAGTTATCTTTTCTTTTGTCCTGGCTATTGTATGAGAGAGTGGGATTATGTACTTCTTTATTTTGATGGATATTGTACTTGACTTTTATTGTGGTTTTATGATGTAACCAGACATGTTTACTTCCGCTGTTATGAGATGATGTTTTAAATTTCAAGTACTATTTATATCTGTCTTGTTGTAATTTTTCTGTTCTATATTCACTAAAATACTCCACCGATGCTATGGCATTCCCTTAGAGAGTGACCATAGCGGGAGTGGGGTGTTACACGTGGTATCAGAGCAAAGGTTACCGGAATAGATAAAATTTTAAGAAAACTATTTTTCTAAAAACATTTTTGGAAGAAATATTTTCAAAAACATGTCTTTAAAGAGAAAAGTTTTTGAAAGAAAAGCATAATCCCCAATAGCCATATCTATATCCTTCGAATTCTCCGTTTTGAATCTTTCCTTTTTCGTTTCAGCATGGCTGAGGATCTTAACTTTCCTGAGGGTGTGACGGTACCAGTATGGTATAGGAGATTGATGGAGGCTAGGGCCACCACTGCGGGTCCAGCAAATGTTCCTCCACCGACCGTAGCACCCGATCTTCCTCCTCCCCCTCCTCCTCACACGGATACTTTTGCTAAGACTTGCAAGGAATTTAAAGCTATGGGAGGAAAACCTTTTCAAGGATCTGAAACTTTTGTGGAGGCTAGAGATTGGCTTAAGGAGGTGGAAGAGTTGATAGATATCTTTGAGATGGAAGAAGGAAAGAAAGTCAAGTTAGCTGCTTGGTTAATGAAAGGAGAGGCCTCATTCTGGTGGGAGGTCACTAATGGAGAACGCCCCGTTGACTCTTGGGCGGATTTTAGGCAAAGATTTGTGGCAAAGTTTCTCTCAAGGGCGGAGGAAAACTTGTATATGGAAAGATTCTTGACTCTAAAGCAAGGAAATCTCTCAGTGAAGGAATATGTCAACAAGTTTAATCAATTGGCAAGGTTTGGCCTAGACATGGTGAATACACCGGAGAAGAAGGCTTTGAGGTTCGTGAAAGGCTTGAATGAACCGATGCATGGGTTGGCTATGACTCATATCCCTATGGGGGCCACCTTTGAGAAGCTAGTTGACATGGCACTCATGCATGAAGAAGAGAAGGGTCCCAATGCTAATAAGGCACCTGAGAAGAAGGGAGATCAAAAGAAACCTCAGCAACAACAGCAAAACAAAGGTGGGAAAGGCAACAGTGGCAAGGGCAAGAAGAAGAAGTGTTTCAATTGTGGGACACCTGGCCACCTAAGCAAGGATTGTCGCAAGAAGAAGAAGACTGGCTGCTTCCACTGTGGCGAAGCAGGGCATCTAGTGAAAGACTGTCCTAAGAAGGGGCAAAGGACGGGATCTACCTCAGGAGGACAGGTGCAAGCTCTTATGGCACCGGGTCAGGCTAGGGGGCAAGTACAGGCTCTCGCGGTCCCATCGATTCAGGAGAGAGGTAGAACTATTTCCATTGAAAGTCTGGTTTTTCTATTTGATCATCCTGTCCGGACATTGTTTGATTCAGGCGCATCGCATTCGTTTATCTCATCATCATTAGTTGAGTCACTGCACTTAGACACCAGTCTTGTAGATGATCCCTTGGTTGTTTCAAACCCAATTGGGGGCTCCACTTATTTGTCCATGATATGTTTGGGTTTGAAGATTTCTATACTTAGCATTGAGTTTAGATGTGATGCTTTTGTGTTGGGCTTCACGGGCTATGGGTTGATTTTGGGCATGGACTGGTTATCCAGTAATGGTGCTGTTCTTGATTGCGAAAGGAGAGTTGTTAGGCTCATGACCCGCTTGGGTAACACTCTCGAGATTTCTTGTAATCCCATGGATTCTGTTATGCTAAGTTATCTTGAATCGCTTGACGCTTCAATCGAGAGTTTGCAATTTGTTAGAGTGGTCCGGGAATACTCGGATGTGTTTGAGGAGGTGAAGGGCGTACCTCCGAAGCGGGAAATTGACTTCCGAATATATCTAGTGGATAATGCTAAACCTGTATCTTTACCAGTGCGCCACATGGCTCCTCGTGAGAGGAGGGAACTCCATAAGCAAGTAGGGGAGTTGCTTGAGAAGGGGTTCATAAGACGAAGTATATCGGAGTGGGGTGCTCCAGTAGTTTTTGCTACGAAGGCGGATGGGTCCCTCAGACTTTGTGTAGACTATAGAGAACTCAACAAGCTCACAAAGAAGAATAGACACCCATTGCCGAGGATTGATGATCTTTTCGATCAGTTGGTTGGCGCTTCAGTATTTTCTCAGTTGGACTTAGCCACGGGGTTTCATCAGTTGAGGGTGGCTGAGGATAGCATAGACAGACTGCCTTTAGAACTCCGGATGGTTTCTATGAGTGGCTGGTGATGCCATTTGGGTTGACGAACGCCCCTGCATACTTTGTTGATTTGATGAGTAGGGTGTTCAGGGAGTTCCTTAATAAATTCGTGGTGGTCTTTGTGGATGATATCTTAGTATTTTCTAAGAGTGAAGAAGAGCATGCCCTACATCTTGGGGAGGTATTGAAGACTCTTCGAGCACATAGCCTTAAGGCTAAATTCTCTAAATGTCACTTCTGGAGGAAGGAGGTGCGGTTCTTGGGGCACGTGGTCTCCAAGGAAGGGATAGCTGTGGATCCCGCGAAGGTAGTATCAATTCAGGATTGGAAGGTTCCGAAGAATGCTACCGAAGTAAGAAGTTTCTTAGGGTTGGCGGGTTATTATAGGAAGTTTATTAAAGACTTCGCGAAGATATCAGCCCCATTAACCCACTTAACGAAGAAGAATCTTGTTTTCGCATGGGACGTAGATTGTGATGATGCGTTCCGACGGTTAAAGAGAGCTTTAACCACTGCTCCAGTTTTAGTGTTGCCAGACGGGAGCAAGCCATTTGTTGTTTATACCGATGCTTGTGGGACAGGACTTGGCGCAGTCTTAATGCAAGAGGGAAGGGTGATAGCCTATAGTGGAAGGCAGTTGAGAGTGCATGAGAAAAATTACCCTACCCATGATTTAGAGTTGGCCGCTATTGTTTTTGCGCTTAAGATTTGGCGCCATTATCTTCTTGGTGAGAGATTCGAATTGTTCACTGACCACAAATCATTGAAGTACTTGTTTTCTCAGAAGGATTTGAATTTGAGACAGCAAAGGTGGATGGAGTTCTTAGCATCCTATGATTTCGAGATAGCGTATACCCCCGGCAAGGGTAACGTGGTGGCGGACGCCTTGAGCAGAAAGAGGTTGTCCTTGAGTCCATTGTTCGTGGAACAACGAAGCTTGGAATTTATCTCGATGTTTGATTTCAGACCTTCCATTGATTATGTACCCGGTTTGCTAGCATCCTTGGAGGTCAGACCTACTCTTCTGGGGCGGATTGGAGAAGCACAGAGGGACGACCCACAATTGGTTGAGTTGGTGGAGAAGCTCATAAGGGGGGAGTCGTCCAGCCATTTGAGTAGGTACACCCTAGACGATAGGGGGTGCTTGCGTAGAGACGGTAGACTTTGTGTACCGCAAGACGAGGGTTTGAGGAAGGTTATTCTTGATGATGCACACCGTTCTAGGATGACCATTCATCCCGGTGGGGACAAGATGTACCAAGACATGAAGAGGGTTTTCTTCTGGGCCGGTATGAAGAAAGATGTGGCCGAGTATGTCGCTCGATGCTTGGTGTTCCAACAAGTGAAGGCGGAGCAAAAGAAACCTGGTGGGTTGCTTCACCCATTGGAAGTTCCGCAATGGAAGTGGGATAGCGTCTCGATGGATTTTATTGACGGGTTACCCAGATCAAGAAAGGGTAATACGGGAATTTGGGTTGTGGTAGACAGACTTACTAAAAGCGCCCACTTCATACCTGTGAAGAGCAAGAGGACTGCTCCATGGCTAGCTTCAGTATATCTTCGAGAGATAGTTCGGTTGCATGGGGTACCCTCCAGCATAGTGAGTGATCGAGATCCTATCTTCACTAGCGAGTTCTGGAGAAGTTTGCAAGAAGCAGTGGGGACTCAATTGTGTCTGAGCACCGCATATCATCCTCAGACGGACGGCCAGACTGAGAGGGTGAATCGTGTTCTAGAAGACCTTTTGTGACTTTGTATCTTAGATTTTGGAGGTACATGGGAAGAGCATCTTCCATTGGTGGAGTTCGCATATAATAACAGCTTTCAGTCCAGTATTGGTATGGCTCCTTTCGAAGCTCTCTATGGAAGGCCTTGTCGATCACCTACATGTTGGTGGGAATCTACGGATAAGATCTTGCTTGGGCCTGATATGATTAGGGAGACTTCTGAGAAGATTGACTTGATCCGAAGAAGGATGAAAGCAGCGCAGGATAGGCAAAAATCTTATGCGGACAAGAGAAGGACGGATCTTGAGTTTGAAGTTGGGGACATGGTCTTTGTCAAAGTGTCTCCATTACGAAATGTGGTTCGCTTTGGATCTGTTGGGAAGTTAGCACCAAGATTCGTAGGGCCATTTCCTATTAAGGAAAGGATTGGACGGATGGCGTATAGAGTGGAGCTGCCCGACAGACTTAGTGGTGTACATGATGTATTCCATGTGTCCCATTTGAGGAAGTGCTTACATGAGACCGCAGAGGTGGTAGAGCCGAGCTTGCTTAAAGAAGTGGAAGTAGAGCGTGATGCGACTATTCGACGAGCTCCTACCCGCATCCTTGGGTCAGAGACTAGGAAGTTGAGAAACAGAGAGGTTCAACTAGTCAAAGTGCAATGGGGAGAAGAGGAGAGCAACGCAACTTGGGAGACGGAAGCGAAGATGCGTTCATTGTACCCATTTCTTTTTGAGGGTATGTCTTTACTTTCTCCTCTATTGTTGTCTAGTACTTATCTTATCTTTAGTATATCCTCTCGTTAGTACTGATTGACCTTTAGATAGGGTAAACCTATGGTTGAAACATGTGTTTGAGACATGTTATGATTGATGGATGCAAGTGGATGCAAGTGGTTGCTAGTGGTTGCTCGTGGATGCATATATACACACTCTAGGCACTAGATCGGCTCAATCACTTCATATTGCATATTGCATAAAATTGTGTGTAGGAAGCTATATTTATGGATGTATAATGATTATGTTATCATATGGATGATGCATTTTGGTGAATGATTGTGCACTCATGTAGATATTGTATGTGTCGATAGGGTTCTCTCGCATACATAATGGATGCATGGCACTATCATGGTTTGCATATGTTCATACATTAGATAGGGAACATATACACACACTTTTTGCATATGCTCATACATCATTAGAAATTGTTTTAAGGACAATGGATGCCGTGTTTGATGGATTGAGTAGATGGTTGTTTGGATGGTAGGATATGCATTCTCCTTAGCTTAGAGATTTCGGGGACTTAATCCTTTAAGGAGGGGAGAATGTAACACCCCGAATTTTAGTTAATACTAAAATTCACTAATTACAGGATAAATAATCTCAGATGTGGGAATTGGGGGTAACGGGCTGCGTTATTGCGTTCGTCTCGGAAAAATACGCGAAATAGAGTCCGAGTTTTCGAGAATCGGAGTCCGTATGGCCCGGTTATGGCCCAAAGAAGTTTTCAGAAAATTCAAAGTTAAAAACAGATTTAAAAATTAAACATCATATTTCGAAATTGGAGCTAGCAGGGGGCCAGGCGGGAAAGTTCCCGCCCTACCCATGTCGACAGGGCTGTCGACAGGCCTGTCGACTAGGAAGTCGACTGCCCTGTCGACAGGGGTGTCGACACAGGGTGTCGGCCCTGTTGATCTGGGTGCACCAGATCTGGTTTTTGGTTGAGTCTTGGGCTGTGTTCTAGAGATTTCCGAAATCTAATGGTCCTAATCTAATCTAGGGTTAATCTAAGGGCCTAAAACACTCATCTAATCTATAAATACACCCTAAACCTACCCTAATCCATACTAAAAATAGAAATGATGGCCTCATGCCGCCAAATTAAATCTTAGAAGGAGCCTCCACTAATTTATGAAGGAAGTTGCAAGCTAATCAACCTCTAATCATCATCTTCTTCATATTTAGCAACTAATTCCACTTCATAAGTTTGCTAATCTTGGGTTTGGTGAGTTTCTATCACTTTAACATCAATTGCTAAAGTAAGTAGATTTGGTGTAATGAGACTTATGGTCTTGAATGCGGATTAGTGAGTTTGAATCATTTGTAATGAAATGCTACTCTATGTTTTCCTATGTTTATGCATATTTAATAAGTGGGTTTATGCATGTTTAATAAGTTGGTTTATGCATGTTTAACAAGTGGTTTTATGCATGTTTAATAAGTGGGTTTATGCATGTTTAACAAGTGAGTTATGCAAGTTATGGGTATGATGTTATGTGTAGGTTGTTATGCAAGTTTATGTGCAAGTTATGTATGTTCTTAAAATGCAAGTTTAACATGATATGCAAGTTATGCATGCTAATGCAAGTATGAGAATGCTTATGCAAGTTATGTGTATACTTAAATGCATGTTTAACATGTTATGCAAGTATGAGAATGCTTATGCAAGTTATGTGTATGCTTAAATGCATGTTTAACATGTTATGCAAGTTATGAGAATGCTTATATGCAAGTTCAACATGTTATGCAAGATATGTGTATGATAATATGCAAGTTCATATGCAACATGTTATGCAAGTCATGTGCATGATAATATGCAAGTTTGGGTTAAATGTAGTTGGGTTAATATATGCTCATATATGCAAGTTGACATCCTCTTAACCCATGACAAAGTTATATGCTAAGATTTGGTTAAACCCATGATATTTGTGATGGATCTTCCCTTTATTATGTCATGAAATGAGAACGATTTACGTGGGGAACGATGGGGTTAATAAATATGTTAATAAAAGTATGATTGGGTATGATTAAGCATACCATAAAAATAAATTAACATAAGTGGGAATTTACCTATTGAGTTAGGTCTACCCCATGGGAATTTACCTATTGAGTTAGGTCTACCCATGTTATGAAAAACTTGATATTAATTAGGGATAATTAATATGGGGGTGATTAATTAGGTGTAATTAATCAACTAAGACACGAGGTTGGACCCTTTTGTAGCGGAAGTCTGCCCGGAACCGACAGGCCATCCAGCGGCTACAAATGATTGGCCCAATGTGAGAGGTCTTAGTCATAAATTAAATACGTGATTAAAGTAAAGACACGAGGTTAGACCCTTATGATGACAGAAGTCTGCCCGGAACCAACCGGCATATCCAGCAGTCATAAAAGACGGTCTAATGTGAGAGGTCTTTATGAGGTCATGATCTTAATTAATTAATTAAGAAACACTTAACCATATTAGCATGTAGAGGGACATGAGGGGTTAAGTGGGTGCCTTGGGTGGCATGTGGAAATCTAGTGGTTGCCTTGGTGGCAATAGAAAATACGATTAGAATACTTAACCAAAGTGGAACATGTAATTAAAACATGATTAAAGGGTTAAGTGGTATACACTAGAAATGACAAGCTTAGGTGGGTAGCTTGTGTGGGCCCATTTCAACCAATATCCCAAACGTATCTTTGTGGGCTCGACTCTAGTCGAGTGACGGGACACGCATATTGGGTTTGACTATAAGAGGCCAAAACGGGTTAGCGGTGGCAACGCAGGATCAACGGGTTTCATATGCGTGTGTGGACCCGGGCTGGTTGGTAAGTCGTTGTTGCATCGTGCAGATATAAAGCCGTGCACCGTTGATATTATCAGGTTGCCGCTTTGGGGAATGATACACCCCATTGTGGGACCAGCACGGGTATCTACGGTAGGGAGCCGATCGCTTGGGAGTAGTGGGTACACCTAGTGGAGATAGGGGCAGACGACACCTATGTAGTGAGCTAGGGGTATACGAGACTACTGGGGAAATTTTCTAAGTCCTTGGGAGGGATCAACCTTTAAGTAAAAATGACTGGTGTGGTGCAGTGTAGTAATTATCCTTGAGTGGGTAAATGCGTCTTTACAGTTATCTTAGTTTATCCTAAGTCTACCAAGCTGCTTAGTGTAGCCATTCATCCCCAGACATTACCGTAGGTCAAGTTTATGTCTTCTCTGGTTACTTTAATGATTGTATTGTTAAAGTTATAGGACTCACTCAGACTTATGTCTGACCCCGTTGTTTTTATCTTTTTCCCAACCCTCAGGTCCTACGGTGGATCCTAGCAGTAGTGGAGCTTGATCGGATTGCCGTTCCAGTCTTTAGGAGCTTGGATAGATGTAAAGCTCCAGTTACCCAGTTATCTTTTCTTTTGTCCTGGCTATTGTATGAGAGAGTGGGATTATGTACTTCTTTATTTTGATGGATATTGTACTTGACTTTTATTGTGGTTTTATGATGTAACCAGACATGTTTACTTCCGCTGTTATGAGATGATGTTTTAAATTTCAAGTACTATTTATATCTGTCTTGTTGTAATTTTTCTGTTCTATATTCACTAAAATACTCCACCGATGCTATGGCATTCCCTTAGAGAGTGACCATAGCGGGAGTGGGGTGTTACAATTCCTACAATAATAGTTCAAATATATTCTATTCTCTTCAAATTTTAAAAAAGTTGCTTCGCGCGATGCCCACGCTACTAATTTTGTAATAGCCCATGTTCGTAGCATGGGTCACACACTAAAGTTTATATATTAGGCAATTTGACTTGAATACTATCTTAAAAACCTCAATTATTTTAAGCTTAAGCAAGATTTTTAACCTATTCAATGTATCAAATATCTTTCAGACCATTATAATCTGATTTGTTACATGAATCATATCTTCACATTCAATTCATTTCATTATGTACAATTTTTTGTATCAGATAAAATAGGCAATACGATGATATAACAAATTTGTTCTTTTAATTTAACTTAGGAAAAGTATCAGTTCTCACATTTCACACCAATCTTAACATTTTATGTTGTACATTGTATTTTATGTTCATAGTTTGACATATGGTAGATATTTCATTTATGTTAATGGGTGGAATACAATGCAAAAAAAATATTGGCCTTCCCTACTCTTTCAACCTATATGCTGGTATTGGGTTTCACATCTTGAATGTTTTTATGTTTAAAAATTTTTCTACCATAAATTTGATCGATATTAATGATTTTTAATAATGAAATTCACATATATTCCAAGACTTCAAAAACTAAAGCGAAAACAAAAATATGGTTTCTAGATGGACATAGTGGGAGTTATATTTAAAGAATTTGTTTTGAGAAAAGGGTCAGGTAGTGAATTATCCTTTACAGTAGAAAATTTTCATTTATTACTTTATATAATTTGTTAATACATTATGTGCATTTAGTTTTTTATTGATTATAGTAGTGAGTAATGAACAATAATTATTGATTACAGTTCTTCCTATGTAGACATTATTGATTGTAGAAGTTAAAGTAAGACATATGTATTAGATGGTGCAGCATCACTTGCAGTTTATGTTGGCATTTACTTGGTTTCCTATCTGTCGAAATGGGGAGTTGAAGGTTTCGTTGATACTAATTTTATATTATTTTGCTATTTAGTTTAGAATTCAAAAGCGGACGTAGGTGCTATTTTGAGTTGTGAAGGTTTTCCTTTCTTTTGCGGACTTCATATAAGTCTGCTCTGCTTTGAGATTGTGGGCCCAGCTGCGTTATGTTGTATTTCTCTGGGCTATGTTTTAGTTGTGCACGTCCTATTGTACATAATTTGCATTACTTCAGCTGTTTTACATATTTTGTTCTCCTACAGTAGGGGGTTGGAGTATTTCATCAAAAAAGAAGAGAAAGAAGAAGCGGAATCGAGTTAACATTATTATTAGACTTTAATGAGCCCATGTTGGTTTTTCTGTAGCAGGCAAATAATCAAATTATCTTCAACTTTTGTCCTTTAGTAGTATATTTGAAATATCAAAATATATGTGTAGAATGGTTACTATGTTGTGTTTCCGGTATTAACATCAACATATGATTGTTTATACTATTAACTTATCAGTGGTATGTATCTTTCTTTTTTTTGAATGATTGATTAAGTACTTCTACAAAATTATTGTAAATATAAAATTTGATTTATATGTCCTTTCTAAGTTTTTATATATTATTTGAAGATGGCATGGACATTTTGTTCTTTATCCAAAACTATGCTTTAATTAATTTTATTTGGCATTTTACAATGCTTTCCAAATTGAGGGACGTGTGTGGAATATATTTGATGTACAATATTTATAGGTAAAAGGAAAGGAGGTTATGTTATTTTAGGTTTAGCAATTCATGGCTCTGTCCAAGTTAGCATGGTCATACAAAGGTGTAACAACCCGTAAAATGCGAGCCAGTTTGAAATTTTTATTTTGGCAATTTTAGCGAATTTTGATTATTTAAAATAGATTATTTTAAATAATATCGACGTGAAATTTATTTTGAATTGAATTCGACGTATATATTATATACGTCGTCGTTAGAATATAAATATTTATATATAATTATAAATAGAATTGAAAATGGCGTGGTAGTTCGATAATTCGATTTCAAACTTCAATTGAATGTACCGGGTGCAAAACAATCTCGATTTTAGGGAAACCAAAAACCTTAGGATCTAATTGGTAATATCTTTCTAACGAATCCGAAAAATCAAGATTTCATGGCGGGAGTCAAAAGGTATGTCCAGTTGAAAATTCTGAATAGTCGCTATGGAATTCAGGCCCTTAAAAATGGACATTTTGCAAATGACCTCGGATTTCGACGAAAACAGTTTTGTTGGGTCCGTGATGTCAAGTTATTGCTAGGTTTCAAATTTCATAATTTTTCGAATCAATATGTGAGCGTGGCAAAGGAAAACGTGTTTTGACCATTTCAGTTGATTTTAATCGACTGGAAATTGGCCATTTTTCTAACGGTCTCAGAATTCGACGAAACTAGTTTTGTTAGGACCGTATCGTCAATACGAAGCTAGAAAATATTTTTCTGCAATTTATAGAGTTAGTATGTGACCCCGGTAATTTGAAATGTACGTTTAAAATTCAATATAGTGATTTAAATGTAAATTCAAAGGAAACTGATCGAAACAGTCGAATCAGCTTACGATACATATCCCATTGTGTTCGGAATGGGGGTAATACGCTAGGGACGACAGGCGGTGGACCTCTTTTAGAGGTCGATTGAAAAAGTTGACTTTTTGAATTAAAATAAAATAATTAAATTAATAAAAAATTTCTATCTCCCCCTTTAACCCTCTGCCCCCCCCCCCCCCCCCGTTTCATACGAACAGATCGAATTAAAGAAAAAAAAAAGAGGGAAGGAGACGAGGGCGAAGGGGGGGAGCCGCCGCCACCTCGCGCGGCCCCCAGCGGCGCCGCAGCCAGGCGACTCCGCCGCGAGACCCCCTCCCCTTCCCCTTCTCCTCCCGCTCCTTCTTCCCCGCCTGCTCCTCCCCTCCTCCGCAACCCGAGCTTCCCCCTAATCGAAACCCTGGACCACCGCAAGCCCCTCCGACGAAGCTCGCCTCCCCTCCGCTGCTTCCTCCCCCAAAAACCGCCCTCCGACGCAGGAAGAACCCCCCCCCCCCTTCGGCTGTAAGTTTTCGTTTTTTTTTATTTATTATTTTATTTCTGTTTTTATTTTAACAGATTTAAAACTGATTTTTTTTAGAAAAATAAAACTTCATTTTTTAAGAATTTTAAAAACTGCTTTTTTTAGAATGTAAAGACAGAATTTTTGAAAAGAGTTTAAAAACTGATTTTTATTTTACTTAAGATCTGAATTTTATCTGTTTTAAAAACTGATTTAAAAAGGAATTTTAAAATTGATTTTTATTTTAAAGGTTTGAAAAAAAAAAGGGGGTTTAAACTTTAAAATAGAAAAGGTTTGAATTTTAAATGTGAAAAGATCGTATTTTGAAAGGTGAAAAGATAGGATTTTTATTTGGAAAAAGGTATGATCTTTATATTTTTAAAGTGATAAAAATATGATTTTTATATTTTTAAAGTATTAAAAATATAATCTTTACTATATAGCAATATTAAAAATATGATTTTTATATTTTTAAAATATTAAAAATATAATCTTTATAGGATAGAGAATATAAAAATATCATCTTTGTATATGTAGCGAAATAAAAATCTGATTTTTATTTTATATACGTTGAAGTAAAGTGATGATTTTTATAAAGGAGAAAACTTTATTTTTATAAAGGCGAAAACTTTATTTTTATAAAGGCGAAAGCTTTATTTTTGAAATGGAATTTTTATCTATATGACACCAAAGTAAAAATTCGATTTTTATATATTGAAAGGCGAAGTAAAAATCATATTTTTATATATTGAATAGCGAAGTAAAAATTCGATTTTTACATATGTAGTGGCTACGACAACGAAGCGGTCAAAAAGGGCGAGAACGACGAAGATCTCTACAATAGGAGTGTCGTGAAGTTGGATAGCTATAGGTGAGAACTTCTCACTCTAAATTCTCTTTTTCTAGTTATATATATATACTAGGATGTAGACGGTGCTTAGTAGCACCCGACACCCGTCATCCACAGACCATGGATGGCTTGTTTGTAAAATTGTTTGGTTGTGTAGTTGGATAGATTATTTGGTTTGAATTGAAATGTTTGGTGAATTGAAATAGATTTGATTGATGAGTGAATGGCGTGGGCCTTCACTAGACCGGAGATAAGGCTAGGCCTTGTCCCGTTTCTAGTATCGTGCCGTTATGCCGCCGAAATTTTCTAAAATATGTTAGAAAAATAAAAATAATCATTTGTTGAATAAATGAACTGAATAGAAATTCAAGTGTTAAAATAAAATAGTTTGATCGTTAAAAATATAATTTTTAACGTGAAAGTGAATAAATAAATATTTATAAACAAATCGGCCGATTTGTTTGTATACACTGATTTGACTGATATCGATTGGGTCGATAAATTTTACACGTCGCCCAACTGCACAAATAAAATCTGTGTTTGAATTGTTTGAAACCCCACACGGGTGTTGGGATGAAATTTGAAGTTCACTCATCCTGATTTATTAAATATGTCGATCGGTCGATTGACAGACTGTGTAAGCGTCAATTATTTATATTTGGTGCTTATACAGTGTAGTGCACTTTGGTTGATGATTGATTATTTTTCAAAGCTATTATATACATGTGTTGTATGGAATCCATATAATTAACGTTATATGGTGATTGATTGGGCCTCATTCCAATCGGGAAAATAAGGAATATTATAAAAGAAAATTCATGTGTTGAATATAAAAATAGTCATGTGTTGACGATGTTCATGTGTTGAGTGAAATATTTTATATAATAAAATTTACATCTTTATCACATTTAAAATTAGAACTACTTCCCAGTAGAAATCTAATTGAAAATCAAACGATTAGATACCATAGTTTTATAAAATATTTTACATAACAAAAATAGTGATGTGTTGATAGTGCTCATGTGTTGAGATTAGTCGTGGGTTGAAAAAAGATATAGATTCATGTGTTGAATGGGATAAATATTCATTTGTTGAATAAAATAAAGAAGTTGTGAAAAATATAAAGCCGTGTTGATTAGTTTTGCGCCATTTTAACGTGAACGATATTTATATCGATTTTATTCGTTGTATAACGAATATTGAAAAACGATTTCGAAATAAATTGAATTGAAAACGATTTCGAAATAAATTGAATTGAAAACGATTTCGAAATGAATTGAATTGAAAACGATTTCGAAATGAATTGAATTGAAAACGATTTCGAAATGAATTGAATTGAAAAGGAAATTCGAATTGAATTGAATTGAAAACGATTTCGAAATGAATTGAAAACGATTTCGAAATGAATTGAATTGAAAACGAATTCAAATTGAATTGAAAGTGAATTGAAATGAATTCAAATTGAATTAAAATTTGAATTGAATAGAAATGAATTTTAAAACGAATTTATAAAGAAGAATTCAATTTTGATTTGAATTGAAATAGAAGTTGAAATTCGTTTTAAAAGGAAATCGACGAAATATATATAATATATATTATATATATATATATAATGGCCTGAATAGAACGCGCCGCGCCGCGGCAGTTCGTGAATTTCGACCATTTATTTCAAACGGACATTGCGGGAGATCCGACCGTCGGATTCTCCTAAAACCGGAACCGTTGGGTTCGTATCGAAAAGAGCTTTCCAATGAATATTAGAAATTTGAAATCTAACGGTTGGATTTGGAATTATGTCCAAATCAAATTCGAAAAAGGTCGTTGTAAGTGCAGTTCGATGGCCATTGATGGAAATCGACTGTACGGGCCTTGATAAAATTATTAAAAATATCTATAATTTGTGTAAAATTATAATATGTGAATTGGAAAGAATTGGGCTGGAAAATTCCACATTTGAAAAGGTAAAAATAGATTTTTATCGAAATGAACTAGTTTTGAACTAGAATTAAAATCAATTTATTTTTGAAATAAATAAATTGAATTTGAAAGTGATTTTGAAAATAATCGGTAATTTCCAATACGTGGATTGGACTGGAGTTGAATCGAAATTATCTTCGGGATATTTCGATGTTGGATTTCGTGACTATACAGATTTTGTTATAGGAATTTGAAAGATATATTATATATCGTTATTTCCAATACGATATTTGTTAGTTTCAGAATTTGATATTGAATATAAGTCGATATATTTTCTATTCAGAGCCTTGTATTTAATATCAAATGTGATTTGGTTTGTCGTGAATCGTGTTTTTGATGACATTGGTTCTTTAACCCAGTTAAAGGCAGAATATTGATTTTTGAGAAGATTAAAACTAAGTGGAGTTTTAATGAATCTTTAATTAGATTAAAATTGTGAATTGATAAATTAAATTATCAAATTTGAAAGGTGATCGAGAGTGGAGTATCACCAGTTTTGCTCCAAAGCGATAGTTAAATCTTTAATTAGATTTGAACGTGAAATGGTAATTAATTTTACCGATAACACCGTGGTGTTAGATATGGAGTATCACCAGTTTTGCTCCATGGGATATATAGGTTGGGATTGGGAAATAAAACAAATAATTACTTCGGTGTGGTTCGCTAATCCCGACTAGTTTGAGATGATATCCAGAGGAGGATTAAAGAATAAATTTAGTAGAATTTATCTTTGATAAAATTAATGGGAACCTTTCCCTAAGAATGTGATTTTGTGAATAAAAGAATATTCTGTATTGGAATGAGGCGTTCGTTGTGTTTGTGTAACAATTGTTTATCATATACGTGGGTTATTCAGAAAGGCCGGGTTATACCCATTCTGAATAACCGATTCGACGAGATGTCGAAGATGAAGACGGTGGTTGAAGACCGGAAGTCTTCACATCGTTTGGGTGATTACTGATGATCTTGATTGGGCTGTACACCCAGGATGAGGGAATCAGTTGGTGATCGTCCAGACGTACCTGGAGATGGATGGATATGCGAGGAAAGTGCCTCCGGTTTCGTTCAGACCCAGAACGAACTTGTAAATGGATTGTGTGTCTGACATTGGATTTTATTCTGTGTTGATTGATCTCTATTAAATATACATCTGTTTGGCGGCGGAGAATTTATTCTCTTGTTTAACGCCCTTCTCTGAGACGTACGAGCTCAGAGGTTGTATATCGATGGACATCAGTCGCATGGAGTGAATTGCCAATGTGGCATGCGTAAGTGGCAATTGATCAAGGCTTCTGTTGAAAAGCAAATTCTTGTGGTTGATGATCAAAGCACGGCCTGTGTGGCATAGCTTTGTGTATAACGTGAATTCGAGAGCCTCACACCTCGGTATGAGTCAAAAACGGGATAGTGACTGCAGGGAGAGCACGACGTTTCTTTCTAGCTAGGGTGGTGTCAGTGACCTACCAGCCCTGACATTTATATACTTTTCACCTGTGTGGTTGTTGGAATGCGAGGCGCCTCGGATATAGGTCTGTAAGGACCGGGAAACGTGTGTTCAGGAATAATTAATCCTCAAAAGTAAGAGAGGACCGGCCCTGAAGATCCAAGGATCATAGTGGGGTCCTGGGACATTTGCTAGAGTGTCTCGAACGCGGAGAGGAGCTTGCCCCTTGCCTCGGCTCATGACGGAAATCCAATTTCCAATACGTGTATTGCGGTTTTAATTGTAGAACTAGTATGGCGACATGATAGATGGTACCCATGCCGCCTATGATTGATATTTATGATGTGAAATTGTTTTGACACTATACACATATAGTAATATCAAAATAATGTGATTTAAACGTATCAAGCATGCTTTGGCTGTTATAAGGGAAAACCCTATCCTCCGGCTTGCGTTGCATTGTGTGATGGGACCTGGGTCTTATAACAGCTTCATTTTTCTTTATTTAGCATTGCGCTGTTTGTTTTATGCACTGGTATTCTTGGGAGGAAACCCGTTCCGTGTTATACGGCGTGGTCCCTTGATTTACCTTACTTTAAAAATAAAGATTAATAACTGTTTTAGTTCTCACACCAGTCACATGACTGACCTGGAGTTTATTGTTTTAACCTAAACTCTGGGTGCCCCTATTTTCCACACGGGCAGCTAGTAGTTTTGGTTTTGCAGATTTATATTCACAGGGTCCTGATTTACAGCTGGAACGATGCTCGGAAAGCTCTGTATCCGTGTATCACTTCTAGTTGTGTTTTGTATATTTTTCCGCTGCTATGTAATTTATTGTAATCTCTTATATTTGTCGAATGTAATTTAATCATTTATACTCTGTATATTCTTGTATCTGATGGAATTGTTGTAATAACAATGAAATGTTCTTCCGTACGCGTCCTTTTGTGTGTTGTTCTCAAAGTATTCGTGCTTTCCTTCACGGGGAAGTTACGGGTTCTTTCACAGTTGGTATCAGAGCTTTGGTTTACAGAGCTCGAGAACAAGACACATTAGAACCATACGAAAGAATTCATCAGATATTGGATTAGCAATATCCAATTAGAATGACTCGTTAGAGATAGGATCAGTAGTATCCTAGAACGAGTGTGAAGAGTATATTTTTCAATTGAAAACAATTTTTGTTTTGAAAATTTAAACAATTTTAAACGTATTTGAATATTTATTTATTTTGAATATGGACAATCGAGTATATATAGATTTCGCGTATACGCGTCATGAACGTATATTCGAAGTTTTAATATACTGGGTAGATATAGAATCACATTCTAGATATCCGGGGATGATTCTGATGATGGTGCATCATCATCAGTATTCATATTCGAGTCTCGAAGGTGTGACTTCTATATATTTCCATTAGACTGGTGTGAGAACCAAAACTAGTATAGTTAGAACACATTGTTGTGAATTGGCATCAAAACGTGATTTTCTTTATATATATCAAAATTATGAATTTGAAACTCTAATTCACTAATTGATTGATGTTTGTGTTGTTTGTTTATTTGTTTGCTAATTTTTAACCATTTATGCCTAATAGAACCGAATATTGAATTGTATTGAAATTGGTCGCATTTGCTTGCATACATGTATATCTTTTGAACAGGTCATAGCAAGGAGGCTAGAGCAGAGAATAAAATTTGTTTGCCCGACAAATAGGTACATGTTTACTACATAATTTCCTGTTTTGTTTGGGTGATGATGATTTTGTGAGCCTATTGGCTAGCCGCTTGGCTTTTTCTTTTTCTTTTTGAGATCTGAAGGACCGGGGAAGCTATTTGAAATTCCCCGATGCTCCCGGTGCAGGGGAGGTTATGGCGAAATTTTTCGAAAATTTAGGGTGTTAGCCAAATTTTTGAAATTTTGAAAATTCTCAGAAACTGGAAAGTTGGAGAATGGAAGCCAAATCGAACGTAGAGCTGAATAATCAAACCACTTTCGACTTTGTTCCTTTTCGGGGACGAAAAGTTTTAAGTGGGAGAGACTGTAACAACCCGTAAAATGCGAGCCAGTTTGAAATTTTTATTTTGGCAATTTTAGCGAATTTTGATTATTTAAAATAGATTATTTTAAATAATATCGACGTGAAATTTATTTTGAATTGAATTCGACGTATATATTATATACGTCGTCGTTAGAATATAAATATTTATATATAATTATAAATAGAATTGAAAATGGCGCGGTAGTTCGATAATTCGATTTCAAACTTCAATTGAATGTACCGGGTGCAAAACAATCTGGATTTTAGGGAAACCAAAAACCTTAGGATCTAATTGGTAATATCTTTCTAACGAATCCGAAAAATCAAGATTTCATAGCGGGAGTCAAAAGGTATGTCCAGTTGAAAATTCTGAATAGTCGCTATGGAATTCAGGCCCTTAAAAATGGACATTTTGCAAATGACCTCGGATTTCGACGAAACCAGTTTTGTTGGGTCCGTGATGTCAAGTTATTGCTAGGTTTCAAATATCATAATTTTTCGAATCAATATGTGAGCGTGGCAAAGGAAAACGTGTTTTGACCATTTCAGTTGATTTTAATCGACTGGAAATTGGCCATTTTTCTAACGGTCTCAGAATTCGACGAAACTAGTTTTGTTAGGACCGTGTCGTCAATACGAAGCTAGAAAATATTTTTCTGCAATTTATAGAGTTAGTATGTGACCCCGGTAATTTGAAATGTACGTTTAAAATTCAATATAGTGATTTAAATGTAAATTCAAAGGAAACTGATAGAAACAGTCGAATCAGCTTATGATACATATCCCATTGTGTTCGAAATGGGGGTAATACGCTAGGGACGACAGGCGGTGGACCTCTTTTAGAGGTCGATTGAAAAAGTTGGCTTTTTGAATTAAAATAAAATAATTAAATAATTAAATTAATAAAAAATTTCTATCTCCCCCTTTAACCCTCTGCCCCCCCCCCCCGTTTCATACGAACAGATCGAATTAAAGAAAAAAAAAAAAAAAAAAGAGGGAAGGAGACGAGGGCGACGGGGGGGAGCCGCCGCCACCTCGTGCGCCCCCTAGCGGCGCCGCAGCCAGGCGACTCCGCCGCGAGACCCCCTCCCCTTCCCCTTCTCCTCCCGCTCCTTCTTCCCCGCCTGCTCCTCCCCTCCTCCGCAACCCGAGCTTCCCCCTAATCGAAACCCTGGACCACCGCAAGCCCCTCCGACGAAGCTCGCCTCCCCTCCGCTGCTTCCTCCCCCAAAAACCGCCCTCAGACGCAGGAAGAAACCCCCCCCCCCCCCCTTCGGCTGTAAGTTTTCGTTTTTTTTATTTATTATTTTATTTCTGTTTTTATTTTAACAGATTTAAAACTGATTTTTTTTAGAAAAATAAAACTTCATTTTTTAAGAATTTTAAAAACTGTTTTTTTTAGAATGTAAAGACAGAATTTTTGAAAAGAGTTTAAAAACTGATTTTTATTTTACTTAAGATCTGAATTTTATCTGTTTTAAAAACTGATTTAAAAAGGAATTTTAAAATTGATTTTTATTTTAAAGGTTTGAAATAAAAAAAAAAGGGGTTTAAACTTTAAAATAGAAAAGGTTTGAATTTTAAATGTGAAAAGATCGTATTTTGAAAGGTGAAAAGATAGGATTTTTATTTGGAAAAAGGTATGATCTTTATATTTTTAAAGTGATAAAAATATGATTTTTATATTTTTAAAGTATTAAAAATATAATCTTTACTATATAGCAATATTAAAAATATGATTTTTATATTTTTAAAATATTAAAAATATAATCTTTATAGGATAGAGAATATAAAAATATCATCTTTGTATATGTAGCGAAATAAAAATCTGATTTTTATTTTATATACGTTGAAGTAAAGTGATGATTTTTATAAAGGCGAAAACTTTATTTTTATAAAGGCGAAAACTTTATTTTTATAAAGGCGAAAACTTTATTTTTGAAATGGAATTTTTATCTATATGACACCAAAGTAAAAATTCGATTTTTATATATTGAAAGGCGAAGTAAAAATCATATTTTTATATATTGAATAGCGAAGTAAAAATTCGATTTTTACATATGTAGTGGCTACGACAACGAAGCGGTCAAAAAGGGCGAGAACGACGAAGATCTCTACAATAGGAGTGTCGTGAAGTTGGATAGCTATAGGTGAGAACTTCTCACTCTAAATTCTCTTTTTCTAGTTATATATATATACTAGGATGTAGACGGTGCTTAGTAGCACCCGACACCCGTCATCCACAGACCATGGATGGCTTGTTTGTAAAATTGTTTGGTTGTGTAGTTGGATAGATTATTTGGTTTGAATTGAAATGTTTGGTGAATTGAAATAGATTTGATTGATGAGTGAATGGCGTGGGCCTTCACTAGACCGGAGATAAGGCTAGGCCTTGTCCCGTTTCTAGTATCGTGCCGTTATGCCGCCGAAATTTTCTAAAATATGTTAGAAAAATAAAAATAATCATTTGTTGAATAAATGAACTGAATAGAAATTCAAGTGTTAAAATAAAATAGTTTGATCGTTAAAAATATAATTTTTAACGTGAAAGTGAATAAATAAATATTTATAAACAAATCGGCCGATTTGTTTGTATACACTGATTTGACTGATATCGATTGGGTCGATAAATTTTACACGTCGCCCAACTGCACAAATAAAATCTGTGTTTGAATTGTTTGAAACCCCACACGGGTGTTGGGATGAAATTTGAAGTTCACTCATCCTGATTTATTAAATATGTCGATCGGTCGATTGACAGACTGTGTAAGCGTCAATTATTTATATTTGGTGCTTATACAGTGTAGTGCACTTTGGTTGATGATTGATTATTTTTCAAAGCTATTATATACATGTGTTGTATGGAATCCATATAATTAACGTTATATGGTGATTGATTGGGCCTCATTCCAATCGGGAAAATAAGGAATATTATAAAAGAAAATTCATGTGTTGAATATAAAAATAGTCATGTGTTGACGATGTTCATGTGTTGAGTGAAATATTTTATATAATAAAATTTACATCTTTATCATATTTAAAATTAGAACTACTTCCCAGTAGAAATCTAATTGAAAATCAAACGATTAGATACCATAGTTTTATAAAATATTTTACATAACAAAAATAGTGATGTGTTGATAGTGCTCATGTGTTGAGATTAGTCGTGGGTTGAAAAAAGATATAGATTCATGTGTTGAATGGGATAAATATTCATTTGTTGAATAAAATAAAGAAGTTGTGAAAAATATAAAGCCGTGTTGATTAGTTTTGCGCCATTTTAACGTGAACGATATTTATATCGATTTTATTCGTTGTATAACGAATATTGAAAAACGATTTCGAAATAAATTGAATTGAAAACGATTTCGAAATAAATTGAATTGAAAATGATTTCGAAATGAATTGAATTGAAAACGATTTCGAAATGAATTGAATTGAAAACGATTTCGAAATGAATTGAATTGAAAAGGAAATTCGAATTGAATTGAATTGAAAACGATTTCGAAATGAATTGAAAACGATTTCGAAATGAATTGAATTGAAAACGAATTCAAATTGAATTGAAAGTGAATTGAAATGAATTCAAATTGAATTAAAATTTGAATTGAATAGAAATGAATTTTAAAACGAATTTATAAAGAAGAATTCAATTTTGATTTGAATTGAAATAGAAGTTGAAATTCGTTTTAAAAGGAAATCGACGAAATATATATAATATATATTATATATATATATATATAATGGCCTGAATAGAACGCGCCGCGCCGCGGCAGTTCGTGAATTTCGACCATTTATTTCAAACGGACATTGCGGGAGATCCGACCGTCGGATTCTCCTAAAACCGGAACCGTTGGGTTCGTATCGAAAAGAGCTTTCCAATGAATATTAGAAATTTGAAATCTAACGGTTGGATTTGGAATTATGTCCAAATCAAATTCGAAAAAGGTCGTTGTAAGTGCAGTTCGATGGCCATTGATGGAAATCGACTGTACGGGCCTTGATAAAATTATTAAAAATATCTATAATTTGTGTAAAATTATAATATGTGAATTGGAAAGAATTGGGCTGGAAAATTCCACATTTGAAAAGGTAAAAATAGATTTTTATCGAAATGAACTAGTTTTGAACTAGAATTAAAATCAATTTATTTTTGAAATAAATAAATTGAATTTGAAAGTGATTTTGAAAATAATCGATAATTTCCAATACGTGGATTGGACTGGAGTTGAATCGAAATTATCTTCGGGATATTTCGATGTTGGATTTCGTGACTATACAGATTTTGTTATGGGAATTTGAAAGATATATTATATATCGTTATTTCCAATACGATATTTGTTAGTTTCAGAATTTGATATTGAATATAAGTCGATATATTTTCTATTCAGAGCCTTGTATTTAATATCAAATGTGATTTGGTTTGTCGTGAATCGTGTTTTTGATGACATTGGTTCTTTAACCCAGTTAAAGGCAGAATATTGATTTTTGAGAAGATTAAAACTAAGTGGAGTTTTAATGAATCTTTAATTAGATTAAAAATGTGAATTGATAAATTAAATTATCAAATTTGAAAGGTGATCGAGAGTGGAGTATCACCAGTTTTGCTCCAAAGCGATAGTTAAATCTTTAATTAGATTTGAACGTGAAATGGTAATTAATTTTACCGATAACACCGTGGTGTTAGATATGGAGTATCACCAGTTTTGCTCCATGGGATATATAGGTTGGGATTGGGAAATAAAACAAATAATTACTTCGGTGTGGTTCGCTAATCCCGACTAGTTTGAGATGATATCCAGAGGAGGATTAAAGAATAAATTTAGTAGAATTTATCTTTGATAAAATTAATGGGAACCTTTCCCTAAGAATGTGATTTTGTGAATAAAAGAATATTCTGTATTGGAATGAGGCGTTCGTTGTGTTTGTGTAACAATTGTTTATCATATACGTGGGTTATTCAGAAAGGCCGGGTTATACCCATTCTGAATAACCGATTCGACGAGATGTCGAAGATGAAGACGGTGGTTGAAGACCGGAAGTCTTCACATCGTTTGGGTGATTACTGATGATCTTGATTGGGCTGTACACCCAGGATGAGGGAATCAGTTGGTGATCGTCCAGACGTACCTGGAGATGGATGGATATGCGAGGAAAGTGCCTCCGGTTTCGTTCAGACCCAGAACGAACTTGTAAATGGATTGTGTGTCTGACATTGGATTTTATTCTGTGTTGATTGATCTCTATTACATATACATCTGTTTGGCGGCGGAGAATTTATTCTCTTGCTTAACGCCCTTCTCTGAGACGTACGAGCTCAGAGGTTGTATATCGATGGACATCAGTCGCATGGAGTGAATTGCCAATGTGGCATGCGTAAGTGGCAATTGATCAAGGCTTCTGTTGAAAAGCAAAGTCTTGTGGTTGATGATCAAAGCACGGCCTGTGTGGCATAGCTTTGTGTATAACGTGAATTCGAGAGCCTCACACCTCGGTATGAGTCAAAAACGGGATAGTGACTGCAGGGAGAGCACGACGTTTCTTTCTAGCTAGGGTGGTGTCAGTGACCTACCAGCCCTGACATTTATATACTTTTCACCTGTGTGGTTGTTGGAATGCGAGGCGCCTCGGATATAGGTCTGTAAGGACCGGGAAACGTGTGTTCAGGAATAATTAATCCTCAAAAGTAAGAGAGGACCGGCCCTGAAGATCCAAGGATCATAGTGGGGTCCTGGGACATTTGCTAGAGTGTCTCGAACGCGGAGAGGAGCTTGCCCCTTGCCTCGGCTCATGACGGAAATCCAATTTCCAATACGTGTATTGCGGTTTTAATTGTAGAACTAGTATGGCGACATGATAGATGGTACCCATGCCGCCTATGATTGATATTTATGATGTGAAATTGTTTTGACACTATACACATATAGTAATATCAAAATAATGTGATTTAAACGTATCAAGCATGCTTTGGCTGTTATAAGGGAAAACCCTATCCTCCGGCTTGCGTTGCATTGTGTGATGGGACCTGGATCTTATAACAGCTTCATTTTTCTTTATTTAGCATTGCGCTGTTTGTTTTATGCACTGGTATTCTTGGGAGGAAACCCGTTCCGTGTTATACGGCGTGGTCCCTTGATTTACCTTACTTTAAAAATAAAGATTAATAACTGTTTTAGTTCTCACACCAGTCACATGACTGGCCTGGAGTTTATTGTTTTAACCTAAACTCTGGGTGCCCCTATTTTCCACACGGGCAGCTAGTAGTTTTGGTTTTGCAGATTTATATTCACAGGGTCCTGATTTACAGCTGGAACGATGCTCGGAAAGCTCTGTATCCGTGTATCACTTCTAGTTGTGTTTTGTATATTTTTCCGCTGCTATGTAATTTATTGTAATCTCTGATATTTGTCGAATGTAATTTAATCATTTATACTCTGTATATTCTTGTATCTGATGGAATTGTTGTAATAACAATGAAATGTTCTTCCGTACGCGTCCTTTTGTGTGTTGTTCTCAAAGTATTCGTGCTTTCCTTCACGGGGAAGTTACGGGTTCTTTCACAAAAGGCCAATAAAGTGTGGAAGAAACAAAAATAATAAATTAATGTACTGCCAAATGAATGAATGATAAGTGCATCTCTAACATAGGCGTTATTCAAACTCTAAACTCAAAACAGTTTGGAGATGTGTTTCACAACAACTCATTTTCCTCTGAATATTTAGAGGTCGATTTAGTATTTACGATTGATTTGGACGTTAATTCTATTGGACTTTGATTAAATCAATGCCCAACGATGGACACTGATTTAATCAGCCTCCAAGTTAAGGGAGAACAATCCATAATATATGCGTAATATATTTCAATGGGTATGAGCGCTAATCTAATCAACGCTCTTTCTATTCATGTTGATTAATTTAGAGTGTTATACATGGACATTGATTAAATCGGCGCCTTCTTTTGGGCTTGGCACGTAATACTCTACTTGAATATTACGTGCTCTACGATTACGAGTTGTAATCTATTTGAGGTGCCGTAAGAGAGATATTATGATTGTTAATAAGAGAAAAGTGAGAAATGTGACGAGAATAGCTACAAAGTCTAAAACAAGAGAAAAAATATGCGAAATAATGCAAACAGAGGTATGAGCTAATTGCGACATAGTATGAACATGGGAAAACAAAGATGTATTTTTTTCATATTAGAGGTAGCTTTCAAATGTGTGTTTTTGATTAATTTGAACAAAAAAAGTCCAAGCATTTTTTAATCCAAAAATGCTACTATAAAAAGGATGTTTTGTCAAATCATACACCGTAGATATAATTATGGGAGGGACCACATAACAAATTGTCATATTACTCCATGAATTCCTCCATTTTCTCCTAAATGCACTATTTTGGCCTTTGACAAAAAAATGTTTTTGTTGTATTGGTAAATATTACAGTTACCTTACAATTTATCAGGTTATATAATTGTACATTAATATGTGAAAAAATCAATGAAAGATGTTATCATTAATGAATGGTCTATGCTCTTTAGTTTTTTCAAGCTGTATATAAATATTGAAGAAAATTGCGGGATTTACGTGGGTTTTGATTTTGTGTTATTTCGTGTCTTTTTCAATCGTTTGAAATGTGAACTTCAATGGATTTGAATTAAAAACAAAGATGTCAACACTAAAGGTACAAGGTTTCAAAAACAAGTCATTGCAATGAAATATATTTACTACCTTTTCTTTTATTTATTCCGATATTTAATCTCAAAAGGCCCTACTCATAAACAAATCCATGTCATTTTCTATTTACTTTTTCCACTATAGAATGAGTTCACGATTTATTGATTTATTACAACTAAGTCGTACCAATATTTTATGCCCATTGCACATAATGAAAATCAAATATTGCATATAGATTTTTGTAGAAAATATACTACATTACAACCTACACACGTGCGCGTATACACACACGCTCGCTCAAGCACATGCACGTGCACACACACACACATTCCAAACAGTACAACACTCCATTAGCACTTTGATTTTCATCATTCATTTCCCTTTCTCTCTTCTTCCACTAACTATCCCTTGTCCCGCTAATTTATTCTAATATAAATGGATGGTAGAAATTAGGGGCTATTGGAGTGTTGCACTGTTTGAAGTGCTATTGAACATGCATATATATATATATATATACACACACACACATACACACAAAAAAAAAACACACACACACACACACAAGATAATTGCACATAGACATCATCATAAGTTAAAATTATATATTCCAGTGCTATATAAATTTCTTTGCTTTCATACATTGTATATTTTTCACTTAACATCAATATGTTGATAAACGACGCTCGTATGCGTAGCACGAACCACACACTTGTATAAATGTATATTATATAACTTATAAACATATATATCATATGTAAACCTAAGATAATTTGAAATCGTTTAGAGAGGGAGTTTGAAAATTGTTTTGAAATTTATTAGAAAAGAAATTTGAAAACAGAATTTGAAACAAGAATTTGAAAGTGCTAACCTGGAGTTTCACATATATACTAAACTCTATTACTTGACAATCTTTTGCTCATGAAATCTTGATTATCTCAATACTCATGAGTCTTGAATTCCTTGATTGCTTGGATCTCTAATACTGTACAGTTTTTAATATTCTATATCTTGCATATACATACATACATGTATATATATATATATATATATTATGAACAAAGATGTCAGTATATATTTTGTAATCAATAACATTAATAATTCAAATAGGTTGTTGTCATCAAAGTTTCATTCTCCCTCTTTTTGATGATGACAACCTTGGTTTATAAATATATACAAAAACCTCATATTACCTATTGATTTGATTCCTTGATTACTCCCCCTTTCACCATGAATTTCTTCTAACTGCTTAAACTAAGCCTATTTCTTATTTTAGAATTTTTTTCCCCTGTAACGTCCGGCATTTTTGATCTAACATCCGAAGATTTTTTGACAATTTAAAATATTAAATTTAATATGTTTTTTGCAAAATTGTTTTAAATATTAAAATTAATAGTTTGTGTCGTCTATTGATAATGTATGAACTAAAATTTGAATTCGTAAATATTGAAATTTGTTCATAATAAGAAATAATTGATATATAAATTTATCATGAAATTTATTTCGATTTGAATTGAATTTATAAACGTTTGAATTTAATTTACTGGTTAATAAATGAAAAATGTATATTTTATTATATTAATAAACTGGTTAAATTTGTCATTTTGCAAACGATATCATAATTCGATGAAATTAGTTTTATTTGATCCGGAATTGCAAATTATTGTAATTTCTAAAATTTCGTAATCAACGAAATTAAAGTTTGATCATAAGAAATTAAAACGCGTATAAATTTATATGTACAATTCAGTTTAATAGTCAAGATTTAAAAGAAACTGCTATAGAATTTGGAATTGGGCCTTGGAACTATTCCACTGCATTTAGAAGGCGTCAAAACCTATTGTTAGGCAGTAAGCGGACCTGATTTGGACTCCGTCCAAATTTTTGGGTAAATGCACGCAAATCGATAATTCAATTAATAAAAAATTACTAAAACCCTAATATATTTCTATGGCCGCCGTTTATTTTTGAAGGCCGAAAACGTTCAAATCTTCCATGCTTAATATCTTGCAATCCACTCAATAAAATTCAAAAATTTATGAACCAAAATCGTAGCACTTCTCGAGCTCTTTGAATCTATACGGTTGATCATGAGTTTTCATTTCTCAAATCGCCAGATTTGGCATGAAAAGGCATGTCGGTTTATGAGGATTTGGCAATGGGATAGGCGAACAGAGGGGCCCACATTTTGGGCGTAGATGGAGCATGGGGCGGCACTTTGATTGATGGTCTTTGATCGGGAGATGGAGGCCCATGGTGTTGCGCGTGTAGGAAGGGGTTGAATGCGGTTTGGGTTTCTCGGTAGGTTCATGCATTTGGGAAGAAAGGTAGGAGGGGTGACGTGGAAGTTAAGGATTGGGTGAGGGTTGTTTTTATTTATTTTATATTAATTTAAAATCCTTATGATTAAATGATTATAACTTTCTGCTATGAGGTCGGTTTTGAACGAAATAAGTTGCGTTGGAATCGTATCGACGAGCTCTTCGTGAAGCCGCTGGTTTGGACAGATTCTGAGGCCATTAAATTTTGGGGCTTATTTTGGATTTCAAACGCTATCAGAAGCAAGGTGAGTGATTAAACCCACTCATATCTAACTAAAATATTTGATTTTTAGTTAAATTAAATTCATGTCATGATATGATTGTATTATTTGCTGTTTGAGTGTTTAAGTTGCATATTTATGTTGAATCTGCGTAGACTGTATAATTTAATTTAACCGTTATATAAATTGTACTGTTATAGATTAATTTATAGTTTTAATAATAAAAAAAAAGCCTCATACCTGATGACTAGTAACTGATATTATTGAACTATTTAGATGTGTTGATTTTGATGCATGTCTTGACTTTATATATTTAATATGTTAATATGTAATCCATCTTGTTATCGACACTGTTTATATATGTTATTGATTTTTGTTGATTAATTCCAACCATTACCCAAGATGTTACGGCATCAAATGAACCTGGGATTAATCATTAAAATGAATCAAGAACGTAGGTTGAAATGATAAATACCTATGAACCCGATTTGGATTGAAATGACATATATCCTTTCCCAAAATACTAAAATTAAATTTCAAGTATTACTTGGCTATAGGACAGAAAATTATATACGGGCACCGGTTGGTTAAATAAAAATTGTTTTTAACCTTGAATTTCTGGGATATTGTTTTAAACACAATATAAGATATTATTAATCGATTTTCTTTGAATTGAACTTTGAGCTTTCAAATTTTAAAATTTTAAATTCTAAGGAATTCCTAAATGTGAATATATAATTGAAGTTGAAACTGAATTGAATATAAAATATAAATTTACCAAAATTGAATTTTTTATCCATCTTTGATATTTACTTTAAATTAACTTGATTTATTGTAATAATTGAACTATGAACTCAAGTTTTTTTTGAACGAAAATTCAAAGTGAGAATTATAATTGAAATTCAATTATTTGAATCAAATTATTAAATCGAATTGTTTGAAATTGAACTGTTGAATTGAATTGAAATATAATAGGAAGTCAAATCCTAATGAACTAAGATATCAAAATTTAGTCGATTGATTTGAAAATGAAATATGATTTCTAGTTTGGTTAAATTTTAAAGAAACGACTCTAATTCCAATTATAGTATTTTAAACCATTTTATTAACTATCTTTATAATAATTATTTTCTTTGTAAACTATTTACCTTATAGCTATTTTAGTTCATTACTTATTTTAAATAAACTATTTTTATATTAATTATTTTCTTTATAAACTATTTATGTAACAACCCAGAATTTCAGAACCAATTTAAATTTTTTATTTTGGTATTTTAATGGATTTTGAATATTTAAAATGATTTATTTTAAACAATAATGACTAAAAATTTATTTAAATCGAAGTTAGAACATGTAAATATATTTTAATTATAAAACGAGCTTGAAATAGAGCGGTAGTTTGAAAATTCAATTTTAAAATTTGAATGAATGTACATGATTCAATATAAATCGGATTTCCGTAAAATAAGAACCGTTAGATTCTATTTAACTATATCTATCTAACGAATGTGAAAAATCCAAATTTCATAATATAAATTAAAATTTATGTCGAGTTTAAAAATTAAAATAGTCGCTACGAAATTTATAAATATTTTAATATAATACATAACCTATAAAAATAGCCATTTTGTAAACGACCTCCGTTTTCGACGAAACCACTTTTTTGGATTCGGAATGTCAAATTATCGCTATATTCCAATTTTCATAATTTTTGGAATTAATATGTGAGCATGGTGGATTTAAACGTGTTTGGTACTTTTAGTTTCAATTTAATCGACTGGAAAAGGGCCATTTTTCAAACGGTCTCCAAATTCGATGAAATTAGCTTTATAAGGACCATATCATCAAAACATAGCTAGATTTATTTTTCTATGATTTTTGGAGTCATTAAAATTCAATTTATATTGATTTATATTTTAATTTAAAGAAAAACTGATCGAAATAGATTAATTCTCTTACGAAACATATCCCATTGTATCCAGAATGGGGGTATTTAGCTAGGGGTGAAAGTCGTTGGGTTTGATTTGGAGTTTGTAGCAATAAACAAGTATTTTTGGAATTATATATATACCGGACCAATCAGAAAATTCAAAAAAATAAAAAAAAAAAACCATCATTCTCCTCGGATATACAGTGGAAGCTGCTCGAATTTTATTTTTTTAAATTCCGCCCAATCCACTCCATGATTTCCACAGCTCCTTGAGGTAAAATCGAAGAGCTCTCTTCAAGCTTCAAATCCCTACCATTTTGATAAATTTTCGTGGAGCGAGGAGCTCGAACACGCGTCGTTCGAGGCATTTTTAGCGATCTGGGGGGCGGCAAACTAGGCATAGGTGGCCAGAACAGGTGCGCGGCGGAGGGAGCTTCAACGTGGTGACTGGCGATCGATGCCACGGCCACTGTACCGGCGGCGGTTCTCGATCAAAGTTTGGAGCGGGGTAAACGATAATTAGGGTTTAATTTTTTGTTAATTAATTCATTAATTACATTATAAATTATCAAATGTATTGAATACCATAACTTTGTTATACGAGGTCCAAATTGCGCGAAACTAGATCCGTTGCGATCGTGGGGACAAGAACTTCACAACAAGACTAAGCGGGACAATTTGGAGCTAGTTAGAATTTAGGGAAAATTCAAATTCAAACTGTCCTTTAAAGAACGGGGGAGTGGATCCCAATGTGAGAACTCCTTCTCACTCAAACTATTTTATAGTTGAATATATCCTAGGTTGCACGGAGCCTAATAGTCGCCGATACTATTTATTGTACAAACCATGAGTGTTTGTTTGGTTTGAATTGTGGTTATTGACTGTATTGTGATTGTTGACTATATTTTGATTGTTGACTGTATTGCGATGTATTGAATGTGGTTGATTATTGTGTATGGCGGGAGCCAATATTTGGAGAGGGGTAATGCTATACATTACTCCGGTTCTAATATCGCGGCGTTATAATGCCGAATTTTTTTGAAATAAACTACATAAAATATTCATGTGCTGAATAAAATGTTTGAACAATAAAAATATTATTTTTATTGAATGTATGAACTATATAAAATAGCCAAGTGTTGAAATAAATATTTTATTGTTAAAAATATAATTCTTACGTACATATGAACGACATAAAATTTTCCTGAAATGGAAATAAATATTCATTTACAAATTGGATGATTTGTTTATGTACACCTATTTATCTGATGTTGATTGGGACGATAAATTTTACACATCGCCCAACTGCACAAATAATATTCGGTATTTGTTGGTTGAAACCCCACGCGGGTGTTGGGACGATATTTGATGTACACTAATCCCAATTATTTAGTTGTATGTCAATCGATTGGTTGACTGACTGTTACAAGCGCTAATTATTTATATTTAATGCTTATGCAGTTGTGTAATGCACTCTGGATGATGGATTATTGTTAATCATTGTTGTTGTATAAATGCGTTGTATGAAATCCATATAAACCACGTTATATGGTAATTGACTGTGTCTGATTCCAATTCAGGAATAACGAATATTTTAAAATAATATTCAGTAAAGGATTAAAAAGTGAATTTGATGTCCGATTTTGGATGGACACGAGAATATTGAAATGTGTGAAGCCATGTTGATTAGTTATGCGCCAGTTTAATGCGAACGATATTTATATCGATTTTATTCATTTTTATAATGAATATGAAAAGTAAATGATTTCAAATCAGAAATTTTGAAAATATTATCACTTAAATATTATAATGATAAGGAGTATTCAATTTTGATTTAAAATTGAAATGAAAGTGGGAATCGTTTTAAAACGAATTTATAAAATATGTTTTAAATGGAAATCGATGAAATATATATAATATGTATTATATATATTTGAATAGAATGCGTCGTGCTGCGACCGTTCGCAAATTTCGACCATTGACTTCGAATTGACATTACGGGAGATCCGTCCGTCGGATTCTCCTAAAACCAGAACCGTTGGGTACGTATCGGAAAGAGCTTTCCAACGAATATAATAGATTTGAAATCTAGCGGTTGGATTTGAAATTATGTCCAAATCAAATTTGGAAAATGTCGCTTTGGATGCAGTTCAGTGGTCGTTATTGGAAACTGACTGTACGGGCCTTAATACATAATAAATGATTTGGAAAGAATTTGGATGAAAAATTCCACGTTTGTAAAGATAAAAATATATTTTATCAAAATGAACTAGTTATTACCTAGAAAGATAATCCAACGTTTTTAAATAAATAAATTGGATTTGTGAATGGTTTTAATCTAACCAGAATTTTCCATTTATATTATTGGAATAGATTTGAATAGAAATAATATCCGGAATATTCCGATATTGGATTCGGTGGCTATACGGATATTGTCAAATAATCATTGAGTAATGATTTACGAGATTAAAACTAAGTGGAGTTTTAATGAATCTTTAATTATATTGAAATGAGAATGTGATAATTTAAATTATCAAATTGGGGAAATGATCGAGAATGGAGTACCACCAGTTTTACTCCATGCAATAATTAGATCTTTAATTAGACCTGAACGGGAAATGGTAATTAATTTTACCGATAACACTGTGGGTGTTAGATATGGGGTACTACAAGTTTTTCTCCATGGAATGAATAGGTTGGGATTGGGATTAATATAATAAATGGTTACTTCGTTAAGGCTCGCTAATCACGACTAGTTGACAAACCTTAACTTGGTTTCGAATTGATATCCAAAGGAAGATTAAAGAATAAATTTAAATGAATTTATCTTTAATAAAATTAATGGGAACCTTTCCTTAAAGATATGAATATTTGAATAAAAGAATATTCCGAATTGGAATGAGGCGTATGTTGTGTTTGTGTAGCACTTGATTATAAGATTTATGAATTATTCGGAAAGGCTGGGTTTATACCCATTCTGAATAATTGATTAGACGATAAGTCGAAGATTAAGACGGCGGTTGAAGACCGGAGATCTTCACATCGTTTGGATAAGTATTGATGTCTTGACTGGGCCATGCACCAAAGACAAGGTAATAAGTGGTGATCGTCCGGACATACTTGGAGATCAACCGGATTTGCGAGGACCTCTCTCCTGTATTGGACATATGGGACTAGGAATAAGGCACCTCCGATTTCGTTCAAACCTTGAACAAACTAGTAAATGGATGTGTATCTGACATTGGATTTTATTTTGTGTTGATTGATTTCTATTAAATATATATATGTTTGACGGCGGAGAATTTATTCTCTTGCTTAACGCCCTTCTCTGAGTCGTATGATGTAACAACCCGGAATTTGGGGCCAATTTAAAATTTTCATTTTAGAGATTTTAGGGGTGTTTAAATATTTAAAATAAATTATTTCAAATAAAAATGAATGGAAATTTATTTTGAGCAAAGTTAATGCAAATATATTCAAATAAATTACATAAAGAATTAGAAATAGGAAGGTAGTTTGAAAAGTCAAACTTGAACTTTGACTAATTACACAGGATGCAGAATAAACCGGTTTAACGAAAAATATTTAAATCTGTTAATGAATATCTTTCTAATGAATCTGAAAAATCGAAGTTTCATAGCGGGAATCAAAAGTTATGGCCAAATGAATTTTCAGAAAGGTCGCTATAGAGATTATATCGCCCTTGAAAATCGACATTTTGCATACGACCTCGGAATTCGACGAAACCACTTTTGTTGGGTCCGGGATGTAAAATTATTGCTAGCTTTCAAATTTCATGATTTTTGAAGCTAGTATGTGAGCGTGGAAAAAGAAACTGTGTTTTGTCAATTTCGGTCAAAATTAATTGACTGAAAAATAGCCATTTTTCAAACAGTCTCAGAATTCGACGGAATAAATTTTGTTAGGATCGTATCGTCATAAGAAAGCCAAGAATGATTTTTCTGGATTTTTCTGACTTCGTATGTGACCCCAGTAAAATTAGAAAGTACGTTCGAATTAAAAATAAAAGAATCAATTTGAAAATAAAATAAACATGCTTTTAACTTCAGAATTGGACTTCGGCACTAGCGCCATTGCGTTCAGAAGGCGTCAAAACATATTGTTCGACAGTCGTTGAGCGCGAATTGGAGTTCGAATGAAAAAACCCTATTTTCCGGAATTAAATAAATTAAATAAAATGGGAAATACGTGGAAAATACTAGTAAATATACGGGTCGTACTTCTTCTTCCCCGATCGGCATAACCCATAGCCGCCCCCCTTTTTAAAATTTCATCTCCATTTTCCCATCAATCCACTCACAATTAGACGTAGCCGTAGTTGAACTTTTTGAAGCTCTTCCCTTCCTCTCCAATCTCCGACAAGTTTCATTTGATTTCACGCCCTGTAGCTCTCGAATTTCGAGCTCCAACCCACGCCATTAAAATCGCCGCCGCTCCCTACATAGGCCGTTGCAACCCCCCTATTTTTTCAGCGTGGATGTGCCTCTCGTAGCTCTCCAATCTCCCGCAAACCGTTCGCAAAACCATCGACTACAGCTCCCGAAATCTGGATTCAAAGTTTTGAACTTTTCTGAAAATTTAAGGTATGAATATTTCAGATTTTGCGACGCTTTTAAGCATTACAGCGACAGTTGTTAAAAGTCAGTTCTGATTTATTTGTATGAACTTCGAATTGAAATCTTTCAGATCCGTAACTGCCGTGACTTTGAACACGAGATCTGATTGAATCCGAACCTTCCTTTCAAATCCGAGCTAGGTGAGAATTTATTTTAAATATAAATTAATTAATTTAATTATTATTATTGTTATGTTATGTGTAATTGAAAATCAAACAAGTAGATCTGCGATGAATGTTGCCATGGGATGGATTCAAATTGTTATGATGCTATGATTTTAGATCCGTTATTTTTAATCATAGTTCTGTTAATTAAAAACATAGATCGGTAGGAAAAATTAGATTTTTCCTCGTTTAAATTTGTTGAAGTATCCCTTATGGAGATGAATCAATTACATCGTTGTGAAATTTACATTGTTATGCAACTTACATTATTTTTAGTGTAAATTAAAGTAGGAATTCATATCGTTATGAAATTTACATCAATATGCAATTTACGTTATTTCTATTGTGAGTTGAAGTAGAGGATTTACATTATTTTTATCATGTTAAATTAAAGTAAATTTTGCATAGTAGTAAAAATTACATTTTTCTTTGTAATTAAAAGTGAATTCACACCGTACGTCAAAAACTACATTTTTTTTCTTTGTAATTAACAAGTGAATTTCATCGTATGTTAAAATTTACATTTTTATATGTAAATTATAAAGTGAATTTATACTGTATGTTAAAAATTACATTTTTCTTTGTAATTAACAAGTGAATTTCATCGTATGTTAAAATTTACATTTTTATATGTAAATTATAAAGTGAATTTATACTGTATGTTAAAAATTACATTTTTCTTTGTAATTATAAAGTGAATTTCATCGTATGTTAAAGTTTACATTTTTATATGTAAATTATATAGAGAATTACACCGTAGGATAAAATTTACATTTTTATATGTAATTAAAACATGAATTTACATTGTGTGTTAAATATTACATTTTTATATGTAAGGTCTTCAGGAAATTATACCGTATGACAAAACTACATTTTTCAATGTAATTAAAGGATGCAAATTTCATTGTATGATAGAATTTACATTTTTCTTATATATATATATATATATATATATATATATATGTAACAAAGAATGGGAATGAACATTAGAAATAAAATTTATTTGTCTTTTATGTAAATAAGATGTAGAAATGTGCATTGGAATTGAAAATCATATTTTTACAATGTGAATTAGAAGTAGAGTTTGCATTGTAATTAAAAATCATATTTTTACAATGTGAATTAGAAGTAGTGTTTGCATTGTAATTGAAAATCATATTTTTACAATGTGAATTAGAAGTAGTGTTTGCATTGTAATTGAAAATCATATTTTTACAATGTGAATTAGAAGTAGTGTTTGCATTGTAATTAAAAATCATATTTTTACAATGTGAATTAGAAGTAGAGTTTGCAATGTAATTGAAAATCATATTTTTACAATGTGAATTAGAAGTAGTGTTTGCATTGTAATTAAAAATCATATTTTTACAATGTGAACTAGAAGTAGAGTTCGCATTGTAATTGAAAATCATATTTTTACAATGTGAATTAGAAGCAGTGTTTGCATTGTAATTAAAAATCATATTTTTACAATGTAAATAGGAAGTAGAGTTTGCATTGTAATTAAACTTACATTTTTATATATAAATTTAGAATGGGATTCACTGCAAATATAAGTTACATTTTTTTTATGTAACCAAGATGAGAATGTACATGGAAGTTGGAATTTACCTTTTCAATGTAAGTAAAGAATGAATTTAGAATGCGATAATATTATTTTCATTTTCAAATGAATTAAAATTTAGTAAGTACCGGTAATTGTGTAGATTGTTGTTTTAATCAAACGACGTTATTAAGATTCAATGATTATATATATATATATATATATATAATTAAAATTAAACGAATAGGGCGTGGTAGTTGGCATTTTGAAATCGTACTTTTAAACGACTATACAAGAAGATTCGACCGTCGGATTTTCTTGAAACTGAAACCGTTAGGACCATCTTGGAAAAATCTTTCCAACGATATATATTACGTTAAGATCCAACGGTTAGATTCTGAGAAATGTAAAAATCAAAATTGGTTGAATGTCGCGTCATAGTCGTCCATGGACTTAAGGCATCGTTATATAAAAATTTAACTATTTTAAATAATTAAAATAGGAATGAATCGTTAATAAAAATAATTATTAATGTGTAAGAAGGATTTTAAATATATATATATACACGAGGATTATTTGGGAAGTCCGAGTTCTCTCATCCTAAATAATCAAAACGACGTTAATTGAAGTATGAAGATGGTGTATGAAGACCGTAAATCTTCTCTCGAATGGACAACGATCGAGGCCCTGATTTGACTTGCTCCCAATTCAAGGGTCACGGTCATTGCCCAAACGTACGTGTTGATTTCACGGGTTTGGCTTTCGCTCAGACCCAGAGCATAAGCTAATAAATGGATTGTGTGTTTGACATCATACTCTATCAAATATCATGTTATTGATCTTTTGTCGAAGGTATGGATGTTTGGTGGCGGGGAATCTATTCTCTTGCTTAACACCCGTTCATATATTTCGGCAAAGGGTTGGTAGTACTCCATGATTTCCACAGCTCCTTGAGGCAAAATCAAAGAGTTCTCTTTAAGCTTCAAATCCCTACCAGTTTGATAAATTTCGTGGAGCGAGGAGCTCGGATTTCGAGCTCGAACATGCATTGTTCGAGGCGTTTTCTGGCGAGCTAGGGGGCAGTGAGCTAGACGTGGGTGGTCAGAACAGGTGCGCGGCGGAGGGAGCTTCAACGTGGTGACTGTCGATCGACGCCACGGCCACTGTAGCGGCGATGGTTCTCGGTCAAAGTTTGGAGCGGGGTAAACGATAATTAGGGTTTAATTTTTAGTTAATTAATTCATTATTTACATTATAAATTATCAAAAGTATTTAATACCATAACTTTGTCATACGAGGTCCAAATCGTGCGAAACTAGTGAACAACGGGTCTCGGTCACTCACAATTCTTTTAGGTACTCCATGAAATCTCACTACCCACTTCATATACAATTCTGCCAACTTGGCTGCTGTCCTGGTCAATTTGACTGGTATAAATCTTGCGCTCTTAGTCAATCGATCCACAATTACCCAAATGCTATCGTATCCCGACCTCATCCTCGGTAAGCCATCGATGAAATCCATCGAGACTTGCTCCCATTTCCACTCGGGAATCTTTAATGGTTGCAACAACCCATTAGGCTTCTTTTGCTCGGCTTTAACTAGCTGGCAATTCATGCATTTGGATATAAACTTCCCAACGTCTCTTTTCATCCCTTCCCAGTAGTAAGTTTGCTTCATGTCTCGATACATCTTATTACCACTGGGGTGTATAGTCAGTTTTGAGTGATGACATTCTCTAAGCACTTCATCCCTCAAACCATTTACGTTGGGTACAACTAATCTTCCTTTCTTTCGAAGCCATCCATCTCGATCAAGCCCATACACATTCATCTCCTCACCGTCGATGTTCATCTCTAACTTGGAGATGATTTCCAATAGATTAGGATCGTCCCTCTGGATGGAACCAATCCGCTCTATCAAAGTGGGTCTGATCGCCAAACTAGCTAGCATGACTAGATCCAATTTGCACTTTGGTCTGAAATCAAACCCCGCGATATACTCCAGTTGCTTCCATTCAAGAAACATAGCCCCTAAGTTGGCATGTCTCCTACTCAAGGCATCGGCTACCGCATTACCTTTTCCAGGTGTATATGCGATATCAAAATCATACGAAGCCAAGAACTCTAACCATCTCTGTTGACGGAGATTCAGATCTTTCTGGGAGAAGAGATACTTTAACGATTTATGATCGGTAAACAACTCAAATCGTTCTCCCAAGAGATAATGTCTCCACATCTTCAATGCGAACACAATCGCTGCTAGTTCCAAATCATGGGTAGGATACTTCTTCTCATGCGGCTTTAGCTGTCGACTAGCATAAGCTACAACCCTACCTCCTTGCATCAATACAGCACCCAGTCTGGTACCACAAGCATCCGTGTATACCGTCATCTCTTCATTCCCTTTAGGAATGACTAACACTGGCGCACACGTCAACCTTTCCTTTAGACTCTTGAATGCATCCTCACACACTCCGTCTCAGACGAAGGACTGATTCTTCTTAGTCAACTGAGTCAACGGTGCTGCTATCTTGGAGAAGTCCTGGATAAACTTACGATAATATCCAGCTAGTCCCAAGAAACTTCTTACATCCGTTACCTTCTTGGGCGTAGGCCAATCCTGTACCGCAGCCACCTTCGCAGGGTCCACGGCAATACCACTCTCGGAAACAACATGACCCAAAAATCTCACTTCCCTTCTCCAAAAGTGACACTTAGAGAATTTCGATTTCAATTGGTGTTTCCTCAACACCTCCATCACTATCCTTAAGTGTCCCTTGTGTTCCTCCTCTGTCCTTGAGTAAACAAGGATATCATCTACGAACACAAGAACAAACTTATTCAACTGATCTATGAATACTCAATTCATAAGATCCACAAAGTAGGCCGGTGCATTGGTCAACCCAAATGGCATGACCAACCACTCATAAAATCCAGACGGCGTCCTAAATGCCGTTTTCGGAACACTCTCATCTGCTACTCAAAGCTGATGAAATCCTGTAGCGAGGTCCAACTGGGAGAACACTTTTGCTCCTTCCAGTTGATCAAACAAATCATCTATCCGTGGTAGAGGATACTTATTCTTCCTCGTTACCTTATTCAACTCGCGATAGTCCACACACAAACGAAGGGAACCATCTGCCTTAGTGGCAAACACAACTGGTGCTCCCCACTCGGAGACACTTCTTCTAATAAATCCCTTCTTCAAAAGATTGCTGACTTGCACCCCGAGCTCTCGCTGCTCCCTTGGTGCCATACGACGAAGTGGCATCACTATAGGTCTAGCATCTTTCACTAAATCAATACGGAACTCAATCTCTCGGTGTGGTGGAAGCCCGGTCACCTCCTCGAAGACGTCCGAATACTGGCCAACCATGGGCACATCTGACAACTCATCCTGCGGAATGTCGAGGGAATTTACAAAACTAGCCATAACCCCATTACTAGGTAGACTACCAAACACTACCCTCCGCCCATCATCTGCCCTCACTGTCACCAAAAAGCCCTCACAGTCTACCACCACCCCGTATCTTTGGAGCTAATCGACTCCCAATATAATGCCATACCCAGTAAAGCCCAAAACAAAGCAATCACAAACAAACATACAACCATGACTCGATAAGACCAAATTCCTGCAAATCATACTAAGGCTAGTCGAACCACCAATCGGGTTTGTCACAACCAATGGTCTATCGACTATCTCGGGTTCCAGTCCCAACCTATCTACCAGGTCACTAGATATGAAGGAACGGGAAGCCCCAGTATCAAACAAAACTCGAACTGGTATATCATAAATAGAAAGCATACCTTGAATAACAACATTCTTTCCTTTCTCTGCCGCAGTTGGGGCTTTCGACGAAGAAGGAACAACATCAATAGCATATGCTTTCACAATCTGCTTCTCCTTAAGAGGTTGCGGACACTTATCCTTGAAATGTCCCACTTGACCACAGTTGAAGCACTTCTTATCCGCAGGCTTGGCCCGAAAATCTTTGGCATAATGGCCCTTCTTACCACAGCTGAAGCACTCAACATCCTTCTTGCTCTTTTTCTGGCCACCCTTAGATTGGTCCTGCTTCCTCTTGTTCTGAGAGTTATTCTTGCCTCCACCGCCTGCTTGCGGCTTTGGCCCTTCTGCAGATGCAGCCTCAGTCTTTGACTTAGGATAAAGACTCTCTGACCTCAAAGCTTTCCCCACAATCGATTCAAAAGTCTCATCGATGTGATTGATAAGCCTTTCCCCCAAGCATCCATCTAAACCAGTAATGAACTTCTCATTCTTCTTCTCAGGAGTATCAATAAGAGATAGTCTATACTTCGACAAAGTGTCGGACTCAGCAATATAGTCAGAAACTGCCCTTCCGTTCTGCTTGAGTTCCAAGAACCTCTTGAACAACACTGACTTCTGGGCAGCTGGAATAAACTTCTCGCTAAAGCGAGCCTTGAACTGAACCCAAGTAACTTGATCTTCTGGAGTAGTTGTTCTAATGGCATTCCACCAATTCATCGCTCGCCCTTGCAGCTGACGAGACGCTAGCCTTCTCTTCATCGCATCCTCAAGACCCAAGTCATCGAAGATACGATCATAGCTATCCATCCAGTCTTGAACATCTGTGGCCGACTCCGTCCCATGGAACGGCTTCCCGCCAAGGTTAGTGTAAACCTTGCACAACTTGGCGAAATCGACCCTAGGCGCCTGCACTACTGGGCCAACACCAACTCCAGGATTGGGAACTGCCCCTTGCACTTCTCTAAGCATGTCTCTCATGAGGTTAGTAAACATCGCCCTCATGTCAGCGGCATTCCCATGGTTGGTCCCTCTACCAGCACCTCTCGTGTCTCGGCTCATCGTCAATCTGAAAAAGGGAAATGATTAACGACCCCATAGTGGTGCTAGTGCAGTGCGACTTCATTCTTATACTACCAATAGTATATACATATATAGCTTTTGAAAACCAAAGTAATCACAAATACGCGCTCTCATATACGTACTATCTCTCCCTAGTGTCTTTCCCTAGGTTAACTACGCAACCTAGAGCTCTGATACCAAGTGTGACGGCCCGCTCCGCGCCAACCGACATTTACTCCAAAAGTGCGCTGTACACATGCCCAGTTAGCACAGAACGGGTCGTAAAAAGGAAAAAGAAGAAGGAAATGAACTAACAAAGAACCTGTAGAATGTCTCACAGCGCATAGAATAAAATATAATAATAACATACTTGACATAAAACAGGTGAGACAGTGCATAAGCTGAAAACCAGAGCTAAACATCATAGCAGCGGAAATCCAAAATACAGCTTATTACAATTTTTCAAACTGTCTCAAAGCAAAAGCAAGATAAAAGAGGTACACTACTAATGCCCAAGTAGCGACCACCAACGACACAGGGAGAATATATATATAATACGTGGAAGCCCCCTGCCCGCCTCCGAATCAGCTACTCGCGCGTCACCAGCTAACTTGTCTCTAGTCTGCTCGTGTGAGCACCTAGAGTAATAAGAGGAGACATAAAACTCTGGGTCAGACATAAAGCATGGTATGAGCGATAAGCATCTAAAGTGAATAATAACAAGTAGACTAAAACATACCTGAACCTGGACCTGCAACCAAAGAGTTAGCACTTCATACTGTACAACACTCTAAGATGCCATATCAAACGGTGTAAAGACACGGAGGTAGGGGAGGTGTGCATGTCATAGTGATGGCAAACAATCAAACATAGCATCCATCCTCGCATCTCTCACTCAGTGCGTAAAGCATACAATATTCACCACCTCGATCACCCATCCTTGCTACGATCACATTGCCCCATGAAGTCATAAATGGCTTCACTGCACTGATAATGTAGACACTAATCCTTCGCTATGTCCACTTGCCCCATGGAGTTATTCACCCCATCTGCGCTGGCTTATAGACTTACTGATCCTTTACTATGTCCACTTGCCCCATGGAGTTATTCACCCCATCTGCGCTGGCTCATAGTCTTACCAATCCTTTACTATGTCCACTTTCCCCATGGAGTTATTCACCCCATCTGTGCTGGCTCATACTCTTACTACGCATCACCTTGCCCCTCGAGTCGTAATGACTCTAGTGCACTGATAACGTAGTCTTGCTACCATCACCTTGCCTCTCGAGTCATAATGACTCTACTGCACTGATAAGTAGCCCATCATTCATTTTTAGCGGTGAATCGAAGTTATGAACGTCGACAACTCCTTAGCACACGTCCTGCAGCAAAGTCCAACCATGAAGTGAACTCATTAGTTCCCAACTGGATCCTGAGCTCTAACTTCCCATATTGGACTACCTTTGCATCACGGGTTATTGGTCAATACTGGGTCGGGTCGGGTTCCTCTTCAAGCCATCGGTTCGGGTCGGGTCCACTGCATCGCGTCGGTTCGGGTCCTCTTCTGGTACGGTTCGGGTCGGGTGCTTCACTTGGGTCGGGTCAGGTCGGGTGTCTCACTTCGGGTCGGGTCGGGTGCCATCTCCCTTCCAGTTCATGCTTCCGCTCCGATCCGCTCCCTCGTTCTTCACGTGCTCTGATCCGATCCCCCTCTTTTAGCCGATCTGATCCCAGTTCAATTAGCATGGCCTTCCTTTTTGCCAGTTTTCTCAAGTGTCAAGTCCCGATCCGATCAGATTCCTTGCCCAGTTCAACTTATCCGATCCGAGCCACCATATCCGATCCGATCTGAAACCTGCACTGTTTCCTGAAGCTTTTCCAGCAAGTATTTACCCCATTCGACGATGTTTTCGACCATTCTAACTATTGAAATCAATCACAAAGAATATCATACAGTCATAGCAACATGCATAATCAATCACAAACATCAAAACATCAACATGATAGGTTAAAATGGATCAAACATACCCAAAATCCCATATTTTCCCTTAAGCATGTTTAAGTGAAACTAATGATAGGATTAGCAAAACTTAACCAAATTAACCCAAATTCATATCAGAGGTCTAAAACATCATTTAGGAATTTATGAACATTTTTCCAGAATTTTGTCATGTTTAAATTCGCTAATTAACACTAATTACCCTTAATTAGCCATAATTAGTGCAAAACTATGCAAATCACTCACCTTAGCCATAAACAAACTAAGATCTGAAATAAATCTCTGATTTGATGCAAATCCCAATGCTAAACAGCAGCTCCAATGTTGATGTGGTGTTAATCCCCCTTGATTAGATGTTGCTAAGCTAAATCCTTGATTAAAAGATGATTTGGAGGTGATTTAGAGGTTGGAGGTCATTTTTAGGGTTCCTTGGAGATAAGTGGAGGCTAGAAAACTGAAATGGAATGATTCTCTATCTCATTTCAGCCTCCCCATAACCCTAATCCCGAAATGGGTTATGGGCCTACTCACTAATCACCCTATTTGGCCCGGTTAAGCAGTTTTTCACCTTCCAAACCTTATTTCAGCCATATCTCCCAAACGGTATGTCCGTTTGGCTATTATGACCACTCTACGGAAAGGTAAACCATCAAACGAATCTAATGGAAGTGGTTTTAGGTCAAAATTCCTTTCCAATCAAAAGTTATTGCCAAAACAAGATCATCTAGAGGCAAAATGGTCATTTAAAAATCGACACAAATCATGAGCATGGGAAATGACTCTAATGGATGCTTCCCAAAGTTACATGACCATACGACTTCATATGGGAAAGAAATAAATATTCTACGATCCCCAATGCGTAGAATGCGGGTTGTTACATTTATCATACGAGGTCCAAATCGTGCGAAACTGGATCCGTTGCTATTGTAGGGACGAGAGCTTCACAACAAGACTAACCGAGCCCAATTTGAAGCTAATTCGAATTTAGGGAAAATTCGAACCCAAATCATCCTTTAAAGAACGGCGGAATTGGATCCCAATGTGAGAACTCCTTCTCACTCAAACTATTTTACAGTTAAATATATCCTAGGTTGCAGTCGGGGCTTAGTAGCCCCTGACACTATTTATTGTACAAACCATGAGTGTTTGTTTGGATTGAATTGTGGTTATTGATTGTATTGTGGTTATTGACTGTATTATGATGTACTGAATGTGGTTGATTATTGTTTATGGCGCGGGCCAGTATCAGGAGAAGGGTAATGCTAGACATTACTCTGGTTCTAATATCGCGTCGTTATAATGTCGATTTTTTTTGAAATAAACTATATAAAATATTCATGTGTTGAATAAAATATTAGAACAATAAAAATATTTTTATTGAATGTGTGAACTATATAAATTAGTCAAGTGTTGAAATAAATATTTTATCGCTAAATTTTTTTTACGTATATATGAATGGCATAAAATTCACCTAAAATGAAAATAAATATTCATTTACAAATCGGACGATTTGTTTATGTACACCTTTTTATCTAATGTTGTTTGGGACGATAAATTTTACACATCGCCCAACTGCACAAATAATATTCAGTATTTGTTGGTTGGAACCCCACACGGGTGTTGGGATGATATTTAACGTACACTAATCCTAATTGTTTAGTTGTATGTCAATCAATCGGTTGACAGACTGTTCTAAGCATTAATTATTTATATTTAATGCTTATGCAGTTGTGTAATGCACTCTGAATGATGGATTATTGTTTATCGCTGTTGTTGTATAAATGTTTTGTATGAAATCCATATAAATCACATTTTATGGTAATTGACTGTGTATAGTTCCAATTCAGGAATAAAGAATATTTTAAAATAACGAATATTTTAAAATAATATGAAGTAAAGGATTAAAAAGTGAATTTGATGTCTGATTTTGAATGGACACGAGAATATTGAAATGTGTGAAGCCGGGTTGATTAGTTATGCGCCATTTTAACGCGAACGATATTTATATCGATTTTATTCATTTTTATAATGAATATCGAAAAGGAAATGATTTCAAAATCAGATATTTTGAAAATATTATCATTTAAATATTATAATGATAAGGAGTATTCAATTTTGATTTAAAATTGAAATAAAAGTGCAAATCATTTTAAAACGAATTTATAAACGATTTATAAAATACGTTTTAAATAGAAATCGATGAATTATATATAATATATATGTATTATATATATTTAATGGCCTTAATTTAATGCGTCGCGCCACGACCCTTCGCGAATTTCGACCATTGACTTCGAACTGACATTACGGGAGATCCGACTGTCGGATTCTCCTAAATCCAGAACCGTTGGGTTCGTATCGGAAAGATCATTCCAAAGAATATAAGAGATTTGAAATCTAATGGTTGGATTTGGAATTATGTCCAAATCAAATTTGGAAAAGGTCGCTATGGATGCAGTTCGGTGGCCGTTATTGGAAACTGACTGTACGGGCCTTGATAAAATTATTAAGAAATGTTAATAATTTGTGTAAAATCATTATGAATGATTTGGAAAGAATTTTGATGAAAAATTCCACATTTGTTAAGATAAAAATTTATTTTTATTTAAATGAACTAGTTATTACCTAGAAAGATAATCCACTGTTTTTAAATAAATAAATTGGATTTGTGAATGGTTTTAATCTAACGAGAATTTTCCATTTATATTATTGGAATGGATTTGAATAGAAGTAAACTCTGGAATATTTCGATATTGGATTCCGTGGCTATATAGATATTGTGGAGGAATTTGGAAGATAGATATATATCGTTATTCCCCATATAATATGTGTTGGTTTCAGAATTTGATATTGAATATAAGCCGACATAATTTCTGTTCAGACCCTTATATTTAATATCAAATTGGATTTTGGGTTTGTTGTGAATGATGTCTTCAATAACACTGTTCTTAAACCCCATGTGAAAAGAATAAATCTTTTAATTAAGATTAATGGAAATTTCCATAGTAAAGTTTTCCAATTTAATAAATTAAATTGGAATGGAATGGAATGGAATTCGATTTGCTAATAATCGAAGTGAGATTCTATGGAGGAAGACTATTAATAGATATGGAATTTAAAAGGGTTTTGTCGTTATTCCGTTTATATTATTAGTCAGATACGGAAATTGATATCGATTATATATTGATCTATTTTTCGTGAAGATTCCCTGGTTAATGGAATATGATTTTGGGTTTATCGTGAACTGTGTTTTAAATGACATTGGTTCTTTAATCCAGTTAAAGACAAGATTACATGTCTAACATTGTATTTCGAACTGTATTGTTGATCTCCACTAAATATATATTTGTTTGGTGGCGGAGAATTTATTCTCTTGCTTAACACCCTTCTCTGAGACGTACGAACTTAGAGGTTATATATCGATAGAAATCAATGGTACAGTATATATTGTCAATGTGGCATGTTTAATTTCCCAAAGTTAAATAATCATTGAGTAATTATTTACGAGATTAAAACTAAGTGAAGTTTTAATGAATCTTTAATTAGATTGAAATGAGAATGTGATAATATAAATTATCAAATTGGGGAAATGATCGAGAATGGAGTACCACCAGTTTTACTCCATGCGATAGCTAGATCTTTAATTAGATTTGAACGTGAAATGGTAATTACTTTTACTGATAAAACCGTGGGTGTTATATATGGGGTACTACAAGTTTTGCTCCATGGGATGAATACGTTGGGATTGGGATTAATACAATAAATGGTTACTTCGTCACGGCTCGCTAATCCCGACTAGTTGGTAAACCTTAATTTGGTTTTGAATTGATATCCAAACGAAGATTAAATAATAAATTTAAATGAATTTATCTTTGATAAAATTAATGGGAACCTTCCCTTAAAGATATGAATATTTGAATAAAAGAATATTCTGATTTGGAATGAGGAATGTGTTGTGTTGACGTAGCACTTGATTATAAGATATGTGAATTATTCAGAAAGGCCGGGTCTATACCCATTCTGAATAATTGATTCAATGATAAGTCGACAATGAAGACAGTGGTTGAAGACCAGAGATCTTCACATCATTTGGATGATTACTGATGTCCTGATTGGGCTGTATACCCAAGAAAAGGTAATAAGTGGTGATTGTCCAGACGTATTTGGAGATCAACCGGATATGTGTGGATCTCTCTCATGTATTGGACATATGAGACGAGGAATAAGGTGCCTCCGGTTTCGTTCAGACCCAGAACGAACTAGAAAATGGATGTGTATTTGACAATGGATTTTATTCTGTGTTGAATGATTTCTATCAAATATATATATCTGTTTGGCGGCTGAGAATTTGTAACGACTCAGAAAATCTGAACCAATTTAAAATTTTTAAATTGGCTAAAATAATGGATTTTAAATATTTAAAATAAATATTTTAAATAATGGCAATGAAAAGTGAGTTTGAATTGACATTAGAAAACGAATATAATTAATTATAATTATAAACAAGGCCTGAAATGGCGCGGTAGTTTCAAAATTTGAATTCAAACTTTGTCGGACTGTACCGGGTGCAAAACAAAACGGATTTGAGCGAAACCAAAATTGTTTAAATCTGTTAGTGAATACCTTTCTAACGAATCTGAAAAATCGAATTTTCATAGCGGAAAGCAAAAGTTATGGCCAAATGAATTTTCAGAAAGGTCGCTATGGAATTTATATAGCCCGTGAAATTGGCCATTTTGCAAACGACCTCGGAATTCGACGAAACCACTTTTGTTGGATCGGGGATGTGAAGTTATTGCTAGGTTTCAAATTTCATAATTTTTGAAGCTAGTATGTGAGCGTGGTAAAGGAAAACGTGTTTTGATCAATTATAGTTAAATTGGATCGACCAGAAATGGGCCTTTTTGCAAACGGTCTCATAATTCGACGAAACTAGTTTTGTTGGGACCGTATCGTCAAAATATAGCCAGATTTATTTTTCTGAAATTTTTCGAATCAGTTTGTGGCCCTGGCAAATTGAAATGTACGTTCAAATTGAATATTGAATGTTTTATATTTAAATTTGAATGAAACTGACTGAAACAGTCGAACGGGCCTACGAAACATATCCCATTGTGTTCGGAATAGGGGAAAAACGCTAGGGACGACAGTCGTTGGGTTTAGATTGGTGGTCGCATCAGAAAACCCCTTTAAAACCCACCGGCCAATCATATTATTATTTTTTTTAAAAAAAAAATCTTCATTTCTCTCTCCCCGATCGAAGGCGGAAACCGCTCGAAACCTTCCCCCTCATTTTCCGATCAATCCACGCCAAATTAGCTCGTGCCACAGTTGAACTTTTTGAAGATCTTCTCGAGATCTTCAAATCCATATAAAGTTTGGAATTTCTCGTGGCCTGTGGAGAGAGAACCACCTCCCTGAAGTCGTCGACTTCAACCCGCCGCCTTGATCGCCTGGCGCCACCGAGTGGGCCCCCACCACCGCGCGCAGACGCGTGTCTCCCCCCTCTTCGTCGCTGCATCAGCCGATCCTCCTATCGATTCACGGTTTGATCGAAAATTGCAAACCTAGTTTTGAACCTTTCAGCTGAGGTACAGCTTATTTTATTTTCCACTGTTTTAACACCTTTAAACCGTTGCGAATTTTGAAAAATCATATCTTTTTCGTTTCTTGTCGAAATTCAGTGAAATAAGAGACAGTGGACTCGTGTGGACGTCTTCTACATTTTAGAAGAGATCGCATATTTTTCTGAGCCTTCTGCTATTTTTGGTGGAGTGGAACCCAATGTGAGATTTCTAATTTATCAACGATATGGAAAACGACGATGTATAAATTATATAGTCGATGTATGAGTTATATAAGCGTTGTACACCTCTTGTATAAGCGATGTATAAGTTGTACGTTCGATGTATAAGTTGTATATGCGTTGTAAAAATTATATATGTGTTGAAATAGAAGTGAATTGCTATATATAAATATATATATATATATATATATATATATATATATATATATATATACGCCCCTCGTCCACAAACCATGGACGATATTTATTGGTTTTGATTGGTGTGAAAATTGATAGATAGCGAATGGTTGATTGGGATTGTTTGTGGTTGATATTGATTGATTGTGGTTGAAAAATACCCATTTGTGATTGAGAAGTATTTGGTTGAAACCACATAGGATTAGTTTGTGGAAATGAAATAAATATATACATGCCGCCTGCGTGCGAACTAGATGCATGATCCCCATTGTCAAAAACCGCGAGGTTTTAAGGTAGAGCGAGGAGCCGTACTAGGGACGGTCCCGGTTTTAACTACCCTGCCGTTATGCTGCCGAAATTTTGAATAATATTCATGTGTTTGAATTATTTTCATTTGCTGAAACTATATTTATTCGTTGAATAGAAAACCTTCATGTGTTGAATCGATATTCATTCGTTGATTAGAAATTCATGTGTTGAATGGTATTCGTGTTTTAAATATAAAAATCACACTTTTATCTATATATATAAACTATAGAAAACCTTCATGTATTGAATCGATATTCATTCGTTGATTAGAAATTCATGTGTTGAATGGTATTCGTGTTTTAAATATAAAAATCACATTTTTATCTATATATATAAACTATAGAAAACCTTCATGTGTTGAATCGATATTCATTCGATGAATTGAAATTCATGTGTTGAATGGTATTCATATTTTGAAATAAATTGTTTTATAATAAAATCACATTTTTATCGTCTATATGAATTATATAAAATAATCTCGTTTTGAAAGAAATTGTTTTATAATAAAAATCCTATTTTGATTACCTATATGAACTATATAAAATAATAGTGTTTTGAAATAAATTATTTTACAATAAAAATCACATTTTTATTATATACATGAATTGCTAAATATAGTGAAGTGTTGAAATAGAAGACAGTTAGATAAAAATATCATTTTTATCAAATGTATGAAAAGAATATAGCTTTGAAATCGAAGAATCGATATATATATATATATATATAAATAGAATTAAAATATATCGAATAACGACGTTGTAGTTCGTATTTTGAAACCGTTATTTCAAACGATTATACCGGGAGATCCAACCATCGGATTTTCCTGAAATCGCAACCGTTGGGTTCTCTTTGGAAAAATATTTCCAACGGCACCAACTTTGTAAAAATCCAATGGTTGGATTGTCTGGAATGTTTAATTCAAATCTGAAGAAAAACAGCGCCAGAATTGATTATATATATATATATATATATATATATATATAATCGAATAACGACACTGCAGTTCGTATTTTGAAATCGAATCTTCAAACGATTATACCGGGAGATCCGACCGTCGGAATTTCCTGAAACTGGAACCGTTGGATTCATTTTGAAAAGATCTTTCTAATGATGTAAATTTTGTGAAGATCCAACGGTTAGATTTTCAGATATGTGTAAATCAAATCTGAAGAAAAACAGCGCCACGGTCGCGTTATGGCCCGAAGCGTCGTTTTGAATAAAATGGCTATTTTAAAATAAATAAAATAGCGATAAATCATTATAAAATATTATAAACGATATGGATGTGATTTAGAAATTAACAGAAGGTTGGCTAAGTCGAATGGTTTCCTGGTTGTTGATCTGATGTTGGTTTCGGCCTTCGGGGTTAATATTTGGGAAATCGTTCTCTTACTGATTGACGGTTAGTGACTAATGAATTGAAATGATGCGTGTGTATGTTAGTGTTGCACTTGTTTATTATATACGCGAGTTTCTCAGAAAGACCGGGTTTATCCCATTCTGAATAACTGAATCGACGATAATTAATCGAAGATGAAGACGGTGGTCGAAGACCGGAGATCTTCACTTCGTTTGGATGGTAACCGAGGTCCTGATTGGGAGGCATCCCGTAATATGGATAATGAGTGGTGATCGTCCAGACGTACGTGGTGATCGATGGGTTTGCAAGGTATATAGTGCCTCCGGTTTCATTCAGACCCAGAACGGACTTGTAAATGGACTATGTGTCTGACATTGGATTTTATTCTGTGTTGATTGATCTCTGTTAAATATACATATGTTTGGCGGCGGAGAATTTATTCTTTTGCTTAACGCCTTTCTCTGAAATGCATGAGCTCAGAGGTTGTACATCGATGGACATCAGTCGCATGGCATGAATTGCTAGTGTGGCATGCCTAAGTGGCAAATGAACAGGGCTTCTGTTGAAAAGCAAGGTCTTGTGAAGATGATCAAAGCACCGCCTATGTGGCATAGCTTTGTGTATAACGTAAATTCGCGAGCCTCACACCCCGGTATGAACCAGAAACGAGAGAGGACATCAGGGAGGGCCTGCGTTTCCTTCTAGTTAGAAGTGGCGTCAGTGGTTTTACACGCCCTGACGAGTTTGACTTATGTGGTTGTTGCTATTGCGAGGCGCCTCGGTTAGATCGGACGATCCGGGTCTGATGGAGTCATTCGTTGGCTCGTTGACGCCCCAAAGGGCGGGAAAACATTGTGTTCAGGTATAATAATCCATGTCGGTGGACCAGCCCTGACGATCCAAGGGGCAGTTGCGGCTGTTCTGAGACACGGGCTAGAGCGTTTCGAATTCGGTAAGGACTATCTTTTGCCTTGGTTCATGATGGAAATCCAATTTCCAAATACATGACCGTGCGGTTTTGATTATATATATATATATATATATATATATATATATATATATATATATATATGGAGACAAGATATATGGTACCCATGCCGTCTATGATTGATAGTTATGATTCGAAGTTGTCTTGAAACATGTAAACACTAGTAATAATATCAATTGCTTTTGTTTTATTCGTATCAACCATATTTTGGTCATTATAAGGTAAAACTCTATCCTCCAGTTTGCGTTGCATTGTGTGATGGGAACTGAGTCTTATAATGGCTTCATTCTATAAAAAGCATTGCGATGTTTTAAAAGAAAGATTTGTTTTTAAAGCACTGGCAATCCAATGGAGTAAACCCGTTCCACGAAAGTGGCGTGGTCCTGTGATTAGCCATATTATAAATGTGTTGAGTAGATTTCTCATACCAGTCCCATGACTGACTCGTAGTTTGTTTCACTTTCAAACTCGGGTGCCCCTTTTTCTACATGGGCAGCCTTGTATTCAGGTTTAGCTGGTTCTTTCTGGATAGCTGGAGCTGAAGATGGATTCTATCATTTATCTCTTTTTATGCTGTTCAGCTCCTATTGTACATTATGTTTGTTTTCCGCTGTAGACATTTATGTATATCTGAACTGTATTTGTACTAAGTATGATCCTGTATACTATGTAACTCTAATGATTTCGTTTATCCAGTATATTCTATTGTTCATTATCTGGTGCATTTATTTAATTCTGTTCTGCTATTATCTGTTTCTGTGTTATATTCCAATGATAACCCTTGTCTCCGTCAGTACGGGAAATGGGGTCGTCACACGTGGTATCAGAGCTTTGGTTAAGCTTAGTTCTGGAATATAACATATTAACGAACTCGTCAGAAATAGAACCAGTAGTGTTCTAGGATGGGTAACTCTATACAGATAGGACCAGTAATATCCTAGTATGAGTAAAGCAGAATGAAATTACACCTCGATAGACATATTTACATTTGAAGTATTTGTTTCTATGTTTTAAAATATCTTTTCTGTGACCTGACACTTGATTTGCTATTTGCAGAAGAACTAGAAAATGGGTGCCAGAAATAGAAGAAGTGATACAGACCCGGATATTGAAGCCATATATATGAAATATAGAAATCTGGGTGGAAAGCCATTCTCGGGCGAAGAGTCAATTATGAGGACACAAGCTTGGATTCGTTCGGCTGAGAAAATCTTCGAAGGATTAAAGCAGAGAGACGATCAGAAAAGATTACTGGCGTCTTGGGCACTCAAAGAAGAAGCTTTGTTTTGGTGGGATTCAGTTATTAAAGATAATCTAGAAGGTGATATCATCTGGGATAGATTCAAAGTGATTTTCCTGGAAAGATTTACTCCTCCAGAAGCAATTGAGCGACTATGTGATGAATTTTCATATTTAACACAAGGAGATATGACCATTCCCGAATATCATAAGAAATTCAAGAACTTTCTCACTTTGCTCCTCATCTAATTGAGAATCCAAAGAGGAAGAATATGAGATTTATCAACGGGCTTCAAAGAAAATATCAGAACAGTGTAACGAGGAATGTGAAGCTCCCCTTTTCTGAAATGATATACATGGCTTATCAGTAGGAAGATCTAGACAAGAAAGGTACGCTACAGTACGAAGAGGAAGTCAGCTCTAGTAATAAAATTGAGTCCGAAACTGATCGTTCTGAGGCCAGTACAGTTTCTGAGGTCAGTAAGAAGCACAGTGCCAAGAGGAAAAGGGTCAAATCGGAGAAGAAACCAGTAACGACAACTGTATGCTCTAACTGCCATCTGAAAGGGCATTGGTCGATAAACTGCGGACCTTTAAAGAAGCGATTAAAAGGTGGACTTCAATCCAAAGAAGGATTTCAAGCGAATAGAAAATGCAATCTCTGCCATCAGGCTGGTCACGTAAAGCAAGATTGCTGGCAGTTGAAGAAGCCTGAAGTAATTCAAGTGAATGAAGTAGCAGAAACTTCTGATCCCTCAGCAAGTCAAGGAAGATCTGATGTTTTATAAGGAACGCTTACTGTCAAAAACATTCCGGTCAAAGTACTGTTTGACACAGGCGCATCACGAAGCTTTATAGCAAAGAATGTCGTTAAGAAGTTGGATTTGAAATTGAGGAAGCTTAAAGAACCAATGACTGTCCAAAATCCGGTCGGGGGTTCCATCGATCTCAGTTGGGTTTGTGCAGTACCTGTTTCTTTCTCATGCTATAAATTCCCTACTATCTCTATCGTCATGAATTTTAATGAATTTGATCTTATTCTGGGATTGGATTGGCTAACCAAATATGAAGCAGAGGTTAGATGCGCCGAGAGAGTTGTTAGGGCTAAGATTAAATCAGGGAATTATATAACCATACCGTGTGAAGGTCAGAAAGCTAATAGAAAAGACTTCTGGGCAGCTCTCGATATTTCTCCAGCCCAAATAGAAAATATCCCCGAAGTCACAGAGAATATTCTTGACCTCATCAAAGATATTCCTGTCGTCAAAAATTATGCGGATGTGTTCGAAGAAGTTGTTCACTTGCCTTCGCAGAGAGAAATAGATTTCAAGATCGCTTTGATTCCGAATGCAAGGCCGGTAGTTCACGCTATTCAAAGAATGTCCTTGAAAGAGAAAGAGGAATTAGACAATCAAACACGACAGCTAGTATGGAAAGGTCTGATCAGGCCTAGTTTCTCTGATTGGGGAGCAGCAGTGGTGTTTGTCACAAAATCTGACGGTACTCTACGGCTATGTGTGGATTATCGTGATTTGAACAAGCAGACCATAAAGAACAAATATCCATTGCCGCGAATAGATGATTTGTTGGATCGATTAAATGGAGCACAGGTATTCTCAAGGATGGACCTAGCTACAGGCTTCCATCAACTTCGAATTGCCGAAGAGTGTGTTCCAATGACAGCATTCAGAGGTCCCGACTTATTCTACGAGTGGTTAGTAATGCCGCTTGGCTTATGTAACGCTCCAGCTTACTTCGTCGATCTGATGAATATAGTGTTCAGAGGGGTTTTGAATAAATTTGTTCTTGTTTTCATTGACGATATTCTAATCTTCTCTAAATCAAAGGCCGAACATGAAAAGCATCTGGAATAGGTTCTGGAAATCCTCAAAAGGAATGTATTGAAAGCCAAACTATCCAAATGTATATTCTGGCAGGATGAAGTAAAATTTCTGGGCCACGTCGTATCAAAAGAAGGAATTGCTGTGGATCCAAGTAAAATCACAGCTATTCAGAATTGGAAGCAGCCCAGAACTCCTACAGAAGTCCGCAGTTTTCTCGGATTGGCTAGCTATTACCGGAAGTTCGTTAAAAACTTTTCGAAGATATCTGGTCATTTAACGAAGCTTACAAAGAAGCACTCTAAATTCAAATGGACTCCAGAAAGTGAGGAGGCTTTTGAAGAGCTAAAGTTAAGACTAACGACTGCTCCAGTATTGACCATCATCGATGGCAATCAGGATTTGAAAGTCTGGACTGATGCTTCTAGAGAGGCCTTGGCGCAGTGTTAATGCAAAGGGGTCAAGTGATTGCTTATGCTAGCCGTCAGCTGAAGCCGCACGAGAAAAACTACGTCACTCATGATCTTGAGTTATTGGCGATAGTATTCGCTTTGAAAATCTGGAGGCACTATCTTCTGGGTGAGAGATTTGAACTGTTTACAGATCACCAGTCGTTAAAGTATCTGTTCACCCAGAAAGACTTGAATTTGAGGCAACAACGTTGGCTGGAGTTTCTTGCAGCATATGACTTTGAAATTATATACACTCCAAGGAAAGCCAATGTCGTGGCCAATGCGTTAAGCCGAAAGAATGAGATGATCGCCAGTTTTATTATCACGACTTCATTAATGGAAATAATAGACTTGTGTTGGGGCCTGATATGATCCGAGAAGCTGCCGACAAAGTCGATTTTATTAAGAAGCGATTACTCGCCACTCAAAGCCGACAAAAGAGCTATGCCGATAGGAGAAGAAGAGATATATCCTTTGTTGTTGGCGACTATGTATATTGAAAGTATCGCCGATGAGAGGAGTCATCCGGTTCGGTAAAACTGGAAAGTTGGCGCCTAAATTCATTGGTCTGTTTCCTATTCTGGAACGGATCGGAACTCTCACTTATAGGGTCAAACTGCCTGATTGGTTGCCTGAAGTTCATGATGTATTTCATATATCTCAACTTCGAAAGCACGTTCATGATCCAGACTTGATCGTGGAAGAAGCATCTCAATAGGATATTGAAATTACCCCTGAATTAGCTGTGAGAAGAGAGCCGCTAAAGATTATCGGCAAAGAAACCAAAGAGCTGAGGAACAAGAAGGTTCCCTTAGTCAAAGTGCAATGGAGTGGAGATCCGCGAGATTGTACTTGGGAAACTGAGGAGAGCATTCAGAAAGCCTATCCTAGATGCCCAGTAGATATCTCTGATTGATTCCGGTGCAAGGTACATTTACCATACTTTGCATTACCAATTAGTTCTCTACTCTGTTGTTATTTTCTTTTCATGGATGTGCACTTTTAACTCTATAGTATGAATGATTTTAAAAGAATATAGGAATTGATTAGTATATTTTTGAAAAGTTAAAAACAATTTGATTGTTGTTTGTGTTGTGTGATAGTAAATTAGATTAATTAAATTATTGAAACAATAGTTAATTTAATTAATAAGAGGTTGAATGGTAGAATTTATTCATTTAAATCACACATTGAACTGAGTTAAAAATAGGTAGAAATATATACATGTGCATTATATATGTTTGAACAGGTAAATGGATTAGCTGTTGAGTAAAGATTTTATTTGCGTGTCCGACAAATAGGTAAACCTTAATGAGTTGGATGCGAAATATTATTATATCAACTCCTGTGAATGCCATTGGATGCGGAGCGCTGGTTATTCTGTGTGTAAAAATAAATGTCCCATAGCATAGTAACAATTAATTTTGAACTACATTGCATGACATACTTCTGGAAGATAGGCATACTTCATCGTATACCACATAAGCATTTGGAGCTTGTGTGACGAGGTGGAAGATTTACCATACGAGCGAGAGGCTTGTATGGCGATGACTATATTTTACAGGTAGAACTGATGATTGATATGGACTATTTAAATTGTAACGATAAAATTGCCAGATTAATAAAAAAAACCCACACGGGTCTGGAGTTAACAATAATCACGTCTCTCTAGTTATTAGATACGGCACATGGACTATTTATTTCCCACACGGGACGAGGTGATGAGGATTTATCCTCTGGAGCATTTAAAATACACACTCCCTCAGACTTTGACAGGGTGACGAGAATTTATTCTCTAGAGTTATTATCAATACACGCTCCCCTGTAAACACCATAATATATCACTATAAATATGTGTATGCTTATTAGGATTTATTGGGTACCTAATACGGCCAAATAAATTTCCAAACCTCTCCCCGTACAAAGGAGGTTATGGCGAAATTTTTCGAAAATTCCGGGTGTTAGCCAAATTTTTGAAGAATTTGAAATTTCTCAGAAACTGAAAAGTTGGAGAATGGAAGCCAGATCGAACGTAGAGTTGATTAATCAAACCACTTTCGACTTTGTTCCTTTTCGGGGATGAAAAGTTTTAAGTGGGGGAGATTGTAACGACCCAGAAAATCTGAACCAATTTAAAAATTTTAAATTGGCTAAAATAATGGATTTTAAATATTTAAAATAAATATTTTAAATAATGGCAATGAAAAGTGAGTTTGAATCGACGTTTGAAAACGAATATAATTAATTATAATTATAAATAAGGCCTGAAATGGCGCGGTAGTTTCAAAATTTGAATTCAAACTTTGTCGGACTGTACCGGGTGCAAAACAAAATGGATTTGAGAAAAACCAAAAACATGTAAATCTGTTAGTGAATACCTTTCTAACGAATCTGAAAAATCGAATTTTCATAGCAGAAAGCAAAAGTTATGGCCAAATGAATTTTCAGAAAGGTCGCTATGGAATTTATATAGCCCGTGAATTGGCCATTTTGGAAACGACCTTGGAATTCGACGAAACCACTTTTGTTGGATCCGGGATGTGAAGTTATTGCTAGATTTCAAATTTCATAATTTTTGAAGATAGTATGTGAGCGTGGCAAAGGAAAACGTGTTTTGATCAATTATAGTTAAATTGGATCGACTAGAAATGGGCCTTTTTGCAAACGGTCTCAGAATTCGACGAAACTAGTTTTGTTGGGACCGTATCATCAAAACATAGCCAGATTTATTTTTCTGGAATTTTTCGAATCAGTTTGTGGCCTTGGCAAATTGAAATGTACGTTTAAATTGAATATTGAATGTTTTATATTTTAATTTGAATGGAAATTGACTGAAACAGTCGAATGGGCCTACGAAACATATCCCATTGTGTTCGGAATGGGGGCAAAACGCTGGGGATGACAGTCGTTGGGTTTAGATTGATGGTCGCGTCAGAAAACCCCTTTAAAACCCACCGGCCAATCATATTTTTTTAAAAATAAAAAAAAGAAAATCTTCATTTCTCTCTCCTCGATCGAAGGCGGAAACCGCTCGAAACCTTCCCCCTCATTTTCCGATCAATCCACGCCAAATTAGCTCGTGCCACAGTTGAACTTTTTGAAGATCTTCTCGAGATCTTTAAATCCATATAAAGTTTGGAATTTTTCGTGGCCTGTGGAGAGAGAACCACCTCCCTGAAGTCGTCGACTTCAACCCGCCGCCCCGATCGCCTGGCGCCACCGAGTGGGCCCCCACCACCGCGCGCAGACGCGCGTCTCCCCCTCTTCGTCGCTGCATCGGCCGATCCTCCTATCGATTCACGGTTTGATCGAAAATTGCAAACCTAGTTTTGAACCTTTCAGCTGAGGTACGACTTGTTTTATTTTCCACTGTTTTAACACCTTTAAACCGTTGCAAACTTTGAAAAATCATATCTTTTTCGTTTCTTGTCGAAATTCAGTGAAAGAAGAGACAGTGAACTCGTGTGGACGCCTTCTACATTTTAGAAGAGACCGCATATTTTTCTGAGCCTTCTGCTATTTTTGGTGGAGTGGAACCCAATGTGAGATTTCTAATTTATAAACGATATGGAAAACGATGATGTATAAATTATATAGTCGATGTATGAGTTATATAAGCGTTGTACACCTCTTGTATAAGTGTTGTATAAGTTGTATGTTCGATGTATAAGCTGTATATGCATTGTAAAAATTATATATGTGTTGAAATAGAAGTGAATTGCTATATATATATATATATATATATATATATACGCCCCTCGTCTACAAACCATGGACGACATTTATTGTTTGTGATTGGTGTGAAAATTGATTAATAGCGAATGGTTGATTGGGATTGTTTGTGGTTGATATTGATTGATTGTGGTTGAAAAATACCCATTTGTGATTGAGAAATATTTGGTTGAAACCACATAGGATTAGTTTGTGGAAATGAAATAAATATATACATGCCGCCTGCGCGCGAACTAGATGCATGATCCCCATTGTCAAAAACCGCGAGGTTTTAAGGTAGAGCGAGGAGCCGTACTAGAGACGGTCCCGATTTTAACTACCCTGCCGTTATGCTGCCGAAATTTTGAATAATATTCATGTGTTTGAATTATTTTCATTTGCTGAAACTATATTTATTCGTTGAATAGAAAACCTTCATGTGTTGAATCGATATTCATTCGTTGACTAGAAATTCATGTGTTGAATGGTATTCGTGTTTTAAATATAAAAATCACATTTTTATCTATATATATAAACTATAGAAAACCTTCATGTGTTGAATCGATATTCATTCGTTGATTAGAAATTCATGTGTTGAATGGTATTCGTGTTTTAAATATAAAAATCACATTTTTATCTATATATATAAACAATAGAAAACCTTCATGTGTTGAATCGATATTCATTCGTTGAATTGAAATTCATGTGTTGAATGGTATTCATATTTTGAAATAAATTGTTTTATAATAAAAATCACATTTTTATCGTCTATATGAATTATATAAAATAATCTCATTTTGAAAGAAATTGTTTTATAATAAAAATCCTATTTTTATTACCTATATGAACTATATAAAATAATAGTGTTTTGAAATAAATTGTTTTACAATAAAAATCACATTTTTATTATATACATGAATTGCTAAATATAGTGAAGTGTTGAAATAGAAGACAGTTAGATAAAAATATCATTTTTATCAAATGTATGAAAAGAATATAGCTTTGAAATCGAAGAATCGATATATATATGTATATATATATATATATATAGAATTAAAATATATCGAATAACGACACTGCAGTTCGTATTTTGAAACCGTGATTTCAAATGATTATACCGGGAGATCCGACCATCGGATTTTCCTAAAATCAGAACCGTTAGGTTCGCTTTGGAAAAATCTTTCCAATGCCACCAACTTTGTAAAAATACAAAGGTTGGATTGTCTGGAATGTTTAATTCAAATCTGAAGAAAAACAGCGCCAGAATTGATTATATATATATATATATATATAATTATATTTTATCGAATAACGACGCTGCAGTTCGTATTTTGAAATCGAAACTTCAAACGATTATATCGGGAGATCCGACCGTCGGAATTTCCCGAAACTGGAACCGTTGGATTCGTTTTGAAAAGATCTTTCTAATGATGTAAATTTTGTGAAGATCCAACGGTTAGATTTTCATATATGTGTAAATCAAATCTGAAGAAAAACAGCGCCACGGCCGCGTTATGGCCCGAAGCGTCGTTTAGAATAAAATGGCTATTTTAAAATAAATAAAAATTGCGATAAATCATTATAAAATATTATAAACGATATTGATGTGATTTAGAAATTAACTGAAGGTTGGCTAAGTCGAATGGTTTCCTGGTTGTTGATCTGATGTTGGTTTCGGCCTTCGGGGTTAATATTTGGGAAATCGTTCTCTTACTGATTGACGGTTAGTGACTAATGAATTGAAATGATGCATGTGTATGTTAGTGTTGCACTTGTTTATTATATACGCGAGTTGCTCAGAAAGACCGGGTTTATCCCATTCTGAATAACTGAATCGATGATAATTAATCGAAGATGATGACGGTGGTCGAAGACCGAATATCTTCACCTCGTTTGGATGGTAACCGAGGTCCTGATTGGGAGGCATCCCGAAATATGGATAATGAGTGGTGATCGTCCAGACGTACGTGGTGATTGATGGGTTTGCGAGGTATATAGTGCCTCCGGTTTCGTTCAGACCCAGAACGGACATGTAAATGGACTGTGTGTCTGACATTGGATTTTATTCTATGTTGATTGATCTCTGTTAAATATACATCTGTTTGGCGGCGGAGAATTTATTCTTTTTCTTAACGCCCTTCTCTGAAACGCAGGAGCTCAGAGGTTGTATATCGATGGACATCAGTCACATGGCATAAATTGCTAGTGTGGCATGCCTAAGTGGCAAATGAACAGGGCTTCTATTGAAAAGCAAGGTCTTGTGGAGATGATCAAAGCACCGCCTATGTGGCATAGCTTTGTGTATAACGTAAATTCGCGAGCCTCACACCCCGGTATGAACCAGAAATGGGAGAGGACATCAGGGAGGGCCTGCGTTTCCTTCTAGTTAGAAGTGGCGTTAGTGGTTTTACACGCCCTGACGAGTTTGACTTATGTGGTTGTTACTGTTGCGAGGCGCCTCGGTTAGATCGGACGATCCGGGTCCAATGGAGTCATTCGTTGGCTCGTTGACGCCCCAAAGGGCGGGGAAACGTTGTGTTCAGGTATAATAATCCACGTCGGTGGACCGGCCCTGACGATCCAAGGGGCAGTTGCGGCTGTTCCTGAGACACGGGCTAGAGCGTCTCGAATTCGGTAAGGACTATATTTTGCCTTGGTTCATGACGGAAATCCAATTTCCAAATACGTGACTGTGTGGTTTTGATTATATATATATATATATATATATATATATATATATGGCGACATGATACATGGTACCCATGTCGTCTATGATTGATAGTTATGATTCGAAGTTGTCTTGAAACATGTAAACACTAGTAATAATATCAATTGCTTTTGTTTTATTCGTGTCAACCATATTTTGGTCATTATAAGGTAAAACTCTATCCTCCGGTTTGCGTTGCATTGTGTGATGGGAACTGAGTCTTATAATGGCTTCATTTTATAAAAAGCATTGCGATGTTTTAAAAGAAAGATTTTTTTTAAAGCACTGGCAATCCAATGGAGTAAACCCGTTCCACGAAAGTGGCGTGGTCCTGTGATTAGCCATATTATAAATGTGTTGAGTAGATTTATCATACCAGTCCCATGACTGACTCGTAGTTTGTTTCACTTTCAAACTCGGGTGCCCCTTTTTCTACACGGGCAGCCTTGTATTCTGGTTTAGCTGGTTCTTTCTGGATAGCTGGAGCTGAAGATGGATTCTATCATTTATCTCTTTTTATGCTGTTCAGCTCCTATTGTACATTATGTTTGTTTTCCGCTGTAGACATTTATGTATATCTGAACTGTATTTGTACTAAGTATGATCCTGTATACTGTGTAACTATGATGATTTCGTTTATCCAGTATATTCTATTGTTCATTATCTGGTGTATTTATTTAATTATGTTATGCTATTATCTGTTTCTGTGTTATATTCCAAAGATAACCCTTGTCTCCGTTAGTACGGGAAATGGGGTCGTCACAGAATTTATTCTCTTGCTTAACGCCCTACTCTGAGACGTATGAGCTTAGAGGTTATATATTGATAGATATCAGTTGCATGGCGTGAATTGTCAGTGTGACATGTTGAGATGCAAATGATCAAGGCTTTTGTTGAAAAGCAGAGTCTTGTGGTTGATAATCAAAGCAGGGCTTTAAATAGCATAGCCTTGTGCGTAGCGTTAATTGACTAGCCTCACACTCGATATGAGTCAAAAATAGGATAAGGGACGCAGGGAGGACATGATGTTTCCTTCTAGCTATGGGTGGTGTCTTGGTATGGAGCCCAGACATTTATTTATTTTTACATTTGTGGATAATGGATTGCGAGGCGTCTCGGATATATCGGTCACTACGGGGCCGATGGATAGGTCCGATAGGACCGGGAAATGTGTGTTCAGGAATAACCAATCCACTAAAGTATGTGTGGACCGGCCCTGCAGGATCCAAGGGTTGCCCCATGGTGTGTAACCCTGAGGCATTTTCTAGAGTGTCTCGAAGCCAGCGAGGAGTACATCCCTTTCCTCGACTCATGATGAAATCCAATTTCTAATGCGTGACATTTCAGTTTTAAATTGCAGAACTAGTATGGCGACATAGTAGCATGGAATATTATGCCGTCTATGATTGATACATTTATATTTGAAGTGATTTTGACACTATATACTTATAGTAATATAAAAAATTATTTGCTTTAAACGTACCAAGCATGTTTGGCTATTATAATGTATAACTCTATCGTCTGGCTTGCGTTGCATTGTATGATGAGACCTGAGTCTTATAATAGCTTCATTTTTTCCAAAAAACATTGCGCTGTTTGTTTTATGCACTAGTATTCTTGGGAGAAAACCCGTTCCGTGTCTTACAGTGCGGTCCCTTGATTTACTCTATTTTAAAGTAAAGTTTTAATAACTGTTTTAGTTCTTGCACTAGTCCCATGACTGACCTGGAGTTTATTGTTTTAACCTAAAACTCTGGGTGCCCATATTTTCCATATGGGCAGCTAGTAGTTTTGGTTTTGCAGATATTATTTTCACAGGATCCTGGATTTACAGCTGGAGCTATATTCGGAAAGCTTTGTTTCCGTGTATCTCTTTCAGTTGTGTTATGTATTATTTTTCCACTGCTTTGTAATTTAAATCCCTGATGTTTTTCTAATGTATATTATTTATTCACGCTCTGTTATATTCTTATACTCTGATGAAATTGTTGTAATAAGCAATGAAATGTTCTATTGTTTGTTTTCTAATTTTTCGTGTTCTCAACTCAATCCGGGCTTTCCCGTAAGGGCAAGTTTGGGTCGTTTCAGTTTACTTGATAGCTATTTTATTTTATTCCTTATTTTAAATAAACCATTTGATTATCAACTATTTATTTTATAAACTTTTATAACATTTAACTATAAATTTTACTAAATCTGTAATTTTTATTTTAAATACAAATGATTTATTTTCGAATTATTTCAATTATATATCTAAACTATTTTAAATATATTATTAACAATCTTAATATTCAAATTATTTTAAATTTGGAATTGTTTCAAGATTTAAGTTTGGTTTTGATGGAGATTTTATTTATGAAATATTTTTCTTGACTATTGAAACAAGTTTAAAGCAAATATGATATTTTAATATGAAGTACGAACCCCTTTGAAATGTAAAAGAATTGACCGGTGTGAAAAATGTAAACGTTTGGTTGCTAAAGAGACCGTGATCGGATATTTTCATACTCTCTGCCAATACCGTGAACTACTTTAACAATTGTGTACGCAGTGGAGTTACACAATGAAGTAGGATAGATTTGGAGGCGATTATTGGATTTAAAGAAAGAGAACAATAATGGATATCCTTGACCTTCGGGTCATAATTAAAATGACTAAGAAAGGGCTACACCAAACCAAGGAGGTTAGCTACCTCCATCGGCAACACTTCTTTCTTTATTACTATAGTCACTCGGTTTGATTGATTTGATTTGAGGCACATCTGTGATTTGGGAGTGTTGTTCGAGGTGGGCGGTAGTCGTGGCTATGTGTTACCACCAGTCAGGGGGTGCAACTAGTATATTCATACTCTGGGCATTCCTCATGTGCCTTGTCATTTTATCCTGATCGAGCCCCCTACGATTTTGATTTGTACCGTACCTATGGAGTGCCCTCTGATAGCCACTACATACTGTGGACTTTATGGTATCTATATAGACTACGGTATTATAAACGGTGTAACGGTAAAAATGTAATCCCGCTTACGCTATTTTAATATTTTATATTTAACCATAGACATATTGTAATAGCGTATTATATTATGTAGTATCTAGTTTGACGAATCCTTAAGAGACGGAATCTCCCGTAACATCTATTAAGTTATTGCACTCATATTATTATAGAAAATGATTTAACTAATATGTGAATATTTTAGTTATGATCCGAGTGTTTTTGTCTTTTCATTTATGCTCGGGTCCGCCTGAGTTTTTTCAGTAATTGAAGATACCATTATGGAGATGAAGATGGAGCTCAATAGACGTATTTCTTAATATTTATTCCGCTGCAAATATTGGTATGTTTATTATAGTTAACTCTGGTAATTATTGTAAAATATAATCAAATGTATGTTTTAACAACTTTATGAACTGTTATTTATTTATTATATCTTGTCCTTCTGCTGTGAGATTCTATGATTGTTTTTCTTCTTTCTTCTTTTTCTTATTTTAATCCCAATAACTATCTGCATTTTTGGTTTGTTTAACTCGGCATTTGAGGATCATTGTCGATTTGAACGATCAATAACTTCGGATGTTACATTGATGGTCAGATATTTAATATATTTTAGTATTTTAAATATTGATTTGGAATTTTTAGTGGATTTATAATATATAATTCGCTTATTAAATGAAGTTTGAATGCATAATTTATATTTAATTATAATCGAGCTCGTAATGTCGCGGTAGTTCGTAATTTACAATTTAAACTTCAATTAAATATATTGGATCTGATATAAGTTGGAATTCTATGAAACAAGAATCGTCTGGATCGAGTCTATTGAAAGAGAAAAACGAAGATTTCACATTATAGATTGTGAGTTATGTCCAATTTACACTTTAAAATAGTCACTATGGAATTTACTAATAAACGATAACATTTATTTAACAAAATATTAAGGATTTCTTGATATATTTGAATATCGTTTAACCCAAAATTTTTAATGTAGAGTTTAAAATGTATATTGGCTTATTTTAACGTAAAACATTTCATTTGGAGATATACATTAATAATTTATTTTCATTTATATTAAATTGTTTTGAATCTAATTATAATTATTGATATTATATAAGCGCTAGAAATATCTGTTTTTCAAATGACCTCCGTTTTCAATGAAACAAATTTTATTGGAATGCGTACAACTAATTATTGTTAGATTTCCCTTCTGGAGCAAATTGGAATCGTTTTATCTATGCATGCAATTTAAAGGTGAACCGATAAATAAATTGGAATTATAATAACACCGTGGTGCAAATGAAGTCGGTTTTCGACCAAACAAATTCCATTGGGTTCAGAACATTGAGACGTAACGGTATGTCCATTTTCGTTGCATTTGGGGTTCGCTTGTAGCGGTACGAATATAACCGCTAAAGGTAAACAACGATATAAGTAGTGGAAATTTAAATACCATATAAATAAATTAATAGAGAAGCTTAAACCCTAAGGAAAATGAAGTACAAGCATTTTAATCAACTAATGGACTTACCTACCTACCTTGAACTAATTGCAAACTAATACCGTCCTATGGTACAATGTGATGTTTCCTTTACTTTCCAACAGACGGCTAATGCTTAACTATATATGAAATGTAAACTCAAGAGCGGTGTCGGCTCTGAGTGGTGGGAGGCCCTAGGCTAAATTTGTATGCAGCAATAGGAAAAGTGTAGAAGACTGGTGAGTAAAAAAAGTGGTAGTAGAAAAAGCACATAAAGTTGGGGAGAAAAACATAGCAACATAGCATGTGGCTGGAATGACATTGCCGGGGATTGAACCCGCAACTTATACAAACACGCCGAATACCCTTTTCATCCAACCATCATGAATTTCGGAGTTCAGACAGTAACATACTATCTAAATACAAAACTGTCTATCTTAAGGCCCCCTTCAGGCCCGAGGCCCTAGGCGGTCACCCAGCCCGCCTTGGCCTAGGGTCGGGCCTGCTCAAGAGTAGGCTACCTCTTTCTCCTCCCAATCTACAAGTTTTCAAATCAATAGACATGTAAAGTGGAAAGTCTAGCCTCTCCTAATTTTTGAAGATCTGCCATATTCTGCTGATTAAAACATACCTACCTCATGTCCTGTATGCTGCCAACCTATATTTTAAGTTTTTAACGCAGACTAATGGGGTATTCACATGGCAATATTTAAAACATTACAACTACTCTAAGGTTAACGCATGTAGGGATATAGCTTATCCTACCATAATGTACATCGCAAGTGTTAGAAACATGTGTAAGGAATTAAACAATGCCTACCCTAGTTCATTCCATGTGCCCGAAAATCTAAGAGTGAATATACAAAATATAAAACAAAACGTGGCTACACGCATTCTTTGAATATAAATAAATGGCAATTGGCAAGTTTCATTCCTGTCCTGGTAAATAAAACCCAACGAAGTCTCGTTCCTTCAGATCGAAACTTCTGCATGTCGAACCTTCAATTCGAAAAACTAGGAAAGAATAGAAAAAAGATGAGAACTGAAGTGTGAGTCCAATTCAGGCATGGGTTGCTGGAGATATGACGTAGGGGAAATGGTGCTCATGGGTCGGAATAGTGGAGGATGGCCAGCGAGGAGAAAGAGAGAGGGAGTCGGGTATACTTAGGATGAACTAGTGAATACGTAGGGATCTCGTACTAGCATGTTGTTCTAAGTTAAAGGAAAGAAAATGGGAAGTTGTGTGAGTACAAGAAAGAGTGGATAAAGGAGTGGGGGTGTTTCCATGGCAGATGGAGTGGGGGTGTGCTGACGAACGACCGGGTGTTCGGTGAACAGGTGGGAGGCACGATGATTTGTCTGAAAACAAAGAAGAAGACTATTGCAGGTTGGTTTCTGACGTGGGCTTGGGTTTTCGCATACCAAAAATAATAATAATAATAATAAAGGAAATGAAAGAAGCAAGTTGAAACAACATGCAGAAGGAGGAGTCTTTGTTTGAAAAGGAAATGGAACGTTGAATATGGGGAAGAAAGTAAAATATGGTGTGGGGATGGAAAATGAAAACAGCGGGAAGGAATAAGAAATATATGGGTGGGGAGGCGGTGTCGATAATTACTGGTGGAAGTTGTATTTACAGAAGACGTAGAGAAGGAGAAATAATCAGGCCATAGGTTCTTCAAACAAATGTGGATCAGGCCTCATTATATATATATATGTGTGTGTGTGTGTGTATCAGGCCTGTGTCAATATCAGAACTGTGCATTTTTGCAAAGAAAATGGGTTAGCCAGAAGGTTTGAACCAACAATGAAACGAAACTAACGACGCTAGAATCACATTCTCGAATGTTGCATTCAGGAACAATTTTGCACATATTTGAAAGCAACAGAAGTTTTCGGTTAAATTTGTTGGATAATGGATTTTTGATGACAACAAACTTATTTCAATATTAATTGATCATAAAATATATTCTGACACCTCTATCTAGACTATATATATATACACACACACATATGCAGGATTTCTATACAAAAATTAATACTAAAGACTATACAGTTTAATAGCTTTTAGAGATTTAGAATTCATAGAAGATTCAAGACTCATGAGTAATTAAGATTTCAAGAGTTCAAGATAAATAGAGTAATATAGTCTAGTTTATGTAAAACTCTGAATAGCACTCCAGGTTCAAATTTAAATTCAAATTCTATTCTGATTTCAAAATCCAAATTCTATTTCAAATCCTATTCTAATTAATTTTTCTATCTTACTTTTGATTTTAAACTCAAGTTTTTAAGTATATAAGTTTTATACATTTATATAGTAATATACTTTTATATACTTTATATTTATATAGTTTTAAACATTATAATTTTATAAATATGATTATATAGTTTACATTTATGATTTCATATGATTTTCTACTTCATAATACTTATTTATATCACTATGTCTTAATTCAAGGATTTCCAGAATTAAATATATACTAAAACACTTGAAAAAAAAAATCAAATTTCAAATTTTAAATAGGATATGTCGACATACAAAGATAGGGATGTCGACATATAATTGTCACATTTTAATTTTGAAAGGAAGCGTCTTTTCACTATTTGTAACATTCCAGAAGCGTTGCAACCATTCAATTCTTATAAATAGGGGTTGGTTTCGATTTTTTTTTATCATTCTTCTTCTCTATCTTCATCCTCTTTCTTTACACAATTAATATTTTATTTTTTTATGATTTCTACACTTATACTCTATCGATTTCAATTATATTTATGTAAATCTTCTTCTCTTTTCACTCTTTACTCATTACTCTCTGAATCGAAGTGATATTGAAGAGGTACAGGGCTGTTGTAATCGTTAGGGAAGTGTTTGGGAAAAGATGTATCCCTTGTAGCCTTGAGATCAAGGAAAGGTAACGGTGGTAACCTTGTAGCCGAGAAAATCAAGGGAAATATACTTGATCAAGGGTTTTTGGAATCGGTGGTAACCATGTGGCCGTGAAATCAAAGAGATTGCACTTGGATATTGATTTAGTTATACAACTTTGTGCAATCCAGCGTTGTGTGGGACTGGACATTGGAGTAATTTGAACCAGTATAAAATCCAGTGTGTTCTTTCCTTTTCTGAATTTTATTTCTGTTTATTTTTATGTTTGTGTTTGATTTTGTTTCTGTGATGTGTGATTCATATAGTAGATCATACAAGTTTTAGTTTTTCTTAAAATTCTTTGAAATACTATTCACCCCCTCTAGTGTTAGTTTTGCCTTTACGATCCATTTCACATTCCCTAACAATTGGTATCAGAGAAAGGTCTTTTCAAAAATTTCATAATCTGATTTTTGAATATATTTTTTTAGAAATGGCAACCAACACTGATTTCAAGAGGTAGTGCATTCATTAACAGCACTTGGAAAAACTTATTTTGAAGAAAAACAAGTCAAAACAATATTGACTTCATTAGCTTTAGAATGGGATCAGAAAACATTGGCGATTGAAGAAGCCCATAATGTCAATGAAATGAGGATTGAGGAGTTAATCAGAAATCTGATGTCTTTGGAAGTCCAATTACAGAAAATAAAGGATAGTAAGCTAACTAAAAAGAAATCTATAGCATTTGAAGCAATAATGAATGATTCTGACTCGAGTAGTGAAGACGATGAAGAAACAACCCTAATGACAAGATGTTTTAGAAAATTTCTGAGATATAGAAGGAAAATTATTTTCAAAATAATAATCAAGGAAGTTCAAGAAGAAATGATGGTCGATGTTATAACTACAATAAACCAGGACATATAAAGAGAAAGTGTCCAAACCTAGATAAATCGATTCAACAAATGGACAATAGCAATTCGTCAAAGAAAAGAAAGAGAGCATACACAACAACATTAGATGATTTAGATTCATCATCAAGTGATGAAGAGTCAGAAACCAGAAACTCAAATATGTGCTTCACGGCAATTTGGAATTCAGAAAATTACGAAGAAAAGGATCTAAATATCGGGTATGCCTTAATTAATTTTTAAATTTTCTTTAGTCGAATGGTTGTTTTGATTGCTTGCTTTGTTTTGTTTTTGAAATTTATACTTTAAAATTCAAACTTGAAATTTAAAATTCAAAATTGAATTTTGAATTTTGAAATTAAAAAAGAACATTAATAAAATAATAAAATAAAATTTTGGATGTTTGCTAGGATTAGAATTATTTCAGGAAATCGTTAAACTTGAAATATAAATCGATAATTTAAATCAAAAGTCACAAAAACCAAATGTCCTATGAAAATGAACAAATATGTCGACATACATATTTCCATATGTCGAAATATCATCATGTAATTTGAAATTCAAAATTTAAATTTCAAAGGTTCAAACTTTCAAACTTCCCTCCAATTTTTCCCCAACTCCCAAGGTCTGAAAATGTGTCATTGAGTTCTGAAATGTTGTGGCTATTCAGTTCACATTCATTCAATTTCTATATATACGTCTATTCTCTCTACCTTTCATTCATAATTCAAACTATATTCTTCATATCTATACTCTTCAAAACAACTACTTCAATGGCTTTCTCAAGTTCATCTCAGAAATTGAAGTTAACCAAAACCATCAAAGTTTATCTTCATAATAAAAGAGATGTTATCGAAACGTATGTTGACTATCTAGCAAATGCTAAAGTCAATACGGGTTCTTTCTCCGTCTTTGGAGACTTTCCTTCCTATGATCTTATCTCTGTCTTCAACCACAATGAAGTCTTGAGTCCAATTGACTCTCGGGATAATGATGAAGTGTTATCCTAAGCCAGTCAAGATGTTTTATGCAAATTTTATCGCGGATTTTATGAAGGAAATGGAGACCAAATTTGGAGTAGCGTCAAAGGCACACAAATTGTTCTAGATTGCAAAATCTTGGGCAATACTTTAAACTGTAGAAGCACGAGCTCAGATTTTTTGGATTTCAAAATTGATGAAACCGATTTAGAGACTTATCACAACATATTCGAAAGCGATATTAACAGGGAATTCAGAAATCACTTTTTCCATCCAAAAACAAGAATCGTAAACCTTCTCCTCCAACATGCCATCGCTCCTTGTTCCGGAAACTTTAATAATCCAACTCTCAAGGTCCAAAAAGCTTTTTTTTGCTATTATTGGTGACTATGACATTGATTGGGCCAATATGATCTTAAGAGAATTCAAACCCATGGAAACTTCATCGAGAGAAAACACTCTTTACTATGGAGTTCATTCCACTCGTATTTTCAAATACTTTGGAGTTGATCTTCACGGAGAAGAATTGGTGCCAAGAAAGGTGATTGATTCCACAAACATACACCTTATGCAAATTCCACTAACTTTCAAACCGTATGAGACATTCGAAGCCAAACAAACTCGAACACAAGAACAAGCACCTATGAAAGTCAAAGAAGAAGAAGAATCTTCTTTAGAAAGTGTTGAGTGTCTAATCAACACTAGAACCATTTCCAAAGGAATGATTGTTCAAAATCATGTAAAGATAGTCAACAATCAAAAGAAGCTCAAAAATAATTTTTCCAAAATGACCAAATTCATAAGCAAGATAGGAAGAAAGCTTGGAATTTCGTCTTCCTCATCATCATCCACTGAAAACTAGTCTATCTAGATTAATTTATCTTTATTATGCGTTTTTATTTGCTTTCGAATCTCGTTTTTAGTGTGTCTTAATTAGTTGGATGTATTTGCTTTTCATTAAGTAATGAATGGAGTTTTTATTTATTTCCCAAATCATCTTTAAGTTACGATAAAAACTTTAGAATTAAAATATAATATAATATAAAAACAAAAGATTAAAATTTGAAAATTTTCAAAATTTCGAAATAAGTATGTCGACATACATACTATGCTATGTCGACATATAACTGCCAAATTTTCAAAACTTTTCAAAATTTAAAATTAATTAACTCATGTCCATTCAAATCCAATGTATTCTAGACCTTTTAAGCCTACTTCTTATAGAAAAATTCATTATTTCATTTCTCATTGTTCCTTATTCATTTCTTATCAAAACTATGGCAAATCAATTCACAATCTAAGTGAAAATCTTTAACAAACATTGAATTCCTTCAAGAACACCCTCTATATAACATAAAGAAACCAGCATCATCTTGAATTAAGCCAAATACAGATGTTTGAACAGCAAGAGAAGAAATTTGGTGTCATTCGCTGGCTAATCTCCTCCCTTTTCAGAGATGAAGATAACAATCTCGCTAACACACCACCGACAAAAGAAGATAAAGATTGCGAGGTCATCAAGAAGGATCCTATCTTTGGAGAAGACGATTGGGTAGAAGTCCCAAGAAACGTTTAATTGTTTGGTATGATTTGATTTGTTTGATTTGCTTGGATTGTTTGACCTGAAACATGTATATATTAAACATATGTAAATATTACTTGGTGTGATGTGCTTGAATTGATTTGTATATATGACATAAATCATATGTAATTATGACATTTTGATGGATTTGTTTATATACTTAGTCTTGATTGTTGTATAATCATGAATTCAGGGGAGGTACTTTATGTCAGTATAACTATAGGGTATGTTTAGGATTAAGGGGGAGTACTTTGTTTTAGTATCGGAATTATTTAGATAATTATAAGGTTTAGGGGGAGTATTTTTAGAATTTTTTTTTGATAATGCCAAAGGTGGGGAAATTATAAAATATAGTCTTATTTTAAGTAGAGTATATATGATTCATATTGACAGGGGGATTATTTGAAGGATCATCATCAACATGTGTGTACAGGTATGATATTTTATAAACTAAGGTTATCATCATCAAAATGGAGGAGATTGTAGGAGAATGGAGTTTTGATGACAACAAACTTATTTCAGTATTAATTGATTATAAAGTATATACTAAAACCTCTATCTAGAATATATATATATACACACACACACATGCAAGATTTGTATACAGGAACTAATACTAAAGACGGTACAGTTAGAGCTTTTAAAGATTCAAAATTCAGAGAAGATTCAATACTCATGAGTAATCAAGATTTCAAGATAAATATAGCAATAGAGTCTAGTTTATCTAAGACTCTAAATAGCACTCCAGGTTCAAATTTTATTCTGATTTTCAAATTCCAAATTCTATTTTCAAATCCTATTCTAATTCTAATTAATTTTTCTATTACTTCTGATTTTAAACTCAAGTTTTTAAGTATATAAGTTGTATATATATTTGTATAGTTATATACTTTGTATTATATAGTTTTAAACTTTATAATTTCATAAATATGATTATATAGTTTATATTTATGATTTCATATGATTTTCTACTTCATAATACTAATTTATATCACTATGTTTTAATTCAAGAATTTCCAGAATTAAATATATATTAAAACACTTAAAAAAAATTCAAAATTCAAATTTTAAAGAGATATGTCGACATACAAAGATAGTCAAGTCTGCATATAAAAGTCACATTTTTAATTTTGAAAGGAAGTGTCTTTTTACTATTTGTAACATTCTAGAAGCGTTGCAACCTCTCAAATCTTATAAATAGGTGATGGTTTGGAAATTTTTTATCATTCTACTTCTCCATCTTCATCCCCTTTCTTTACACCATTAATATTTCATGTTTTTATGATTTCTACACTTTTACTCTGCAAATTTCAATTCCATTTATATAAATCTTCTTCTTTTCTCACTCTCTACTCATTACTCTCTGAATTGAAGTGTTATTGAAGACTTATAGGGTTGTTGTAATCGTTTGGGAAGTGTTTAGGAAAAGATGTATTCCTTGTAGCCTTAAAATCAAGGAAAGGAATCGGTGGTAACCCTATAGCCAGGAAAATCAAGGGCAATATACTTGAACAAGGGTGTTTGAGTCGACGGTAACCATGTAGCCGTGAAATCAAGGAGAGTGTACTTGGATATTGATATAGTAATAAAACTCTACGCAATCGAGCGTTGCATAGGACTGGACGAAGGAGTAATCCAACCAGTATAAAATCCGGTGTGTTCTTTCCTTTTCCGCATTTTATTTTTGTTTATTTTTGTGTTTCTGCTTGATTCTGTGTCTATAATTATTTCTGTGGTGTGTGATTCATATTGTAATAGCCCGCAATTTACATACCGAAGGATCGTAAAATATTTTTATTTTATTCCTTGAGGGTTGGATCATTCTCATATTTCAATATGTTGGCTATGGGGATGAGACATGTCCATAATTTTTACCAAATTTTTTTGTGACCATTTTTCTCTTATCGGTCTTGTACAAGGCATAATTTTATACTGGGATCGAATCATGTGGTTAGATTAGTCTCATTGGAAAGGAAATGATGATGCCAATTCCATAGAGTGGTCACATTAAAGATTTGGTTCAGTGGTTTGGGAGAAATCACTGTTTTAAGGTTTCACAGTTGGTTGTTCAGGTTTTTAAACTATTGTTGGGCTTATATGGAAAGGCCCATTAGTGGGCTGGTGGGAGGCTATAAATAGAGGGTAGGAGGCATGAAGAAAGTTTACTTTCTCCATTCTCTCATTTGGAAGAGCTAGAGGTCCTTCATTATTTCATCTTCTACACCTTTCCACTATTAGAGCTTAAAGAATTGAAGATCTACATTGGTTGAAGCTAACCATTCCAAGAGAGAGTTCATAGAATCGAAGAGTTTAGAGCAAATTCTTCGCTATTCGGGGTCGAGATTTCATCGTTTTGTGTTGTTTTGGAGAATTGGTGGGTGATATGCGTCTCTCACAAGGATTCAATCAAGTATATGAGTGGTTTGATCATTATTTCATCATTTTAAAGTGTTTTCTCCTAGATCTACATCATGGTAAGTCTATTTTCATTTGAATCAGTATTGGATCTAATTTAGCAAACTAAAACCGGTAATTTCTATGTCATTCGATATGTTTATGCAAGTTAGATCCATAATTTAGTTCATTTATCCATTTATCATGATTTTGGTGAATTTCACATAATTATTAATAATAATTGTCATTTCCAAGTTAGCGATTTCAAAACATATTTGTGGTTATATTGGATGTATTGGATGAGTTGATTTCGTTGATATAGTTGTTTGGCGAAGTTTCGGCCAAGATAGGAGATGGATAGGATTTGTACATAATCGGCCAGAATTGTATGGGTCGGCCGAATCGAAAGGGAGACGGGTCGGTCAGACTTCTTTTCCAAGAAATGGATGGGTTGGCAGTAGGATGGATCAGCTAGAAAGATGGCTCGACCAAGCTATGGGTCGGCATCTCTGATGGGTCGGTCATGATGATGGGTCGGCCGATATGACGGTTGGTCATTGTTTTAGAGGATGGGTCAGTCAGAGTTTAAAGCCATGGATCGGTCAGAATTCAAGTAGATGGATCTGCCATGATGGAAGCAAATGGATCGGTCACAGTGAGAAGTGGATGGGTTGGTCGTGATGGGAATATCATGGGTCGACCGAAGTCTTCAGAGTATGGGTCGGCCGGAGTCTTTAGAGCATGGGTCAGCCAGAGCCTTCAGGTGATGGATCGGTCAGAGGTTCCAAAGTCATGGGTCGGTCAGAGTTTGAAGGGAAGGATCGGTCACTTCTAGGTCAGTCATAATTTCTGGGATGGACCGGTAGCACTTTTAAGCGTTATGTTTGTTGATGGGTCAGCATGTTTGTGGAAGCACTTTAAACGCTGTGAATTGATGTTGAACTTTATATTAATAATTTTATTTTGCTCGAAATTGGTGTTGACTTCGAAGTGAATTCAAGTGAGAATGTCGAAGTGATGTGATGCATTCGTTGATCATTGAAATAAAACGGATGTGATAACAACTCAAAGTTGTTCTAAGTTCGGTGACAATGGTTGCATAGTCGTCGTCGATGACGACTAAAAATGCTAAAGGTCGAGGAATTATCATTGTCTTAGGTTCTAGTGGGCTCAAAGCAAGGGTACATCTAATAGACAGGTTGTATGGTCGAGTACCCTGGGTATCAATGAAAGGCCTAGGTACGTATTGTTGAAAGGCGTGTGGATTTTTTGCTAGAACCGGGGTTACCATTAGTCCTTGACATATATATAGCAAGGCTGGCCATCATATGGTTAAGGATGGTTTCAAAGCCGGATTGGCAGTGATAGCCAGAGTCTGTCATGAATGATTGGTTGCTTTGTTTATGCCATCTTACGTAGATTGTCCAACGTCGAAGGAAATGTTTCTTGGGTGCTTATCTGATATTGGTTTAGGCTTCTAGGGCTTATGCTTGAGGAATGTTGAATTCGATTAGGATGGTTTGCGTTGATACATAATATGGATGCTATGAATGTTGTTGTTTGGTTTCCTTTGATTGCCATAATTAAATGATTGTTCTTTATGCCATGAATGTATGGTTGAAATGCTTGTCTTGTAAAGGCTATCACTGTCCGATGTGGGGAAGATGAGAGTTGAGTTCCTCTTTGGTAAAGTGGGTAGATTAGTTTGTTCATCTTCCTACTCTTATATACTTAAATGATGATGTTAGTTAGCTGTTTTATCGCTCACTAAGATAGTTGTCTGACTCAAGGTTTTATGTTTTCATCTTATTTACTTGGGTTGTTCATCTGATTTTTGGATGGGCAGACTTGGTGGTAGGTGAAAAGTGATACCTTGGTGAGAAAGATGTTGCAGTTCGGTGGCGAGCAGGAGGCTGGCATATTATCTTTTTTATTATATAGTTCATGTATTTATGATGTTTCATTGTTTTACTCTGAGTGTTGTAGTGAGGCAAATTTGTACAGACATAAGTTTTAATCCTAAGGTTTTGGATATACTTTCTAGTTGGTGTGGATGTTTGGTGTTTTCTGCTCAAATATACTTCACCAATATTGCATGTTGTATATGTCTACTATACTTTATTCTTGTGCTGTGAGTATACGCCGGGTTCTGCTTATGTTTCATACGTAGATGGTCATCCACAGCTGCCTGGCATATCTTTCAGCGCATTATTCCTTTTATTTAGTGCAGGCTCGTGGGCGGTCCTCACACTTGGTATCAGAGCTCCGGTTAACGGTTTTAGCCAAAGTTATAAGATGTAATCACGTATGAGGGACGTATTTGTAAATTTCTTTTGGATGTATACTATTTAATAGTATACAGTATAATAGAGTTTGTACTCTATTGGCAATTTTTCTTGTAAGTGGCTAATCATTCTAATTTGCAGATTTTGAATGCGTCGACATACTTTAAGATATATTACTAGGGAAGGAGTTGTACCTGGAGGGGGAAATGGAGGTATACCAGATTACCCAACCATGTTTGAGGCCATAATTGAAGCATTCATGAGAAAGGTACCCTCTCTGGTGGCAGCCATGGTAGATGTATGTGTGCAAGTACCTAGGGTTATGGATTTCACGAAGCATTGTGAGGACTACACATCCCCAGCAGGAATATCATTCAAAGGAACGGAGCCAGATGAAGAGGTCCAAAGGTAGTTAGATTCTTGTATTCGTATTTTTGGAGATTTGGGAATGGATGATGCAACTAAGAGAAAGCTTGCGTCAAGGCAATTGCAGGGCAGGGCCATGGAGTGGTGGAATTCGGTTACGTTGGAAACTCCAGAAGAGGAAATAACTTGGGAACAGTTCCAAGTTAAGTTTGAGGCAAAGTTTATCTCTACATCTCAGAAGTCTACTTTATTCAAGAAGTTTGTTGAGTTGAAGCAGAATGGTCGTCCTGTGCTTGATTATATTTCAGACTTTGAGGCCTTGTCCAGATATGCTCGTTCATACATTGACACACCCTATCAGAAGAACGAGAAGTTTATGACGAGTCTGGATACCTACATAGGAAGACCATTGGTGGAACATTTTGATGATTCATATGAGAAGCTTGTGGAGAAATCTGTGAGACGTAAGAGTTTGTTTCTGAAAGAGGAAGTTGTCGTTACATCTAAGGAAGCCCCAAAACCACAGCAGGGTGGTAACAACAAGAAGAGGAAGCAACAACAACATAAGGGAGAGGCTGGCAAGAAGAAGCGTAAGAGTGAGGTGGTTTGCTATAACTACCAACAGAAGGGTCATTTCTCTAATGAGTGCAAGAATCCCAAAGCTAAGAAAAAATGCTTCAAGTGTGGAAAGCATGGGCATGAGAAGAAGGATTGTCCAGAAGCAGCTAAGAGTAAGAAGATTGTGAAAGCTTATGCTTTGGATGTCGTGTCATCTTCTTCGATAACTATTGTTGCAGAAAAGAAAGGAAAGGGTGTCGTCGTCCAAGGTACTCTTTCTATCCAAGGTGTTTCAATTCGAGTTTTGTTTGATACTAGAGCATCGCATTCATTCATTTGTAATGAGATTGTGTGTCGTTTGGGTTTAGAACCCGAGATTTGTGATAGACCTTTGATTGTGACTAATCCAGTTGGGGGTTCTTCTAGCCTTTGTATGATTTGTCATGGTCTGGTGTTATCGAATCATGGTAGTTCATTTGTGTGTGATTGCTTTGTTCTTAACTTCACTGGGTTTGAGATTATCTTGGGTATGGATTGGCTTAAAAGGTATGCGGCAAGAGTGAATTGCGAGACGCTAATGGTGAGAGTTGGAAATATGGAAGGGCGAAAGGTGTTGATTCAATCTAAGCCCGAAGATGGCGCCTTCGTGAGCCATTTATATTCGCTTGTGATTCCACATGAAGACTTGTCATCTATGCTGATCGCAAATGAGTCTGAAGATGTCTTTAACGAGGTCAAAGGTTTGTTGCCGCATCATGAGATCGAGTTTAGGATCGATTTGGTCGAGAGTGCCAGACCAATTGTTATGCCTCTTTGGCGAATGGTGCCTAAGGAACAATGAGAGTTAGAGGTGCAAGTTCGTGACCTTTTGGGAAAAGTATTCATTTGGAGCAGTGTATCCGAATGGGATGCACATGTTGAATTTGCAACCAAGGAAGATGGCTCGTTAAGATTGCGTGTAGATTATCGTAAGCTGAACAAGTGATCCATAAGAATAAGTATCTGTTGCCAAGGATCGATGACTTGATCGATCAGCCTCACGAGGCCAAAGTGTTTTTTCTCAAATGGATTTGGCAACGGGATTTCACCGGTTGAAAGTGGCAAAGGGCAGTGTGCCAAAGACTGCTTTTAGGACACCATCCGGTTTCTTCGAATGGTTAGTGATGCCAGTTGGGTTGATTAACGCGCCATCGTATTTTGTGGATCTTATGAATAGAGTTTTCAGAGATCAGTTGAACAAGTTTGTGCTTGTGTTCGTAAATGATATTCTGGTTTACTCTCGGAATGAGAAAGAACACAAGACGCACTTGAGAGTTGTTTTGGAAATCTTGCGAAAGCATCACCTGAAGGCTAAGTTTTCGAAGTGTCACTTCTAGAAGAGTGAAGTGAGGTTCTTAGGCTATGTTGTTTCGGGTAATGGAATAGCGGTTAACCCCACTAAATTGGTAGCAATCCAGGACTGGGATAGACCTAAGAATGCAATAGATGTGAGAATTTTTCTTGGATTAGCAGCATATTACAGACGGTTTATCAAGGATTTTTCCAAGATAGCTCCACCATTGACATGATTGACGAAGAAAAACCAAGTATTCAAATGGGATGAAAAGTGTGAACAAGCGTTTGGTATCCTGAAGGAGAGATTGACGAGTGCTCTAGTGCTGACCATTCTGAAAGGGAAAGAAGAAATGGTGGTATACACAGATGCATATGGTACTGAACTTGGAGCAATTCTGATGCAGAAGGATAAGGTTGCGCGAGTAGACAGATAAAGCCGCACGAAAGGAATTATTCAACTCATGATTTAGAGTTGGCAGCGATTGTGTTTGCTCTGAAGATGTGGAGACATTACCTGTTGGGAGTTCGATTCGAGCAGTTTACAGATCACAAGTATTTGAAGTATCTTTTCTCCCAAAAGGTTTTGAATCTTCGGCAGCAGAGATGGTTAGAATTTATGGCATCATATGATTTTGGTATAGCCTATACTCCTGGTAAAGGTAACGCAGTTGCGGATGCGTTGAGTCGAAGACACGCAAGTTGGGAGCGATGTTTTCAGAATGGAAAAGCCTCGAGTATTTGACAAGATTTGGTTTTACCCCAAGGTGTGAGTTGGAACTTGAAATGTTGGCAAGCTTATCGAAAAGACCTATTCTCATCGGAAGGACTGACGAGAGCCAAAAGAGAGATGCAAAGCTCGTCGAGATTATACAGAAGTTGGATCCTAAAGATAAAGAGTTCGACGTCGATCAAGAGGGTTGGCTTTGAAAGCAAGGATGACTGGTTGTTCTGGATATCGACGGATTGAGAGATGAGGTTATGAGGGAATGCCATCACTCGAAGTTGACGATTCATCCTAGTGGTAATAAGATGTATCAGGACATGAAGCGAGCCTACTACTGGGAGGGGATGAAGAGAGATATTGGAATTTCCAAGTGCATGAATTGTAGTTTGGTGAAAGCTGAATAGAAGAAGATGAGTGGTTTACTTCAGCCATTGGAGGTGGGAGCAGGTATCAATGGATTTTATCGATGGACTACCTAGAACGAGGGCAGGAAACAAAGGAATATTAGGTCATTGTGGATAGCTTGACCAAAAGTGCAAAGTTCATTCCTGTTAGATTGACTAGGACAGCATCGAAGTTAGCTGAGATTTATGCAAAATGGATAGCTGGTTCCATGGTATCTCGGAGAGTATAGTCAATAATCGAGATCCGTTGTTCACGAGTGGATTTTGGAAGAGTTTGCAGGAAGCTTTGGGAACATAGTTGTGTTTGAGTACAGCTTATCATCCCCAAACCAATGGTCAAACCGAGAGGGTTAACCGATTTTTGGAAGATCTCCTGAGGGCTTGTGTGTTAGACTTCGGAGGATCATGGGAAGACCATCTACGTCTAGTTGAGTTCACATATAACAACAACTACGAGTCGAGCATTGGGATGGCACCATACGAGGCGTTGTATGGCAGACAATGGAATTATCCAGCTTGTTAGTTAGAAACTGAAGAAAAGTTGATACTTGGGCCTGAGATGATAAGAGAAACCTCATATTGTATCGAGATCATTCGGCAACGAATGAAAGCAGCCTGTAACGAACAGGGATTTTCGACCCAGAAAATCAACATAAAACCAATGTCAATTATTTAGGCATCGAACATTCCAGATCATTAATACAAAGAAGTAAGAGGGTGAGAATAGATAAGATATAAAATTGGAATGGAGGAAGAAGAAAATAACAACAACAGGATCAGAGTAACATGAATCTCACAACGGAACGAATAAAATATACTATATAACATAACTTTGAAACACAGATCTATACTTAAATATACATACCATTATCAAAGTACAGCACTTACAACACAGCGAAAATAAACAATAGCTATAAAATGTTGAAGCCCCCTACTCCAAGCACTTCCAAGTATATCTGAAAAATCCTGACTACTTGACTGCCCATACAAAATTGGGCACCCAAGAGTTTAGGGAAAACAAAACAAAATAAACTCTGGGTCAGTCATGGGACTGGTGTGAGTAAACAACTTAAAATAGTTTGAGAAAATAAATGATATCTCATAAGACCACACCGTATAACACGGAAGGGGTTTTCCCTTATGAGAATCCAAAACACTTGATTTAACTTTCAAAATATTTTTGAAAGAAACAATAATCTTTGTACCTAAACTATTTTGATATTATAATAGTGTCTATCAATCAAAACTAATCATCATCTAGCAGAACGCTTTCATTTCCCGTTCCACATACATAATATATGGTAGATTAGTTTGTTTATCTTCCTACTCTCATATACTTTATTGATGATGTTAGTTAGCTATTTTATCGCTCACTAAACTGTTGTCTGACTCAAGATTTTATGTTTCCCTCTTATTATCTTAGGTTGTTCATCCGATTTTTGGATGGGTAGACTAAGTGGCAGGTGACAAGTGATATCTTGGTGAGAACGATGTTGCAGTTTGGTGGCGAGCAAGAGGCTGGCGTATTATCTTTTCTACTATATAGTATCTATATTTACGATGTTTGTTGTTTTACTCCGAGTGTTGTAGTGAGACAAATTTGTACAGGCATATGTTGAAATCTTGGTGTTTTGGATATACTTTCTAGTTGTTATGGAAGTTTGGTATTTTCTGCTCAAATATGCTTCACTAATATTACCTATTGTATATGTTCAATTATACTTTATCCTTGCACTGTGAGTATATGACACGTTCCACTTATGTTTTCATACCTAGATGATCGTCCACAACTTCCTGACACATTTTTCAGCGTATTATTCCACTTGTTTAGTGCAAGGGTGGTGGTCACACATATAGTAGATCATATAAGTTTTAGTTTTTCTTAAAATTCTTAAAAACACTATTCACCCTCCCTCTAGTGTTAGTTTTGCCTTAACGATCCATTCTGCATTCCTTAACAAAATTATACGATTGTTTAATTAACTGAAATTGGACCGTTCAACGGATCAAATCAACGCGAGTAAAACTCACTCGGTTTTATCCCACTTGTATTTTATGTAAGTCAGGTTTTTAATTTGTGTGCTATGGTTGATAATTGTTTGTTGAATATATCTATATTGATTGAGTTGGTTGATTTTAAGCGTTCGTTTATTTTAAACGAAATCAATCGTTATTTTTAATGATTATCCCCAAATGAGGTAACTTACCTCGTTAGTTACATTTATAATAATATAAATGTATTAAGTAGAATATGGATGTTCGGATTGCTGATATTGTCTGATTGTTGAATATTATATTTGTTTGTTGAAATATACGATTTTATTTGAAGTAACATATTTGGATGAAGGGAAAAACAGGTTGTAGGGATCCAACTGGATTTCTCAAATTTATTGTTTATTTTCATATTACAATTATATGAACTGTTTCACCAATATGATTGGATAATTGATTTTTTATTTGTTGAATCGTAATTCGATGTTTATCTTTGTTTTAACCAATGTGTAGTATTGGTTAAGTAATTGCAGCAGTTGGCCTAGAAATAAATTGTTTTATAAATGTGATTTACCGTCAGATGAATCAACGGTAATGAAGTTATAAAATTTAAATTTTATAATTGAAGCTAGATTTTAAATCTATATATTCGAAAAAAAATTATTTGAAAGGAAATTCATATTATGTTTATTATTTAAGTTTATATGTAATTATTAAATGGTTTTATAAATCAAATTCTTATATTAATAAGATTTTTAAGTAGATGGACAGAAATTAACATAACAGTTAAATGTTGGATTAATTGTTTACCAAAGACAATTAAATGGGACTATTTAAATTAATTATATTATTAATTAATTGAAAAGGGAAGGACTAGTTAGAATGTATTAACGAGATAGTTATGGTTTAAGTGGACAAGGTTAACTATTTAAATTGAACTCAGTTATTTGATTAATTCGTTTTGAATTATCTATTAAAATAGATTAATGAATATTTGTTTAATTTTAAAAGATTTTACTATTTTTTTTAGTTTATAAAGAACTTAACTACATCTACAATAGTTAACGATGAGGTAGATTATTATTTTTACAATTTAAGGAGTTTATATTAAATGAAATTCATTATGTAAGTAATCGAGTTTGGAATAAGGTTTAGTTGAATTTTGAGAAGAGTTGTGAACGGGTTTTGTATTAAAACTGGGATTTTTAAATGAAGTTATAAAAGAGTTTTTTAAGCCAACGCGATAGCTTAAAATGAATGTTTCACTTAATGTTGAATCAAGAAAAGGAAAGTGGGATAAAAGGGTTTATATTGAATTAGAGTGTAGAAACGAGGTTTATAAAGGAGATATGAAGCTAAAACTTTAAATTTAAATTAATATTACTTACTGATGAAATTGAAATGGGAAATGGAGGATTGAATTAGAAGTGGAATAATATGGGTTGATAAGGAGTTAAGATAAGAATTAGAACCTAACTGGAGATTGGTTGAGTTGAGTGATTTTCTGAGTATTAATCTGATATTGATTTCAGTCTTCAGGATTAATACTTAGGGGATTATGCTCTTACCAATTTACAGTCAGGGACCAATGAATTTTGAAGTATAGAAATGTTGTAACTGATGTTTTGAAATACATTAGAAATAATAGTAAAATAGAAAATTGGATATAGTTATATTTTCTAAGTATCTAAAACAAAATAGTTTGAGAAGATTCTTATATAAAATAAGAAATAAATACGGATATAGAAAGATTTAGAAGTTTTAAATAAAGCAGTTATTAAAGGGGCCAAGTGATGCTGACCACTGAACTAGTAAATCTATTTTTATTTTCATGATTGAATGGTTGTTTATTTGATAATTAAATAACCAATTATCAAATCTAGTCTATACGATTGTTGGTGCGGAAAGATCGGGATCGAAATTATATTCAAAAACCATTCCGACCAGCAAATATGAAATGTGGAAGATATCGAATGTTAATCAAGACAAAGCAATTGAAGACCGTGGATCTTCATAAAATGAAAGAATTACTTTAAAACTCTGGATTCGCGTCCGGAGATATATTGATTTCAAGGACTACTCAGGGTGATTCCTAGGATGTGGTAGGAGGTGCCTTTGGTTTATCCTGTTCCTGAATGACTTGTATGAACGAGTTTCTGACAGAGTATTTCCAAGGGATCATATATATTGATTTCTACAAACATATTCTGTTGGTGGCAGAGGAATTCTTTCTTGCTGCTAAGGCACCCAGAGTATTTTTATAGACATCAATTAGTGATTTGATGGATTTGATGTTGTGGCATTCAAAGTGAATGGTGGTCAGATGTTCCAAAAAATTATAACCTCAAGCCTCATCAACCTGGAAATGATATAAAATTAGGTAGGTCGCATGGCTATGTGGGTTGCTCCCATGAGGGTGTATTGTCACCATCTAGAGAATATTCATATTTGTTCTTCTATCGCTTCTGTATCTCCCGGGAATGGTTATGTTTGTAGGTGACAATGTATTCAGAACATTCAAGCGAAGAGAATGGCCAGTCATGTTTAGCCAGGGTTGCAAGAAGTTCTTGTTGAATCCTTGTGTATTTTCTCTAGAGGTACACTATCGGAAAGTGGTCTCATACCTTGCCATAGTTGGGAATTCATTGTCTAATAAAAGCTCGCAGTTTTGATTGTATATCATATATGTAGAGCGTGGGATGCAAGCATTTTGCTACATGGTTATTTATTTGTATTAGACATTATTATATTCTTATCATTTATATTTTAGCAAAAACATTAAAAGTGAGTTATATGTTATTTTAGAGTCATCCGCTATATCCTGACATTTCCTCGCTTTATCCCCGTTATGAATTTTTGAAATCCATCACATTGGATTGGCTAGGCGTTTTAACTGCACATAGAGTCAGCCTTAGGTGAAAGTCCACCTAGCCCATGGGCTGGGGCAACCCCCAAGCATAGGGAAAAAGGAAAAAAAGGCACCAAAGGCCTCAAAAAAACATGCAACTAAATAGAAAACCAGTCCAGCTCCTTTCCAAGCTCTCTCCTGTAGTTCGTACCAGGTCACAGAAAACAGAAAAACATCGTTCAAAAACTAAGGCAGAAACTAAGGTAGTGTTTGGTTTATTTTGTGTTTTGGGTTTTGAGCTTTCAATGTTAATTTCGAAAGATGCGAAGATTTGAAGGGTAACAGAGATGATAGACTAAAGGCGGAGTAGAAGATGGAGGGAATGGAGGATAGTGGATGGATGAATTTAACATCGTTCTTCCGTTGGTTCTTAAAATACGGAAAAAGATAAAAAATTGTTTTTGGTTCTGTTTGTTAACTTCGTTTTGTAAAATGATCGTTTTTCACGATATGTATGCGTCATTTGTACTTTTGTACATACGAAAACCGAAAACTAAAATAGAAAGAGAACGCTTCCTAAGCATCGATAAATTACACAATCGATCGCCGCTCTTAATCTCCGACCTTTGGCGCCAACATCCCGTGCTCATCCATCTACCCTTGCAAGGGCACGAGGTAGCGACTAAGCCGTAAGTGATTAAAATTGATTGATAAGAAATTCAAAATTGGTCGATAATCTTGATTTTTTACATTATAGTTAATCAAAATTGGTTCTAGAACTAGTTTAATTATGAACTGGTTAACTTGATTTCACGGTTCATTGATTAAATGGTTGACTGATTAGAATTTTTTAAGTTTATTGATTGATTTATAAATTAGTTTACTGATTATATTAGTTGAATTTAGATTAAAAACTACATTTCTCCAGATTAAAAATTGCATTTTTTTTTTGAATTTTTCATGGGAGAAACCGACATTGCCGTAAAACTCCCCATAATGCACCTAACCCGATCCGTGGGGGTCATCGGGCTTATGCACATGGTAAGGCCCCTTATTTGAACTAAAGTGCGTGAGAGGGGAGAACCATTATTTGCATTTTTTTCAAACTGCAATCTTTTTACATAAAAAAATGCATAAAACTTGATTTCAAACTGCATTTTTAATGATTAGAAATTGTGAATTTTCTAAACTGCAATCGTTTTGCATTTAAAAATGCATAATTTTCTTCCAAACGACATCTTTTTAAACTAAAAAGAGTAACATAATTTTAATTTGTTATTACATGGAAATAAATATAACAAAAGAGAAAACCATAAGAAACAGGTGAGAAAAGAGAATAAAATTCTAATGCATTTAGTAGACGGGGAAACAACATCAAACTATAATATCTATATCATTAGTCAGCTCAATTTTTAGACTATTCAATGCAGAAGTACAATAGTTAATTGGGTCAAGTCATGCAGGAGAAGTAAGTGAAGCTATTGATGAAAATGTTGACGATGTTTTGTTGTTTTTCTAATTGAATTTTGCCTACGTCACGTAGTGTATTTTGAGAGGAAAATGAATATTTTATATGCTAGTGTCATTTATGTTATTTTATACTTGATATTTAAAAATAAAATGTTGAAATTTTATATAGCAAATTAGCAATGAGCAATGAAATTATAATGTGGCTTAGGCAACAAATTCATTGAGTCGACAATGACTGTACATTATGAACTACATATTTCTGCTTGCTAACATAATATGAAACTAAAATTTTTGACTCCATATTTTTCTACATATGCGACTATATTATTACTCTTAAAAATTATAATTTTACCCACGAACTTAATGTGGAATTGAATCTGATCAATATTTCCTTATGAAATGATTAAAATTTCATATTTGAAATATTGAAAACCGAACACTTAAGACAAAATGAATATGAAAAATAGAAGTTCTTATTGATACTAATAAAATATCAGGATGACCCATGATATACTTGAGTGGCTAATTCTACTCCCATCCCTTTTTCCTCCTTTCCCACACATCAAATTTTAAAGAAAGTTAATAAACGTTATTACCCTTATTACAATTAGATTGAAATGTTCTTGATTGTCGTATTCTTTTATTGTCTTAATTTTATTTTCCCCCAACACTTCTTTCTACTGTCAAAGAGATGGATGAAAGTAATTATAAAATACTTGAAGAGAATGATTTATTGGAAGAAGAAAATAATGGTTTTGAAGAAGAAAACGAGATTAATTCCGAGGTAAAGCGCCTTCTTTTGTTTTGACTCATGAGTTTCTAATGTTGCATAAGTTGTTTTTTAGATTTAAGGCTTTATAACTAGGATTTAGTGAAAACAAAGTCCGCTCCTAACTTGGAATTATGGCTAATCTAGTATGTACTGCATTAGGGATTATGGTTCTTCTTTCCTTCTCCATTGCGATTCTTGTTTCAACATTTTTTTTTTCTTTTTTTTTTTAAAACTGAGGATTGAGAGAGGAAAAACCCGCGTTCTCACGTTTGGTTGGAGAAAGGTGATGATAGAAGGAAAGGGTTATTTTTGGAATGTGAAGGGGTGAAAACGGTAAATAGTGGGGTGGACTTTTATTTTTTGAATCAATGGGGTGGGAAAGGAAAAAAATGAGATTATAATAGAATTAGCCTACTTGAGTTGGTTTATTTAATTTAAACTAATGTCCACTCTTTCCATCTTTACTATAACTCACCGAGAAATCTTTTGTATTATCTTAGAGTAGGATATTTACAATCAGGACCGGCTAAAGGAGTCGGGTTGCCCTAAGCGAATTGAGTAAGCCTCCATGAAATGACCAGGTTGCAGTAGGAAAAAAACACACAAAAAGAATAGAAAATCAGCAACCGGTAGGGCGGGAGAAAGCCCCCCCCCCCCCCCCAAAAAAAAAAAAAAACCAGAAAAGCACTAACCGTAGGGCTAAAAAAAGCCCAAAAAATTAGAAAAGTAGCAATCAACGGGGCGAGAAAAAGACAAAAAAAAAAAAAAAAAAAAAAAATAGAAAAGCAGCAGCCGGTAGGACGAGAAAAGCCAGAAAAAAAATCGAAAAGCAATAACAAACTATAGGGCAGAATACTTTGAGGACACTATAACAACGCCAAGAATCGAAAACCAAACCTCTTAGAAAAGAGGTAAACACACAACCACCTGAGCTACTGTAACGACCCGTATTCTACGCATCATAGGATCGTAGGATATTTATTCCTTTCACATACGAAGTCGTATGGTCATGTAACTTTGGGAGACGACTATTGGGGTCATTTCCCATGTTCATGATTTTTCTCGATTTTTAAATGACCATTTTACCCCTAGTTGGCACTGTTTTGGCCATAACTTTTGACTGGAAAGGAATTTTGACCTGAAACCACTTCCATTGGCTTCGGATGATGGTTTCTCTTTCCGTAGAGTGGTCACATTAGCCAAACGGACTTACCGTTTGGGAGATATGGCTGAAACAAGTTTCAGATGGTGAAAAACAGCTTAATTGGGCTTAACCGGGTGATTAGCAGCTAGGCCCAAGGGGAATTTCGGGTTTAGGGGTATATAGGGGCTGATTAGAGTTAGAAAACATTTCTTTAGACATTTTCCAGCCGCCACTTTCATTCCTCTTGACCTAGCCATGGCCTCCACTCTCTAAATCTCTCTAAAACACCCAAAAATCACTTTCTAATTGAAGATTAGGCTTAGCAAACATTAAATTAAGAAGAAAAAGCACCAAAGCAAGGTTGGAGCTGCTGTGTAAGATTGGGAACAGCTCCAAATCAGAGAATATTTCAGTTTTAGGGTTTTAGTTGTGGCCAAGGTGAGTGATTTGCATAGTTTTTGCACTAATTACGGTAATTAAGGGTAATTAGTGAAGATTAGCGAATTTATACACTGATAAATTCTGGAAAAATGTTTAGAAATTCTTAAATAAAGTTTTATACCTCTGGTTGAAATTTGGTTTCGTTTGATTAAGTTTTGTTAAACCTATGATTAGATTTGCTTAAACATGCTTAAGGGAAAAATAAGGGGTTTTGGGCACATTTGATCCATTTTGACATATGAATTCATTGTTTTGGTGTTTGTGGTTAGTTTGCTATGTTGTTATGACTATTTGACATGAATTGTGATTGATTAGAATAGTTAGATTTGTCAAAAACGTCGTCGAACGGCATAAACAAGTTGCTGGAAAAAGTTGCAGAAAGTTGTGCAGGGCTTCGGATCGGATCGGATGAGGGCTCGGATCGGATATGTGAACTGGGCAAGAAAACCCGACCTGAACTGGAGTTTGGCACATAAAAGACTTGGCAAAAAGGAAGGCCGTTTACTTAGAGTTGGAGTGGACAAGGGGATCGGATCGGAAGAACAATGGAGGCCAGATCGGATCGGAAGAACATTGGGAGCGGATCGGATCGGAGTAATCTAGGGAGCGGAGCGGACTGGAGTAAGGCGAAGGGGATCGGATCGGATCGGAGTAGATGGAAAACGAGGGAGCTGATCGGAGAAGGAGCATGAACTGGAAGGAAGACGACAACCCGACCCGACTCGGAGGAGGACACCGACCCGACCCGGAGTGAAGTACCCGACTCGAACTGAAGGGAAGGTGATGAGGATGGAGGACCGAACCGACGAGGGCAATGACTACCGAACCGAACCGAGTTCTAGGACTGTTACTGCGCGACTACTCTTCTGAAGACCCACTCCAATCCGACCAAAACCGAAATGCAAAGAAAGTCCAAATGAGAAGTTAGAGCTCAAGATTCAGATGGGAATCAACGAGTTCGCTTCATGGTTGGGCTTTGCTGCGGGACGCGTGCTAAGGGGTTTACGATGTCTGTAGCTTTGGACCACTATGGTAGGAGGTACGAAGGCGGATTCAGGGCCATTATGGTATCGGTAGAACCAAGGGCTACGACCAATGAAGTGGGTCATTGAAATGTTTGGTCATGACTCCAAGTGTTTGGCTTGGTCATAGCAGGGTTTCTACAAGTCGGGATCCGTCGTTACCTCAATTTGTCTAGTGTTCCAAAGTGGTAGATATCGTATGCCTTACGCACTGAGTGAGAGATGGGAGGATGGTTGATATGGTTGATTTGTTTGCTATCATTATGACATGCACACCCCACCCCCGTATTCTTTACACTATTTATTATGGCGCCTTAGAGTACTGTACGGTATGTGGTACCAACTCTTTGGTTGCAGGTCCAGGTTCAGGTATGGTTTAGTATACCTGTTATTATTCTGTTTAGATGCTTATCGCTCATACCAGGCTTTATGTCTGACCCAGAGTTTTATGTCTCCTCTTATTACTCTGGGTGCTCACACGAGCAGACTAGAGACAGGTTAGCTGGTGATGCACGGGTAGATGATCCGGAGACGAGCAGGAGGCTTCCACGTAACATATATATAGCATTCTCCCTGTGTTGTTGAAGATCACTGCTTGGGCATTGGTGGTGTATCTTCTATTTTGGCTTTCTTTTGTTTAGAGACAGTAGATTTAGAAAAGTTGTAATAAGCTGTATTTGGATTTCCGCTGCTTTGATATTGATGTTGGTTTTAGTTATCAGCTTGTGCACTGTCTCGCCTGTTTTATGTCAAGTACATTATTATTATTATATTTTATCCCATGCGCTGTGAGACATTCTACAGGTTCCTTGATTAGTTCATTCTCTTCTTTCCTTTCTCCCGACGACCGTCCCGTGCTAGTCGGGCATGTGTACAGCGCACTTTTGGAGGAAATGCAGGTCGGTGCGGGGCGGGCCGTCACACTTGGTATCAGAGCTCTAGGTTGCGTTGTTAACCTAGGGAAGTTATCAGGGAGAGATAGTATACGTATACGAGAGAGCGTATTTGTAATTATTTTGGTTTTTAAAAGCTATATATATATATATACTATTAGTAGTATAAGGATGAAGTCGTACTGCACTAGCACCACTATGGAGTCGTTAATCGTTTCCTTTTTCAGATTGACGATGAGCCGATATACTAGAGGTACTGGTAGGGGAGCCAATAATGGGAATGCTGCTGACATGAGGACGATGTTTACTGACCTCATGAGAGAAATGCTTAGAGATGTACGGAGAGCAGCTCCCAATGATGGAAATGGTGGTGGTCCAATAGTGCAGGCACTGAGGGTCGATTTCGCCAAGCTGAATAAGGATTATACTAGCCTTGGTGGGAAGCCGTTTCACGGAACGGAGTCGGCCACGGATGTTCAAGATTGGTTGGATAGTTGCAAACGTATCTTCGAGGATTTGGGTATCGAGGATGCGATGAAGAGAAAGCTAGCGTCCCGTCAGCTGCAAGGGCGGGCAATGAATTGGTGGAATGCTATAAAGGCAGCCACTCCCGAAGATCAGATTACTTGGGAACAATTTAAGGCTCGCTTTAGCGAGAAGTTCATTCCAGCTACTCAGAAGTCAGTGCTGTTTAAGAAATTCTTGGAGCTCAAGCAGAATGGCAGAGCTGTCTCGGAGTACATTGCTGAATTCGACACTTTGTCAAAGTATGGGTTATCTCTTATTGATACTGCCGAGAAGAAGAATGAGAAATTCATAACTGGGTTGGATCAGTACTTGGGGGAAAGACTTATTAACCACGTCGATGAGACGTTTGAGTCGATTGTGGGGAAAGCATTAAGATCAGAGAGTCTCTACCCTAAGCCGAAGACTGAGGTTGAATCCGCAGATGGGCTAAAACCACAAGCAAGTGGTGGAGGCAAGGGTGGTTCCCAGAATAAGAGAAAGCAGAATCAGACTAAGGATGGCCAGAAGAAAAAGAATAAACAAGATGTTGAGTGCTTCAGCTGTGGTAAGAAGGGCCATTATGCTAGTAATTGTCGGGCCAAGCCAGCGGATAGGAAGTGCTTCAATTGTGGCCAATTTGGACATCACAAGGACAAGTGTCCGCAACCCCCTAAAGAAAAGCAAATGGTAAAAGCATACGCCCTTAATGCTATTCCTTCTTCGTCGAATGCCCCAACTGCGGCGGAGAAAGGAAAGAATGTCATCATTCAAGGCATGCTTTCTGTTTACGATGTTCCTGTTAGAGTTTTGTTTGATACCGGATCTTCCAGTTCTTTCATATCTAGTAACCTGGTAGATAGGTTGGGGTTGGAGCCCGAGATTGTCGATAGACCTTTAGTAGTGACGAACCCGATTGGTGGTTCTACTAGCCTTAGCATGATTTGTCGTAATGTGGTCTTATCGAGTCATGGATGCATGTTTGTTTGTGATTGCTTTGTTTTGGGCTTTACTGGGTTTGGCATTATTTTGGGAGTAGATTGGCTCCGAAGATACGGGGTGGTGGTAGACTGTGAGGGCTTTTTGGTGACAGCTAGAGCGGATGATGGGCGGAGGATAGTGTTTGGTGGTCTACCCAGTGAAGGGGTATTGGCTAGTTTTCTAAACTCCCTTGACATTCCGCATAGTGAGTTGTCAGGTTTGCCCGTGGTTGGCCAGTATCCGGATGTTTTCGAAGAAGTGACCGGACTTCCACCACACCGAGAGATTGAGTTCCGTATTGATTTGGCAAAAGATGCCAGACCTATAGTGATGCCACTTCGTCGTATGGCACCAAGAGAGCAGCGGGAGCTCGAGGTGCAAGTCAGCGATCTTTTGAAGAAGGGATTTATCAGAAGGAGTGTTTCTGAATGGGGAGCACCAGTTGTGTTTGCTACCAAGGCGGATGGTTCCCTTCGTTTGTGTGTAGACTACCGCGAGTTGAATAAAGTGACGAGGAAGAATAAGTATCCCCTACCGCGGATAGATGATTTGTTCGATCAGTTGAGTGGCGCGAGAGTATTTTCTCAGTTGGATCTCGCGACAGGTTTTCATCAGCTTAGAGTGGAAGCTGAGAGTATAGCTAAAACGGCATTTCGAACGCCGTCTGGATTTTATGAATGGTTGGTTATGCCATTTGGGCTGACCAATGCCCCAGCATATTTTGTGGATCTTATGAATAGGGTATTCAGAGATCAGTTGAATAAGTTCGTCCTTGTGTTCGTTGATGATATTTTGGTCTATTCGAGGACAGAGGAAGAACACAAGGAACATCTAAGAGTAGCGATGGAGGTGTTGAGAAAACACCAATTGAAAGCCAAGTTTTCTAAGTGTCACTTCTGGAAGAGGGAAGTGAGGTTCTTGGGCCATGTTGTATCAGAGAACGGTATTGCCGTGGACCCAGCAAAGGTGGCTACGGTACAAGATTGGCCTACGCCCAAGAATGCAACAGATGTGAGAAGTTTCTTGGGATTAGCTGGATATTATCGTAAGTTTATCCAAGGTTTCTCCAAGATAGCAGCACCATTGACCCAGTTGACCAAGAAGAATCAAGCTTTTGTCTGGGATGAAAGGTGTGAGGATGCATTTAAAAGTCTAAATGACAAGTTGACAAGCGCACCAGTGTTAGTCATTCCTAAAGGGGATGAAGAGATGAGGGTATACACGGATGCCTGTGGTACCGGACTGGGAGCTGTATTGATGCAAGGCGGTATGGTTGTAGCTTACGCAAGTCGGCAATTAAAACCGCACGAGAGAAGATACCCTACCCATGATTTAGAATTGGCAGCGATCGTGTTCGCGTTAAAGATGTGGAGACACTATCTCTTGGGAGAAAGATTTGAGCTGTTTACAGATCATAAGTCGTTAAAGTATCTATTCTCCCAGAAGGATTTAAATCTCCGTCAGCAGAGATGGTTAGAGTTCTTAGCTTCCTATGATTTTGACATCGCATATACACCGGGAAAGGGCAATGCGGTGGCTGATGCATTGAGTAGAAGACATGCCAGCTTAGGGGCTATGTTCCTTGAATGGAAGCAACTGGAGTTTATCGCGGGGTTTGATTTCAGACCAAAGTGCGAATTGGATCCAGAAATGTTAGCAAGTTTGACGATCAGACCCACTTTGATTGAACGAATCGGCTCTAGTCAGAGGGACGATCCTAACCTATTGGAAATCATCTCCAAGTTAGAGATGGGTATCGATGAGGAGATGAACAGATCGAGATAGATGGCTTAGAAAGAATGGAAAGCTTGTTGTACCCAATGTCAATGGATTGAGAGATGAAGTGCTTAGAGAATGTCATCACTCAAAGCTGACTATACACCCCGGTGGTAATAAGATGTACCGAGATATGAAGAAGACCTACTACTGGGAAGGGATGAAACGAGACGTTGGGAAGTTTATATCCAAGTGCATGAATTTCCAGCTAGTTAAAGCCGAGCAAAAGAAGCCTAGTGGGTTGTTACAGCCCTTAGAAATTCCCGAATGGAAATGGGAGCAAGTCTCGATGGATTTCAACGATGGATTACCAAGGACTAGATCGGGATATGACAGCATTTGGGTAATTGTAGATCGACTGACTAAAAGTGCAAGGTTTATACCGGTCAAATCGACCAGAATGGCAGCTAAGTTAGCAGAATTGTATATGAAGTGGGTAGTGAGATTTCATGGAGTACCTAAAGGCATTGTGAGCGACCGAGACCCGTTGTTCACTAGTGGGTTTTGGAAGAGCTTACAAGAGGCTCTAGGGTTAGAATTACATCTCAGTACCGCATATCATCCTCAGACCGACGGTCAGACGGAGAGGGTGAATCGTATTTTGGAAGATCTCTTGAGAGCATGTACATTGGATTTTGGTGGATCATGGGATGACCATTTACATCTAGTAGAGTTTGCGTATAATAATAGCTACCAATCCAGTATCGGTATGGCTCCGTTTGAAGCTTTGTACGGAAGGCCGTGTAACTCACCATCATGTTGGATAGAGACTGGCGAGAAGTTTATGCTTGGACCAGATGTGGTGAGGGAAACTTCAGATAAGATCAAGATCATTCAACAACGAATGAAGGCAGCCCAAGATAGGCAGAAGAGTTATGCTGATAGGAGGAGAAGAGACCTAAAATTCTCCGTTGGTGACTTGGTGTTTGTCAAGACTTCTCCGTTGAAGAGCGTAATACGATTCGGCAGGAGAGGCAAGTTGGCACCAAGATTCGTTGGCCCATTCCCTGTTCTTGAACTAGTCGGGGATTTGGCATATAGAATCGACTTACCAGAGAAGATGGCGGGAGTTCATAACGTATTTCATGTTTCCCAACTAAGGAAGTTCGTTCACGACTCAGATATGACTATTTCACCTGATCAGTTAGAGGACTTCGAAGTAGAACCCGAGGCGGTTGGGAACCGTAAGCGGGCCCGTATTGTCGCACACGACATGAAGCAACTTCGAAGGAAGGCGGTGAAGCTAGTCAAGGTACAGTGGAGCGAGGACGAGAATGATTGTACTTGGGAAACAGAGGAGGACATAAGGAAGAAGTATCCAAAACTCTTTGCCTGGTAAGATTTTGACTTCGATTTAGTTTTCCGCATGTTAGGATAGGCTTGTTTGCTTGTTTTGCATATTTGATTGTTGTATATGGTTGTTAGGCATGCGGGATCCCTTGTATGTTTTGGGTTAAGGAATTTCGGGGACGAAATTTCTTAAGGGGGGGAGAGTGTAACGACCCGTATTCTACGCATCATAGGATCGTAGGATATTTATTCCTTTCACATATGAAGTCGTATGGTCATGTAACTTTGGGAGACGACTATTGGGGTCATTTCCCATGTTCATGATTTTTCTCGATTTTTAAATGACCATTTTACCCCTAGTTGGCACTGTTTTGGCCATAACTTTTGACTAGAAAGGAATTTTGACCTGAAACCACTTCCATTGGCTTCGGATGATGGTTTCTCTTTCCGTATAGTGGTCACATTAGCCAAACGGACTTACCGTTTGGGAGATATGGCTGAAACAAGTTTCAGATGGTGAAAAACAGCTTAATTGGGCTTAACCGGGTGATTAGCAGCTAGGCCCAAGGGGAATTTCGGGTTTAGGGGTACATAGGGGCTGATTAGGGTTAGAAAACATTTCTTTAGACATTTTCCAGCCGCCACTTTCATTCCTCTTGACCTAGCCATGGCCTCAACTCTCTAAATCTCTCTAAAACACCCAAAAATCACTTTCTAATTGAAGATTAGGCTTAGCAAACATTAAATTAAGAAGAAAAAGCACCAAAGCAAGGTTGGAGCTGCTGTGTAAGATTGGGAACAGCGCCAAATCAGAGAATATTTCAGTTTTGGGGTTTTAGTTGTGGCCAAGGTGAGTGATTTGCATAGTTTTTGCACTAATTACGGTAATTAAGGGTAATTAGTGAAGATTAGCGAATTTATACATTGATAAATTCTGAAAAAATGTTTAGAAATTCTTAAATAAAGTTTTATACCTCTGGTTGAAATTTGGTTTCGTTTGATTAAGTTTTGTTAAACCTATGATTAGATTTGCTTAAACATGCTTAAGGGAAAAATAAGGGGTTTTGGGCACATTTGATCCATTTTGACATATGAATTCATTGTTTTGGTGTTTGTGGTTAGTTTGCTATGTTGTTATGACTATTTGACATGAATTGTGATTGATTAGAATAGTTAGATTTGTCAAAAACGTCGTCGAACGGCATAAACAAGTTGCTGGAAAAAGTTGCAGAAAGTTGTGCAGGGCTTCGGATCGGATGAGGGCTCGGATCGGATATGTGAACTGGGCAAGAAAACCCGACCCGAACTGGAGTTTGGCACATAAAAGACTTGGCAAAAAGGAAGGCCGTTTACTTAGAGTTGGAGTGGACAAGGGGATCGGATCGGAAGAACAATGGAGGCCAGATCGGATCGGAAGAACATTGGGAGCGGATCGGATCGGAGTAATCTAGGGAGCGGAGCGGACTGGAGTAAGGCGAAGGGGATCGGATCAGATCGGAGTAGATGGAAAACGAGGGAGCTGATCGGAGAAGGAGCATGAACTGGAAGGAAGACGACAACCCGACCCGACTCGGAGGAGGACACCGACCCGACCCGGAGTAAAGTACCCGACCCGAACTGAAGGGAAGGTGACGAGGATGGAGGATCGAACCGACGAGGGCAATGACTACCGAACCGAACCGAGTTCTAGGACTGTTACTGCGCGACTACTCTTCTGAAGACCCACTCCAATTCGACCAAAACCGAGATGCAAAGAAAGTCCAAATGAGAAGTTAGAGCTCAAGATTCAGATGGGAATCAACGAGTTCGCTTCATGGTTGGGCTTTGCTACGGGACGCGTGCTAAGGGGTTTACGATGTCTGTAGCTTTGGACCACTATGGTAGGAGGTACGAAGGCGGATTCAGGGCCATTATGGTATCGGTAGAACCAAGGGCTACGACCAATGAAGTGGGTCATTGAAATGTTTGGTCATGACTCCAAGTGTTTGGCTTGGTCATAGCAGGGTTTCTACAAGTCGGGATCCGTCGTTACCTCAATTTGTCTAGTGTTCCAAAGTGGTAGATATCGTATGCCTTACGCACTGAGTGAGAGATGAGAGGATGGTTGCTATGGTTGATTTGTTTGCTATCATTATGACATGCACACCCCACCCCCATATTCATTACACTATTTATTATGGCGCCTTAGAGTACTGTACGGTATGTGGTACTATCTCTTTGGTTGCAGGTCCAGGTTCAGGTATGGTTTAGTATACCTGTTATTATTCTGTTTAGATGCTTATCGCTCATACCAGGCTTTATGTCTGACCCAGAGTTTTATGTCTCTACTTATTACTCTGGGTGCTCACACGAGCAGACTAGAGACAGGTTAGCTGGTGATGCACGGGTAGATGATCCGGAGACGAGCAGGAGGCTTCCACGTAACATATATATAGCATTCTCCCTGTGTTGTTGAAGATCACTGCTTGGGCATTGGTGGTGTATCTTCTATTTTGGCTTTCTTTTGTTTAGAGATAGTAGATTTAGAAAAGTTGTAATAAGCTGTATTTGGATTTCCGCTGCTTTGATATTGATGTTGGTTTTAGTTATCAGCTTATGCACTGTCTCGCCTGTTTTATGTCAAGTACATTATTATTATTATATTTTATCCCATGCGCCGTGAGACATTCTACAGGTTCCTTGATTAGTTCATTCTCTTCTTTCCTTTCTCCTGACGACCGTCCCATGCAAGTCGGGCATGTGTACAACGCACTTTTGGAGGAAATGCAGGTCGGTGCGGGGCGGGCCGTCACAGCTACAGATGCCATTAACACATTAGGCTTATGCTTCTCTATAAATTTACCGATTGTTGACAGTAACCACCACTTCCTCCTCTTCCTTGGCTGCTGCCCCTCCGAGGTGGGTTGCCCTCTTCGGCCGCCTGGGTGGTCTAGCCCTAAAATCGGGCCTGTTGACAACCAACATATGAAAACTAACCGCCTTTGAACAAATAAAGTGATCCGGTAAGCTACACCATATTTTCCTTTTGAATCATTATGTCTAAAACTAGGATCGATCCGATTTAATATGCTGTGAATTGAATGAATCAACCAAAGACCATCATAACGTTAATTGTTCTTGTTTTCAAACGATTAGGTAATGAATCCGTTTAGCATCTTCATTGGTATGAAGATACAAATAATCGAGGTATAAATCGATCGGACCGAACCGGACGAATGTATGTTTAGTTTCCGGTACAAATTTAATTATTCTGACTCGTGTTCTAACTGAATTTTGGATGAATTCGAACGAACGTATTTCGGTTGTGGACACGAACAGACATTTGATATTTGTACAAAATTTATAGTTCTATAAAGATACATGTATGAATGTGTTTCATTATTCTAACTCGTGTTTTAATTTGCTTAATGTTTGTTGGAAAGTTATTCAAGCAACGATAACACAGACGGGAACCAATTACCAAACATAGATTCACTAAAACGGATTGGAACAGTCATAGAGTCCACCATGGTTATTAAATGCAGAGAACGTGGCTCACGTGCAAATATTTTCTTCTTCTTCTTCTTCTTCTTGACGACTCCTCTGTCTGAACGTCAGAACCCAATTTCCCGGATTAAAATTCAATGGGGAACATAAAAAATGCCACAATTGCTTTAGTGGCCTCACTCCCATCCATTTTTTTCTACGTAGTTTTCCTTAGAAACCCAAACTTCTTTCCATCCCGACTCCAAAATTTCTGCCGAACCAGTCCATTTCTTCTGGCAAACATATTGTTCTTCTTAAACATCAACGTGCTCTTTTGGGTAATTGGAAATTTACTTTGCAACCATTGGATGATCGACCTTTACTGGACTATCATACCGATTTTATTGTCGCATTACTTTAAAAGTCATCCGTTGGCTAGAAGTAATGAACTTAGATCCAAACTTTCGATCTTTTTAATGTGGACATGGAGTGTGAGGTTAACTCATAATTACTTTAGAAGGGAGAAGTGGGAATGGGGAAAAAGGGAGGATTGGAGGTACATTCTTGTTCTTCTTTCAGTTAGTATTTTATGTAGCAATTTTGACTGATTCTTCATGAATACCATTCAAACCTTTTCACAAATTTTAGGTTTAGTGAAATGAGAGGGAAGTTTGGAAAGCATTGGTGGTGGATTTCCTTTTTTGCTGTTTATGTGTCTCAACAGGTATATTTGATTTTAACTTGGCTGTTTATTGTTTGATAAAATGCATCTATGAGCCTTATTTCCTCCTCCTTTTTATTCTTACAGTGTAGTTTAAAATTTTGGGTCTATTTGATTACTAATGATCAAGTTACAATCGTCAGTTGCAGCTGAATGATATCTTTCATTTTTAAACCATTTATAAAACAAAACACAAAAAACACATTTTCATTTAGATGGTATAACTGTTGAAAGATTAAAGTCTTTTGCTTGTTTGTCCCTTACTATTCGCGATTAATAAGAAAACATTATATTTAATGGAGGCTATTAATTTTGCATTTATTAGCTTATGAGAGAGGAAAATTATGTACGCTTATCATTGCTGCCTCCAAATTTTCTTTTGAAAAGAGAACTTTTATACATAAGTCTTTTCATTTATTGACCTATTGTATTATGTATTATTGAGAAAATATTTTTCATAAAAGCTGTACTTATTGATTAACATAAAAACCCGGGGGGGGGGGGGGGGGGGGGGGGGTTGGTGAATTCATTTTTTCAATCCATTCTCTTTGATTGCTCCCCTTGCTTCCATTTTGACGAAATTTGCTCTCATCAGTGCATCACCTGAAACAATTTCGGGTGTTTGACCCGATTAAGAGATAAAATCATGGGATCCAAATCATAAATTCAAGGCGGAATTCATGGGCGTTCCCATGGTATTATCTCTTAATTGGTTTAAACACCCGAAATTGTTTCGGGCATTATAGCAAGAACATTGTTACATTACCCGAAACAATTTCGGGTGTTTGAGCCAATTAAAAGATAAAATCATGGGACCCAGATCCTAAATTCAAGGTGGAATTCATGGGGTCCCATGGTATTATCTCTTAATCACCTCAAACACCCGGAATTGTTTCAGGTATTATAGCAATTTAGCTTCCAATATACTTAAAATCTTGGGTAATGTCTTTTACAAAATCTGCAATCTTCACCTTGGATGCACAAGTATGAAAGATGGTTATGCTAACCTTAGGGGACCGAACGACAATTCTCAATTACACCATAATTGTGCCGAATTTTGCGTTCAAACTTGTCTTCAACACAACTTATTCACTCCCTATTTCTTGTTCATACCCATCAATTTTCCAATAATTTGAAAGTGAAATTTTATTTGGGTTCGATGCAAAGATTTGACTATTGTGATGATATATTGATGCAAATGGTGAAATAATTGTGGGTTTTATGCAAATTTGAATCAAATTCGAGATATCCAAATTTTGGAAATCCATACTCAAAAACAGGTCCAACAGTGGTTGGATTATCCAATCAGTTCGGAAATCTGGGTGCTGAGTTCCAAAATCTCCAAATTGTCCACGCGGTTGTTCAACAAACGCGCAAACACGCGCGCTTGTTAAACAAATGCGCAAACACACGCGTTTGTTCAACAAACGCGCAAACACACGCGCTTGTTGAACAACCGCGTGGGTATCAACGGATATATTTTGCTCGCGCCTGTTGAACAGACGCGTGGAGTCAACGGCTTTAATTTGCAACGACTTGATTTCAAACACTACAAATACACAACCCCTCTACTACTTTCCTCCACATCAACTCTTCTTCTACCACATTCAAACTTACTACAAAAATGGCTACTGAATTTGATGTCGACGCCGCAAGAATTGAGTTTGAAACTTTCGATATACTGGATCAAAGTCAACCATTTGGTGGAATGCTAACTACTTCAAGTTGGAATGGTAAAGAAGACTACGATTTCAAAATCCATTTTACATTTCAAAATCCATTTCAAAATCCATTTTAAACTCCATTTCAAAATCCATTTTAACTTCATTTCAAAATCCATTTCAAAATCCATTTCAAAACCATTTCAAAGTCCGTTTCAAAATCCATTTCAAAGCTCACTCTCCATTTCAAACTCCATTTCAAATTTCAAACTCCATTTCAAACTCCATTTTACATTTCAAACCCCATTTCAAACTCCATTTCAACTCCTTTTTACATTTCAAACCCCATTTCAAACTCCATTTCAAACTCCTGTTTACATTTCAAACTATATTTCAAATTTTTAACTCCATTTCAAGCTCCATTTCAAAATCCATTTTAAAATCCATTTTACATTTCAAATTCCATTTCAAAATCCATTTCAAAATCCATTTTAAACTCCTTTTCAAACTCCATTTCAAAATCCATTTTAAAAATCCATTTTACATTTCAAAATCCATTTCAAAATCCATTTTGAAATTCATTTTAAACTCCATTTCAAAATCCATTTTACATTACAAAATCCATTTTACATTTCAAAATCCATTTCAAAATCCATTTTAAACTCCATTTCAAAATCCATTTCAAAGTCCGTTTCAAAAACATGTCAGCAATAACAAAAACATACAACCATGTCATCATCACCAACAACACATGTAATACAACCATGTCATCATCACCAACACATGTAATACAAAACATGTCAGCAATAACAAAAACATACAACCGTGACGCTACATGAACCATCAGTCAATAGGCATAGCATCGCTACCTGCCCCATCAGAAATGTCATCATTAACGTCATCAAAAGCATCATCTGTATGTGATCCATCACCAGTACCCTGCTGCTGTAACTGAGTCTGTAGGGAAGCAATCTGGGCCTCGTACTGAGCCTGCTGCTGGGCCAAAGATCCGTGTAAACTCTGGTACATCAACTGTGTGTACTCCAATGTCATACGCTCAAAAGCAGCCAATATCCGTCTATCGTGGTCCATATATAGCAAGTACTGTTAATGAGACAACTTATGTTACATAATGTGAGTTTTTATAATGCAGTCGTATACGAGTATTACTGTATAACTCTTACGTACCTGATGTGGATGATACAAACCGGCTGACGGTACTCCGGGAGGGTCAACATCTGGATAATGCAACGGAATCTCTACAATCTGACCCTGTACGTCGTACGCCCTAAAAATGTGTGGCGGAGGGTCCAACGCACCACTCTGCGTGAACTGGGACGATACAGGCGCAAAGGTAGGGGGATGCACCGGGAATCTGCCTGCTACTGAAGATGGCCCGATACGGTCGGAGTTCAAACCCCGAATATAGTCTGGTAAAGCATAAGCGCGTGGCGCTACTCGAGCCCAATAGACATCAAAATCTCCGGGCACTGTAAAAGGCTCACCGTCCACCCAGCCTGCAGCCCTCATATCCGCAAGATATGATGATCCTACCGGTATATCCCTGAACATCTGATCCCATGGGAGTGGATCAGAAGGAATGCGCTCTAACCCGTATAGCTGTAGCCAACATCGCTCCCCCAAATACCAAATGAAAGGGCATGTAGGCACCTGGAAGCATACCCTACACCTCGAAAGACTGGAATGGAAAATGAGGGGGTGGTCCTGCTGAGGAGCCATAAAATCTATATATGTCTGCCATGGACGTCGAATAATGCCACCCCGCTCTCTCAAATCAATCTGCATGCGCCCCTCCATAAGCTCGTTATGCACACCCTGTGCAGAACGAGCTAGATGCATAGCAGGACCCCATCGTCGTAATCTCGGAAAGTATATGTAAGGTGTACTGATGGCCTCATCAATAAGTCGTGGGTGCATAACCGCCATGTACTCTTAAAACCAAAATGGGAGAATATACCAGAAACCGTACAACTGCTTGCAGCGCTGCACGGCGTAGAGATCCAAAGCCACATACAAATAGCCTAATATCGCCGTACCCCAGTCAAACGAATGTAGCTGCTCTATGTCTACAAGGCTAGCCAAATAACCAAGTCTAATAGTCCCCCTGTTGTTGCTAAAAAATACGGAACCAAAAAGGTGTAATAAAAAGGCCCTGATAACGGGAGTGTGCATAGCCTGAGTGCCCTGATGTGCAGTGACATAGCTATACAGAAAAGGTAAGGTAACGGCTCCTGAAGAAACGGAATGAGGCTCTAAACCTGGTAACTAGGGGTGAGCGTTCGGTCGGTTCGGTTGGTTTGGACGTAAAAAAACTCAAACCGAATTGAAACCAAACTTTTTTCAAACCGAACCGAACCGAACCAAATTAAGTTCGGTTAATTCAGTCGGTAACCGATTTAACCGAACATGAAGGATATACTATAATTTTAATGATGCATTCACTCAAAGTAAACCATAAATTGATGTTTGGAGAAAGTTTATATAGTAAATTTTATGTTTATGATAAGATTTGATCTATTTGCAACAAATGTCTTTGTATTATATAGCTAAACTAATTATTTTAAGTATAACAATACCATAAAATTAGATAAAAAATTACAAGTTCGGTCAATTCGGTTAAACCGATAACCAAAAAATATATATTTTACAAACCGAATTCAAACCGATTTAGTTTTGAAACCGAACCGAACCGACCGAAATGAACTGGTTTGGTCGGTTAATTCGGTTTGAACCAAATATTGCTCACCCCTACTGGTAACTGCTCTGAATAGCTATCAAACTCCTCAAATGATACATCAAAGGGAATGGGGTGACGACCTGGACGACCAACCTCGATGCCCGTGAGGACGTAAAAATCCAAAGGAGTAAGCCCTAACTCAAAATCAGGGAAGTGAAATGTGTGTGTAGTAGGCCACCATCGCTCACTAATAGCCTCCACAAGGCATCGGTCAACATGAGCAAATCTAGGTAACTCTAAAAAGGAGCCAAATGGTGAATCTAAAAGTCTAACTACTATAGGCTCGGGTAACTGCTGAAAAAGTGACGTACTACGTGACCAACTACCTCACATAGCAATATGTCGAACCTAAACGTATGTAAATTTGTTGTAAACATATAATATTAAACAGCATACGTGTATATTAAGAATGTTGTACGTAATAGAGTTATAAAATTATACCTGAGGTGTCGCAACAGCAACATGCACTCGGTGTACAAATGTCGCAGGCAGATCGTGCAATACTCTAAGGCTCTCGGCAGTCACGGTGGCATCAGGTGGGGCGTGGACTGGTCCGACAGTAGGATCTGTCGGAGGATGGCTGACCCGTCTACCAAACTTAACTTGACGTGGCGGCATTTCGTCGTAGAAACCAATAAAAAAAATTAAAAGGAGGAAATTCGAAATTTACAAATGGGAAAAATGGCCATTTGCGCCCGGTATAGGCGGAAATATCCACGCGGTTGTTGAACAAACGCGTAGGCTCTACGCGTTTGTTCAACAGGTGCGCGCTTTTTTTATGGTGGAGCCGGTTTTTAAAAAATCCACGCGCCTGTTGAACAACCGCGTATGCCCACGCGTTTGTTCAACAACCGCGTGGACTAAAAACTGTTGGGTTTCCCCCTTTTCCGGAGTGTAGATTATCGGAATTCGAAAATCCACACTCCGGATTAGTTGGAGATGCTCTTAAATACAGAGAACGTGGCTCACGTGCAAATATTTTCTTCTTCTTCTTCTTCTTCTTGACGACTCCTCTGTCTGAACGTCAGAACCCAATTTCCCGGATTAAAATTCAATGGGGAACATAAAAAATGCCACAATTGCTTTAGTGGCCTCACTCCCATCCATTTTTTTCTACGTAATTTTCCTTAGAAACCCAAACTTCTTTCCATCCCGACTCCAAAATTTCTGCCGAACCAGTCCATTTCTTCTGGCAAACATATTGTTCTTCTTAAACATCAACGTGCTCTTTTGGGTAATTGGAAATTTACTTTGCAACCATTGGATGATCGACCTTTACTGGACTATCATACCGATTTTATTGTCGCATTACTTTAAAAGTCATCCGTTGGCTAGAAGTAATGAACTTAGATCCAAACTTTCGATCTTTTTAATGTGGACATGGAGTGTGAGGTTAACTCATAATTACTTTAGAAGGGAGAAGTGGGAATGGGGAAAAAGGGAGGATTGGAGGTACATTCTTGTTCTTCTTTCAGTTAGTATTTTATGTAGCAATTTTGACTGATTCTTCATGAATACCATTCAAACCTTTTCACAAATTTTAGGTTTAGTGAAATGAGAGGGAAGTTTGGAAAGCATTGGTGGTGGATTTCCTTTTTTGCTGTTTATGTGTCTCAACAGGTATATTTGATTTTAACTTGGCTGTTTATTGTTTGATAAAATGCATCTATGAGCCTTATTTCCTCCTCCTTTTTATTCTTACAGTGTAGTTTAAAATTTTGGGTCTATTTGATTACTAATGATCAAGTTACAATCGTCAGTTGCAGCTGAATGATATCTTTCATTTTTAAACCATTTATAAAACAAAACACAAAAAACACATTTTCATTTAGATGGTATAACTGTTGAAAGATTAAAGTCTTTTGCTTGTTTGTCCCTTACTATTCGCCATTAATAAGAAAACATTATATTTAATGGAGGCTATTAATTTTGCATTTATTAGCTTATGAGAGAGGAAAATTATGTACGCTTATCATTGCTGCCTCCAAATTTTCTTTTGAAAAGAGAACTTTTATACATAAGTCTTTTCATTTATTGACCTATTGTATTATGTATTATTGAGAAAATATTTTTCATAAAAGCTGTACTTATTGATTAACATAAACCCGGGGGAGGGGGGGGGGGGGGGTGAATTCATTTTTTCAATCCATTCTCTTTGATTGCTCCCCTTGCTTCCATTTTGATGAAATTTGCTTTCATCAGTGCATCACCTGAAACAATTTCGGGTGTTTGAGCCGATTAAGAGATAAAATCATGGGATCCAAATCATAAATTCAAGGCGGAATTCATGGGCGTTCCCATGGTATTATCTCTTAATTGGTTTAAACACCCGAAATTGTTTCGGGCATTATAGCAAGAACATTGTTACATTACCCGAAACAATTTCGGGTGTTTGAGCCAATTAAAAGATAAAATCATGGGACCCAGATCCTAAATTCAAGGTGGAATTCATGGGATCGATCTCATGGTATTATCCCTTAATCACCTCAAACACCCGGAATTGTTTCAGGTATTATAGCAATTTAGCTTCCAATATACTTAAAATCTTGGGTAATGTCTTTTACAAAATCTGCAATCTTCAACCTTGGATGCACAAGTATGAAAGATGGTTATGCTAACCTTAGGGGACCGGACGACAATTCTCAATTACACCATAATTGTGCCGAATTTTGCGTTCAAACTTGTCTTCAACACAACTTATTCACTCCCTATTTCTTGTTCATACCCATCAATTTTCCAATAATTTGAAAGTGAAATTTTATTTGGGTTCGATGCAAAGATTTGACTATTGTGATGATATATTGATGCAAATGGTGAAATAATTGTGGGTTTTATGCAAATTTGAATCAAATTCGAGATATTCAAATTGATGGAATGGTAAGAACTGTATTAAAAATAATATACACTTTACTTTAACTTATGTGTTCTTATTCGAATACATTTGGATTTCTGCAATGATTGCTCATCTTATATGTATAGTTGGGAACATAACATGTTAGAAAAAGGAAAACTACTTTGGTTAATGATAAATGTTGATCATAGCATCATACAAATCGGTATGATGTGGTATTAAAATATGTCTCTTAACATGCATGAATGATGAATTTCCGATAAAAGAGAAATTACTAAGCCCATAGTTATGTTTTCTAATAGATGTAAGGGAATAGAGAAATTTATGTTAATTCAGGCATTATATTTGCGTATCATTGATTTAGTTTATTGTATTCTATACATGAAAAGAAATAATGGATATATGTGACCTATAGTAGAATTCAAATCTGTATATTTTATTATTAAACAAGATACAACTTATGTTTAAAGGCCACGATTTGGATCTGTATGAATTTATAATATAGTCTTAGATTGAATAGATGTAAAATTATATGTTTTATGCATTTTGCTTTATCCAAAGAGTATTGTTAATGGCACTCCAAAAACGGTTAAGAGGTGGATTTTTTTTTTTTTTAAAATTTACTAAGGGGAGGATCATTTAATATAACCCCTTAACAATTTATAAAATATAAACCAAAATGCCCTTTTATTATTTTACCCTAAGTACATTTACTGCTCGTTGAACCCTAATCATCTTCTTCTTCTCTAAGTAAACAATTAATCATTTTTTTCCATGGAAGAACCAATTTTTATCAAAATTTCTAACTTTGAATAAGATGATAACATGATTTTTACTCAAAAAAGCGAATGACATGCTGAATTTGTTGAAGAAATCACCATAAAGGTAACAATTTACCGGAAAAAATGAAGGTCTGTTTTCGATCATAAATGATATATTCGTTGACAGCGAGTCGAAGTTTAATAATTAAAACGGTATGTACTCGCCGAATTTGGTGAACGCATCATGTCATGACAATAACACAAATTCGACGATAGATCACCGAATACAATCGTGTTTTCCGACATACTATCGCCGATTATGTAGGATTTTAATTTTTTTTAGTTAATCTATTTTCGGTATGTTATTTTCAAACTTTGTACTGAATTTCGGTATTCTCTTTTCGATTTTTACCATTTTTTGTGCATTTGAATGGAGGGTAAAATCGGATTCTTTTATTTATTTTTCCATCGTCTTTGGCCCTCCTTAACAATTTATTTTTTAGTGGAGTGAAAATAAAATATGACCCCCCTTATCCGTTTTTGGAGTGACATTAATAATACTCTATCCATATTAAAAACTTGATTTGTTCTAACATAGACCATTGATTTGAAATGTACATATTTAATGAGCTAATGAAATCATTTAGAGAAAATATTAAATTTACCCTTCCATTTCTAGAAGGAGTTAAAGCAGAACTTATAAATCAAAATTGCTAGTAACTGTAACAATTTTAATTAGTAATTAATTTCATTTGTCTGAGCATAAGTTGGGGAGTGTAGAGAAAATATGTTGTCTGAGCATATTCTGCCAATGCGCAAATATGCAAATAACTTTAAAGCACATGACAAAATATTGATTTGTTTTAATTGTAGAGCTTGACAAATAATAAAGATGTGAGTTTCAAATTGTTAAACCATGTAATTGTTTCATGACTTATTTATGAAATTAAATAAGAGTATTCAATGATTTATTTCATTAGTATTTAATTTTCCTTCCAATGGCAGGATTTGAAATGGTAGAAGTATGGAGAAAAATATTGAAAGTGCGTGCGTGTACTTGTCAAGTATACTACACACAAGGATCGTGTAATATGACGAACAATAGTCAAGTATAAAGTAATAAACAAGCACAGAACTGTATGATAGTAAATGCAGTAAAAAATAGAAAAATCACACCAGGGATTTTTATATTGGTTCAGAGCACCGTCTTACGTCCAGTCCCAGACCTCTCTCTGGATTTTCACTAATCAACAACCTCGCTCTAACATAGACCATTGATTTGAAATGTACATATTTAATGAGCTAATGAATTCATTTTTTCAATCCATTCTCTTTGATTGCTCCCCTTGCTTCCATTTTGACGAAATTTGCTCTCATCAGTGCATCACCTGAAACAATTTCGGGTGTTTGAGCCGATTAAGAGATAAAATCATGGGATCCAAATCATAAATTCAAGGCGGAATTCATGGGCGTTCCCATGGTATTATCTCTTAATTGGTTTAAACACCCGAAATTGTTTCGGGCATTATAGCAAGAACATTGTTACATTACCCGAAACAATTTCGGGTGTTTGAGCCAATTAAAAGATAAAATCATGGGACCCAGATCCTAAATTCAAGGTGGAATTCATGGGATCCCATGGTATTATCCCTTAATCACCTCAAACACCCGGAATTGTTTCAGGTATTATAGCAATTTAGCTTCCAATATACTTAAAATCTTGGGTAATGTCTTTTACAAAATCTGCAATCTTCAACCTTGGATGCACAAGTATGAAAGATGGTTATGCTAACCTTAGGGGACCGGACGACAATTCTCAATTACACCATAATTGTGCCGAATTTTGCGTTCAAACTTGTCTTCAACACAACTTATTCACTCCCTATTTCTTGTTCATACCCATCAATTTTCCAATAATTTGAAAGTGAAATTTTATTTGGGTTCGATGCAAAGATTTGACTATTGTGATGATATATTGATGCAAATGGTGAAATAATTGTGGGTTTTATGCAAATTTGAATCAAATTCGAGATATTCAAATTGATGGAATGGTAAGAACTGTATTAAAAATAATATACACTTTACTTTAACTTATGTGTTCTTATTCGAATACATTTGGATTTCTGCAATGATTGCTCATCTTATATGTATAGTTGGGAACATAACATGTTAGAAAAAGGAAAACTACTTTGGTTAATGATAAATGTTGATCATAGCATCATACAAATCGGTATGATGTGGTATTAAAATATGTCTCTTAACATGCATGAATGATGAATTTCCGATAAAAGAGAAATTACTAAGCCCATAGTTATGTTTTCTAATAGATGTAAGGGAATAGAGAAATTTATGTTAATTCAGGCATTATATTTGCGTATCATTGATTTAGTTTATTGTATTCTATACATGAAAAGAAATAATGGATATATGTGACCTATAGTAGAATTCAAATCTGTATATTTTATTATTAAACAAGATACAACTTATGTTTAAAGGCCACGATTTGGATCTGTATGAATTTATAATATAGTCTTAGATTGAATAGATGTAAAATTATATGTTTTATGCATTTTGCTTTATCCAAAGAGTATTGTTAATGGCACTCCAAAAACGGTTAAGAGGTGGATTTTTTTTTTTTTTTTTTTAATTTACTAAGGGGAGGATCATTTAATATAACCCCTTAACAATTCATAAAATATAAACCAAAATGCCCTTTTATTATTTTACCCTAAGTACATTTACTGCTCGTTGAACCCTAATCATCTTCTTCTTCTCTAAGTAAACAATTAATCATTTTTTTCCATGGAAGAACCAATTTTTATCAAAATTTCTACTTTGGATAAGAAGATAACATGATTTTTACTTAAAAAAGCGAATGGCATGCTGAATTTGTTGAAGAAATCACCATAAAGGTAACAATTTACCGGAAAAAATGAAGGTCTGTTTTCGATCATAAATGATATATTCGTTGACAGCGAGTCGAAGTTTAATAATTAAAACGGTATGTACTCGCCGAATTTGGTGAACGCATCATGTCATGACAATAACACAAATTCGACGATAGATCACCGAATACAATCGTGTTTTCCGACATACTATCGCCGATTATGTAGGATTTTAAATTTTTTTAGTTAATCTATTTTCGGTATGTTATTTTCAAACTTTGTACTGAATTTCGGTGTTCTCTTTTCGATTTTTACCATGTTTTGTGCATTTGAATGGAGGGTAAAATCAGATTCTTTTATTTATTTTTCCATCGTCTTTGGCCCTCCTTAACAATTTATTTTTTAGTGGAGTGAAAATAAAATATGACACCCCTTATCCGTTTTTGGAGTGACATTAATAATACTCTATCCATATTAAAAACTTGATTTGTTCTAACATAGACCATTGATTTGAAATGTACATATTTAATGAGCTAATGAAATCATTTAGAGAAAATATTAAATTTACCCTTCCATTTCTAGAAGGAGTTAAAGCAGAACTTATAAATCAAAATTGCTAGTAACTGTAACAATTTTAATTAGTAATTAATTTCATTTGTCTGAGCATAAGTTGGGGAGTGTAGAGAAAATATGTTGTCTGAGCATATTCTGCCAATGCGCAAATATGCAAATAACTTTAAAGCACATGACAAAATATTGATTTGTTTTAATTGTAGAGCTTGACAAATAATAAAGATGTGAGTTTCAAATTGTTAAACCATGTAATTGTTTCATGACTTATTTATGAAATTAAATAAGAGTATTCAATGATTTATTTCATTAGTATTTAATTTTCCTTCCAATGGCAGGATTTGAAATGGTAGAAGTATGGAGAAAAATATTGAAAGTGCGTGCGTGTACTTGTCAAGTATACTACACACAAGGATCGTGTAATATGACGAACAATAGTCAAGTATAAAGTAATAAACAAGCACAGAACTGTATGATAGTAAATGCAGTAAAAAATAGAAAAATCACACTAGGGATTTTTATATTGGTTCAGAGCACCGTCTTACGTCCAGTCCCAGACCTCTCTCTGGATTTTCACTAATCAACAACCTCGCTTCACCCGGAGGAACACGTTCACAACACTACTTGATTTACGGGCCACAAGCTTACCTACTTGATTTCACGGGCTACAAGCTTACCCACTTGATTTCACGGGCTACAAGCTTACCCACACAGGACAATTACAAGAGTTTGACTTTTGAATGTATTCTTACTTCAACACTGATTAGTCAACGTTTGAGTACACCCTTCCTATAATCTTATCCTCAAATATGATTTGATGTTTGTGAAGATTTGGAAGTAGATTATCGTATTGAATCACAAGAATATTAAATAAGCTTGGAGATTCAAACGATAGAATATTGAATATGAGTGCTTTTTGAATGCCAAATAATAATGCAAGATAGATCAGAGAATAGAGAGTGAAATTCAGTGGTTTGGATGAATGAAATATGATGTATTTATAATGACTGAGAAGTTATAATCCTTAGTAAAAAGTTGCAATCAAAAGAGACGATTCCTGATGAAGAGAAATGGATGCAACCTTTTATAAAAGAAGATGACTCTTCAAAGATATGCTTTGTTATTCAAAAAGCTGTTGACAGGTAAAATGTACAGGTAGACAGGTTTTTGACCGTTACCTTTAAAAAGCTGTTGACAGGTTAATTTTTACAGGTAGACATGTTTCATTTGAAATCCTGTTGACAAGTTAAAAATAACCTGTTGACATGTTTTTGTCCACTTGCTACAGAAAAGAGTTTTCATGAATATATTTAAAAGTGATAAGAAGTATGATTATTTAAGGATAGATTTTAACATAAAAGACTCTAAATAATCAACCTCTAACCTATGAAGACATCAATTCTTCTTTTTGTCGATTATGAACTCCTTCTTTTCATTAATCAAAATTAAGCATTGAAACCGTTGACTCAACATTCTCCCCCTTTTTGATTGATGACAACATAGCTTGATATTTTAATCTCGATTGCTATCTCCCCCTGAAATATATAACTAAATTTCTGCAAGAAGAAATGTTTGTAATATTTTCTCCTCCTTAGTCATCGACAAAAAGGAGCTCTTCGCCTGGATGGCCATGACACCGGAGTTGATTTCATTCGTACCAGTCACTTTCCAACATGGTCGATTTTTCCGGTGAGATACTATCTGGAAATCTTCTCCTATTGCGCTGAACGAGGTCGATCGAGAAGAATTGAGATTTGAAAAGCCTGTAGGGTTATTCGGCGGCGGCGACTTTCCTGGAGGAGGAGGGGAAGACTGGCAGAACGGAAGAAGAGGGCCCGATTGTATTTGTCATGCGTATTTCGGTTATCGTGGAGAGTTGGTTGCCATTTTTTGAAAGTAGGTTCATTCCCGTCTGCTGCGTTTTGGTTAGTGGGTCTTTTTTTTGTATTAATTTGAGTTGCGTTTTCTGGTGAGGCCACGTGACTTCACCAGCTATAAGCTCCCTCCATCCCTGTGTGTGGGGTGGAAACTAAGGGGTAATCTTTCAATTTGTGTCAAACTTCTGTGTCTAAATAGACTTTCCATATATATATATATATATATATATATATATATATATATAGCAAGAGTTCGGTTGCACCCAAAAATGGAGCACCCCAAGTGCCCTTTGATTTCCACCACTCATTTATATTAAAGAATGCGAGTGGGAAGTGAGAAAATGAGTGGAAGGAGAGAGAGAGGGGAAATACTTGGTGGAGATTGAGGGGCATTTGGGGTGCTGCACTGTTTGGTGGAGATTGATGGTTCGAGAGCACCCCAAATGCCCCTCATTCTCCACCAAGTATTTCCTCTTCTCTCTCCTTGCACTCACTCTCTCACTTTCCACTCACATTCTTTAATATAAACGGATGGTGGAAATCAGAGGGCATTTGGGGTGCGACCGAACGCTTGCCTATATATATATATATATATATATATATATATATATATATATATATATATATATACACACACACACAAAATTTTGACACAAATGATGACACAATTGCTTTATTCCATTAGATCGCCCAATGAATTACACCTCTTCATATAAAGACAAAAATATCCAACGGTTGAGGCTATGTGTCTCTCTTTTTGTGTCTAATTTTATGTTCAAATAGCCGCTCCCTATATATATGTGTGTGTGTGTGTGTGCGTATGTGTGTGTGCGTGCTCGTGTGTGAGAAGGATTATAGGCAACCGTATTTTGGAATATCCTTTCTGCATCTAAACCATAGCTACTCGTTTATATTTAAATAAACAATTAGTGAAGGAGAGAGCTAGTGATGTAGAGGGAAAATGGATTGTGTTGTTGAAATTTAGGGGCAATTAGGAGTGCTACTCTGTTTGGTGTGCAACTGAACGCTTTCATAAAATTTATTTTGTAACATAATATATAAATTCTTTTGAGCAAGTTAATGCATTTTGAATTTCTTCTGATTCAATTTATTAATAGTTTCCGAACTGAAATATACTTTATAATACAGTCCAGGACTTTTATAATATTATCTGTTAATGCAACCGGAAAAAGAATATTACATTTTCATTATACTATTATATTATTACTAAGCAAGATATTTCAATTTGAGTTGAAGTACAGCTTGATGCTTGATGACAACGGATTCTGCAGGAAAAGTCTAAGTTGTCAAACCATCAATTTGTAGCGATAGCAAGATATTTCAATTTGTAGCTATTAGTTTGGTTCTCATTTGATTGGCAGATGGTGAAATGCATGATATAAAAGACATTATGCTTTGAATATGTCAGCCTTTTGAGAGCTTTATATATGCATTCAAATACTGTGTGCGCTTGGTTATTTTAACCTAAGTTTCAGAGACTGTCTATACTCTATAGGAATGATAATAGAACTGCATGCATATATCTTACCCTTCTGGAACCTCGCTCAAGTGAGGGTTTTTTGTAGTATGCGGAGAATGACGATAATGATGATGATAACTAAAGCTTTACCATGATTTCTCACTTACCTTCAAACTTGCAGGTCTTCCTGGTGGGCATATGCCTGCCTATGTACGCTATCCACTCGAGCAACAAAAGCTGGAACATATGGGACTCCATAGCAACATTTACATGCATGGCAGGAATCGTGCTCGCTTATTTTGCGGATACCCAACTCTACGAGTTCGTTCAAAACAACGAATCGTTGAAAGCGAAGGGCGAGCCTGTAATCCTTACGCTCGATGAAGGACTATGGAGGTACTCTCGCCACCCAAACTACGTAGGAGAGCAGCTGTTTTGGTGGGGGCTGTTTATCTTTGCATGGAATTTGGGCCAGGGCTGGATGTTTATTGGCCCACTTGTGAATACACTGTGCTTGGCTTGTGTCACTGTCATGGTTGAGGATAGAATGCTGAGAATGGAGCATAGAGCCGAAGCTTATAGGAAATACCAGAGGTCCACATCCGTGTGGATACCTTGGTTTAGGTTTTTTACTTGCGTGTCTAAGCAGAAGAAGAGGTGAGAATTTTTTTCTTCTTCCCTCTGCCCTGTATTATTTGTATGCGTCAAGTTTTTATTTCTGTGCAATTATTCTTGTACTATTTTCATGTCTTATATAAATAACATATTATATAATGGTAGGTAACTTTTTCGTGGTAACGTTAGGTTTATCGTATTTTCTTGCATGATTATGTATGTTTAGGAGGTGGTTTCTATTTTGATCTTTTGCATACGGTTGCTAACAATCGTTTCTTGTTCCTTTTGTAAACGTAAACACACTATTTTGACCCCTGTCAACTGTTATATAAATAGCATATGTTGGTTATTAACTGTGCACGGTACAAAGCTTCTCCCGAGCTTTAGTGTACACTGGCAATTAGCGCAATGTCTTTTTAATCTACCACGTGTGTGCATGTTTAGAATTTTTTTTTTTTTTTTAATAATTTAATATAAACGATAATAAATTTGATATTAGATTTAATGTCATAAGCACACAGTTTGAAGTAAAAGTCTTCTAAAATACCAATAATTAACTGGAAATTTAAATAGGATTGGGATAGTTTAATTAAGATTCATATTAAGTTATAAAATACAAAATGTTATCTTTGAACTTTATAAATTAGTTTTTTTTTTTTTTTTTTTTTTTTTTTTTTTTTTTTTTTTTTTTGCGCCCGGAGTTATATGTTAGCGATATTTTTCGTCAATACCGGAGATAGGTCTATGGAAGTGAACCTAAGGGAAAAACAAGGTTATTTAGTTCTTACGAGTTTGAGTTAGTTCACCGTTTCCTAGATATCAAGGACCAAAATGCGAAAGAATAGTTGCTCTTCCCTCAAAGGGGTGAGAATCACGCTTAAGTGACTTAAGAACCAACAATTATCTTGTGACAAGCTCCCTAAGCACAACCCTCGATAGAAGGCTAAATGACTTGTAGAAGGGGTTCTACAGCAACTCTGCGGAAGGATTTAATCTTGGGTAGGAAACCGAAACCATGTAGAAAGCATATGGTAAATTGTGTAGGAAATAACTAAGAAAACTCAAAAGAAGCTCATAATAAATTTGCTAAGTGTTGATCCACTCTTTATTGATCTTTTATTTGGAATATATAAGTGATTACAGTAGAAATCCCCAAATTGATTTAGAAATTAATGTTTACTCTAGAAGAAAAGAGTACAAGAATGAGTAATGAGAAAACTCGTTCCGAAAATGAGACTCTTCAGGCCTTATTTATACACAAATCGGGACTCCTTTTGTCATTGAAAAATGAGACTTTCAGGGTCTTATTCATAGACAAATCGGGGCTTCTTTTGTCCTTGGGCCAGCAGAAGCCCTATGTCGGCCGCTTTTCCCTTTGGTTCCAGTTGCTTTGGCTCTCGATCGCTCTTTTGGCTTTGCTTATTGCTTTTAAGTTGCCGGTTTCGGCTCTCGGAAGGATGGTCTTCGGCTCTCGGAAGGATGATCTCGGTCTTTGGAACTTCTCTTTAACGTTATCTTTTCCTTCCTTGTATCGATACCAAGCCTGTTGGTATGCATAATTTGGCTTTCAGTTATAAGCTTTCGGTCTTGTCATTAATTCTTTGAGAAATTTGCCTTCATGCTTCAAGTGTAGGGTTAAGGGATCCGCCACCCCTATCGGTATCAATACTAAGTAGATTTGAGACTCTGACTTGCCTTTCGTTAAATCCCTGAAGTGTGCTTTGGTCTTCCGGAGGGGTGTTTTCCGGTGCTTTATTGGTTGTTTGCTAAAATGACCTCTTAGTGATCATCTAACTGGGGTTTCGGTAGCTGGCTCCCAGATAATTGCCTTGCGTTTCAAACTCTGTGCTTTTAATGCTCTCGTCTCTTAATGTATTGACATTAAGCAAATTAATGTCGATAGCCCTTTCGTCCTTCTAGGTCTCGGGTTATAGAACTCTTGTTCTTTCTGTTCATCAGCTTCCGATTTTGGATGACTTCTTGTTGGTTACCCTTCATGCCGGAACTACCCTACCGGTATTATTTTCTTCATATCGGATTTGATGTTCCTTCTTTGGTGATGGTGTCAGTTGTTTTCCATTCTGGATACCTCCCTTATGCTCTCGGTTTTATCCTGTATGTGCTCTTTGCTTACGGATCATTCTTTTATGCTTACGACGGTCCGTTACCCCTTCATCGATGGCCTGTCTCGTTGTTAATTTTGGTAGTAACATTTGCTCCCCCTAGTGAAGGGGTAATTTTAACTTCTCAAGTCAACTTTGATGTTCTTTCATGTCTCGATTCCCTGCCTCTCGATCTTCCTCGATAGAACCCGTTGGTTGGTGCTTGCCTATACGGCTTGGATTTCAAAAGTGATTTTGCATAATTATTACCTCTTCTTCTTCTTCTTCACTCTTTTACTTGTATCATCAATTACTCAAACCAGATTACTGTTCTTCAAGAATTACACCATCTTTTTCGAGAATCTCAAATTCGATCCACTGTAATTCTCATTCGATTATAAGTAAGTGTTTAGGTCGAGCATTTAAATCGATTGAGAATTCAATCAGGATTTTTACGTATTCTATTCTAATTTTTCAATCATAAGCAGTTTAGACAAGGATTTATGGAGAACTAAACAAATGTTCTATCTTTCCAATGTAATTTCCTGGGGGTTCGAAATGAAAAATTTATATAAAGGAGGTTATTATATGTAACAAAGTGAAATCCTATACCCCAGGTGCCGGTGAACCAATCATCGCGGTTGTGGGCTAGTTTGCTTCGATTTTACCTACATCACTTCCTGTATTTTTTTAGTGTGTATGTGTTGGATTGATCCGAGGACGATGAATCATCCGAAAGGGCTGTCGAAACGTAAGTTCCCCTTCGGTTTTGGTGTCGGTAAAATTTGAGAATTTCGTTGCTATAGCATTTCGACTTTGATTTCACATGTACCAGATCTAAAAGCCAATCAGGCTCTTGGTGATGACTTGGGATTACTGGGTTCCGGTTTAACCGTTACCAGTTTCTTTCGAGAGTCTAATCTTTCTGGCACCTTTCTTCGCTTTTTTTTGACTTTGGTGCTGGAGCGTCCAACTTTGTCATCACTTTAAGAGCTCAGTTGTTTATAAGTAAATGTGAATCATTCATAAATTTCCGCCAAGGTTATATTTATAACTTGCTTGACATGTGATAGTTTAAATTCATAGCATTAGTTGGTTTTCATGTCATTTATCCATATCATGTAAAAAAGGATGTGATGCTGATGCATGTGTTATGAAATTATATCACCTGACAGCATTATGTCTGATAAAAGGAGCCATAGTCAATCGAAGTCTGCTGATCCCAGCACCTCTCAGAGGAAGAAGAAGCCATTTATTTTGAAGGAGTTCCTTATTACTTCTTTGGATGAAGTAAACACCATCCTTCATAGATTTGGGATGTCTGAAATGGATGTCAATCCTGCCAACATTCGGGATAACAACAGAAATCCTTCAGAAGCTTACTTCGCATATTCTGCCATCCACATTTGGCATGGGGGCTTCTTTCCCTTTCCGACTTTTGTTTCTCGACTCTTACGGGACATAGGAATTGCGCCTATCCAACTTCTGCCGAACACCTACACTTTGCTTCTGTGTCTCAAAGTTCTAGCACTCGAATCGGGCCAGGCTTCTCTTACTTCCAATCTTATTCAGCATTTGATACGATTTTCAAAGGGAATAGACTCGCCTATTTTGCGTGTCTATCCTTTAAAGAAAATTATTAGCGATAATATCAGCATGACTAAACCTTGGGATAAGCTGTCCTTTTTCATTAAATGCCCCGCTGACATTTCAGGTGATTTTGCAGATTTTGGTGAGTCGTCCTGTTTCCCTGTGAGTAAACATACTTTTCCTAGGCTTTATCTGACTTTATTTTCTTCTCAGACCCTACTTCCAAGAGGATTGCTTTAACGGAGAGTGAATCTCGCACTCTTGAAGTTATTTCCAAGACATTGGGCAAATTGCATCACTATAACCTTCTCCCTAACGGGCAAAAGATCGTAGGGCAACCACCCATCCACTTCTTAGGTTCCATGCGTTTGACTTTGGGTTCGAATCACTACTTCGTCTCCTTTGTTCCCAGGTATCTTGATTGGGATCACATATTTCTTTTTCGTAGCAACTTTAATTCGTAAGATTTTCACTCCTAAGTTTTCCTTTGGATTTGCACTTGTCCAGGGGCCTTGTCTTCTGAAGTTATAACTCCCATCGACGCTCTGGATCAACCTAATGACGCTACTATCAAGAGGCTGACCGAATCAACCGTTGAGCCACCAGCTAAAATATTAAAATATGATGTTTATTTTTCTCTCTCTAGGGATGCTATTGCTGGAATTGATGGCCAGGAAATTTCTGGTACCATAGCCTTTGCTGTTGATTCTACTGTTGTCTCTATTTCTACCTCTCCTGAGGGTACTTTCGGCCGTGAATGTAAGGGTCGCATTTTACCTTCGACCATTACGAGTGTATTAGAAGAGGACAGACATGCCATGATTCAAACTTCTACTTCTCAGCATGTCAACCCCTCAAGGATTTCCATACCAATAATGAGCTTTGATGAACTTGTGAAGCTCGTTCTTTCCTCTTCTGAGATCATTGACATTTCGTTGCCCTCCCTTTCTTCAGATTGGGAAGGTTTTTATCAACATCTAGTCAAATAGTAGCTCTCGGTATCGATTTTTCTTTCTTAACCTTTCTCTTGTCTTTAATTTTCCATGACAACTAATTGGATTCTACTCTTTTCTTAGGTTACTAGAAGATGTCTCTTTTCTAAAACAACTCCTTCCTCGTCTTCCCCCGAGGTTACCTGACTCCGAGAAGCGAATTAGGCTTTAAGTAATGGATGCGAGTGGTTGAAGGCTTCTCTTGAACATGACAAAGCATCTCTTTAAAAAGAGAGGCGCGCAAAGAATCTTTTATTTGATCAAGTTTCCAACCTCCGAGCATCAAATAGCAGAAAATGTAGTTAGTCAAGCTGATGAACTCAAGAGGAAGGATGAGAAGCTCTCTAACGCGGCACGGATAATTAATGAGGCCAAGTCTGAATTTTTGCAAGTTCATCTTCCCCAGATTAAGACGGAATACTACGAGGATGCCTTATTTCACGTTTTTTCTGATAACCTTCAAATTCTTCCAGAGATGTAGGTTACCACCGTCCCTTCTTTCATTAAGGATAAGGTTATGGAAAGGATCAGGTTGGCCAAGCAAGGAATTTAGATGTCCAAGAAGAACAAACTCAAAGCTGAAGATCTCTTATATATTAAGGACCTTTCCGATGATTCTGGTGATGAAGAGGAGTATTCAGCATTTGTTGTCGATGATGAAGATGATGATAGTGATGGTCCTGATGGCGATGACTGTCGAGATGAGCATGATAAGGATGGGAGTGATCCTTCTCAAGCTGCTGAGGTCCCACATGATTTTGCAAGAAACTGTCTTGACATTGTTGGCGCTCATGTTGTTCGAGACTCTAATGCTCCTCCAGTCAAGAAAGGTGGTACTTCCGAGCCTTTAGGAAGAGAACAACTTACTCAATCTGAGGTTTCTCTCCCCCAAGCATAGCTTTTGTTTTCGCAATGCTCTTTTCTTTTTCAAGTATATGGTGGTAACTAGTTTCCTGTCATTACATTGAATAGTCCAAAAGAAATATCATCTCCGGCCTTAGAGTAGAATTAAATAAAAAACAGAGGGAAGTAAATCGATCTTATATAGAGCAAGGAAGGTTATTAAAATATTATAGTGCTCTATCTCGAAAATATCATGATCTGGAGAAGAGCACATCTAAGGTCATGTTTTACTAGGAGCACGAAGCTGCGCTCCGACTAAAGAAATCCCGCAAGCACAGGGAAGCTCTTCGGGAGGAGAACAAGGAATTAATGACCTTATTTTGGATGTTCCTTGATGATAGACATATTTTGGTTAACTTCTTGTATGAAGTTTATAAACGATACATAACAGTATACTTTTCTTTTCTAGGGGATCACAATGAGGGTTTAATACGTCGCCTTCATAGGCGTTATCTAGACGAGTTTGGAACGGACCCACATCCCTGGGCTTGTTGGAATCTTTAAAGGGTTCACCCAATTCCCAGGGACCTTCCTCTAGAAAAGCTTAAGTATAATAAGGATAGGTTTATCATTGTACTGAGGTCGATTTTGTATAAGCATAACGAGTATTTGTAAACTTGATGTTGTGATTGTGTAAAACATGTTTGGAATTCTACTCATTATATATGGCTGCTAATTTCCTTATTTACGTTATGAGAAAACCTTGTTTACTGCAGAGGTGTGTTACGTTTGACTTGTAGATTAAGAAAGGAATTTTCAACAATATCATCTCATGTTTTCAGGAGAAAACATTTTCTAAGAGAGCTTAAGAGTGTTTATACGAAATTCTCTCGGCTACCCTTCGCCTTTTGGGTGAGGACCATGAGGTGATTTTAAAAAGACTTAGGATTGTCGAACTGATATGTTAGCAATAAATGTATCAATAAGTGAGTTTGAACAATTGTAACTCTTTTTGGTTCATGTGTTTATCGAAGCGATTGATAATTGGTTTTGGATAAAATTCATGCAAAGCTTTTATCTAGAAATATGACACTACTCCTGTAGGTAAGAAGATTTATGCATAACTACTTTTTATTTTTTGAGTAGGTGGGCCAACATGAAACCTTCCCGTCTCAAGATGACGTATCACTAAATGTTGAGAAAAGGGGTAGGTCAAGTGAGGGACCCTGTGTGTCTCGAGAAAGAACGATCTTATTTCAAGATTTATCTATCAAGCATTTGAACGAGAGAGTAGATGCATTGAAAAATCGATTAGAGGGAAAGGACATAAGTATTCTTGGATTGAAGAAGTATATAAAGACCAAACCATCTATTGATTTCTAAGATGAATTAAGAGGTTTACGCCGACGCGTAACTAACTTGGAAATTGAGCTAGATAATGTTAATGCAAAATGTAAGACACGGGAATACTCTTTCGAGAAAATTTCTATTATAACGGTGTCTCAGCCTTCTATCACCACAACTGAGCCTAGGGCCTTAGCCCCTCGAAAATATTTTTATTTGAAGAACCCCACTCAAGGGTTAGGGGAATCAGTCGTTTACGAGTGATGTAAGAGAGTGTTAACTGAGATGAAAAGTATTTACGATACCAAATTAATCGAGAATATGTACAGTTGTATTAAATGGTACATTGATCAAATCAGGCATTTGCAAGAGGAAAGGCATGCTCTTCATATGCACATCTTTGAGTTAGAGAAAGAAAAATAATTCTCTAAGGGCTATGTCTAGAGATTTTGATAGGACTTTGAGGCTTTAGATCAAACCCTCTGACGACTTTAGCGAGACTAGTAAAAAGGTGCACAAGCTTAACGAGCTTCTAAGTATTGCAATTCGCCATGCTATCAATCCCCGTTTACCCGAGGAGGAAGAGGAACAAGATACTTGATTATGTTTGTAATTGTAATGTATACGTACCCATATTTAAATAGTCAATAATGTAATCCTTGTAAATAAACGTGTAAATTTTGAGTATCGCTTGTATTGAATAGATATAATAATGATCTATACTTAAGAGGCTTAAGAAATCTCCCTGAGTAAGACGAAAGATTACTATCTTCGTTCGAAAGCCTTTTTAATAATAGACTCTGGATTTTCCTCCAAGCTTTGTTTTGCTGATCTCTCTGGAAGTGAAAATGTAACACCCCGCATTTTTAATTAAGTAAAATTAAATAAATTCAGAATTTGGTCACGGAAGTAGCGTCATTGCGTCCACGGCGATTTTCAGGTCAATTTAGGCCTATGGATTGCAGAAAACAAATTTAAGATGAAAGAGGTACCTTTAGATGAAATATTGTAACAAACATGAAAAGAAGGTATAAGAAAAAGAACGATGATTACCATTGTTTTTAAACTTGTTAACAAAGACTATGTAATCCAGTTGGTAAGAGCATACGGCTTTCAAGAGAGAGGTGCAAGTTCGATTCCCGCAGGCGGCATATATTTATTTTAGAGAAACGGCTAAAATAACACATGTTCTTAAGGGAAAAAATATATAAACGCACATATAAGAAAAATTATACATATAAGGAAGTATAAAAATATATGTATATATAAATATATGTGTGTATATGTGCATATATATATATGTATGTATAAGAGAAAAGTTAAAAATAAGCTTGCAGTCAAAGAAAGTTGGTAAGAATTTAATGACGACATAAGCACCGTTTGAATTTTGAAAACAAAATAAAAGTTATGCGTATATATACGTGTAAAATGGGCGTCAGAAGTTTTGTACACATATAAGGAGTCTAAATGTAAATATAATATTTAAGAAGTTCTAACGTTTTAAAAAAACGTTAAAAAATAAACATCTATGCCTAAACCGGCTCGTTAGACCCAAATGGGTCGACCCACACCTGCCTTGGTCGACCTGGGTTTATGCGGGTCGATCCACCACTGATCCAGAATGATTAATTTGATGAATCTGGACTTTTTTCCTAACCACATTTGTTGCTGACTTAGCGTTGCGTGTACGCTAAGATCCTGAACACCTACAAATAGGCAAGTAGAGCCTAGCCTAAATCTCATATTTTTTGAGAGGATATCCAGCCCCTGCTATTCTTCTTCCTCCTCAAATATCTTCAGAAAATAGAATAGTTAATTTAAGGAAATTCTGATTCAAGATCTGGAGGGAAAGAATGCATAACTGCAAATGGGTGTTCAGAATTCTATCCGAAGTAGGGTAAATTCTTGGATCTGGTCAATTTAAATTTATCCTCTTTGTTCACTTTTTCTTTTAGTTAAGAATTTTAATGTTATTAGACTTGCTTTCCATTAATCATCTGTTTGAGTTGGAATTTACTGTAAATGCTGTAATTATGGAATTTACAATGAACATGAATACTTGTTAAGAATATTATTGTTCCAAAAGATTGTAAATAAGAAATACAGTAAAATTTGAAAGAATGAACATGTCTTAATTTATAGTAAATAGAAAACTGTAACCGCACTTAGACATGAGGTTAAATTAAACTTGTGGCAGAAGTCTGCCCGGAACCGCCTAAAAAATCCAGCATCCACAAGTGGTTAATTTAATGTGAGGGGTCTAGTGCGTAAATATACATATAACAGTGCTAAGGCACGAGGTTAAGTCCAACTTGCGGTAGAAGTCTACCTGGAACCGCCCGAAAAATCCAGCATCCACAAGTGGTTGGCTTAACATGAGGGGTCTGATGCATAAAATATAGATGAATATATGTATGTAATATGATAGAAATAAATGGCATTAGAAGTAATTAATGGAAATAAATGAAAGTTACAATAGTAAAAGAGTTGGAATGAATGGGGGATGACAATAACCTATTATGAATAAACCTAAATGGGAAAAGGAAAGATAATAAGTAGGATTTTCCTAGGGACAAGTGGAAATTATAACTTAGATTATACTAAATAATAGAGGGAATGTGATAATTTATGTAATAAGATAAGTTGTACTTAATTATAAATTAAGTAATATGAAAACCTGGAAACCTAAACCTGTTGTTTTTAATTAGCAGAGAAAAGGGAGGAAAACTTATGAAATGCAATAAGTTATAATTAATTATAAATTAAGTAACCTGTAAAACTTGAGAATCTGAATCCTATTGATAAGAAGAACATGTTATCTGTAAACTTGAGAATCTGAAATATGTTTATAAGAATAACATGTTAAAGGCTTATTAATAATGTTACTACCAAAATTAACCGTGAAATAAGTTGGCAGTGAAGGGGTATCGGAGGACCGAAAGCTCACGAAAACTCTTCAGAAATTAGGGTAAAATACTAGGAGAAGCCAAGAGCAGGGAGAAATGGTCCGAAAGCTGCATCAACGGAAACCTTCCTAGGAGAAAAGATCGTAAAGGCTTCAAGATATAACAGGCGGGATCTATCCGACAGGTTCGATCCGACGAGACCTTTCCAACAACATCAGAATCACTATCGTACAAATACCGATAGGTCGCATTGATAAAATAACAGGCGAGTCACTTGGAGCAACGTTCTGAAAGATCAGGCTATACCCGGAAAGCTCACTGAAACGCAGACCGGAATCTCGGAAGGGTTACAAGCTATGCATACTAGTCTACTCAGCACAGATGCCGACAGTGATCCTGAACCGGTAGTTAACCCCATACACAATGAGGGCAGGCTCCTCTAAGTATCCATGGGAAAACCAGAAGCCTATATCCGAAAGAATATGATCGAAATCATACACATGGAAACTCAAGATACCTTCCGGGAAGATACGACAGCAGCAAGCATATATTCCCCTCGAAAAGGCTCCCGACTAGCCGAAACCTCCATCGAGAAAGCCACAATTAGCACCGCAAAGCGGCCGGGGGCGAAAACATCCGAGCCCAAGGAAAAAGGCGGCCAACAAAGGCTTCTAAAGGCCCAATGGCCTAATAGCGGAAGGGGCTCCAAGTTTCCTTTAAATAGGACTCCAGGGGTCACATCTAGGGAGGACTCTGATTTCTTATCCTTGTATCTCCTCTCTCAAAACCCTAAGACTGGGATTAATTGAAGAAGTTCTTCTACTCTAGTTATGTATTATGAACCAAAGATTATTAAAGGCTGAATCCATATTCAAAGCATCTTGCTGTGAGTTTATCATACTGTTTTCCTTAATCATTAATTGTTATGGTTTACTGTTTACTTTCCTGCACATGCACGGATTCTTGTCCGGACATTATTGCAGGTCAAAGGTAACACCCTTTCCTATAGTTTTAAACCTTTCCTGTGAGTTTCTACCCTCCCCACAAGCTTAGATCTTCTAGTGAGCTTGGTGTGGAGTCCCTCGCTATCCGCCATTACAATCCTTTGTCAAGAGCAACAGATTAGTGATCCTTCTTTCCAAAGCCTCGACATCTAGGGACGGAGAACCAGTCCAAACTTGTGAAGGCTAAAAAACCTACTTCTTTGCCTTAGGTCCATCTCCATTGACTACCTCCGGTGTTGACGAAAAATTCCATTAATATTTTGGCGCTAGAAGGAGGGCCTGAACCTCCGCTTCTTTGGTTAACTTTACCATATACCCACCTATGTTGTTCCATCCTAGGTTGGACTAAACCTTGAAGAGGCGAACATTATAGATAAATGATCCCTACCAGTTGCTAACGAGTTTCCCACGGCTGGGGCAAATATTGATGAGCCATGGGAAATCAAAATGTTTAAATTAGAAACCCTGCGTATCCAAGAAAAAGAGAAAGATATAGAACTTTATGACCCGGATCGATGGAGCATTAACCCCTTCTGCATAGGACCAACTCTGATTTTTTCCCTTTTCCAATTCTCGACGGAAAGAGGTAACTTCTTTCTCCATACCAAAGAAGCCATCCTCACAAAGGTTAAAGGAGCTATATTCGAACAAAGCGTTGAGAAAGCTTCCATTCCTCTGACCAATAAAAAGTCTAAAGGAGATATAACCCCATGTCGAAAGGCAATTAAAATGAAGTGTAGAGATAAGGAAGGAATGACAACATTAAGTAATAGAATGGCCAAAATGAAACAACGAAAGAAGAATTTTGAGTCAAGATTACCAAAAGGTTGTAAGCTCACAACATCGATTGAGGGTATCTATTTCCGGACTAGACGTGAGTTGAACTTTTGGCCGTCGTTAAAGAAGAAACCCAAGAACGAAACCAAGAGATAAGGGTCGTATTGCTACTACCATATGGTAAATGAACACGGAACAAACCACTGTGGAGTTTTAGAGGGAATGATCATCAAGTTCTTAAACCATGGAAAATTACAAAGATATGTAAAGAAAGCGTAAGAGGTCATGCCGATAAAACCATCTAGAAATAGCAAAGGAAAAGTTATATGCCCGATTGCGAAGAAGAAAAGCCCCACAATCTTAGAATGACCAAGGACATGTCAAGTTAAAAATGGATAAAAGAAAAGAAAAACCCTTGTCAGCACCAAATTGGTCCGGGCAAGGCATTCCCCGAAGGGGGAGGGGGTGTTAGTCTTTTTCCATGCCCAAATCAGTGGGGGCTAGGTTAAATCATCAAAAGCATAAGCCTCCGTTTCACACCAGAAATGGTCGTGGTGGTGATTCTAAAATTAGCACGCCCTGCCTCTACTCGTAGAAGAGTACGCTCTGTCCTTGCTAGAACTAAGAACGTCGTACCTCTGATCGTAGAAGAGCATGTCCTACCTATGATTATGTTCCGAGTTACCCGCAGAAAGGAACGCAAACCCCTATCATTGCCTACGATAGCTAGGATAGGGCACCCTTCGGAAGGGGGTAACGTGTAAGTCTCTATCAGTGCCTACGATGGTTAGTACAGAGCATCAAAAAAAGAAAACCTTCATTCTGTACCTACGATGGCTCCGTCTAAGTTTCTAAGACCTTGTCATTGCTTACAATGGTTTGGATAAGGTGCATCCTAGAGGGAGGTCGGGTATGTCCTTGGGCCATGCTTGTGGATAAGCTAGCCAAGCACACCAGACGCACATGCCCAGAGAGTGGCCAACAAAGCATGTACATCCTCTGCTTTGGCATCAAAAGCCTAAGGAGTGGCTCGGGAAGCACGTAAAACCTTTGCTTAACAAATAAAATCCAAAGAGGATGCTAAAACAACAAATGCCGGAGGGGGTTCTGATCTTCTGATCTTCTTTATATTAATTCCCGAACCTGGGTCGATCCGGCTCATCACACATGCCGGAAGAGGTTCTCGGTATTCTATCTATATTAATACCCGAAATTGGGTTGATTCGGATCTTCACAAATGTCGGAGGGGGTTCTGGTCTTCTATATATTAGTGCTCGAATTTGGGTTGATACAGCTGTTCACACATGTTGGAAGAGGTTCCCAGTCTTCTATCTATATTAATACCCGAATCTGGGTCGATTCGGCTCTTCGCAAATGCCGGAGGAGGGTTCCGGTCTTCTATACATTAATATCTGAATCTAGGTCGATTTGGCTCTTCACACATATCGGAAGATTCCGGTCTTCTATCTATATTAATACCCAAATCTGGATTGATTCGACTCTTCGCAAAATGCTGGGAGGAGGATCCCGGTCTTATTTCAACACCGAAACTAGAAGAGGAGATCAGTTCTTACACTGACACCAAAATCTGAATCATCCCGATCTGAAACAGATCCGGAAGGTGATAACTGACCAATAGGAAAACTGCAAAATGGTTATCACGAATTAGAACAACCATATATGTACTCGTGGAGGACGGGCCGCAAAGAAAAGTTTGGAGGAAAATGAAACGACCATCATCAAAACAATTCTGGGTAAAAGGGTTATCCCTTTCCTCACCCAGGAAAACTTCTTAAACCATTTATATGTAAGCAACTGTTATCCCTGTTTCATATCTACAGCTATTTAAATAATAGACATTGTCAATACACAAAATTTTACATTCTCAACACCCTAATTATAGGTATAATTGTATCTCACTACTATAACATATTACTAAAAATCTAGGTCCTCTCCATCGTCAAGCAAAAGAGGGTCGATGGCATGATGAAGCGTGATGCCCAGTAATTTGTTAAGCTTCCGCATTGTCCTACTCGTTTCATCTAAATGTCCAGAAGGCTTTTCAAGGCTCTGTTATAAGCCTTACACATTGCCCTGAGAGAACTGTTTTCCTTCTCCAACTCGAACACATCCATACGCATATAATTCCTTTCTTCTTATAAACGTCTAATTTGGTTAGCATACCTGACGACACGATCATGAGAACCCTTAATCAACTTAGTGTCATAGGTCCCTTTCATCTCGGCTACCACTCTCTTGCACCACTTGGAAACGACTGATTCCTTTAGCCCGGGGAGAGGGTTATTCAAGTAATAAAACTTCTGACGGGTAGAGGCCTCGCGAGCAGTCATGACCCCAGAGAGTGAAGATCTCGTCATGATAGGAATATTCTTGAAACAATATTCCCACGTCTAGCACTTTGTAGTGGCATTGTTCAATTCAATTTCCATGTCAACACTACGTTGGCCTAGACGCCTCAATTCATCCTCACACTCGATAGAGGGTAGAGTCTTTATGTATGCCATCAATCCAAGAATAGTCCTATCTCTCTCTCCTAGCTGTTCTTTCAAAGCACTCATCCTCTCAGCCAAATGTTTGTTGAATAAATTATGATGTAAAATCTTCCTCTTTTAGGACATAGGAAGAATCACTTCTGCTGGCAATGCTCCGCTGCGAGATGGGAGGACCTCGCGTCGATCAAATTACCCACAGGCATACAGGAAAATAGTTATGATTTTATTTTCTTTTCAATTTGCAAGAATAAAACCCCTTTTCTTATACATCTTTGCACGAGTTAAACCCGAAACCAATCTACTATGACATATAGACAAAAAGGGAATTATGAAAGATCACTTCTTCATACATTTATTGCTTACATAGCATCTCAGCATGTTTAACCCTAAAACTCTTTAGTATCGCTCCATGATCCCCTCTCACAAAGTTAAAGGAGATCTGAGGAAATGCGGTGTAAACTCTCTTAAGTTCTTCAAGAAAACGCTCTTCACTGTAAGCGTGAGTGGATGTCGTTCGAAACTCCTTTTTCAATCTACAAATCATGCGTAATGCATCCTCATAATAAATAAAATTCTGTCATGATGCAAACAAGCATATTGGCCTTCACATGTAATAAAGGGGAACTCCATACAAACGTTATATAGGTCACGAAATTAAGTTTACAAGTGTACCACCTGCTCTACATAAAAACGGTTTGAATTCTTATGTTTGTTACCTAACTCTGCTTAAGACAGGAAACAACTTTTCTTTTGTCTATTGTAATGACAGGAGACTGGTTATGGTCAAATATTCAGGGAAAGAGAAAAACATGTCCGGAGTGATAATTTATACCCAAAGAGAAGGAACTTCATGACCGATAGCTTTCTTCCCTCCTAAAAGGCTGGAAGGACCACCATCTTTAAGAAATAATGATTCACAGTCGCAGACAATATGCTTATCCTGGCGGCCACCACCTCCGGAACCATTGCTGTCACTGTTGCCAACCGAAGTAAGAGTCTCCCCTCCTTTGCCTAAATCATCCGGAAGAGGGTCAATATATAAAAGGTCCTCGACTTTGGATTCACTTCTCTGCGGTATCTCAACTCCTTCTTCGCCCAACTTAATCCTTTTCATAACCCGATCTCTGACGAAAGGGGGAACTTAGGTGGTTCGGAGTTCAGTAAGACTTTGAAGGTTATCGGAAAGAAGGTGAAATAAGGCATCTTCGTAGCAATCAGACTTAATCTGCGGGAGGTGAACTTGCGAGTAATTAGAAATCCTGTATTCAACTGCATAGATTATCTGAGTAGCACGAGAAAACTTCTCATCCCTCTTCCGAAGCTCATAGGCATGAGTAACCACGTCTTCCACTATCTGCTGCTTTAAGGCCGACACCTTGTCGGGGGTTACATCCCTAGTCTGCTTCTCTTTCTCTAAAGCTGACTCAACATGTTCCAAGGAAGCTTTCAACCTCGCATATTCGTCGCTCAAAGCTACACTCGCCTCTCGAATCCGACTGATTTCAGTAATAAAGGAAGAAGGAATGAGCTTAGACAAGTGTCATTCCTTGATTGTATGGAAAATTAGAAGCATTTAGCATATAGTCGCAGCAAATGGAAAGCCCATAATGAAAAGGAAATGTTGCGCCTTAAGCTGTCGGGTTATCAAATGCTGGTAGAAGTCCACCATGTTTAAACAAATGGAGGGTAACATGTTGTCAGAAAATTCTGGTCCAGAAAGAACAAGTTTCTCAAGATCAGTAAAATCCAGTGGAAGATCAAGGGACCCCGAAGGCTCAGCGGACCGGGAAGCTGAACTACACGGCGTGACATCTGCACCCGCTCCTGATGTACTTGGAAGGGATAATGGGAAAACGCCACTTCCTGTTTCTCTGTCGGAAGCACTACCGAAAATCACAAAAGCCGGAATATCAAGTTTTAGTCACTTAGCTGGCGGGTCGATAGGTAAATCAGACAACATCTTAACAACAATAGCAGTAGACCGATTCAAAGTGTCAGTAAGAGTAGGGGCTTCCGCATAAAAAGCACCTAGTCAAACAAAAAACCAAAGAAAAATTCAAGAAAGCAGAACTCTGGTGCCAAAACGACCTCAATAAAAAGCTATCAAATCAACAAAACATACCCGGAAATAGGGGAGTCGAGGAAGAAAACACTTCTGAACATAACAATGAACATTTAGAGCTAGGAAGACGAATAGGTGGAAGCCCCAAGACCTTCTATCCGCTAGGGAGGAGGTTATAGAGACATAACTTGTCCTTGGCTAATAGTAGACCGATCTGGAGGCATTTCGAGTAGCTTCAAAATGAGCTCAGATACATGGGATTCACTTTCGGTTAAAGAAACTCTCTTAGAATTAGGATTTGAAAAAAAAAGCGATTAAAGATAAGTCACAAGTGGGGAAAATGGTCACTCACAAAAGGTTAAGAGGGCTCACCACAATCAACGAATTGGCCTGAAATACCGACGGGACATTTGATGAAGAAAAATTGGTCGTCCTAGGGTATAGCCTTACCCGTACCATCATTAACAATCTTCCGCAAGAGGGCAGCGTGGAACACAGGGAAGTCAGCACCTCTTGTGTTGAATAAGGTTAGAAGTAAGAGAAGCCTGACCTGATTCGAGAGCCAGTACTTCAAGACATAAAAGCAGTGTGTATGTGCTTGGTAAGAGTTGGATGGGCCCAATCTCTAAATCCCGTAAAAGTCAAAACACAAAGGAAGGAAAAGGAAAGAATCCTCCATGTCAGATATGTGCAGCTGAGTAAGCGAAATATCTTTCAGGAGGATGCATGATGTCATCTCAACAAGTAGCAGGAATAGCCTCTACATTGTCCATTCCAAAGCTGGCAGGAATGGAGCTTACTTCATCTTGTGAAGTAATCAACGACTTCTTCAAGATGGAAGACTTCCTCCTTCGAGAAAGGCCACAAGCATCAATGGATGATAGACTGGGACTCCTTTTATAGACATAGTGCTGCCAGGTGATATAATTTCGTAAACACATAAAATTCATATCCCAATCATTAGAGCACTTAAAGATGATAACATATAAACCTACTAGCAAAGGATAGTCAGAATAGTGAATATTGGGACAACTCTAAGTACCAGTCTAGGTTTACGTTAAGAGAATTCAGAAGAAAAGATAACAAGTGAGCCATAGTCAGGCAACCATAGGTCACCAGCAAAGACCTGGATGGCACTAGACACCATTCCCGTTACTTAATTGTGAGGATAGATTCTTTTGTGCAAATTGCGTGTCTCAAACCCTAAAATTAATATTTGGGGAAAAAGGCATATGTGCAGCTCGCCATGAATTGCCTCCCAGAATATTAACATTCGAACAATTATATCCGACATGCAAAGCCCTAGCAAATTTCGGCAAAACAATTTAACTCCTAAATTAAAGACCAAAACATAGATATTTACCAGAGGTTTAAGCAATAAAATTCCTAAAATAAGCTTCAAGTCCTCAATGAACAGATAATCTGGTTTGAAAAATTAATGTTGCAGGTAAAAAAGTGAGGAAGAAGAAGTAGTGGTAATTATGCAAAGATATTTACCCAAATCCCCACCATACAAACAAAGACCAATCAACATTCCTGATCAAGGAAGATCAAAAAACTCAGGAAAAGAAAAAGAGTTTGACTTAGAATGTCGAAAATACCCCTTCTTCAAGGGGGGAGGGGATGTTACTACCAAAATTAACAGTGAAATGAGCTGGCAGTGAAGGGGTATCGGATGACCGAAATCTCGCGAAAAATCATCATAAAGTAGAGTCAAATACAAGGAGGAGCCAAGAGCACGGAGAAATGGTCCGAAAGCTGCATCAACCGAAACCTTCCTAGGAGAAAAAATCGTAAAAACTACAGGATATAACCAGTGGGATCTATCTGACATGGTTGATCTGATGGGACCCTTCCAACAACATTTACCCGACAGGAGATTTTACGGCAAAAAGTCATCCTGGTTTGAAACCAAGAAAGATAAAAGCAAGAATTCCATTAGATGAAGTCCAAAGGAACCTTCAGTATTAACCCGCCTAATACTGATACATCGGGAAGCTAAACGTCTAGAGCATCAAAGACAGGAGCGCATGAAAATTGTCCGGAACCCGTTTCCATGACACCTATCGTACAAATACCGATAGGTCGCATGGATAAAATTACAAGCGAGTCACTTGGAGCAACCTTCTGGAAGATTCGGCTATACTCGGAAAGCCCACCGAAACACAGACCGGAATCTCAGAGGGGATACAAGCTATCCACACTGGTCTACTTAGCACAGACGCCGAAAATGATTCCAAAATGGTAGCTAACCAAATACACAATTATGGTAGGCTCATCTATGTATTCGTGGGAAAACTGGAAGCCTATATCCGAAAGAGTATGACCGAAAGCATACAGACGGAAGCTCAAGATACCTTCCGGGAAGCTACCACAACAACAATCATATATTCCCCTCGAAGAGGCTCCCGACTAGCCAAAACCTTCACCGAGAAAGCCACAATTAGCACCGCAAAGTGGTCGGAAGAGAAAACATCCGAGACCAAGGAAAAAGGCTGCCAACAAAGGCTCCTGAAGGCCCAATGGCCTAATAGCGGAAGGGGCTTCAAGTTTCCTTTAAATAGGACTCCAGGGATGTCATCTTGGGGGGACTCTGATTTTTTTCGTTCTGCTTATCTTTGTATCTCCTCTCTCAAAATCCTAAGACTGGGATCAATTGAAGAAGTTCTTCGACTCTAGTTATGTATTCTGAACCAAAGATTATTAAGGGTGAATCCATATTCAAAGCATCTTGCTATGAGTTTATCATACTATTATTCTTAATCATTAATTGTGGCAGTTTACTATTAACTTTCCTGCAAATGCACAGATTCTTGTCCGTACCTTATTGCAGGTCGAAGGGAACACCATTTCTTAGTTTTAAACCCTTCCTGTGAGCTTCTACCCTCCCCATTAGATTAGATTAGCGAGTTTGGTGTGGAGTCCCTCGATATCCGCCATTATAACCCTTTGTCAAGAGCAACAGATTAGTAATCCTTCTTTCCAAAGCCTTGACATCTAGGAACGGAGAACCAATTTAAACTTGTGAAGGCTAAACAACCAACTTCTTTCCCTTAGGTCCATCTCCATTGACCTACATCCGGTGTTGATGAAAAATATCGTTAACAAACAAGCTTATATGGGTTAAGTTATATAATTGAAATTAATAAGCGAGAGGAACTTAGTAACTTGAATAAGAAGTCAATATGACTTGAAATAACCAAGTTAAATGGGAATTAGAAAAGACAGAGAAAGTGCGTAATTAAATGATTAGACATGGGATTTAATAACACATTAAACCGAGGAGCTTGCATCAGTTCGTACGTTTGAAGGTGAATAACCAAATGGGGTAGATCATCATGGTGTCATAGGCACGAGGGGAGCGCACGTCCATCTGATTATTCTGCCTTTTCTGCTGATATTGTGCTGGCTCCGAAGGACTAGAAGGGGAAGCATGCGAGTTCCTGGGACATGGAGGGTACTCCTGCTAGTCCTTTGTGCGGTGACAGCGATTAGGCTGTGCTTGCATAGGTTAGATCTTTGCGTTACTCTCCGGTGAGTATACCTTGACTGCCATAATAGGAGGAGTCAAAAGGCTGTAGGGTAACATAAGTGATTCGGCGATCCGGTTGCCTTGTGACTAGGCAGCTTACGACCACTTTATCTGTTTTCCTTTGGCGGGTCTAACCCTCTATTTGGTAGCAGTCATCGGATACCAACCACAGACCGTCAGCATGTTGTGTGATGCGGAAAGACAGAGAGCTAAACCTACAGGTCATCGATCTTTCGCTATCAAGACTTTGATTGTAGGACAGACATATTAGGATGTTGTTTGTTGTTCTGTTTCTGGGCCATGTCACTAGCTCTCAATTATGTTTGTCTTTCGCTAGTTGAGCGAGGGGTCTGATGGGGCCATAACCACCGTGAAAATGCAGACCATAGCATATGTGTATACATATATCTGAAAAGCTCCCAACCGAGTTCTGTATTTCTTGTACAACCCTATTACGGAACTCGGTGCACAGTAGATAATTTGTGCAGATACATACATACCATTTCCGGATGGTGCATCGTAATGATTAAAGCGTCGAGTATGATTAACTATACGTATGTGAGAAAGTCTAGGTACATGCTTGTCTGCTCCAGGTGGTATATCGTAGACACTAGGGCATTACTCTGTGATGAAACCTAACTCGATCGAATAGTTCGAAGGTGGAAGTCCGCATGTTTATGTAGCATGGCGGTTCTATGTGGAATGTTGCGTTGTTATATAGAGATCCGTACGTCGCTCTGGCGTAGGATGAAGGACTACATACATTTCTATGGCGTTAGGATAGAGATCGTGCGAGTGGGGTACCATAGGGTGTGCCTTAACTTGTGGGTAGCTAATATATACTGTATTAGGTTAATCTAATGGGGGCGTAGATGGGTACAAAGTGCGTGTAATTCTTGAGTGCTATTAACTCGCGTAACCTTATAAATAAGAAAATGTAACTGAACGGTATATGTAAGGTTATCCAAAATGTGTAGTTTAAATCCAGTCACCAGAAATTGTGTTCGGACCCCTTCTTCATAACATACTCGCAGATTAGATTTGTAGCCGAGATACAATAGCTTTGGATACATGTTAGACAGTATTATTATTTGGATAAGGCTATATTTTGATTATATTATATTTTATTCCATTCCGCTGTGAGATGTTTTCCAAGCTTTGATATGTTTATTTTCTCTGTCTTTTCTGCAAGATATCAGACAAACCAACATGGGTTTCGATAGATTAGAATTTTGAAAAAAATTCGGTCGATCGGAAGTCGGGTTGTTACATTTGGTATCAAAGCCTAGGTTTAAAATTCCTGTATGGATAGTGAGAGAACATATTTGTATTTTTTTTAAATATAAATATGTATTATATATATACCTACACCCATAAGAGGAACCCACTAAGTAGAAAGAGCATAATATGGTAAAAATTGGGATATATGTTTTGTACACTAAAGGATCGAATATGGAAACCTTAGGCCCTTAGGTAATTTCGGTTGGAAGTGTACAATATACTTTGTATGGAAGAAATGTGAATCTCATGTGTTAGTATTTCAGATTAATGGATTTGGTAGTAAAACCTTATAGATTGGAAAAGGTAAAAAGAGAAAAATGGATTAGGAATATATATACTTGAGAGAATGGACTTTGTTGGAGTGTTTAATAAAGCCTAGGTAAGTTGGAAACTCACTTTGAGTCTAACCCCATTGTTAACTTATAAGAACTTGAATTTGTAAAAGCTTTTGGGAAGATGGTTTGTGATGTTTTCAAGTTATAATCTTAAAAGTGTTTTAATGTTTGGAAAAAAAATGTAACGAACATATTTGAAAAGTACATATTGAGTTTTGAAGTAAAATGGGGTATATTTGGAGACAGTGGTTTCTTATGAAAATTTTGTCTAAAATAAAATTCTCTCAGAAAAAAAGGGTGCACATTATAAAGCATGTATAGCTCACTAGTTTTCCAGATATTTGGTATGAAAAAAATGTGTTACATTTTGTTGAAAGCTAGAATTTTCAATAAAGAAAGTTTTGAAATCTCTGTTCTTTTAACAATCATTTTTATATTGTTTTGACATAAAATTTTGTTGGGCGGATAAAATAAGTTGTAGAAATTATGAATAGAGTAGATATTTGCACCTTGTGGTAAGTAACTGAACTGAACTTATAGGCGAGAACAAGTTGTAAACTTGATTGAGAAATTTTTGTCGTTATATACTCCAGTTTTTGTGATTTGAAAAAAAAAAGATTTACAATTTTTTTATCAAATGACATGTTTATGGTTAGGCAAAAGTAAGTTTTGTTGAGGAAAATAAAATTTTGATACTTTTAACTTTTGGAAGAAAAGTGAAATGAAAAGGCCAAATCGTGTTTTAAAAAGTATAAAGTAGGTAAGGATTAGTGCCTAGGGAAGACGGGAAAAGTTTTGAGGATATGAAGTGGATAGCGAGAATTATCTTGAAAAAATGGTAAGTTCCCATGTAATGCATTAGCATTGAGAAGGCCTAGGGTGTTTCTTGGAAAAGACTGGTAGTAAACATCCAGGACTAGTGGTGACTACTAGATAGTGAAGGGCAAGCAAGTGTCTAGATTCTGTTGCTAATTTTCCTGTTAGGGGTAAAACTCGTTACTATGTTTCTGTTGAGATTGTTCTATTCCATTGGGTGGTTAGGGTAATACCTAAACCTGTCAATGATCCTGTGGTTTGAACTTTTCTGTCTGTGGAGAGGGACATAGTCCTGAGATTATCGGCCCTTAGTAGTAGCTGTGTAGAGCGTTTGTTTTCCTGTTTTAGTTGAAGAACTAGAAGGCTTATTTAAAACTAAACTTAGATAATAGGATTAAGTTAAATAAGCTAACAAAAGAGCGATGGTACAATAAAAACGAAACAACAAATTCAGTAAAGCAACAAACATGACAATTAAAGAAAAATGAAAAATTCTAAGAAAAGGTGAATAAGAGTAAATTTTTCCAAGATAAGTTGAAAAAGAAAATCTGTAATAAAGAAAGTTTTCTTTTGTGGGCTGTGCTTGGATAGGGAAATAGAGAATCTTTATAATAGTAACATAAAATCCAAATACAGATAGAAAAAGGTGATTAAAAGAAAAACCCGGAAGATGTGAAGTTTTCCGTTTTCCACCTTTTTTAGAAAATTATATTTTTCCAAAATTCAAAAAATAAAGTTTCTTGGTAGGGTTTTGGATGCAAAAATTGGATAAACTATGCTCTTTCTCAGTAAGAGTGTGGGAAAATTTGGATGAAAAAGTATTTTGATTTTCAAATATTGCATTCATGTAGAAATTACCAGTATATTTAGGATGTGTGCATCATGTTTTTAAAGGATTTTTGGAAAATTTGCATACATGTATGAGGTACCGCTTAAGCATACATGTATTACTATGTTGTATTGCAGTTTGCACTAGTACACAAAAGGCTGCAAAATTGGATGCACATATGATGGTTGTGATTTATGCGAGAAATTACTTGGTTTTACCCTTACTAAATTACAGGGTCGAAATTTAGTAAGGGTGAAAGAATGTAACACCCCACATTTTTAATTAAGTAAAATAAAATAATTTTGAAAAGATTTCAGAATTTGGTCATGGAAGTAACGTTATTGCGTCCATGGCAATTTTCTGGTCAATTTAGACCTATGGATTGTTGAAAACAAATTTAAGATTAAAGAGATACCTTTAAGTGAAATATTGCAATAAACATGAAAAGGTATACGAAAAAGAACAATGACCACCATTGTTTCTAGACTTGTTAATAAAGGACTATGTAGTCCAGTTGGTAAGAGTATGTGGCTTTCAAGAGAGAGGTGCAAGTTCGATTCCCGCGGGCGCCATATTTTATTTTAAGGAAACGGCTAAAATAACGCATGTTCTTGAGGAAAATATGTATAAACGCACATATAAGAAAAATTATACATATAAGGAAGTATAAAAATATATGTATATATAAATATATGCGTACATATGTGCAATATATATATATATATATATATATATATGAGAAAAGTTCAAAATAAGCCTGTAGTCAAAGAAAGTTGGTAAGAATTTAATAATAACATAAGCACCGTTTGAATTTTGAAAACGAAATAAAAGTTATGCTTATATATACATGCAAAATGGGCCTTAGAAGTTTTATATACATATAAGGAGTTTATATGTAAATATAATATTTAAATAATTCCATAAATTCAAATGTTTAAAACAAACATTAAAAAAAACATCTAGGCCTAAACCAGCTCGTCGTACCCAAATGGGTCGACCCACACTTGTCTGAGTCGACCTATGTGTCGACCCAAAGGGGGCTAGGTCGACCTACGGGTCAACACAAGGGGGTATGTGGTTCGACCCCGCCGATCCAGGCAGATTCATTTAATGAATTTGAACTGTTTTTCTAACAACGTTTGTTGCTAACTCAGCGTTCCATGTATGATTGTGAACATTTATACCTATAAATAGGCTAGTAGAGTCTAGCCTAAATCCCATATTTTCTGAGAGGATGTCTAGACTCTGCTATTCTTCTTCCCCCTCAGATCTCTGCAAAAAATAGGATAATTAGTTTAAGGAAATTCTGATTCAAGATCTAGAGAGAAAGAATGTATACATGCAAATGGGTGTTCAGAATTATGTTCGTAGTATGGTAAATTCTTGGATCTGGTCAATTTAAATTTCTCCTATTTTATTCCATTTTTCTTTTAGTTGAGAATTGTAAATCAACGGTAATTAGGTTTTAAATTCAGTTGAAGTGTAGTAAATCCATGGTAATTAGGTCTGGACCAGATTCGTGAATTGGAAAATTATTAGGTGAGTAGATTTAAGTTATTCCTTTTTGATGATGTAAAATTTATCTTTTGGCATTCCGCGTTGAAATGTATAATAAACCTGCTGAAATGTTCTGAAATGTATAAACCTTTAAAAATATGTGGAAATGATTATTATTGTATATATAGATGTTCATATAACTTCTTAATTGGATACTGTAAGTTAAGTTAAAGTGAAATTGGGAATAATTGTAATGTCATATAAGACACGTTTTCCATTAATCATCTGTTTGAGTTGGAATTTACTGTAAATGCTGTAATTATGGAATTTACAATGAACATGAATACTTGTTAAGAATATTATTATGCCAAAAGATTATAAATATGAATTACAGTTAATTTTGAAGAATGAATATATCTAAATTCACAGTAAATAGAAAACCGTAACATCACTTAGACGCGAGGTTAAATTTAACTTGTGGTAGAAGTCTGCCAAGAATCGCTCGACAAATCCAGCATCCACAAGTAGTTATTTTAATGTGAGGGGTCCAGTGCATAAATATACATATAACAGTGTTAAGGCACGAGGTTAAGTCCAACTTGTGGTAGAAGTATGCCCGGAGCCCCCTGATAAATCCAACATCCACAAGTGGTCGGCTTATTATGAGCGATCTGGTGCATAAAGATATACATGAATATATGTATATAATAGAATATAAATAAGTGGCATTAATGGTAACTAATGGAAATGAATGAGAGTTACAACAGTAAAAGAGTTGGAATGAATGAGGAATGATAATCACCTGTTATGAATAAACCTGAATGGGAAAAGGAAAGATAATAGGTAGGCTTGTCCAAGGGATAAGTGGAAGTTATTACTTAGGTTATAATAAAAAATAGAGGGAATGTGATAACTTATGTAATAAGATAAGTTGTACTTAATTATAAATTAAGTAATCTGAAAACCTAGAAACCTGAAACCTGTTGTTTGTAACCAGAAGAGAAAAGGGTGGAAACTTATGAAATGCATTAAGTTGTACTTAATTATAAATTAACTAATCTGTAAACTTGAGAATCTGAATCCTTCTGATAAGAAGAACATGTTATCTGTATACTTAAGAATCTAAAATTTGCGGATAAGAATAACATGTTAAAGGCTTGTTAATAAACTTAAATGGGTTAAGTTATATAATTGAAATTAATAAGCAAGTGAAACTTGGTAACTTGAATAAGAAGTCAAAATGAATTGAAATAACCAAGTTAAACGGAAATCTGAAAAGGTTGAGCAAACGCGTAATTAAATGAATAGATATAGGGTCTAATAACACATTAAACCGAGGCGCTTTGACCAGTCTATATGTTTGAAGGTGAATAACCCAATGGGGTAGATCATTGTTGTGTTTTGAGGCACGAGTGGAGCGCACGTCCATCTGATTAATCTGCCTGTTCTGCTGATATTCTGCTGGCTCCGAAGGACCAAAAGGGGAAGCATTTGGCTTCCTGGGACATGGAGGGTACTCCTGATAGTCTTTTGTGCGGTGACAACGTTTAGGCTGTGCTCACATAGGTTAAGTTTGTGCATTACTACCCGGGGAGTATACCTTGATTGCCACAATAGGGTGCGGTCAGAAGGCTGTATGGTGGCGTAGGTGATTCGACGATCTGGTTGCCTTGTGATTAGGCAGGTCACGACTATTTTATCTGTTTGCCTTGGGCGGGTCTAACCATCTGTTTGATAACAGTCATCGAGTAACAACCACCGACAGTCAGTGTGATGCTTGATGCGAAAAGACGGAAAGCTAAACCTACATATCATCGACCTTTCGCTATCAAGGTTTTGGTTGCAAGACAGGCCAATTAGGATCTTGTTTGTTGTTCTGTTTGTGGGCCAAGTCACTAATGTTTGCCTTTCACTAGTAGAGGGAGGGGTCTAGCGGGACCATAACCACCGTGAAAATGCAAATCATAGCATCCATGTATACAAATACCTTAAAAGCTTCCGACAGAGTTTTGTATTTCTTGTACATCCCAGTAACGGAATTCAATGCATAGTAGATAATACGTACGAATACATACATAGCATTTCTGAATGGTATATCGTAAAGATTAAGGCATTGAGTATAATTAACAATATGTACGTGAGAAAGTCTAGATGCATGCATGCCTGCTCCGGGTGGTGTATCATAGACTCTAGGGTATTACTTTGTAATAGAATCTGATTCAATCGAATGATTCAAAGGTGGCAGTCCATGTGCTTACATAGCATGGCGATAGCGGTTCTATGTGGGATGTTGCGTTGTTATATAGAGAACCATACATCGTTCTGGCATAGGATGAAGGATTGCGTATATTTCTGCGGCGTAACGACGAAGATTGTGCGAGTGGGGTACCTTGGGGTGTACCTTAATTTGTGGGTAGCTACATATATACTGTATTAGGTTAATCTACTGGGGAGCAAATCGGTATGACGTATGTGTAAGCCTTGACTGCTATTAACCTACGTAACCTTATAAATAAGAAAATGTATATGAACAGTATATGTAGTGTAATCCAACATGTGTAGTTTAAATCCAGTCACTAGAACTTGTGTTCTGACCCACTCCTCATAACATACTCGCATGTTAGATTTGTGGCAGAGATATGATTGCTTTGGATATGGTTAGGCAGTATTATCATTTGGGTAAGGTTGTATTTTGATTATATTATATTTTATTCCATTCAACTGTGAGACGTTTTCGGAGCTTTGATACATTTATTATCTCTGTCTTTTCTGTAGGATACCAGACAGACCAACACGAGTTTCGATATATTAGAATTTTGAAAAAAAATCGGTCCGTCGGAATTTGGGTTGTCGCAGAAAATTTAAGCTAACCCAAATTAGGGTGTTAACAAAAGATGGTCAGAGTGCTTCTTCTAGCAATAATTGGAAGCTATGGTCCATATCCTAGAATAGAATTTTTGAGTAGAGTCCGGAAATTTTCCTCCGGCATTAATAGAAGTGCAGATCCAACCCAGATTCAGGTTACTTGATGGATAATCAGGAACTCACATATGGTATTTAATGGAAATCCAGAACTAACCCAGATTCAGGTGTTTAATGGAGAACCCGAAACCCACTTCTGGTATTTAATAGAAATCCCGAACTAACCTAGATTTGGGTTTTTAATAAAGAACTAGAAACCCACTTCTGGTATTTAATAGAAATCACGTATTAACGCAGATTCAGTTATTTAATAAAGAACTAGAAACCCACTTCTAGTATTTAATAGAAATCCCAAACTAACCCTGATTTGGGTATTTAATAGATGATCAGAAACCCATTTCTGGTAATTGGTTTTGTTTCCCTCTTTGGGTTCGATTTAGGAAGCAGAGGATGTACGTGCTTCTTAATCCACTCCCCGGGCTTTTAGTTATCAAAGCAAAGGACGTACATGCTTTGTTGGCCACTCTCTGGGCCCGTGCATTCGATGCGCTTGGTTGCTTGTCCACAAGCAGGGCCCAAGGACTTACCCGACCTCCTTCTATGAGGCGCCTTACCCCCGACCATCGTAGGCGATGATAAGGGCTTAAATGCTTAAACCGGGCCATCATAGATGCGAAATTAGGGTGTACTCTTTTGTCCCTCTACCCTGGCCATCGTTGGCACTGATAGAGGCTTACACTCCACCCACTCCAAGGGATGCCTTATCCCGACTATCAAAGGCGATGATAAGGGTTTGTGCTCCCTTTTGCGGGTAGCGCGAAACATAAGCAGAGGTAGGATGTGCTTAGTTCATAGCAGAGGCAGGGCATCCTCTTCTACGAGTAGAGGCAGGGCGTGCTAATTAGATGCTTCATCCTAACCATTTCTGTTGTAAAATTTCTTAGGGTAAAGATTGGGGTTTGTCCCGAATGGAAAAGATTAATGCTCCAAATGATCAGGATCATAAGGCTCGGCGTATCTTTCCTTATCTTTAATATGCAAAGTTTCCAACTTAACCTTCTCAACCGTCCATTGCTCATTAATACTTGATGTATCAATGGGAAACTCATTAGTTACTCGTAGAGACCTTCTATTCATGATTTTTGCTTCTTCAAAGCTTAGTCGGACCCGGGACGGGACAATACAGTTAGGTATGTGGCTGTTAACCACAAGGTCGGAGGTTCAGGCCTTCCTTCTAGTGCCAAAATGTTAACGATATTTATCGTCAACACCGGAGATAGGTCTACGGGTGTGGACCTAAGGGAAAAACATGGTTATTTAGTTCTTACGAGTTTGAGTTAGTTCATCATTTCCTAGATATCAAGGTCCAAAGTTCAAATGAATAGTTACTCTTCCCTCAGAGGGGTGAGCATCATGCTTAAGCGACTTATGAACCAACAGTTATCTTGGGACAAGGGTTCCCTAAGCACAACCCTCTGTAGAAGGCTAAATGACTTGTAGAAGGGGATTCTGCAGCAACTCTGCGGAAGGGTTTAATTTTGGGTAGGAAACCAAAACCATGTAGAAAGCATATGGTAAATTTTGTGGGAAATAACGAAGAAAACTCATAAGAAGCTCAAAAGAAATTTGCTAAGTGTTGATCCACTCTTTGATGATTCTTGATTCGGAATACATAAGTGATTATAGTAGAAATCCCTAAATCGATTTAGAAATTAGGGTTTAATCTATAAGAAAAGAGTATAAGAATGAGAAATGAGAAAATTCGTCCAGAAAATGGGACCCCTATGGTCTTATTTATAGACAAATTGGTGCCCCTTTTGTCATTGGGCTAGCAGAAGCCCCTACCGGCCGCTTGTCCCTTTGGTTCTGGTTGCTTTGGCTCTCAGCCGCTCTTTTGGCTTTGCTTATTTCTTTTAAGGTGTCGATTTCAGCTCTCGAAAGGATGGTCTTCGTGTCTCGGAAGGATGGTCTCGGTCTTTGGAACTTCTCCTTAACGTTATATTTTCTGTCCTTGCATCGATACCAAGGCTGTTGGTATGGATAACTTTGGCTTCCAGTTATGAGCTTTCGGTCTTCTCATTAATTCTTTAAGAAACTTGCCGTCATGCTTCTTTAAGTATAGGGTTAAGGGATTCGCCAGCCATGTCAGTATCAATACTAAGTAGATTAGTGTGGATAGCTCATTCCTCTTAGAGACTCTGACTGACCTTTTGGTAAATCCCTGAAGTGAGTTTCATCCATCCGAAGGGGTGCTCCCGGTTCTTTATTGGTTGTTTGCTAAAGTGGCCTCTCAGTGATCATCTAACTGGGGTTTCGGTAGATGGCTCCTGGATAATTTCCTTGCATTTCAAACTTTGTGCTTTTGATTCTCTCGTCTCTTAGTGTATCGACTTTGAGCAAGTTATGCCGATATCCCTTTCGTTCTTCTGGGTCCCGGATTACAGAACTCTTGGTCTTTCTCTTCATCAGCTTCCAGTTTTGGATGACTTCTTGTTGGTTACCGTTTATGCCGAAACTACGCTACCTGTATTCTTTTCTTCATATCGGATCTTATCCTTCGTTGGTGATGGTGTCAGTTGCTTGCCATTCCGGATACTTGCCTATGCTCTCGGTTTTATCCTGTGTCTGGTCTTTGCTTATGGATTATTCTTCTATGCTTATGATGGTCCTTTACCCCTTCACGGATAGCCTGTCTCGGTATTAATTTTAGTAGTATCATTATAAAAAGAAAACTATGAAGATCAACGTAAAAGTTTATCAAATTCAAAATTTAATTCAATACATAATCATTTTATATTCATATAAAAAAAGCAAAAATAAAAACATTTCAAAGACAAAAAAAATCACGTTTAAGCAAGTTCTTGGAAATTGCAGAAATAGCAGTAATTATATAGAAAAATTGCAGATATGTCTACAGCTTTAAGATTGACTAAAACATGTCTGCTGCAATACATTGTAGGATTTTGTAGATATATTTGCCCTTATTTGCAGCAATTGCATACATTTCAGCAACTTATTTTTTTTTTACACAATCCACTAAGTAATAATTGTTGATATGTCAGCAATTATTCAAAATACTTGCAGACATTTTAGCAACGTATTTTTCCTTAGCCATATAAGCAATACACTATGCCATTGTTGCTGGTATATTTGCATTATTTTACAATAAGTGCAAATATTTCAGTAATAAAAAAGTCCATTCAAACAGCTTCTGTTAATATTTTAATTTTTTTATATAGTATCATTAAAGAATCAAAAAAAAAAATAGTACCTTAAATTAAGGACCTGTTTCGCCTGATATCTTAGGATGGGATCCACTTTACATTATCTTTCATTTTAAAGATGGCTCTCAAAATTCACTATAGCAATTATAATGTACTAAAAAAATTGAATATGATTAACCAATAAACTGGAAATACAGATAGGATTTGACAATTATATTTTCCAAACCAATTTCTACATTCTCAAATGCATAGGCTCTAACATATTCTTCTTCTTTTTTACATGACTCCCAAACAGACGTGCACTCGACCTAATGACCTCGTGAGCAACTTGCATTTGAAGACTTGATGGTTCACGGGATTCTGTAATTCACACGAAGCGTACTTCAACATCTTCATTATCCATTTTATTTAGATTTTTTTTGTCAAGATGTAAATGAGTTGAAGCGGGTGCAATTTTTTTTCTTCGATGTGGTTGTTTTTTTTACTTGGATATCTAGTTTTTTTTACTCCTACTGACAAGAACATTCTAAGCCAAATTATCATTATCATCATCAAATACAAGCTTATTTTCGACACTAGGTGCGTAATTCATATATATTGTTAATTATACAATACAATCGTTAATATCTATAAATGATTTTTTTAACAAAAGGTAAATATAATATATCAAAAGGGAGAATCAAGCCATTCCCCAATAGCTCACAAAAATGATAACTTTAGAATGCAGATATCGTACACACACACAAACAGTGGATATAGAGCAAAATATGACAGATAAAACACAAATAAATAAAATGAAATACATCAGTCAACACAAATCCAAGGGCACCCCAAAAGCAGGCGAGGTAGCCGATAACTCTGTCGTCATGCTCCAATAGCTAGGTCAATGCGGAAGTCGCCAAGTCGCCACAATAGATGAGCGAAGAGCCAGAGAAATAAATGTGCCCTCTACGGAATCTAGCTCTACCTAGTTGGAAAGCCCCATCCTAATGCTCCAAGGTCTCCTACTCTATAGCTCGCTCAAACCCATTTGGTAGGCATTGTAACACCTCGAAATTTTAACGACATTAAAGAGGATAAATTAAAAAATAATTAATTTAATATTCAGAATTAAGTGAAATGATTTATTCCATTGCGTTCGTCTCGGAATTCTGCTTCAGATAGAGCCCGAGTTTGCATAAAACGGATAACGTATGAAGAAGTTATGGACGATAGAAGTTTGGCAGAAAAAGCGGAAATTTCCGGCGCACTTGACAAGTGCGCCCATGTATTTTTACACTGGTGCACCTGTAAAGTTCGCCCAGAATAGTTTTTTTTTTGGGTATTTGGGCCTTTGCCCAAGTGGGAGGCAACCTACGACCTGATTTACCCTAGGGCTTATGTGGCAATCGGTTCCAGATGGTTCTGCAGCTATAAATATATGGCCATTTCACATATTTCTTCATTAGAAGTCATGGCAGCCAAACTATGCCGAATTCTGAACTGAACTAGGCTTTCTTATCTTCTTCTGGCAACCAAAGCATATCAAATTATGAGATTCAACCATAGACTCAGCACCTTTTCTATCATTTTAGCAATCCAATCACAGTGAGTTCTAGTTGCTTTTAAGTTTAGACAAATAATAGCGAAACTATAAAAGACTGTGATGTGGATACGATTGTAGACTTTAAATATATGTTATTGGTAGATCTCATGCTGTATTATGATAGATCTATTTCTTTGGATCCAATTCAATTGTTCTACTATGTTATCATTATGGATCTTGGGTTGTAACTTTTATGCTATGCTATGATGCGGATGTATGTAGATCTATTCTATGTGATCTAAAATTATAATGTTAGATCTATCCTATGTGATCTAAAATTTTCATTTTATGATTCATGTTAGATCTATCCCATGTGATTTAAAATTGTCACCTTATGATTCATGTTAGATCTGTCCTATGTGATTTAAAATTGTCACTTTATGATCATTTTTTATGCTAGATCCACTCTATGATCATGTTTTGTACTAGATCCACTTTATGATCATGTTTTATGCTAGATCCACTCTATGATCATGTTTTATACTAGATCCACTTTATGATCATGTTTTATGCTATATCTATTTTATGATCATATCTTAAGCTATGATAGATCTATCTCTCGAGATCCAATTCAATTGTGATTGTCCTAGTATGTTATTTTTGTTTCATTTGGATATATCAAATCATTTATGTGAACCATGAACATGTGCCACCTTGAATTGATTAGGATTAGGTCCACACCTTTATCTTAATTGTAACCTCTATGATGTGGATTTGGGTAGATCTATTTATAAACCTGTAGATCTAAACCTTTATTTATGATTAGATCTAATTTAATCTATTTGATCTAGAGCATGTGGATATTTTTATGTAGATATAAAGCAATATTTATGTTAGATTCCGTTATGATGATGATTACATGTTCATGACAACATGTATGTTCACCTTGATATGATGTTAATTACATGTCCATTCACTTTGTTATCATACTAGTATGTTTATGCCAATATATGTTGAAACTATCACCGCTATCATATTCCCTTTTTCATTATTATGACTAGACTACTTATTAGCTTAGATGCCGCTGATACGTGTGAATATGTTAATGAAGGAAACGGGGGAAAAGGGATTTATAATTGGCATGTAATCATTAAATGAATTGATATGTAATTCAAATTATCGGGCAAAATAGGTATTGACACCCATAAAAGGGAAGGATTAATTAATTAGTAAATTAATTAAAAATGCATAATTTGAAAACGAACATTTATGGACATGTAATTCAAATTATTGGGCAAAATAGGTATTGACACCTATAAAAGGAAAGGATTAACTAATTGGTAAATTAATTAAAAATGGAATGTCTAGTAATTAAAATTAGGAATTGTAATAGTACTTATGACACGAGGTCAGGTTGCATTAGTGGTGGAAGTCTGCCCGGACAACTGGCATATCCAGCAGCCACTAGTGGTAAACCTAATGTGGGAGTTCTAAGTACGTAAATACGAATCGGGCTATGACACGAGGTTAGGCCCAACTGTGGAATATGTCTGCCCGGACACGACCGGCATATCCAGCATCCATATGTTGTAGGTCTAATGTGGGAGGTCTGGCCCATTATAAACCATAAATGGACATGGTAATGAATTGGACTACTTAACCTAAGTTAATCCTTAGAGATTGTATGAACTTAAATTAAAGATGGGGGTTAAGTAAACTTGGTTGAACAAAAGGGGTGGGTTAAATAAAACTTGGTTATCTGGGTAACATTATTTATATATAGGCCCACAAACATAACCGTTAAATAAACATGCTTGAATCAGTGGGAGGGTTGAGTAAATCTTGGGTAGATGGGTAATATATTATTATATATAGGCCCAACAAACTCAACCTGATAAGGTTATGTAATTAAAGACACCAAGTGGTATACATAACCGCGGGAAATAAGGTATTTATGTAATTAAAGACAACTTTTATGGTAAACATAAGTTATAGAAATGGTAGAGTTATGTATTAAAGACACCTAAAGGTAAGCATAACCGGTAGAATGATTGAGGGTTATGTATTAAAGACACCTATAGGTAAGCATAACTGACATAGTGCTATGTAATTAAAGACACCTAAGGGTATACATAGTCAGTGAAAAACCTAATGGGGGATACAAGACAAAGGGGAGAGCTTGTATCATATTGTGTGGGACCCATTTCAGTCAATAACCCGAAGTAGGTATCAAACAAAGTATTCTGTACTAGGCAGAGAAGGGGCATGCTTACTGACTGATTGTAAGAGATCCAAATGTGGAGGACGGTGTGGGCGACGCAAACCGACTGGGACATGTGCGTGCATGGGCCGGGTTGAGGGGGCTAAGACGACTGTGACACCTGTAGATATGGTTGTGCACATTATTAACGAGGGGTTTCCACTTTAGTGATACTTTCTACTGTGGGGCCAGCACAAGGTATCTACGAGGGTTAGGGAGCCGATCGATCAAGGTAGTAGCAAGGATACATTTGGACGTAAACCTAAATCTACCACCTTATAGTTGGAGCGATCATCTCTTTCTAGATATACTAGTAATAGTGCGGAGAAATCATTAGTGAGGCATGTACACTTGATCTTGCTTACCTTGTCACACTTGCCATTTATGTAGTGATCTCCTTTATCCACTTTATATGCCTATCATGTTACTTTTTATCTAGTGGCTAAAAGTAACTAGACTCGCTAGACTTATTGTCTGACCCTTTTTGTTTCTCCTTCTTTCTTCCGTTTCCCCCCTCAGGTTCTCAAGGGAGGGAATTCTCAGGCTTAGTCAGGATTCTGCTATCATATTGCTTGGAGCTTCTAGATGTATTGCTCAAGGTTCTATCTTTGCTACTATGGCTTACGATTTGGGGATTATGCTTTCTTTATTATTGTACTATGATATTTAAAGTACAAGACAGAAGTTTTAATGATGAATAGAGTTTTTGTATTTTCAGACATGGTGTAACCATGCTTTATGATTAATAAAAGTTGTTTTATTCCACTACAAATTTTTTATATCTATCTTATAGTGTTTCTGTTCTGTTTACTAAAACGCTTCAAGAAACTTAATGCATTCCCTTTGTGAGTGACATTAACGGACGTGGGGTGTCACAGGCATCATCTTCTGCCAAAAAGAAGCCCTGCATTTGAGAAAACTCAAAAATCTAGGTTCTGCAGCACTAGCAGACAACATAAGATTGAAAAAGGGGGGAGTGGGAAGGTGTGAAAAGAGTGGACAGCTCGCAAACACCACCCTACCAAAAAATTATCCGATTCCTGCCCTAGGTGCAGTCGATACCTCAAAAATACCAAAGGTACCTGCTAACCTCCTCGAGCGGGAACCGACGACTCCCCTGAAAGTCCTTCCTAAGAAAGCTAGAAACACATCATTTCTAACTCTTCGGATAGTGGAAGGGGAATCCATAGGCACATCGTTGAAAATTTCCTTATTCTGCAAGCACCAGATGTGCCAACAAATAAGACAAGGGATCTGACGAGACATAATCGACTGAATTGATTTGCCTGAGATGCCCGACCACCAGCTTCTCAGCAAATATGGTAAAGATGATGCATTACCTCAAAAACCAACTGAGTTCTCAAAGTAATTCCAGACCGAATTGGCACAAGAGCCAATGAAGAACATATGAGACAAGGATTCCAGAAAACATGAGCTATAGCGCCAGTAACGGGAAACAATCGGGATTCCTATCCTCTGAAGGTTGTCGTCCATTCGTAATCCTTTGTGTAGGGTTATCCACATGAAAAAGAGACTTTTAGTGGAATTCGAACATCCCAAATGAAAGAGAATAGAAAAAGGCAAGGTGTTGGAGTCCTTGTTGAATTCCAAGCTGCCCTGATGGAGAAGGGACCACCATCCCAATTGGTTCTATCCCCATGTGAATCTGATAATGCCTTGACGGATTGCATTCGTTTCCATGTCTCACTAGCATAGGATGGGACACCGGTGAAATTCGCGCCTGAAAGTCGGTGGTACTTAGCATGAAGAAATGTCGCCCAAAGGGAGTTGATTGCTCCAATTCTCGCCCATAACTTGCAAGCAAAGGCAATGCAAATGTACTTAGGGTTACGGAGGCCCAACCATCCCTCGCTCTTTGGACGACAAATGGTGTTGCAGGATACCCCGTGATGACGAAGCTCATTGCCTTTATTACCGTAAAAAATGGACGACGCAAAAGAGTGGTAAGAGTGGGAGAAGGCAGAGGTGGGAGTCATAGCAGCAAAGATATATGATCCAATAGAGTCTAACACATACACTATTACAACAAGTCTCCCTACCTAGAAGAGAAGAGATTCATTCCACCGAATGATTTTTTCCCTGGCTTTGCCAGTCAATGGATCAAAAATGGCGTTAAGCTTCCTAACTCGGTAAAGAACGATACCCAGATAAGGTAAAGGAAGAGTGGCAGACCTAAATCCAATGAAGGTTTGAATCCAAAAAGATCTGATCGCAGACGTGTTTCTAGGGACAAAGCAGCTCTTGTCAGAGTTTATTAGTTGCCCCGAGCTACTCTCGTAAAGCCGAACAAAGAAAACAAACTTGCGGATAGAGTGACGACTACCGTTCATGAAAATGGTAATGTCGTCAGCATAGGATAAGGAGGATATAAGAGGACATCCCCTAGGGAGACCAAAAATGTGAATTTTCCCAGCTATCATCAGTGAATTAGTACCACGAACAAAAGCCTCAACAACAATCACAAAAAGAGACTGGGATACTGGGTCTCCCTGATGCAAACCCCTTCCCGCCTTGAAAAATTCGTTGGATGATCAGTTGATGAGAACGAAAAACCAACAGTTGGAAACCAGACACCATATAAGATCGATAAAGGATTCTGAAAAACCGAATGCCCTCAAAACCTTGATAACGCAGAACCAAGACATACGATCATAAGCCTTCATCGTATCCAGCTTAACAACTACATTAGGTCCACAAACTTTCCTGTCGATCTGAGAAACCAACTCTTGGGATAAAAGGATGTTATCTGTAATCAAATATCCATTTACAAACCCAATCCGAGAAGAAGAGTTAACAGGCTCAAGAAGCGGTGCTAGTCGAGTGGCTAGGACCTTCGATAACCTTGTTAGAAAAGTTACACAAGCTAACCGGGCAACTATTCACGCAAGTACAGGGATTATCGCATTTTGGAATAAGAATCAAGTTGGTGGAAGTCCACCCCATTAGTATATCTCCGCCAGAGGAAAAAAAACGAATGGCGAGGCAGAAGTCTGCCGGATAATCGGCCAGACACTCCGGTAAAAGAACCCGCTGAAACCATCTGGCCTACTCGTACTGACCTTACTAAGAGCAAAAACGCAAGCATGAATTTCGTCTGAGGAAGGCGGTGCAGCAAGATCAGAGGTATCCGACGGAAGGACTAACCTTGGGATGAAAGCGAGAAGGGTTGGATTGGAGACCGACACAGAGAGACAGCTTAGGAAATCCAAAAAATGGGAGAGGATAGTGTCCTTGACTTCACCTGGCGTAGAAGAAAAATATTGGTTTGGATAACGAATAGCAAGGAGGCTGTTTTTCTTACGGATGGTGGAATGGAAAATTTTGGAGTTCGTATCACCTTCAATAATCCACTTGTTCCTCACCTTTTGGCGAAGATATTCATGTTCAATACGAAGCTCCAACAAGAAGGCCGATTGGGCAAGTACCCATGCCTCCTTATTCACAGAAGAAGGATCCCGTCAAAAGATGATTCTGCGAGAACAAGGGCTTCTTCGGCTTCCCGAACGCGGTCGAATATATTCTTGAAAACAAGAAAGTTCCACATCTTAAGGCAAGCCTTAAGACGCTTATGCTTACGAGGAAAAACAACACATAGTGAGCCAAAAGCAAGGGATTTCCAGGAATCTGCCACCACCCTATACAAAGTTCGGTGGGAACTCCACATGCTCTGGAACTGAAAAGACGAAGAGCTAGAAAGAGAGAGGGGAACCTCGCAGAATCATCGGAGCATGATCCGAGAAGGTGCAGTGTAAATGAGAAATGGAGAAATTGAACAGAAGGGTGAACCAACCTTCCGATCAAAAAACTCTATCTAGTCTGGAAAGAATTCGGTTTGGTACGTCCTGGTAAGTACATGAAGTTACAATCGAACCGACAAAAGAGACTTCAGAGAGACCCGAACTGACGATGAAGGTATTGGAATACACCACTGCCACGTGGTTAACAACATTTCCTCCCTTTTCTCATCTTAGGAGGCGATGATATTGAAGTCGCCTCCTATTACCGATGCCAAAATCCCCAAGTCAGATAAAGAAAGAATGTCAAACCAAAGGGTTAGCCGCTTGCTCCTATCACACTTATCATAAGCAACCGATAATAGAAAGGAAGAGGAAAAAGAGGGAAATGAACAGGCTACCGATATAAGCTGTTCGGAATCGAAGATAGGGTGAAAGACAACAACTTTAGACCATAGAATCCAAATCCTTGTCAGAAACATTGGCTAAAGCGCCACCAAACCAAGAGATAAGGCCAACTTGGTGATCGCATCCGGTCCCACTAAAGGTTCCAATTGAGCTACCAAGCAGATTAAGTGCTTCTTTACAATATGCCTGAGTCTAACCACAGACGCATCATTACCATTGCCACAGACATTTTAGAAAAGGAAGTTCGCCATCCAAACTAAAGAGAAGACCGCAACACAGGAAACGGTGGCCATAACACACAAGAGAACCGGGAAAAAATTATTCAACTTAGATGAGATAAAGCGTGTGTTGAGTAGATCTAACGATCTGCTCAGACGTCGCTATAGATCGTGTACGAATCATATGAGGAGTATGAGGAGCTGCACGCTGGCGATGACCCATTGAACGAACAGTCGATTTGGCAGGAGCCTCACAACAACTAGAGAACCCCAAAGAAATGCCGCATCCATGATCTGGACTAGGGGATGCCGACACTCCGGATCGAGACGAGCAAGAATTCTTAGTAAGCTGAGATAGATGATCATTAATGACCGCTATCTCATCCGTACTAAGAAAAGTATATGAAATAGAAGCGGGTGACCCAGACAGACACGATGAAACAAGGGGGAAACAACGAAGCCACAAACGAAGGAAGACAAGAAAGAAATGTGGATTTGTTGAAATGAGAGAACACTAATTGCTGTGTGAATTTTACCAAAGTCAGAATGTTATCAGATTGACAGGCCAACACTCTAGGTAAAGTTCACACGCAGGGAAAATGAAAACTAGTAGACTGATAATAGAAGATTGGGAGGCCAGCTCCCTGGTAAACCATATAGTGAGCCACCGAAGTGTCCACAATATGTATATGGCAGAGAGGCCACCCATCCTAACAAAACAGAGCTCGTTAAATCAGCCAACAACACCCATAAAAAAACAGACGCCAAAACAAAAAAGATCAAGTCATCAATGGCATGGTATAGGCCTCGCAATGACTCGTTGCAAAGACCATTCCAACAACCGATCCATAGAAAACGAAACCCCACCCAAAAACCGCAGACGATATCGTCCAGTTCGAGCAACTGACCGATGACCTCTCAAAGAAGCCAGTGGCAGATACATAGAAAGGATGTATAAAAGCCCTCCATGCCCCCCCCCCAAAACCAAGCAAACGCCCAACCAAGCACAACCAGATCAAACCAAACAGGCAAGCCATAGATAAAAAATCATCCCCTACAAAAAAGCACGAACCCCTCACACATACAGATCTTCTACCAGCAGCGGGAGAGAGAGAGCAAAGCAAAGCAAAAGACAACGCTCATATAGGAAAGGGACAAGCAAGACACATCATAAACCACACACATATGACCTAACACCAATTCACCTGATGAAGGAGAAGCAGTGTCAGGTAGCTCACACAAATGCGTGACAAGGCTCAAGTCACTGCAAACCACACCATTAAACAACCAAGACAGAGGAACAAAGTCTTAAGATAAAACAACAGAATAAAATGAAATAACTAAGGCCGAACCTGACCAGCATATCAAGGGAATACAACAACTTCTACTTCAAAAGCAATAGACTCGGCACCAGAAAGCTTCACTCCACCATCACAAAAGCCAATGACCCCGTTATGATCAACAACCACCTTCTCAGAGCACCAACCAGGCAAGACAGTGGTCTCCTGATCCCTGGAACCAACATGGTCAGATAATGCAACGGTGATGAAATCCTCTACATCACTAAAACTGTCAACCTGAGAACTAACCCGAGAACCGTCTGCAGCATCACTGTGTTAACACAGCCATCATCTATCGAGCTGTGCGAAAAGATAAGAGTGCAGAATCTGCCACCGGAACAACCAAGGCAGAGAGAACAGGACGAGGAGGGGGAGAAGCTGCAGAATTGGTTTGCCTCGATTGTCGAGTACGACGTCGTCATCTTCGACGAGAACCAATCTACCGCTTACTAACCATTCCACGCTGTTCAGGGTGGGCAGGGGTGGTCAACTCCCCTTCACCGCAGGAAACAACAAATACTACATTTGCAAAACCTGGTCCAAACACCCCACCGCAAGTCAACAAGCAAACTAAGAAATCGTGAACATCCACCAAAGGCGAGGCATCCGAGAATGTAAAAAACAATCGAGGCTCAAAACATGTGATGAAATCCGGTTCTGAACGATAAGCAACATCAAAGCACCACTCACCTAAATCCTCCTTCACCGATGAACCAATAGCACTCCCATGAGGGGAGAGTTTGGACACCCGCTCATATGAACAAAGAGGAGCCAATTCCATGAAGCTACCACCCACATAAAAAACCTAAAGCATAAGAGCTCAACAAAGGAGCTTAGAGAAAAAACAATGATTTGAATTTCAGTCAAACCAACAAAGAGAACAGATAGCGGACCTTTGGCTACTACCAAGATCGAAGTCGCTATGTCTTCGAAAGTAGGGAAAGGCTACAGAAAACTGCCTCGAAGCACAAATTCTTCAACTTCCTAGCTCGAAATCACAACCATAAATTAGGGAAAACCAATATGAAAAGTAGAGCACGAGGCTTAGTGCAGCACTAGAACAGACACAGGGAATAAAACGATCGAGATAACAAAAGAAAATATCAGAGAAAATTAGGGAAATTTTTGCTGAAGCTTAGAGAGAGGAAGCCATGAATTAGACCATTAGAGAGAGAAGACTGACTTCATAATAATATCCATAAATGATACCGAAATCAGTAATGTCATGAGTATTGAATTTCTTTTTGATATTTTATTATATAATGAATACTAGTTTTTATACAGTTTGGATTATGAGAAAAATAAGAATTAAAATAAGAAAAGTCCAATAATTTAAGGAAAGACGCATCATTTTGTGACTGGCGTCATTTGCATCATTTTCTACACCTTTCCATGTGGGTCACACCATAAAAAAGAAAAATCCAAATGTCAGGCACCATCGCTTTCCTTTCATATGCACACTAATGCGATCCCATTCTTTACCTATAGTGTGAATAACAACAAGTATTTAGTTGGTAATTATAACAAAACTATTTAATATCATTTAAGTTAATGGAATGCTCTCAATTCTATGAAAAGTCCATTTAGTAATATTCATAATCTAGTCCATGCTTGTTCCTAGATGTTAGGAAATTAACACAAATATTTTGGAGATGTAAAATTGGGAGAAAAAGTGAATAGTTGATAGGTATTAACTTTTAGACACATATGAATTTTTAGTGTTAAGTGAAACTTTATCCATGTAAAAAAAACAAAGGAAATGATAATTGTAACAATAATTTCAGCAGATGTACTTGAATTAGACTTTATCATTGCAATTAAGCATTGTTAACGAAATACCTAGACAAATTTTTTTTATGTGATCATCAACTTTGCTCGTCTTATGACATTGGTTGGTCAAATTTACCCATGTCTACTTCGTGCAATGTTTCTAGCTGAGATATATAAGACTTTTAGTTTAATAGCAATGATGTCATACCCCACATTTTTAAATAATAGAATAATTGAAATAATAGCGAACATTGAAAATAATCATTTTTCGAATTGTTAGAAAACGACATAGAAAGTTATATCATTGCATTCGCAGTAATTTCTGATCAGTTTACATACATAATATGTTTTGAACGGAGTTCGCATGGAAAAGTTATTAACATTCGAAATTATGTGTCGAAGAATAATTATACACGCAAATATGCATGAATATATTCATTTTATAAATATATGTGCATATTAATTTAAAAACTAATGTGGTTTAAAATTCACAACAAACATGTTTAATTAAATGAGTTAAATAATGAATTGAGGAAAGAAATCACCATTCATAAGAAACATTCAAATTTTCGAATGTTGGAGATAAACACGCCCGAAATAAACAATCTAGTGTAAACCGCCACACCGATCGAATCAGCCTGCAAATCGATTCATATAAGGTCATGTCGATCCTAAGGTGGACTCGTATGGAACATAGGCCGACCCGCACATGTTATTTTGACGTGTATTGTTAACAGATAGATAATGTTTATTAGGACAGTTATAAGTAAATGAGTAGGGATAGACTTCAAACTCATAATTTTCTAAATGAGCGCAAAAGCCCTACCACTTTGCTTTCTTCTCCAAATCTTTAGAAATCAAATATATATTATATGCAGGTTAGTAGATTCAAGATCTAAAAGTACAAACCATAGGTTTGAAAAGAAGATGTTCAAATTTCGCGGTCCATATGAGGTAAGCACTACAAATATGGTTTTTGAATATTTTATTTTATTTCATTTAGAACCAAATCTATAAATTTGTTTGAATTCTATTTTGTTGATTGAAATTGGTTTACAAAAAGGAAAGCCTAAAGGTTATAAACCCTGATTCCAATCAGATCTAGTACTGGAAGCGCTTTTTCCAGGGTGAGTGGGTTGAAATTATATATCTTTTCTGTTAATAATATATAACATCATTAAACTCCCATTAAAACGATTTTAGGAGTATCTTTGAAATCCACAAGATGAGTACACAAAATCTCATAAATCACTGATTCATAGAAACCATTGAGCCTTGGATTCACAAAATCAGAGAACTCCGACAAGAATTTAAAACCACTGCTGAAATCACAAATACTAATTATCACTATGGTAAAATTGCTAAAAAAACATAAAACAAAAAATCACAAAGTATGAATCCATCACATAGTGGCAAGCCGAAGTTATGCCTGAACGTGCTATCACAAAGGATGACTTAAAGCCATAGCTAGTACTATATCACACAGAAGGGGTACCCGAAGGTCAACGGAGTTCACACGGGATGACCCGATGATCCACGGAGTTCACACAATGACCCAAAGTTCTAGCACTGGCGGTCACATAGGAATGTGTCATAGACCCTCAGATGGTAACTTAAAATGTGGTAATCATGCATCCTATACCACACATTCCCACTTAACAATTCTTGCATTGCAAGTCAACTCCGCACTATAAAAAGCAGAAAGTCATAAGAAATCATAGAAAGTCATAAAAAAGACAATAAGGATGAGGAGACACAGGCTAAGGGTGAGAAAAAGAAATGGTGGCCCAAGAAGGGAGCACAAATGAAAGGAGGAAACCTGATAAGGCTCAGATCAATAAAGATATCAAGTGTCGTGGTTGCAGAGCTATGAGTCATTTTGTAAAGGACTGTAGAAAGACAAATAAAGCCTACTTTAATTGTGAACAACTAGGACACTTCACTAAGTAATGCCCTAGCAAGCAGGGACAAGGAGCAGGATCTTCTGGACAAGTACATGCTCTTGAGGCTAATGGACCTGATCGAGGTAGGAAAGTCACATTTGAAGTTTTGATTTCCCTTTTTGACTATCCTGTTAGAGCCTTAATTGATTTTGTCGCTTCTCATTTTTTTATCCAGTTCTTTAGTAGATAGTCTGCACTTTAATACTAGTATAGTCTCTGATCCTGTAGTGATCTCAAACCCCATAGGAGGTACGACTCATTTATCCATGATATGTAGGGGTTTGATACTTTTATCTTGGGCGTTGAGTTTGAATGCGACGCGTACGTGCTGGGCTTTATGGGCTATGTTTTGATTCCAGGAATGGATTGGCTGGCCATGTTTGATTCCATTCTTGATTGTGCAAAGAGAGTAGTTAGACTTCTTACTTGTCAAGGTAGAACTCTCGAAATTTCCTGTGACGCACGGGGGTCGGTGATGCTCAGTTTCCTGGATTTGCTTGATACTTCTGTTGGCGATTTACGATCTATAACCATAGTCAAAGACTATCTAGACGTATTTGATGAGGTTAAGGGACTACCTCCAAGGTGTGTGATAGACTTCTGGATTTACTTTGAAGAGAATGTGAAGCCAGTTGCTCTACTAGTGCGCCACATGGCTCCTAGGGAGAGGAGTAGGCTAGGTGAGCAAGTAGGGGGCTATTTGAGAAAGGATTTATTAGGCGAAGCATATCCGAGTGGAGAGCTCCATTCATCTTTGCAACTAAGGCAGACGGCTCCCTTCGTCTATGCGTGGATTACAAAGAGTTGAATAAGCTCGCCAAGAAGAATAGGCACCCACTTCCGAGGATTGATGACCTGTTTGATCAGCTAGTAGGTGCATCAGTTTCCTCGCAGATGGATTTGGTTACAGAATTTCATCAGTTGAGAATGCAAGAAGACAATATTGATACGGTTTCATTCAAAACTCCATATGGCTTCTTTGAGTGGTTGCTTATGCCATTTGGGCTAACCAATGCACCCACCTATTTTGTGGAATTGATGAGAAGGGTGTTTAGAGAATTTGTAAACAAGTTTTTTGGTGGTCTTTGTGGATGACACTCTGATCGTCTCAAAGAATGAGGAGAAGCATGCCCTACAATTAGGAGAGATTCTATGCACTCTCAGTTCGCATCAGCTCAAGGTAAAGTTTTCTAAGTGTTACCTTTGGATAAATGACGTAAGGTTCCTAGGGCATGTGGTCTCCAAGGATGGGATATCAGTGGACCCTGCTAAAGTCATTACAGTTTAGGATTTGCGGGCTCCAAAGAATGCGACGGAGGTGATAAGTTTTGCAGGGTTGATGGGATATTATAGAAAGTTTATCAAGGACTCTGTAAGGATACTACCCCCGCTCACCTGACTGACGAAAACGAACTTGCCTTTTTTGTAGAGCATTGATTGCGAGGATGCCTTTTAGAGATTGAAAAGGGCTCTGACAACAATCCCAGTTCTGACTCTCCCCGACGGAAGCAAGATGTTCACGGTTTACACAGATGCTTGTGGCATAGGACTTGGTGTCGTTCTAGTGCAAGAGGAAGGGCAGTAATCTATAGTAGCAGACAATTGGGAGTTCATCAGAAGAACTACCGTACTAACGATCTAGAGTTGGTTGATATAGTGTTCGAATTGAAGTCTTGGAGGCGCTACCAATTTAGAGAGAGATTTGAGGTATACACATATCATAAATCATTCAAATACTTTGTAACAACCCGTATTTTCAATAACCTGTTATAACATAAATCGAGGCAGAATTTAATTCAAAAATCTGAATAAAGGGAAACGGGCTATGCCATTGCGTTCGTCTCGGAAAAATACGCGAAATAGAGTCCGAGTTTTCGAAAATCGGAGTCCGTATGACCCAGTTAAGGCCCATTGAAGTTTTCAGAAATTTCCATGTTAAAAACAGATTTAAATTTTAAATTAAAAACAAGGATTAGGGCTAACTGGCGTCAGGTGGGAAAATTCCCGCCAAGACCCCCATGTCGACAGGCATGTCGACAGGGGTCTTAGGGTGTCGACTGCCCTGTCGACAGCCCTGTCGACACGGGGTGGCCGGGCAGTTTTGCCTGGCGCACCATTTTGGGTTTTGGTCTGGTCTTGTGGCTTGGTTCTAGAGAATTCCTAAATCTGACGGACCTAAACTAACCTAGGGTTAATCCTAGGGCTAAAAACACTCTAATCTTCTATAAATAAGCCCATAATCCTACCCTAAAACCTCATTATTCATTCTAGCAACCAAACTATGTCAAATTGAATTCTCAAATGGCCTCCACCTAAAAACCCTAGCCTCCACCCTCTTCAAAACTCATTTCTATGAAGATTTTGATGTTCATACAAGCATTTCTAAGTTGTATGAATGATCATTAGCTTGCATACATCATCAAGTTGCAAGCTTTATTTGCTAAGCTAGAGTTTTTGGGATTTTTATTAATTGGAGCTTTGTTTTGGGTTTTTATATGCTTGCATAAAGGGCTTCTCAATCTTTATTAGTAGATTTGTGTCTTCATAATATTTGTAAGCCCTCTTACCTTCATTTTAGAAACTCTAAAGTTAATATGTGATGAAAGTTGGGATTTATGCATGTTTAATAAGTTATGCATGCTTGTGCGAGTTCACTATGCTATGTTATGCATGTTTAATAAGTTATGCATGCTTATGCGAGTTCACTATGCTATGTTATGCATGTTTAATAAGTTATGCATGCTTATGCGAGTTCACTATGCTATGTTATGCATGTTTAATAAGTTATGCATGCTTATGCGAGTTCACTATGCCATGTTACACATGTTTGATAAGTTATGCATGTTTATGCAAGTTCACTATGCCATGATTTGCAAGTTTAACAAGTTATGCATGTTTATGCAAGTTCACTATGCCATGATTTGCAAGTTTAACAAGTTATGCATGTTTATGCAAGTTCACTATGCTAAGTTATGCAAGTCCAACATGTTATGCATGTTTATTATGATATGTAAGATTTATCATATATGTTGTGCCAAGTTCCCTCTTTCTATCCTTTATGCGTTATGACGAATATGTAAGCGATAGAATGACGTTGGGGGGGTTTTTGGGTAAAACTTAAAATACATGAAAATATAAGATTGGGAATTTACCTATTAAGTTAGGTCTACCCCTTGGGAATTTACCTATTAAGTTAGGTCTACCCAAGTATTTGTTAAACTTGTGATTATGTTTTGAAAATAAAGTGGACATGACACTTAGAAAACATAAGTGTGGCCAACTCGAGGTTGGGTTGAGTTTGTAGCGTAAACCTACCCGGAACCGACCGCCTTAACTAGTTGCTACAAACAATAGGACCCAATGTGAGAAGTTGGTCATGTGTACCTGGGACCCGAGGTTAGACCAAGTTGTGGTGTAAAGCTACCCGGACCCGCCCGGCTTAACTAGTAACCGCAACAAAGTCTAATGTGAGAGGTTAAGGTACAATTAAATTAATGCCTCATAATTAGGGTTAAGTCATGGCCCACTAATACTTAACCAATTTTGGGGATACGAGGGATTAAATGGGGTTAAGTGGTGAACTGTTGGTTACACTTAACTAATTTAATCCATGATTAGTGAGGGGTAAACCACACTTAACCCTCTTAGAAAACCCTAGCAACGTGGTCTGTTCCAGCAGTAATCCCAGTTTGGTATCATTCACAACCCTAGAGGCTAGGCTAGGGCGGGGCACGATTACTGGACTGATGTAAGCGACCAAAGCGACGGCTGAGTGGTACAGCGGTGCGGGTCCAGGCGGGCTACGGACGTGCATGTAGTCCGGTGTTGGACAAACTCGAGGCACGGGTACCAGTAGGTTTAGACTGTGCATTATTTCTTAGGTGTCTGGGGTTGACACCCGAGGGCTTGATACACCCGAAGGTGGACCCAGTACAGTCTGACTACAACCATATGTGGGCCATATGGACACCAACACTTGACGCGTTAGGTTTATAGGGAGCCGATCGACTAGACCGTTGGGCTGGACCTTGCATTAAGGTCACCTCATGCTATTGGGCCAAGTTTGGGCTGAGGGATCAATACCTGTTATGTTAGTTTGCTAGTACACTGTGGTGCAAAGCTTAATCTTCTCTATGTGATGACACCTTTATCTATTGCCAGTATGTTCATCTCAGTTTCCATCATGATGTTAACTTTATTAGTTTATAGACTGATCGTAGTAGGGCTTACCAGTCTTTTTGACTGACCTGTTTTCTTTCGCTTCTTTTCTTCCGTTCCCCCCCCCAGGTTCTCAGGGAGGGAACAGTGGTGCTTAGCTTGGATCGCTTGCTTGTTTGCTGGATAGCTCATGTATGCCTGGACACTGAGCTCGCTATGGTTTATCATCTTTATTTTGGGGATAGCACTATGTATTTCAGTATTTCTGTTTGTGATGTACTAGACATGTTTATTTTGGCAGTTGACTTTATGATGTACTAGACTTGTTTTGAGATGGTTTGAGATATTCCGCTGTTTTATTCTCACTTACTCTGTTTTACATATATATTTATGTTCTTGTTCTGCCTTGATATATCATTATGCATGCTTACCCAGTTCTAACGCCCCCCAGAAGCTAGTGCCCTCGAAAGAGTGACCCTAGCGGAGGTGGGGTGTTACAAATTTGGTATCAGAGCATATGGTTTACGAGAAAGAACAAATTTTTTTTAAAAAAAGACTTTTGAAAACTATTTTCAAAACAAGTATAAAGTATTTTCCAAAGAAAAGTCTAGTATTTTAAAACGGCTATTCCCTAAAAATCCATTAGCATTATCCTTCGTTCCCTTGACCTAATCTTATCTTATCCTTCGTTTCAGTATGGCTGAGGATCTTGCCATCCCGGATGGAGTAAACGTACCACTCTGGTATAGGAGACTTCTAGAAGCTAGGGCGGCAGCCGGCCCCGCAAACCCTACTCCCACTCCTCCTCATGTAGTTGAGAATCCTCCCCCTAATGTCCCTCCTCCGGTGGTCCCTCCAGTGGTTAATATTCCTCCTCCCGTTGCTAATGTTCCTCCTCCTCCAGTTGCTGAGGCTCCTCTTCCTCCTCCTCCCCCTCAGCATCCTTAGGTTGAGTTCACGAAGGTTTGTAAAGACTTCAAGGCGATGGGAGGCAAGAATTTCCTAGGCACGGAATCTTTTGTTGAAGCTAGGAATCGGCTGAAAGACACTGAGGACCTGTTTGCTATCTTTGGGATTGATGACGAGAGGAAGATCTTATTGACAGTGTGGCTTTTGAAGGATGAAGCGGCCTATTGGTGGGAGGTCACCAATGGGACGAGGCCCGTTGAGACTTGGGCCGATTTGAGGGCTAGATTTTTGGCCAAGTTTCTATCTTCTGCTGAGGCGAATTTACAGAGGGAGAAGTTCATTGCATTAAAGCAAGGTGATATGTCTGTCAAGGAGTATGTGAACAAGTTTAATCAGCTGGCCCGTTTTGGTTTGGATATGGTGAACACTCCTGAGAAGAAGGCTCTTCGATTTGCTAGAGGGTTGAATGAGCCGCTGCAGGGTTTGGCGATGTCACATATTCCGCATGGGGCTACTTTTGAGAGTTTGGTCAAAATGGCTCTACTTCAGGGAGATGGAAAGAAAGAGGTCAAGACGAGTGATACTCAAGCAAAGAAGACTGATTCTCAAGGTAAAGGCAATCAAGGTGGTCAAAGCAGTCAGGGGAATCAGAGCAAGAACAAGAAGGGGAACAACAACAAAGGCAAGGGAAAGTGTAATTACTGTGGTGTGCCTGGACACTTTGCTAAGGATTGTAGGAAGAAGAAAAGGAAGCTTAGTGGTGGATGTTTTTCCTGTGGTGAGACTGGACACTTCAGCAAGGAATGCCCGAAGAAGAAAGGACAGGCTGGACCTTCAGGAGGGCAAGTTCATGCTCTCAATACCGCTCCAGTTCCCGATCGAGGTAGTGTTTCTGTTGAGAACCTTGTTTATGTTTCCGATCTTCCAGTTCGTACCTTGTTTGATTCTGGTGCATCACATAGCTTTATTTCATCTGATCTTGTTGATAGTTTGCACCTTAGTACTAGCTTAGTGGATGATCCTGTTTGTGTTTCGAATCCCATTGGGGGTTCTGCTCATCTATCTATGATATGTGAGGATCTGAGGATCTCTATACTCAGTGTAGAGTTCTTGTGTAGTGCGTATGTTCTTGGTTTCAGGGGATACGGATTGATATTGGGCATGGATTGGCTGTTCAGATATGGAGCCATTCTTGATTGTGAGCATAGGGTTGTGAGGCTTGTGACTCGCCTTGGCAACACCTTAGAGATTTCATGCAATCCGAAGGATCCCGTCATGTTGTGCTATCTTGAATCTCTCGACTCGTAAGAGGAAACCCTTCAGTCTGTAAGGGTGGTCCGAGATTATCCAGATGTTTTTGAAGAAGTTAAGGGGTTACCCCCTAAATGAGAGATTGACTTTCGCATTTATCTGGTGGATAATGCTAAGCCTGTTTCTTTGCCCGTTCGGCACATGGCTCCGCGTGAGAGACGGGAGCTCAGCAAGCAAGTAAAGGAGTTACTTGAGAAGAACTTCATCAGACGAAGTATATCCGAATGGGGAGCGCCTGTGGTGTTTGCTACTAAGGCAGATGGTTCTCTTCGACTCTGTGTGGACTATAGAGAATTGAATAAGCTGACTAAGAAGAACAGACACCCGTTATCGAGGATCGATGATCTCTTTGACCAGCTTGTTGGTGCTTCTGTTTTCTCTCAGCTTGATCTTGCTACTGGATTTCATCAGCTCAGAGTGGCTGAAGATAGTATAGACAAGACTGCATTCAGAACTCCAGATGGATTCTTTGAATGGCTTGTTATGCCGTTCGGTTTGACGAATGCACCCGCGTATTTCGTGGATTTGATGAGTAGGGTGTTTCGAGAGTTCTTGAACAAGTTTGTCGTGGTCTTTGTGGATGATATTCTGATCTTCTCCAAGGATGAAGAAGAGCACGCGAGGCATCTTGTAGAGGTGATGGATACGCTTATAGCGCATCAGCTAAAGGCCAAGTTCTCCAAGTGTCACTTTTGGAGAAGGGAAGTTAGATTCCTTGGGCATATCGTATCCCAGCAAGGCTTAGCGGTGGATCCCGCTAAGGTGGTTGCAGTTCAGGATTGGAAGACTCCAAGGAATGCAACCGAGGTGAGGAATTTTCTAGGTCTTGCGGGTTTTTACCGGAAGTTCATCAAGGACTTCGCGAAGATATCCGCTCCTCTTACTAAGTTGACGAAGAAGAACTTAGTTTTTGCTTGGGATATGGACTGTGAGCTTGCTTTTCAAAGACTCAAGAGAGCCCTTACCTCAGCACCAGTTCTAGCTTTACCCGATGGTGGTAAGATGTTTACCGTGTACACTGATGCTTGTGGCACGGGATTGGGCGCCGTTCTGATGCAAGAAGGCAGAGTTATATGTTTTGGTGGTAGGCAACTCAAGGTGCATGAGAAGAATTATCCCACTCATGATCTAGAGCTGGCAGCGATAGTATATGCACTCAAGGCATGGCGCCATTATCTTCTGGGAGAAAGATTTGAGCTTTATACCGATCACAAGTCTTTGAAGTATCTCTTTTCTCAGAAGGATCTGAATCTGAGGCAGCAAAGATGGATGGAATTCTTGGCGTCCTATGATTTTGATATAGCCTATACCCCCGGCAAGGGGAATGTTGTAGCGGATGCGTTGAGTAGAAGAAGGTTGACACTAAGTCCTCTATTTGTTGAGATGAAGAATTTAGAGTTCTTGGCAACCTTTGATTTCTCTTTGGCGATGGAGTCGATGACCGGTTCTTTAGCATCTCTTGAGCTCAGGCCTACCCTTCTAGATCAAGTTGGGGCTTCGCAGAAGGAAGACCCTCAGATAATTGAGATTATGGATAAGCTGATTCGAGGGGAGACATCTAGTCACCTTGCTCGATATTCTATAGATGATAAGGGTTGGCTGAGGAGAGACGGAAGGCTTTGTGTTCCGATGGTGGGAGACTTGGTGAGGAAAGTTCTTGAGGAAGCACATCGCTCCAAGATGACTATACATCCAGGCGGTGATAAGATGTATAAATATATGAAGCGTATTTTCTTCTGGCCTGGAATGAAGAAGGATGTGGCAGAGTTTGTCTCTAGGTGTGTTGTTTGTCAGAGAGTAAAAGCCGAGTCGAAGAAGCCCGGTGGGCTATTGCATCCTCTAGAGGTCCCGCTATGGAAGTGGGAGAGTATTTCTATGGACTTTATTGATGGGCTTCCAAGGTCAAGGAAAGGGAATACAAGCATATGGGTCATTGTAGATAGGCTTACGAAGAGTGCTCATTTCATTCCGGTGAAGAGCAAAAGGACCGCATCTGGACTAGCATCAATATATCTTCGTGAGATAGTACGACTACATGGAGTCCCTTCCAGCATAGTCAGTGACCGAGACCCCATCTTTACTAGTCAGTTCTGGAACAGTTTGCAGGAAGCTATGGGCACGAGGTTGAACCTGAGTACGGCCTATCACCCACAAACGGACGGCCAGACAGAAAGGGTGAATAGGGTACTTGAGGATTTGTTGAGGCTTTGCATTCTGGACTTTGGTGGTACTTGGGAAGGCCATCTTCCTCTTGTTGAGTTTGCATATAATAACAGTTATCAGGCAAGCATAGGGATGGCACCATTTGAAGCTTTATATGGGAGGCCGTGCAAGTCACCTACATGTTGGTGGGAGACTACAGATAAGCTTATACTTGGACCTGACATGATTAGAGATACATCCGAGAAGGTCGAGTTGATTAGAAGACGGATGAAGGCGGCCCAAGACCGATAGAAATCCTATGCTGATAAGCGGAGATCTGATTTGGAGTTTGATGTTGGGGACATGGTTTTCGTAAAGGTTTCTCCTTTGCGGAATGTGGTCCGATTTGGAGCTGTTGGGAAGTTAGCACCGAGATTTGTTGGACCCTTCCCTATCATAGAGAGGATTGGGAAGATGGCTTATAAAGTGCAATTGCCCGAGAAGCTGTCCGGAGTGCATAATGTCTTTCACGTCTCGCATCTCCGAAAGTGCCTACATGAGTCCGCTGAGGTGGTTGAACCTAGCATTCTTGAAGACGTGGAAGTAGAGAAAGAGGCAACTTTGAGGAGAGCTCCGATTCGTATCTTGGGGACGGAGACCAAGAAGCTAAGGAATCGAGAGGTCAAGCTGGTGAAGGTTCAATGGGGTGAAGCCGAAGAAGACGCAACTTGGGAAACCGAGGAGAAGATGCGTGGGCTTTATCCATTCCTTTTTGAGGGTACACTCTCAATCTCTTTTCTTTGTTAGCATATCTTTCTCTTTGCTATCCATGTTTATCTAGTTATCGTGCTAATCTTGTCATGAGAACCTTAGGTAGAAACCCTTTGGATGAAACATGTGTTTGGGACATGTTATGTTTGATGGTTGCAAGTGGTTGCAAGTGTTTGCAAGTGGTTACTCGTGGATGCATGATACACATTAGGCACTAGATCGGCTCACACACTCCTCATATTGCATGTGCATGAGTGTTTATGCTTGTTCTTGGATGAAATTTGTATGCAATCACATGGATGTTGCATATGGATGTATGATTGAGCACACATGTAGATATTATACATTATGTTAGGGATTTGCATACATATGGATACATTTCACTAACATATTTTGCATTGATCTTTGCATTAGATAAGTACATATACACACACTTTTGCATATGTTCATACAGCATTTAGAATCGTTTAAGGACAATGGTTGCTCGTGGATGATGTTTTGAGTAGATGGATGATTGGATGGTAGGATACGTTCTTCCTAACTTGGAGATTTCGGGGACGAAATCCTTTAAGGAGGGGAGAATGTAACAACCCGTATTTTCAATAACCTGTTATAACATAAATCGAGGCAGAATTTAATTCAAAAATCTGAATCAAGGGAAACGGGCTATGCCATTGCGTTCGTCTCGGAAAAATACGCGAAATAGAGTCCGAGTTTTCGAAAATCGGAGTCCGTATGACCCAGTTAAGGCCCATTGAAGTTTTCAGAAATTTCCATGTTAAAAACAGATTTAAATTTTAAATTAAAAACAAGGATTAGGGCTAACTGGCGTCAGGCGGGAAAATTCCCGCCAAGACCCCCATGTCGACAGGCATGTCGACAGGGGTCTTAGGGTGTCGACTGCCCTGTCGACACGGGGTGGCCGGGCAGTTTTGCCTGGCGCACCATTTTGGGTTTTGGTCTGGTCTTGTGGCTTGGTTCTAGAGAATTCCTAAATCTGACGGACCTAAACTAACCTAGGGTTAATCCTAGGGCTAAAAACACTCTAATCTTCTATAAATAAGCCCCTAATCCTACCCTAAAACCTCATTATTCATTCTAGCAACCAAACTATGTCAAATTGAATTCTCAAATGGCCTCCACCTAAAAACCCTAGCCTCCACCCTCTTCAAAACTCATTTCTATGAAGATTTTGATGTTCATACAAGCATTTCTAAGTTGTATGAATGATCATTAGCTTGCATACATCATCAAGTTGCAAGCTTTATTTGCTAAGCTAGAGTTTTTGGGATTTTTATTAATTGGAGCTTTGTTTTGGGTTTTTATATGCTTGCATAAAGGGCTTCTCAATCTTTATTAGTAGATTTGTGTCTTCATAATATTTGTAAGCCCTCTTACCTTCATTTTAGAAACTCTAAAGTTAATATGTGATGAAAGCTGGGATTTATGCATGTTTAATAAGTTATGCATGCTTGTGCGAGTTCACTATGCTATGTTATGCATGTTTAATAAGTTATGCATGCTTATGCGAGTTCACTATGCTATGTTATGCATGTTTAATAAGTTATGCATGCTTATGCGAGTTCACTATGTTATGTTATGCATGTTTAATAAGTTATGCATGCTTATGCGAGTGCACTATGCCATGTTACACATGTTTGATAAGTTATGCATGTTTATGCAAGTTCACTATGCCATGATTTGCAAGTTTAACAAGTTATGCATGTTTATGCAAGTTCACTATGCCATGATTTGCAAGTTTAACAAGTTATGCATGTTTATGCAAGTTCACTATGCTAAGTTATGCAAGTCCAACATGTTATGCATGTTTATTATGATATGTAAGATTTATCATATATGTTGTGCCAAGTTCCCTCTTTCTATCCTTTATGCGTTATGACGAATATGTAAGCGATAGAATGACGTTGGGGGGGTTTTTGGGTAAAACTTAAAATACATGAAAATATAAGATTGGGAATTTACCTATTAAGTTAGGCCTACCCCTTGGGAATTTACCTATTAAGTTAGGTCTACCCAAGTATTTGTTAAACTTGTGATTATGTTTTGAAAATAAAGTGGACATGACACTTAGAAAACATAAGTGTGGCCAACTCGAGGTTGGGTTGAGTTTGTAGCGTAAACCTACCCGGAACCGACCGGCTTAACTAGTTGCTACAAACAATAGGACCCAATGTGAGAAGTTGGTCATGTGTACCTGGGACCCGAGGTTAGACCAAGTTGTGGTGTAAAGCTACCCGGACCCGCCCGGCTTAACTAGTAACCGCAACAAAGTCTAATGTGAGAGGTTAAGGTACAATTAAATTAATGCCTCATAATTAGGGTTAAGTCATGGCCCACTAATACTTAACCAATTTTGGGGATACGAGGGATTAAATGGGGTTAAGTGGTGAACTGTTGGTTACACTTAACTAATTTAATCCATGATTAGTGAGGGGTAAACCACACTTAACCCTCTTAGAAAACCCTAGCAACGTGGTCTGTTCCAGCAGTAATCCCAGTTTGGTATCATTCACAACCCTAGAGGCTAGGCTAGGGCGGGGCACGATTACTGGACTGATGTAAGCGACCAAAGCGACGGCTGAGTGGTACAGCGGTGCGGGTCCAGGCGGGCTACGGACGTACACGTAGTCCGGTGTTGGACAAACTCGAGGCACGGGTACCAGTAGGTTTAGACTGTGCATTATTGCTTAGGTGTCTGGGGTTGACGCCCGAGGGCTTGATACACCCGAAGGTGGACCCAGCACAGTCTGACTACAACCATATGTGGGCCGTATGGACACCAACACTTGATGCGTTAGGTTTATAGGGAGCCGATCGACTAGACCGTTGGGCTGGACCTTGCATTAAGGTCACCTCATGCTATTGGGCCAAGTTTGGGCTGAGGGATCAATACCTGTTATGTTAGTTTGCTAGTACACTGTGGTGCAAAGCTTAATCTTCTCTATGTGATGACACCTTTATCTATTGCCAGTATGTTCATCTCAGTTTCCATCATGATGTTAACTTTATTAGTTTATAGACTGATCGTAGTAGGGCTTACCAGTCTTTTTGACTGACCTGTTTTCTTTCGCTTCTTTTCTTCCGTTCCCCCCCCCCCCAGGTTCTCAGGGAGGGAACAGTGGTGCTTAGCTTGGATCGCTTGCTTGTTTGCTGGATAGCTCATGTATGCCTGGACACTGAGCTCGCTATGGTTTATCATCTTTATTTTGGGGATAGCACTATGTATTTCAGTATTTCTGTTTGTGATGTACTAGACATGTTTATTTTGGCAGTTGACTTTATGATGTACTAGACTTGTTTTGAGATGGTTTGAGATATTCCGCTGTTTTATTCTCACTTACTCTGTTTTACATATATATTTATGTTCTTGTTCTGCCTTGATATATAATTATGCATGCTTACCCAGTTCTAACGCCCCCCAGAAGCTAGTGCCCCCGAAAGAGTGACCCTAGCGGAGGTGGGGTGTTACATACTTGTTCTCACAAAAGTATCTCAACCTAAGGTAGCAACGGTTGATGGAGTTCCTAGTGTCCTACGTCTTTGAGATAGCTTATACCCCGAGCAAGGGTAATGCGATGGAGGACACATTCAGTAGGTAGAGGATGTCTTTGAGTCCTCTGTTTGTAGAATGATAGAGATTGGAGTTTATATCGACCTTCAATTTTAAGCCATCTACGGATTTCACATTGGCATTTATAGCATCATTGGAGGTGCGGCCTACCCTCATGCAGCGTATTGGATCTATGCAGTGAGAGGACCCGCAGATAGAAGACATCTTGGATAGGCTCGATAGAGGAGAGACTTCTAGTCACCTAGCTAGATATACTATGGACGAGAAAGGGTAGCTAAGTCAAGATGGAAGGCTACATGTCCCAAAAACTAAGGAATTGCTAAAGGCGGTGCTTGAGGAAGCTCATCATTCTGGATGACTATCCATCCAAGTGAGGACAAGATGTATCGAGACATGAAGTGTGTTTTCTTTTGGATCGACATGAAGAAGGACATGGTGGAATTTGTATCCCGATGTTTGACTTGCCAGCAAGTAAAGGCTGAACAAAGAAACCTAGCAGATTGCTTCAGCCTTTAGCTGTCCTGTAATGGAAGTGGGAGAGCGTCTCTATGGATTTTATCGATGGATTGCCCTGATTGAGGAAGGCCAATATGAGCATTTGGATGATACTAGATAGACTTACGAAGAGCGCTCAATTATTCCTATCAAGAGTAAGAGAATGGCAGCTTGGCTTGCATCGTATATCTTCAAGAGATAGTCTAACTTCATTGGGTACCTTGCAGTATATTGAGCGACCGTGACCCCATCTTCACTAATGAGTTCAGGAAGAGCTTACAAGAGGCATTAGGTACATAGCTACATTTGAGCACCCTCATACCGATGAAAAACTAAGAGAGTAAATAATGTTCTTGAGGATATTATGAGACTGTGTATCCTAAATTTCAGAGGGACTTGGGAGGAGCATCTCCTATTAGTTGAGTTTTCATACAACAACAGTTATCAATCGAGCATAGGCATGGCACCCTTCGAAGTGTTATGTGGACGACGTTGTAGATCGCTGACTTGTTGGTGCGAGTCTACGGATCAACTTCTACTTGGACCTGAGATGATACGAGATATTTCCGAGAAGATTGATCATATCTGCCGAAGAATGAAAGCAGCGCAGGACAGACAGAAGTCATATGACCATAAAAGGAGGACCGATTTGGAATTAGAAGTAGGAGATATGGTCTTCATTAAAGTATCATCGTTAAATAATGTAGTTTTATTTGGTTCAGTAGGGAAGTTGTCACCAAGATTCATAGGGCCATTCCCTATAGTAGGGAGGATAGGTTAGATGGCCTATATGATTAAGCTACCAGACTGGCTAGCAGATGTGTACGATGTGTTTCACATTTCCTATTTAAGGAAATATCTACATGATGCAGCAGAGATAGTGGAGCCGAGCACACTTAAAGATGTGGAAGTTGAGAAGGAAGCATCGGAAAGAAAAGTTCGTACTTATATTCTTGGATCAGAGGTTAAGAAACTTTGCAACATAGAAATCAGATTGGTAAAGGTACAGTGGGGAGAAGACTTTGAAGATGCGACGTGGGAACCCCAAGACAAGATTCGCGCTTCTTATTGTTTTCTTTTTAAGAGTATGTTCTTAATTTATTTTCCAAGCTTTTACTTTGCATTTTCTTCTATCATTCAAGTATGTTTATCCTATCATTTAGACCTTCGATCCTTAGGTAGAATTCAACGGTTGGAAACATGTGTTTGAGACATGTTATGATTGATAGTTACAAGTGGATGAAAGTGTTTGCTAGTGGTTGCTCGTGGATGCATATAAACACACACACTAGGCAATAGATCTGCTCAAGCACTTACATATTGCATATGAATGTGTGCATTTTAATTTATCTATGGACAAAAATGGGTGAATCAACATATGGATGTTGCATTTTGGTGAATGATTGTGCACACATGTAGATTTATTTGTTATACTAGGACTCTTGCATACTTATTGGATACATGGCACAGAAATATATTGCATTAAGGAGGTCAGCTGAATCAGTCGACCGCCTGATTTTTGCATTAGTATATGGACATATACGCACAATACTTTTGCATATATTCATACAAGCATTAGAAATTCTTAAGGATAATGGATGTCAGTGGAATGCGGTATAAGTAGATGATTGTAGGTGGTTGTTAGAATAGTAACATTCTTCTTAACTCACAGATTTCGGGGACGAAATCCTTTATGTAGGGGAGAATGTAACATCCCAAAATTTAATACTATAACCATATTGTAAATAAAATGGAATTGTTTAATTAAATATTGAGAATTAAGTGAAACCAGCTTGATCGTTGTGTTCGACTCGGAATTCTAGTTCGGATGGACTCCAGGTTTGCATAAATCGAACATTGTATGAAGAAGTTATGAACATAAGAAGTTTTTATACATATAAGGGCGTTATATATATATATATATATATATATATATTCAGATTAATTCAAATCGAGATAATCGCGTAGAAATCAACGTATCGGGGCGACCCACAACGGACCTGGGTCGACTATGGGTCGACCCAAGACAAGTGGGGTCGACTCAATAGGTCGGTGGGTCGACCCACACAGATGCAGGGCGGATTCTTGGTTATGAACTTGGACTGTTTTGTTCGCTATGTTCGTTCGCTGACTCAGCGCTACGTGTATGGCTTAGATTGAAACCCTAAGATCCAAAGGTTTAGAATTAGGTCTGTAAATCTATAAATAGGGTGGCCCTCTCTCATTTCAGTACCCACAATTATTATTCATATTCTCTTCCTCCATGAATATATATATATATATATGTGTGTGTGTGTGCGTGTGTGTATGTGTGTGTATAATAGGGAGATGCTGCTGAAGCCTAGATCTACAGAGATAATTCAATATTCAAAGATCTGCATACAACCTTTTTTCTACAACGACATATAGATACATAAAAAGAGCGATAATCCCTTCTTACTAGGACCCGCTGTGGGCTTCCTGTTATTTTTAGATCTGATACGTAGAACTATATAATGATAGTAAAATAAAATTGGATTAAGAACATGCAATACCTAGAGGATAATTTCTATACATGTTCTTTCACTGTTATTCATCTATATTGTTGTTATAAGTAATATATGTGCTTTTACTGTCAGTTAATTAATTGTTTATGCATATCTATCTTTCTTTTCTCTATTTATACTATTTTATTTTATTTCCAGTTTTTCCTATATGTCTATACAGCTAATTTGATTCTTTCCTCCTTTTATTTACGCCAAGCCTAGGCCATGTCCGATTTGAGATTGCATATAGTTAAAATTGAGATAATAAGAAATGACATGAAAAAGGGGAATTTGGGCATGTTGGTATATTGAGGACTATTTGATATAGTTTGGGAAAATGATAATATGCATATACTTGTACTTGTTGTAATTTAGGGAGTATGATAAAAAGCGATAACATGCATAAACATGTACATGCTGTAATTTGAGGATATAATTGAATGGAATAATATGCATATGTATGAACATGTCAGATTTGACTTAATACAGACATTAAGTAAATGACATGTTAAAATAATGTAATATGAGATGTAGGTTAGGTAAACTGAATTGCTGTATAATTATATATATTTTTGTAGGTGTTGGTTTTGAAAAAGGGCTATACACACATAATATCACATAATATTACGACCATGCTTATTAATGAACCTAAACCTGCTAGGTTAAACTAGATTATTAATAAGCTAAGATGCCCCTCATTCTGCTTCTGTATCGGGTTTTGGGGACTCTTAAATCCTAGTTACTTGGGGGCACAAGCTTAGGAGGTTTGGCTTGTGTCAATCTTGTTGTGTGGAACCCATATCAGTCAGTATCCCTATTGGGATTTTGTTAGAGGGCCTTGCAATAGGTACGGGCCAGGGAACGCTTTACTGAACCGGATATTAAGAGGTTCAAAACGAGGAAGGTGGGTACAAGCGCGTTCCGGCGGAGTCATGTGCGTGCATGAGTCCGATTAGGGAAACTAAGCCGCTGCAACACCAGTAAATAGGTTTGTGTTATATAAGTTGTCGGCTTAGGGAATGATACACCCTATTGCTGGGGCTGACACTGTATTCACGTATTCTAGAGTCGATCGCATGGCTAGTAATTAGTGAACACCTAATCATGTTGTTATGTAAGTATCCTATTATGTAATTAGAGTACACCTAATCCTGCTGTTCTTTTTAAGTAATTAGGTTAACAACTAATCCTATTATACAAGTATTGGTGCAGAAAACCTATTTTTTTTAATATAAATGAGAAGCATTACTCGATCACCGTTTATCCTGTTGTTCTATTTATCTTGTTTACCTGTTGCTTTATATGATATTGTACTTTCTCATCCAGTCTTGTTTATCTGTCTTGGTATCTCTATTTTATGCATATTTGAAAATCACTGGAACTCGCTATACTTTACGTGTGATATTTTTGTTTTTGCTTCTTTCTCTTCCTTTCCCCCCCTTAGGTCCTCAGAGTGGTAGCACTTTTCAGTGATTAGGACTTTCACTTTCGGCATGGATCTGGACTTTCAAAGATGTACCGCCTTGATTTAATTTCAACTCTGTTATGGATTGCTATGAGAGATATGGTTCTATATTACCGCACTCTGTTATTTTGCATTATGAGATAGATTTGAGGTTCTTGATTATTGAAGTAACTAGTTTAATGATGTAACTTGATTTGAGACAATGTTTTATTTTCAATAATAAAGTTGATTTTTCCGCTGCTTATTTTTGTCTCTCTTTTGAATTTCTGTACCGTTTACCTATTGTGCTTCATGAAACTTTATGCATTCCCTTATGAGTGACATTACAGACGTGGGGTGTCACAGGCTGATATGCTATTTTTGCCATGCGGATCAGTAAAAAAAAGCATCCAACGCCGGATGTGAATTTTCCAAGTTCCTTTGCCAAGCCGTTTGCAAACCAAATTCCTAGGTGCACGCATAAGAAAACTAAGTGAGCCACCTTGTTGATCTATAGTTTTGGAAATGCCATTTTTACCACGTGTGTCAACTTTGTCTGGTGATCAGCCCATGTTTTACATGCGTTTTTGGGCTGATCCGACGTGCTGATAACTTAATTTTGAGCATGTCAAATCCTTGTTTACCGGATTTTCCATATTGATTTTGGATGTTTTCACCATGGTTTTTCATGATTTTCATGTGCCGATTAGGCCTTCTTGACGTACCAGGCCAGCTTTAGCCAATTTATCGGATTTTGAAGCAAGTCGATCAGTTGTTTTTGAGTGCGCGACACTATTTTTCACCAAAACCACGTACTTTTGCACGATGGGTTTTGCAACGTGATCGGACCGAAGCGCTCAACCATTTTGAGCTGATCGGACCATATTGATTACATATTTTTACTGCGCCAGTTTTCCCGAGTCCATTGACGACGATTTTATGAATCAACGCCATTTCGAATCCTTTTCCGAACACATCGCGACTTCGATCAAATAGCTTTGTGTTTTTTTGATGATGTTATTGACGCTTAAGCACATTGCTAACAAAAATCTTGATGTATGATGTCTTTGACTAAAGAGCGTTTTAACCCCGTCATTAAAATGCGGTTCAAAGAATAATGCATCAGATCCTTTATACTCTGGGTCGTCGGCCGACCCGATCACTCAGGACGTTGGCCGATCTAATCGCTTAGGTCATTGGCCAACCTAGTTGCTTAGATCGGTGAAAGTTGCGTAGGAGATGAATATGGGTCGTGACATTACATACGTATGGATCATTAAGTAACGAAGGCCACATGTATAAAATATGCCCAAATGAATGTTCACGAAATGTAGCACTGACAGGATGGATCGCTCATGCCTTACTGTATGCGTGGAGCGTGTTACATACATTCAAGTCGTTTATACGACCCAGGTCAGATCATCAACGTGCTTAGGTTGTTAAGAATGTTGGATCTCTCATTACTGCAATAAGCGAGTTCATGGATTGATTCTCAATTAATGCATGGGCCGATGAAATGTAAATAATGCAAGTGTGTGGATTATATGGATGGTTTTAATCATTATGCTCTCTATAGTACACGTGGCACGTTATGAACCGCTTCAAAATTGATAAAGCACGAGACGTGGCTACAAATACGTTTGGGACAACCGTACCTATGTAGCACATCAAATACATAAGACAAACATGTGGATCGTGTAGCTATAAATGTGGACTGCAGGCTATCAAAAAGATTATAGATGGATCGTATATATATCAGGTCGATCACACGACCTAAAGAACAGGGTCGTTCACAGGACCTACTGTAGATGGATCATTCTATATATTATGCAAGAGGCATTTCTATCCTAGTATGAAAAACACATGGCAGATGAGGTATAAAGCAGTGGCAAGTGAAGCCAGCTGTAGCCAGCAATGCTTTTATTAAATATTCCTATGGGACGATTTCACTCATGAAAGTCAGATCGTGACCAACATTCAGGTCGTTCACCATTCATTTAGGTCGTCCGTATTCACTACTTAATCAGGTCGTTCAATGACTCGGGACCTTACATACACATATTTATAACTCTGCCACTCCACTCCAAATCATACTATAAATAGATCATCCCGTCACACATGAAAGGGACCGATTTCTCCAACCACGAAGTGCTGCCAAATTCATTTCTTCACAACTCCAAATCATTCAAACCTCCATTAATCCTCTTTCAAACTTCAATTCAATATCTCAATCACCATGGGTTCGTCAAAGATTAAAGTGCTCAAGTTGTTGAAGATCTACTCCAACAATCATCGCAATCATAGAGATTTAGTCATTTCCAAAGCGAAATCGAGAGAATCAAGACATTAAAGAGAAGAAAATAGAGAGAATCATTGTAAAAAGGAGAAAATGACCAAAGTTATAGAAATCATGTACCTTGTAACATTGGAAGTGATAATGAAACCACTCTTCAAAGTGGACTCAGAGCAAATCTAGGCCGAACCACTATAAATTCCTCTCTTTTTTGCTTGCTTTTTGTGTTTATGGCTACCACTTTTCTAGATCTTAACTGTTTGTGAAGTGTTGGATTACACCTTGGGGTGTTTGTGCCATTTTGATCATCAACATTTTTGGCACCCACCGTGGGGCCACATCAATATCCTAAAGGTCAAGTGCTTTGTGCTAAATTTCGAAGTTGAAGGCTTGGTTTTTACGATGGATTCTCAAAATCTAAAATCCAAGGCAGACGAGACATTATCTTCAAAGTTCAACAGTTTGTCCGAGATAATGTCACCGAAGAAAATGGTTTGCAAGTCCGTAAGAGCTTCGGGCTCGGGAAATGTTGTAGATAATCCTACTTCTCCGCAAACTATTCTTCATTAAGTTGGCCGATCCTTAGGAGTAGGAGCTGGTGTGACTATGAATGAACTAAACGAAGCCTTAAGTGCCAGCTTGACACAACAAATGGAAATCTCAAACAATGCTATGATTGCTAGATTGGGAGCTCTTTTCGCTACTCAAGCCGATGTGGTAAATGCGAATGCCAATGTCAACCATGCGAAGAATTTCAATTCCTCTTCTTCAAGTCCCAATCATGATCGCTCTATTCAAGAGATCGATGAGTCAGATAATGTTGATGACGAAGAATTTAAACCAATTGCTAAGAACCATTCCATAAGAGGACCTCTCGAACTGTGGTTAGTCCCGCCAATGGGGCACCTCCCCAAGAGGGAGGACCAGGGCCCCGGATCCCGAACTGAGATCATTCTCTTAAATGAACATTCGGAAAGGTGACGACGTTTGCTCCGTGAGTCGACGCAGTGAAGAAGACCGTCTTGCGGAGATGGTGAGGTAGATTATGAAGGAAAGCATGGAAAGAAATGATGATGAGAAGGAGTGGCATTTTGCTTCCAGCAAGACTCTACTCACTGAAAGAATTCGTAAGGCCAAGTTCCCAAGAAAATTTACTCTGCCAACGATTTCAACTTATCGCAAGACTGGTGATCCTAATTTTTTCCTATACAAATACAATCAACATATGACTAGAGCACGAGCTACAAATGAGATTAAGTGCCTATACTTGCCTATCTACTTGGAGGGAGTAACATCGCTGTAGTTCTCTAAGCTCCAACCAAAGTATGTGGATAACTTTTCTGTCTTGGAAAAGAATTTTAGAGAGCAGTTTAGGCTGTAGACCACCAAAGTCAAAGATGTGATGTCACTAAATGACCTAGAGCAAATACCGGGGGAATCGATTAAATCCTTTCTTACTTGATTTAATACTGCTGCCACATAGGTGGGGAATCCAAAACCTCGGTTAATCTTGTTGGCATTGAACCGGGCTATAGACAAGAAGTCAGAGTTTGGAAGGTGGATCAAGATGAAGAAGCCAAATACCATGGAGAGATTATGTACAAAAGCAGAAGAGTACATCAGTGTAGAGGATGAGCCTGATCTAACTTAAACTATTACTGTGCCGGGAAAGAAGGATAATGGTGTTCAAGTCAATCAGAAAAATGTAAGAGGTCAAAAGAGAAGAAACGATGGAATGGATAATCGAGATGGCAAGAAGATTCGCCTCTTCACATCCGCTGAATTGACTCCATTGACAGATACTCTGGGAAATATCTTTACTGCTACTAAGGACATCGAAGATTATCCAACACCAAAACCGCACAGGATAAGTGATTACCAGGCTAACTCCGGAAAGCTCTGTCGCTTCCATGATCAACCCGGCCATAACACTAATGAGTGCTGACATTTGAAAAGCTTAATTGAGGAGTTGATTCGAAAGAACAGGCTGCAATAGTATGTGAAAAATCCGCAAGCCTCAAACTCTGCTTTATCTTTTCAAGGGCAAAGTGCACCTACTAGCCAATCGAGTCCAAGTAACAAAGCTCCACCATAGGCTAATGCAAGGCCGGTGATCAACTGACAATAGCCGATGGCACTCCAACTCCAAAGTTTTGGAATAATAATCATATTTGTTGCTCCTTTACTTAGTGCTATATTCAAACTGTCGTGTAAAAAGTTTGTAATATGCTACATGCATTGTACTGAAAAATAGCTCTATGAATAATGGCTGCCTCAGTAAAATCTCTTACTTGCAACATTTTTGTTAGTTAAAATTTTTCTAAGAGACGATTTTATATAGCAGGTTGTCCAACGAGCGCTTGTTCCTTTAAAACCCCATAAAACATTATGACCTCAGCAACACTATGTCAAGTGTCGAGTGCTATAAATGCCAATATGCAAAAGTGTGAAGATAAAGAGCACTGCCTTGAAAAATGAATGGAAAGAGTTGCACGGAGTCAAACGTTAAACAAGTGCCGCAACAAATAAAGGAAAGGGTTGTAAGTTCCACCGAAGAGGCACTTCCCCAGGTGAGAAGTCCAATGCCATAATTCTTTAACTGAGATAACTTGCCAAGTCAAGCATCCAGCTAAGGAACTAGCATCTGCCTTGTGGAACGATACACTAATAAAAAGCCTCTTATAATAGAGACAAAATTAAAAATCCCATCCTCCCATAGCAGAGGTGTGATTATAAGTCCCCTCATAGTAGGGGCAAATTAAAAGTTTCACCCTCCCATAGCAGCGGCGAAATTAAAAATCTCGTCTTCCCATAGTAAAGGCGAGATTATAAGTCCTCTCATAGCAGGGGCAAATTAAAAGCTTCATCCTCCTATAGTAGAGGCGAAATCAAAAATTCCGTCCTCCCATAGCAGAGGCGAGATTATAAGTCCCCCCATAGCAGGGGCAGATTAAAATTTTCTTCCTCTCATAATAGAGGCAAAATTAAAAATCCTGTCCTTCCATAACAGAGGCAAGATTATAATCCCCCCATAGTAGGGGCAAGTTAAAAGTTTCATCCCCTCATAGCAGAGGCGAAATCAAAAATCCCGTCCTCCTATAGCAGAGGCGAGATTATAAGTTCCCCCATAGCAGGGCAAATTAAAAGTTTCATTCTCCCATAGTAGAGGCGAAATTAAGTGTCCCGCCTTCCCATAGCAGAGGCGAGATTATAAGTCCCCCCCATAATAGGGGCAAATTAAAAGTTTCAATCTCCACAGTAGAGGCGAAATTAAAAGTCATGTCCTCCCATAGCAGAGGCGAGATTATAATCATCTCCATAGCTAGGGAAAATTAAAAGTTTCGTCCTCCCATAGCAGAGGCAAAATTAAAAGTCCTGTCCTTCCATAGCAAAGGATAGATCAAAGTACTCCCCAAGCAGGGGCACAAATTTCAAAATCCTCCCCAACCGGGGGCACAAAGATATAAACACTTCTCCAAGAAGAAGCACTGGACTAGCTAATAAAGTTGGGATTCTATTGTATTGACGACATTAGAGGCTTCACACATGTTGGCAAGTTTAAAGAGCCCTCGCTAACAAAGTTGAAGCTTCTAGAACATCAACCACAATCAAGGAAACTCGGCAAGCTGATCACATTTAGCTTTTACAGCTCGTGACGACCCATGGTATGGGGGCAACACAACCACGTAAGGATTGGATAATGCTCGGAAAACATACCATGAGTCCATTCCGACATCGCAATAAGCCAAAAACTAACTAGCACTAGACAAAGAAGCTACTACACTTGGAAATTAGTGAGCTGTAGTGCAACAAACATGAGATCTCGCCCCGGAAAAGCTTGGCAAAAGGACCTCGCTTTCAAAAAATGGAGAATTTGAATGTCGATAAAACTCGCTATATCGATGAAGGTTAACCTTGAAAATCCAATCAGAATCTCTTAACACAAAAGCCTTTTCGTCTACAAAGATTCAATCGTAAATAACTCAAAGAACCCGAGGGTATTCTGCTTCAAACTTAAGAATAAACGATGCTTAAAAGGCGGCCATGCAAATATGGCACAGTTTGAATCCAATGAAGCAATAACGCTTCTCAAGGAATTGAAGCTAATAGCCATCAACGGTATCAACATGAGTTATAAAAAGAAGATTGAGCAATATTCTTGTAGTAGGGCAAGCCGTTGAGAGGTTGAGATTCAAAGTTTTATATAGCCCCAGATGATCCACGACATCAAACATTGTTGGGAGAGACAATAATACCACGAGGCTACTACAACAAAGTCGCAAAGCGGAAGTTTAGCAAATTCCTCTTTCCCTGACAATTTTGTGTCAAGCTTGGGAATGTCAAACTGAATGTGCGCTTGATTAAAAACATATTAAGTTAACATGAGGTGACATTTCTCTGGTGGATGGTCGGGAGTATGGGGAATACCGAATGGTTGATTCATTTATAATTTAGAAGCGTTGCAGTCGCTTTAGCTTCAGAAATTCAAATTAAAGCTCCAATTTAAGTAGAAATGATCTCCTTTCCAGAACAATAACTAGTCTTCTGTACGGTATTCACTCTACATATGGATCTCCATTTTTCAATTGAGTACAGGTATACGTTTCATAAAATATGAACCGTCAGCAGAATTATACAAGTCATGTTAAAGCATAGCTTGAGATCTACAGTCGGCGTATGTCGATTAGTCGATAACAAGTATCTTTGCAAACTTGAACTAAAATGACATATTTATACAAACAAAGTTTGACAAGTTATAAACTGTTGATCAAAATAGTCTTGTGTAAATGCATCAATCTTAAGTCTTAAAATTCGCTGTAGTACGATTTAAGTGACTAATCCGTTATCGACGTGGACGATCAATAATGAAGTATAAATCCAGAAATGTGCAAATGCTTGTTTTAATTACAGAACATTTGACATGAAACATACAAGTTCAACTATTAAGTCGCGAGCTTCGGTCGTTCGGAGTCCATGGGTCAAATAAACGCATTTCGACTTTGAGAAGTTTTGGATCGCTAGTTAGCTCAAGAGCTCAGGTTGTTTGAATGACCCAAGGACTCAGGACTCAGGTCGTCAAACAAACTAAAGTCCCAGGCCGTTAAAACCACCATAAAATCCAAAGTGTCCAATGACCCAAAACTTTAGATCATCCACCGAGCTAAAAAAGAAAAAAAAAAACTTGGGTCATGCACTGGCATGAAGTTGAATATCGTCATCAAACTAAAGGCATGCATGACTCTTCAATTAATGTGCTAGCTACATGATCTCCTGAGTGTAAGTCATCAACGAAGATCAATGCAATCAATCTTTTAAGAAACTCAATCATTGCTCCACAAATTCAGGGGGCGATGCTAACGATTCACAAATAAGATGGATACAGAAGTTTATAATATCATCGGCAAGTGTCAAAAATCAGCGCGCAAAATAAATTATAGTTCATCAACTTAGCATCAGAAGACTGTTAAAGCTGCTGGGTTGAATTCAAAATGCAGTTCGTTCAAAATGTTGCTAGAACATACAAAAACTATAATCAGAGAATCCAAGAGATACAAATCAAGGCATGAATTAAAGAAGAGATTCTTGCCTTCGCAAAAGATTGCAAAACATTTCAAAGTCCGATTCAAGACAACTGCACATCAAAATTAAAGTGCTGATCATCAAAATTCAAGTTGTGCTGAAACATGAGCGGTTTCGAACACTGAAAATTTCTACAGCAAATCTCCGGTAACGATCTGTCAAAGTGAAAGACAACAAATTCACCAATTTATAAGCATCAAGATTGACACCCAAAACCGAATCAGGGTGTTTATTACAACCTGATGAAACCTGATGCGACTAAGCAGATCCATGTATATCCAAATCATAGGGAATCAATACCGGAGAAGAATTCGATTTAACTTCCAAAGCCATCAGCCCAGATTCGAAGCCATGAGTCAAGTATGACAAAACTGCCTTAAGACACGATTCAGGATCCTATAATGATTGAATGAAGCTAACTACCACCAATGATTAGTTACAACGATCTAACAATTCGATGGAAAGCGCAAAGCGAGTTTCAGTTCAGATCTGAAGGAACTCAGGCTTGAAGTCAAAGTTTGAACTCGAATTGGACGAGCGAATAAATTCTAGCGATTAGCGATGATCGGCAGGCTCAGATCAAAACGATGGCTCTAGGAGATCAGCTACGATAATGTAATCAATGGCAGTTCCTCCGTGGTGAAGACAGCGGCTCTTAAAGTCAACGCTTACTAAGATCTGATCGTGGCAGCAATGCAAAGCTTTTCGGCGGCAGATTCAATTGGCAAGAAGTAGCAAGTCTCGATTAAAGGAAATTCTTTATCAAAAGAATTTTTCTACCATTAAACTGTTTTCAACGAATTACAAGTAAAACAAAGAAGGGTCCTTCTATTGACACATATTCGCTCTTCACCCCCACTAAATAGAAAATAAAATGCACACCCAAACTATTTCTCTTCGCACCCCGCTTATTCCAAAAATGCCTTTACTACATTCTTTATTCTGATTGTTTTTTCCTTACTTTACTTCTTATTTCAAACTTGCAGTTTGTTTGTGCATCTCTTTTTTAATGTCTAGATCAAATTAATTAACGTTTAACTTTGTTGATTGCCTATTGTTGGTTGTGGTTTTATTAACACTCCATCCGGGCTGATTTATTTAAATTAACACTTTCTACAGCGATAAATTTAGTTATTTGTTATTCAGGCATTTGCAGTTCCTGTACATTGTTGATCTGTTCGGTCTAAAAATACATTACTATATACACTGTTGACTTTAAAATTTTCAAAATATTAATCATCGTTTGTAATTCCCGTCTTTGATTTTTTTGAAATCAAGTACAACACTGATTTTTAATTTTAAGTAATTTAGCCTGAAACATTGCTGATTTTTTATTATTTTTAATCATTACATTAGACAAGTTATTTATTTTATCATCAAGGGTATAACTGAAAATAAATGTTTAAAATTTTAACTGGGGGGTGAAGAGCAAATATCGGGGTGGCAATAGCCGGACCCAACAAAGAAATGCGGGTCAGAAAGAAAATATAAGGCGGTTTTTAGATGGGCCTGTTTACTTAGTTAAGATGGTTCAACCACAACCCAAGGAGGTTCACATGTGACAACCCGTTACGTAGACAATCCATAACCCATCAGAAAGACGTCACCATAGAAAATTTCGAAGCCTGTGATATACGCAAAAACACATGCTCCGAGGGACAAATGTTAACTGCCTTATTAAAACATGGTTCAAAGAATAGTGCATCAGATCGTTTATACTCTAGGTCGCTGGCCGACCTGGTTGCTCAGGACATTGGTCAATCTAATCGCTTAGGTCGTTGGCCAACCTAGTTGCTTATATCGGTGAACGTTGCATAGGAGCTGAATATTGGTCGTGACATTACATACATATGGATCATTAAGTAATGAAGGCCACATGTATAAAATAAGCCCAAACGAAAGTTCACGAAATGTAGCATTGACAGCATGGATCGCTCATGCCTACTGTATGCTTGGAGCATGTTACATACACTCAGGTCGTTTATACGACTCAGGTCAGGCCGTCGACGTGCTCAGCTTGTTAAGAATATTGGATCGCACATTACTGCAATAGGCGGGTCCACGGATTGATTCTCACTTAACGCACGGGCCGATGAAATAACAATGCAAGTGTGTGGATTACATGGATGGTTCAAATTATGTTCTCTAGAGTACACGTGGCATGTTATGAATTGCTTCAAATTTGATAAAGCGCGAGTGTGGCTACACATACGTTTGGAACAACCGTACCGATGTAGTACAACAAATACATAAGACAAACACATAGATCGTGTAGTTATAAACGAGGACTACAGGCTATCAAAAAGATTATAGATGGACCGTATATACATTAGGTCGATCATATGACCGAAAGGACAAGGTCTTTCACACGACCTACGGCAGATGGATCGTTCTATATATTGAGCAAGGGGTAATTCTGTCCAGGTATGAAAAACACATGGCAGATGAGGTATGACGCAGTGGCATGTGAAGCCAGCTATAGCCAGTTGCGCATTTATTAAATATTCCTCTAGGACGATTTCACTCATGAAAGTCAGATCGTGACCAACATTCGGGTTGTTCACCATTCACTAAGGTCGTATGTACTCAGTCAGGCCGTTCAACGACCTGGGACCCTGCATACACATATTTACAACTCTGCCACTCCACCCCAAATCACACCTATAAATAGTTCACCCCCGCACACATGAAAGGGGACTAATTTCTCAAACCACGAAGTGCTGCCAAACTCATTTCTCCACAACTCCAAATCATTCAAACCTCCATTAATCCTCTTTCAAGCTTCGATTCAACATCCCAATCACCATGAATTCATTAAAGATCATCTAAGTGCTCAAATGGTTGAAGATGTACTCCAACAATCATCACAACCATATAGATCTAGCCATTTCCATGGCAAAATCTGTTAAGTTTTGGCGATTGAAATTTATTAATGAGAAGGCATTATTTGTTTCCATAATCAAGTCAATTATGGGAAACAAATTAATATGGAGATGGCAATTGACTTAAAGAATCAATCAAGAATTGGTGGGGTAAGAGAGGCATTAATTGTTCCCATAATCAAGCCAAATATGGGGAAAAATTAATTGATTTGGAGAATCAATCAAGAATTTATATAGGTGGAAACCAAATTAATGCACAAGATTTGTGGTGAATCAAATCAAGGAAATTCCTAAACATCTTCATCCTTATCTTCTAGAATTCTCTATTCTTCCTATATATATGAAGCCATTTGCTCACTTTTGTATCATCATAAGAAAATATATCTCTCCATATTATTCCTTAATAGATCCTTATTTTCTGTATCTATTATAGGGTGAGAATTAGTATTGAGGTTTTGTTGTAATTCTTCTCATTTTTGTAACCTCCTCTTGTATAGAAATAAAGAAGTTGTTGGGTCTCCGTGGACGTAGGATATTCATACCCGAACCACGTTAAAACCTTTGTGTCTTCTCCTCCTCTTCTATTTTTGTTCTTTTTGTTTGTTGATTATTTTTATTGAGTTAGTGGTTGATAACTAATCGACAAGCTAGATCCATTTTAGCATCGCTTCTGCAGTTGTGCAATTTTTACACAACAGTTTGGTATCAGAGCTAGTTGTCTTGTTTTAGATTAGTTACCAATGGCTAATTCTTCTAGTAGTTTTATGAAAAATTATGGCATCACCAAATTTGTTAGAAGAAATTTTTTTAGGACATGGAAGGTCAAAGTGAAGACTAATGACGGTGTTCTTCCGCAACAACTTCATTCACTTAGAGGAAGAGATAAGATGCAACAACGCCTTAGAAGAGGTATGCATAGATCCCACTTCTTGGGTTCTAGAATAGGTGCTTGCTATTATTGTAAGAAGAAGGGAAATTTCATACGAAATTGTTCAGCCCTGAGAAAGAAGAAAGAGAAAGCTTCAATTCAGGAAGCATTTAGATCAGATGCAGATAGATGTGATAATGATACATCCTTATTTTCAGCCACTATTTCACCTTTAGAGACTACAAGTTGGGTGATTGATTCTGGAGCCCCTTGTCATATGATGCCAGATAGGAGTTGTTTTGTCAGTTATGAGAAGATCGATGGCGAAGCAGTTCATTTGGAAAATGGCACATCTTGTCATGTTGTGGGCATTGGAAGTGTGAGGTTTAAGATGCATGATGGCTTTATTAGGACTATCACGGATGTTCGACATGTTCCGTTGTTGCAGAAGAGTTTGTTATCAGTTGGAGCTTTGAGTAGACTTGGTATGAGGATAATAATAGATGGAGAAAATTTAAGAGTGGCGAAGGCTTCCTTGGTAGAGATGAAAGGGGTGCGAGTTGATGATATTTATATGCTTCGTGGAGAGACAGTCTTGGAAAATTCAGTAGTTTCTATTGATTGTAGCATTCCAGATTCTACTCAGTTATGGCACCTTCGATTAGGTCATGTTGATGAGGAGAGCCTGGAAGTATTGAAAAAGCATAGGTTAATTGTTGCTGATTCTCAATTAAAGTCTAGCTCTTGTGAAGATTGTTCTTTTGGAAAGAAGAAGCATGTCACATTTGATGTTGGAAGACCTAGAGCTACAGAGTTTCTAGAGTATGTTCATTCATATGTTTGGGGACCCACCCCAATTGCATCTTTAGGTGGAGCCAGTTTCTTCGTCATATTTGTGGATGATTTCTCGCGTATGGTTTGGGTCTATTCATGAAGACTAGATTCGAAATATTTGCCCAATTTCAGAAGTGGAAGACCTTAGTTGAAAAGAAGTCAGGAAAGCGGCTGCAAGTTCTTAGAGTTAGCAATAATAGTGAATTTGCGTCATAAGAATTCACTAACTATTGTGCGTCCGAACATGTACTTAGAGATTTTTCTACGAAGTCACATTCTTTTGAAGTGGCGGAGAGCATGTGTCAGATACTATGGGAAAGAGCTACGAGCTTGAGACTGACTGCTGGTCTAGAAGAGGGATGGGCAGAAGCGATATCTATGACAGTATTTCCCATCTACCGTACGTCTTCTATTGCCATAGATATGAGGATCCCAGAAGAAATATGGAAAAGAGAGTCTGTTGATTATTCATTCCGTAAAGTGTTTGGTTGTTTAGCTTATTTAGAAGATGAGAGACTTGATAAGTTGAAGCCTAGAGGAAACAAGCACATTTTGTTAGGATATGGAGAAGGAATGAAGAAGTATAGGTTGTGGTGCAAAACAACCAAGAAAATTGTGACTAGCTGGCATGCAATATTTGATGAGAGGTCTTTATTGAAGGTGAAGCCTCTATCAAGTGACGACATTAGCAGGAAACAGAATTTCCAAACACATTTGGAGTCATCAGATTGTTTCCATATTCAGAGAGAAAGTGGTATTTCCGATGGTACCATGGTTGATGAGAAGATTTCAGAGGTCCAGACTCTAGGTGGAGCTCAGTTGCAGAAAATGCATTTGAGTTCAGTTGGCCCTATTGGTAAGCATAGTTGTAGTGATGATTATTCATCTTATGCTTTGAATGATGCAGAGCTTGGTGTTGAGTTTGATAAGGTAGACTTGGTGAAGTCGAGTAAAATTCTTGAAAAGGAGGTTGAAGTAGATAATATTGTGTATGTCCTAACTCAATGTAGGATGGAGAAGGTAAAGCGCGCTATGATGTCTCCATTGGTCTCTCAGATTTCTGTATCTACAAGTTTGTCTCCTTCATCGGATTTTCTGAAGAATTTTGATATTTGTTCATATGCATTTTGCTTGTCGATGTGCATATTATCTTTCTTATGCTTGGGAAAGATTTGGAAGCTCTGTTTGGGCAATATTGCCAAAGTAGTTCACATTGAGCTTGATGGCATAAACCCAACAATTTTGTTGATTTTTGGTGATTGATGAATATATTTAATCGAGGTGGAGTGTTAAGTTTTGGAGATTAAAATAAATTAATGAGAAGGCGTTATTTGTTTCCATAATCAAGTCAATTATGGGAAACAAATTAATATGGAGATGGCAACTGATTTAAAGAATCAATCAAGAATTGGTGAGGTGAGAGAGGCATTAATTGTTCCTATGATCAAGCCAAATATAGGTAAAAATTAATTGATTTGGAGAATCAATCAAGAATTTATATAGGTGGAAACCAAATTAATGCGCAAGATTTGTGGTGAATCAAATCAAGGAAGTTCCTAAACATCTTCATCCTTATCTTCTAGAATTCTCTATTCTTCCTATATATATGAAGCCATTTGCTCACTTTTGTATCATCACAAGAAAATACATCTCTCCATATTATTCCTCAATAGATCCCTATTTTCTGTATCTATTATAGGGTGAGAACTAGTATTGAGGTTTTGTTGTAATTCTTCTCATTTTTGTAACCTCTTTTTGTATAGAAATAAAGAAGTTGTTGGGTCTCCGTGGACGTAGGATATTCATATCCGAACCACGTTAAAACCTTTGTGTCTTCTCCTCCTCTTCTATTTTTATTCTTTTTGTTTGGTGATTATTTTTATTGAGTTAGTGGTTGATAACTAATCGACAAGCTAGATCCATTTTAGCATCGCTTCTGCAGTTGTGCAATTTTTACACAACAAAATCGAGAGAATCAAGACATTAAAGAGAAGAAAATAGAGAGAGTCATTGTAAAAGGAGAAAATGAGCAAATTTATAGAAATCATGCACCTTGTAACATTGAAAGTGATAATTAAAGCACTCTTCAAAGCGGACGTAGGCTAGATCTAGGCCGAACCACTATATATTCCTTTCTTTTTACTTGTTTTTTGTGTTTGTGGCTACAGCTTTTCTAGATCTTAACTGTATGTGAAGTGTTGGATTACACCTTAGGGTGTTAGTGTCATTTTTAGCATCAATAGAGCGTGTCAACGTTTAGTGGGAAAAAGTTGACCTAGGATGAATAAGTTTACAATGATGCTGGAAAAATTGATATTTTTAGAATCTAACATGCAACCCCTCAATTAGAAGGCAATCCAAATTCCACTCCACTAACTTTCCTTACCGAAAGAAAAGTATAATAGTTTTTATATAGAGACAGTTTGTTTAAGGTCTCTGTTAAGTTTTAAAATGTACAAAAACTTTCTATCTTCAAACTTTGTAAGTTAGGCCCCTATTTTTTGAAAATCATCAAAATAACAATAAAACACAACGTAAACAACTCCCAGCTTCAAAACTTAAGTCGATATATAATCATCTTCATATTCATGTAAGAAACTTAAAAAAATGTTTTAAAAACTAAAAGAAAATCATGTTTCAGCAAAAATGCAGGAAATCCTGCATTTTTTCATAGAATTACGGATATCACAGCAATTATATCAAATTTTGCACGACTTTATGCAATTTTTGTTGAATGTTTCGAACTTTCAAATTCAATATTTGCATTTATTTAAACATCATATTACTGCAGAAAATGATCGAAAAATTGATGATCATTGCATATAAATGATAAATACACTATTTACAGTAAAATTGCAAAAAATAAAGCAATTATTTAGAAAAAATATAGATATACAGTGAGACATGTTTGCAATACATTATATAATAGTTGTTGATATGTCTGCACTTACTCACACTACATGCAGACATTTCTGCACCTGTTTTTCTTTAATATAATTTGCCATACACTTTGTGAATAATGGAGATATATCTCCACTTATTCACATAAATTGTAAATATTTCTGCAACTTTTTTTGTCTATAATCTTCCGCGGATGTTTTGCTGGAGTAAAATAGAGACCCGCTTTATATTGAAACTGAAGGAGAGATTCACTTTAAATTAAATTTGATTTTAAGGATTCCACCACAATATTCACTTTTGCATAATTAAACATTTTAAAAAAATCTCTCATCACCCCCACTTGCTCAGATATAGAAGGTTGCCTGGATGGTCGGCTCAGTGAACTTACCTAAGAACTGGGTCTAAATTGGCGTACATGAGATATTCAGTTTTCCGAATCTAAAACTAAATACTCAATTGCATATTAAGGTTGAACTGAACGACTGGGAGACAAAATTAAAGTCACGCATAAATTTTAGACGATTGGAGATGTCTACCGCACACTTTGTAAAACAACATTACTATAATATAAAAGTATTTCCCCACATTAAATATTTTAGATAAAAGTTAAATATATTTATTTATAAGTGACATATAGTTATGTGCAATACTAGTATTACCCTACAACGATGGGAAAACCAACCGTTAAATTGTATAATATCCAAAAAAAAAACAATATTTATTACTACTTTATGTTTATGTAATACCTATTGATAATCAGTTGATCCGTAAAGACATGGACTGTAAAATATATAGCCTAAAGAATATACTTTAAAACACTAGCACAATCATAAAACGATAGGAACAAACATATTTATTTATGATTAAATCATTACTATAAACGATGGAATCATGATCATTCTTCAATAAATAATTTTGCTTTATTATTGAAGATACTGCGTACCCATGTCTTAAGCTGTATTTTTTTTTATACATACAATTATTACTTAAGTGATTTATTTTTTCAAAGTAATAAGTTTTAAGGACAACGCTTCTGAAAAATTAGTTTTAAGGACATTTTAAAGAAAAATTGAAAGAATTTAACATTTTCGGTTATATATAAATAATTATAGAATAAGTTATCATTTTCTTATATAACCTAAAAAGATAAATGAATTCTATAAATTGTCCTTAAAACTAATCATTCACACATATTGTCCTTAAAACATATTACCCTAAAATAAAATGTACTTCAGCTTAATTTCCACTATACATATATTTGGTTATGTTAAAAAAAATACCCGACCGAAAAGATAAGAAAATAAGTAAATTTCTATTTAATAATTTATCACAAAAAATTGATATTTGAATATGAATTTTAATCGTATAAGCGTTTAGTGAGCTAAATAAAGGTAAATTGTATTCCAACCCACGAAATTAGTTAGTAGCGCCCTCTAATTGGAAATAATTGGTAAACCCCCATTTTAATGAGTACCCCCATAGAATTAAAAAAAAAATCCAAAAATACCCCCGGTAGGGTTTCTACTTGGTTTCCCAGGGTACCTCGTAGATGCCCTACATGGTTCCTTAGTTTACCACGTAGGCCTACTGTGTGGTACACTAAGGAACCACATAAAAGTGTGCGTGTGTACTTGTCAAGTACAATACACACAAGGATCGTGTAATATGACGAACAATATTCAAGTATGAAGTAACAGATAATCACAGAACAGTATAATAGTAAATGCAGTCAAAATAGGAAAATCAGACCAGAGATTTTTATATTGGTTTGGAGCACCATCCTACGTCCAGTCTCAGACTTCTATCTGGATTTTCACTAACAACAACCTCACTTCACCCGGAGGAACAAGTATACAACACCCGAGCAGCCGAACGGGAATTTCACGCCTCTATCAAGACGAGGACTTCACAACTTGCCTCTGACAACACGGAGGACTTCAAACAAGACGAGTAGACTTGTAGTTTTGACAATATGTATTCTCAATAACACGAATTTGTCCATTCTTGTACAACCTTCCTATAATCTTATCCTCAAATAGGATTTGTGTTTATGAAGATTTTGGAAGATGATATCGTGTTTGAATGAAAAGAATAATATATATAAATTCTGGGATTCAAGAATGATATTGTGAAGAATATGAGCGTTTGAGTGCTTGAGAGTTCAAGAATGAAATCAACAATATAGATAATAGATAGAAAGAATTGGTTATTAGAATTGATGATTTCAAGGTGTTTATATAGGAGATAAATAGTTGTAACCATTAGTAAAGAGTTACAATTAATAGATATGATCACTGATGAAGAGGAGAAGAAGCAACTCTTGAAGAAATGGAAGTGACTATTCGAATAGTTGCTTCTGTTTAAAAACGGTCAACAGGTAAAAAAAATCACCAGTAGACAGGAATTTGAAAATATATATGTGTTATATGTGTGTGTGTGCATGTTCATAGGGTTTTCTGGGCAGAATCGATCGGCCGCTGGATTTTGACCGGTCGACCGGTTTTGGCTAGAAAGCCATGTGAATGTGCACACACATACATTTTATATATATTCCAATATTGAGGGATATGATTATTTGAGGATAGATTTTAACATTAAGAATACTACTAATTCACAAAATAATCAGCCTCTAGTACAAGATACCAAATGAAGCTCTTCGTGTCTTTGTCGAACCATTAATCATCTCGTTTTGTCGATAATGAATCATCGCTTTTTTATTAATCAAAACTTCATGAATTTCTTGACTCAACATTCTCCCCCTTTTGATTGATGACAACATAGCTCTTGAAACTTTAAGAATTCCCCTTATATATTATCTCCCCCTGAATTTAAGCACTTCTAATATACTTCCTGCATAATACTATTAGTAACATTCTTCTCAGCCTTTGTCATCGACAAAAAGGAGTAGATAAAAGAAAAGAGTAAATATGATACCAAAAGATAAAATACATACCGTAAAACATACAATAATTGTATCATACACCATACCCCACATACCATACCAACAAAACATACCAAAGAGTCATAACATACACAACCAAGTCTATTTCAAAATAAAATACACATCACTATTTATGTACAAGTGCAAGTGAAAGTCTTAAGATAGCAAAAATAATGACGTAATTATAAGCAAAAGGTAGGATAAACCATCGAGGTGCAAATCTAAGACTCGGATTCGGTTTCCTCGTCTTCTTCTTCTTTCTCCTCTTCCTCTTCTTCAATATGAGACCGACCACGACCACGTCCATGGCTAGTCCCCGAGCTTGCCGCCTCATCGGAAGATGTCTAATTGTAAGAAGGAGGTGCCGGACGTTTTCCGGGATCTTGAGCTTGCGACGTTGAAGGACCACAAGAAATTGCTTCCCATAAAGTTCCAAAGAAAGATTTTATTTTGTTAAAGCGTTTTTCCATTTTTGTATCCATGCGCTTAAGACGTGCTTCAAGCAAGAATTGATTACACGCAATTTGGTCAAACGATTCTTTAGTCGAAGAAGATGTTCCAAGAAGTTTTAATTCTTCCGGTTTTGGCCTAGATGATTGTGAAGTGGTGCCTTCATGACTTCTCTCTTTCCATTGTTCGAATGAACTAATTGAGAAATAAGGTGGAGGTAGCTTCATCCTTTTGATTGATGATTTGTTGATGCATTTAGGTCATGAGGATGGAGACTCGGGAGGAGTAATGCCACAATCGAGTAGGAGATGCATAACGTATTCATTATAGAATATTGTTGGCCTTGTAGAATCATTAACACTTAAGATTTCGTCAAAAATCATTCCAATCCAGTTTATATTGACATCTCCATAAACAGCGTATAATGCCTTAAAGTTTTCTTTGTAAACGACGTCGAAATTTCCTAGTCTCGGAAACAAGGAATGCATAAGAACATGATGTAAAACTCTTACCGTAGGCCTTAAACCGATAGATTTTGTGTCGTTGCTATCATCTTCTATGAATTGATGGCTTACACTATTTCCAATATGAACCAGAAAAAAATTACTTGAGAATTTTTGACCATAAAAAGATGATTCGAGAACTTGTGACTTCCTTGCACGAGAAATGAACACTTCTTTACCACAAACAACCGATCAAAGACATTGCACCGAATTCTGTGGCTTATATTTCTCCAAATTTAGATTAGCATAGAAAAGCTTAATCATGACATGATTAATCTCTACATTATTTTTTTCGAAATCGAGTAGAGACTCAAGTTCAGCCTTCCTTGCAAGATTGAGAATTTGATAACTTGAAAAATCCGAGAATTTAATAAACGAACCTTGGTATATTTTGAAATCCTTCATGTGATTCTATCTCTTTACAGCTATGGGATCCATTAGCCATTTTTGATGTTGGAACCAATTGGTTGTGGTTGAGAATCGAATGTATAAGATCTCTTTGATTGTTTTTATGGAGGAGTCATGATGAAATTGAAAGAGATTTGAGAATTTTGAAGTTAGGGCTATTGATGTTTTTGATATTTTGAATGTTGAAAAGAGAAATGAATGGGTAAGAGGGGTAAATGACGTGTTGTTTCAATATAAAAAATAGAAAAAGGTACGACCGGTCGACCGCCAAAAATATACCGGTCGACCGTTTTTGAATAGAGGTCAAAACGGTCGACTGGTCCTCCTGATTTTTGTTTTACTGTCCTTTTGACACTTTTTCCGTTTTTTAAACGATCGAATCTTTATTGATTTCTTTCAAGTACATGTATGCTATAACATAGGAAAAAAATATACAAATATCATCATAATAAATTAAAAAAAAATTAATGAGATGTAGCTGAATTATACTCGGTTGACTCTTCCTTGGTCTCGTTAATACGAGGTGTCCATGGCGACCATTTTTCTTTTGCGCCTTCATTACGACTATAGTTACGATCCCAAGAGTTTGGACTCCTAGATGATGAAGGAGAATGTGGCATGGGTTCGTAAACTCCATGTTTGTTTGTGCCACATAAAAATGATGTCAAGCATTCTAATAATGATAATCGTTCTGAAGTAAGTCGTTGCTCGTAATGAAGTTATCGCTGAAGATCCATTTGATGCTTCTGATAATGATGTATCTCATTAATCTTTTCTCTAGTATGAGGCGAGCAAAATAATGCTTTCTTTGCACGTTTAGATGAAGGCATATTACCGGGGGTATGAGTGCAGTGTGATTTTCTTTTCTTTTCGGAGTCTCAGGAGAGTAATACTCCTTTGGTTCTGAACTAGTAATTGAAATGTGAGACTTTTGCGCGCATTCATCGCAGATATGAGCCATATTAAAGAATTTAATAGACTCGAAGATGCAAATAAAGAGAAAGAGTGATAATCTTATATAGAGTTTGTCTATATATAGAGTAGTAGAGGGGAAATGTCAAGGAGTAGTTGCCGTACAATCAATGAATAGCTCATATTCTTTTACTAAAGATAGAATTAGCTATAAAATAGCTAAAAATTTTGAAAGTGAATGAACCGAATATAGAAATGATATATAACTTCTGTGTTTACATATCAAGTTCATTTCTTGAAATCAAGCCAAGCTCTCTATGAAAAGTAATAAAACTTGATTCAAGTAGAGGCTTAGTAAAAATGTCTGCTAGTTGATGATCAGTTTGGACATATTGGAGACATATGTTTCCTTTTTCAATATTGTCTTTCAAAAAATGATGATGGACATCAATATGCTTGGTTCGAGAGTGATTTACTGGATTCGTTGATAAGTTTATAGCACTTGTGTTATCATAGTATATAATAGAATTTGATAATTGAATATCAAAGTCTCGAATTGTTTGTTGCTTGTATAAAACATGAGTACAAGCAAGAGCTGCTGATATATACTCAGCTTCACATGTTGACAGTGAAACACGGTTCTGTTTCTTACTAAACCAAGAAACAAGTGATTTTCCGATAAAATGGCATGTACCACTTGTACTCTTTCTATCCGTTCGAGAGCCTCCGAAATCAGCATCACTATATGATACTAATTCGAATGGACATTCATTTGGGTAGAAAAGACCAAAATCTTTGGTTTTATTAAGATAACGAATTGTTCGTTTTAATGCTCGTAAATGTGATTCTTTTTGATTTGCTGGTAATCGTGCACATAGACAAACACTCATCATTATATGTGGACGACTTGCTGTAAGATAAAGAAGAGAACCAATCATGCTTTGATATAATATCTGGTCAACACTCTTTCCATTTTCATTTTTTTTCAAGATGTGTAGTTGTACTCATAGGAGTAGGTTTACCAGACGTGTTTTCTAAACCGAAGCGCTTGATAAGATTTCCACAGTATTTTTCTTGATTAATAAAAATATCGTTCGAAAGTTGTTTGATTTAAAGACCAAGAAAATATGATAGTTCTCCCATATGAGACATTTCAAACTCTTTAGTCATAATATGCGCAAATTCTTTGTAGAGTTTATCGTTTGTCGAACCAAAGATAATATCGTCTACATATATCTGGATAACTAATATATCTTTTCGAGAATGTTTAATGAATAAAGTCTGATCGACTTTACCAATTTGAAATCCTGAATCAGTAAGATAGTTGCGTAATCGTTCATACCAAGCTCGAGGTGCTTGTTTTAAACCATACAAAGCTTTCTTTAGTTTGTATATGTAATCAGGATGTTTTCATGTACAAACAAGGGAGGTTGTTTGGCATATACATTCTCTTTGATAAATCCATTTAGAAAAGCACTTTTGACATCCATATGATATAGTTTGAAATTATGATGACATGCAAAAGATAATAATATTCTGATAGCTTCTAGTCGAACAACTGGAGTGAAAGTTTCTTCGTAATCGGTGCCTTCTTCCTGATTATATTCTTGTGCTACTAATCTTGCTTTATTTCTGGTTGTATTTCCTTATTCATCGGCCTTATTTTTATAGACCCATTTAGTACCAATAACTATCTTATTAGTTAGTCTTGGAACATGTTCCCAGACATCATTGCGCTCGAAGTGATTTAGTTCTTCTTGCATGGCAATGATCCAGTAATCATCAGTAGCAGCTTCTTTTGGATTCTTAGGTTTGATATTCGAAAGAAATGCAGCATGACACATTTGATTGAGTTGGCTCCTTGTTGTATTTTGTGATTTTACTTCTCCGATTATGTTTTGAACCGGATGATCTCTTAGTATCCTTGGAGGAGATCGTAATCTTGGTGGAGAAGATATCACAACCGGTTGGGGAATATTCTCAATAATTTCCGAGTCAGAATCAGTATTTGTGATGATCGGATTTTCAATGACTATAATTTCATCATCATCTGATATGTTATGAGATGGTTAATAGAATTCATCGAATGAAACATGAAGTGATTCTTCAATAGTTTTGGTTCTTTTATTAATTATACGATAGGCCTTGCTTTGTTCCGAATAACCGACAAATATACCTTCATCGGATTTTGGATCAAATTTTCCGAGATGGTCTTTCGTATTTAAAATAAAGCACTTAGAACCAAAAACTTTGAAGTATGAGATATTCGGCTTTCTTTGATTGAATAATTCATAAGATGTATTCTTGGTGAGAGGTCGAATGGATACACGATTCAAAACAGAACACGCAGTTGCAGCAGCTTCTACCCAAAAATGTTTTGGTAAAGTAGTTCCATTTAATAATGTTCTTACATATTCTTGTAAAGTCTGGTTTTTCCGTTCTACAACTCCGTTTTGTTGTGGAGTTCTAGGTAACGAAAAATTATGATATATACCTTTCTTTGTACAAAAATGTTCAAATTCATTATTTTTGAATTCTCCGCCATGATAACTCCTTATATTTTTAACTTTAAGTCCTTTCAATTTCTGAATTCTTTTGACGAAAGATTTAAAATGATCGAAGGTGTCACTTTCGTTTTTCAAGAAAATCATATCAACAATTACAAACACTTATCGGCTATGATTTATTGACTGAACCTGTGTTGGTCCGAATAAATCCATATGTAGTAGCTCAAGTGGTTGTAATGTTGATATGACTTTCTTGGATTTAAAAGATGATTTAGTCAATTTTCATAATTGACATGCATCACAAATATTATCAACCGTAAAGCTTATTTTGGGTAGTCCTCTAACTAGATCATTTTTGGCTAGCTTGTCAATAGTTCCGAAGTTTATATGACAGAAACGTTTGTGCCATAGCCATGGATCATTATCATTTGCTACAAGACATATATCTGAATTATGATTGACATTCATATTCATAATATAAATATTTCTGTCTCTATATCCTTCGAAAACTTACTTATGATCTTTATCTAAGATACTACACTTATTATCCGAAAAGGAAATGTTAAAGCCTTTATCGCATAACTGACTAATACTAAGTAAATTGTGTCTCAAACTTCTAACTAGCATGACATTAGTAATGAGAGGTAAGTTAGATGTACCATAATTGCTCACATCGCCTTTGCCGATAATATAGCCTTTTGAATTATCTCCAAAAGTGACGGAGCCACCATCTGAGTAAGTAATATTTGTCAATAAGCTCTTGTATCCAGTCATATGCTTTGAGTAACCACTGTCCAATATCCACTTTCCTATTTTCTTAAGTGGGACTTGCAAAAAATAAAATTAAGTCCATGGTACCCACCTTTTTATAGGGTCCTAAGAGTTAGGTCTTAGGAGTCCAAACCCATACGGGTCCGGTGTCCCCTTTATATACATAATTTGAATTGAAATGCACAGTATTCATAAAGTGCTGAATATATTTGTTCCTAATCAAATTATTATTTGTCTTAGAAACCCATATCTTGATTGTCTTGACATTTTTCTTTTGAAACTTCATAACTGGTTTTGTTTTGGAATATAATAAACTAAGATTTTTCTTAGTTTTATCTCATTTTGCCTTTTTCTTTTTGAAACTAAGATGTTTTTGGATATCTTGTTTCTTATATCCCAAGCCTTGTTTATTTGAAACAGATTGTGAACTTTCAATGATTTTTGTCGAATTTTCTCGACCTTTATTGAAGTTAGAAACATTTTGAGAAATATTATCTAACTTGGTTTGTAAACTAGCTTTTTCTAGGTCCAGAATTTTGATTTTTGCCTTAAGCTCATGAATTTCAGTAGTGAGAGTATCATTTTTCTCTTTTTGAGTTTCGATTTCTTGACTCAAAAGGGATAATTGAGAATCAATATTAGATGATGATTCTTGAGCTTTTTCAAGTTCTTCTTCGAATATTTTCTTCTCCTCTTTTAACATATCTCATTCAACTCTGCTCTATTTAAATCTGCTTTGGCTTCTTTCCATTGTCATTTCATATTTTTAAATTTAACTATCAATTCAGCATTAATATCAAGAACTTCATCAAATGTAGGAATTTGTACCTCATCTTCTGTTGCCATGAAACAAATATTTTCTTGTTCATTTTCTAAATCGCTTTCACTTTCACTTTCTGATGAAGAAGTGTCTGAATCATCCCATGTGACTGAAAAAGATCGTTTCTTTGATTTGTTCTTCTTATATTTGAACTTGTCATTTTCTGACTTCTTCTTTTGCTCCGGACAATCTTTGTGCATGTGCCCATTTTAACGACAGTTGAAACATTCTATAACTGATGATGACGGTTTATTTGAACCATATTTTCCCTTGTTATATCGACTAGCTTTTCGTTGTTTCAAAAACCTTTTGAAACCTTTTGCCATAAAAGCTAAGTCTTCATCTTCAGAATCTGATTCATCTTCATCTTTTCCGACATGAAATGCTACATTTTTCTTCTCATCTTTCTGTTCTTTTCTAGCCTACAAATTTGCTTCATACGACATTAGATTTCCTATCAATTCATCTGGTTTCATGACAGAAAGGTCATTAGCTTCTTCAATCGCTAATACTTTTCCTTCCAATTCACTAGTCAGAGGAAACTACATCAAAATATGAATATTTTTGTCATGAACCTATAAGTGCATGATGAATAGTTTGAAACCGTGAATACATATCATTGATTGTCTCATTCGGCTTCATTTTAAAATTTTGAAACTGACTTTTCAGCATGGCTATTTTGGCTTATTTAACCTTGTTAGTATCTTCATGAGTGGTTTTCAGTGGTTTCCAAATTTGATATGCAGTGGTACAGATACTAACATGGTTATATTCATTTTGATCTAATGCACAAAACAACATATTTATTGCTTTTGCATTTACGGCTGCTGCCGTTTTCTCAGCCAGTGTCCATTCTGAATATTCAGTTGTTGGAATCACTATTTCTTTTTATGTAGCGTTCCAGGCATCATAGCTATTTGACTGCATGTAAAATGACATACGTGTTGCCCAATAGCTATAATTAAGGCCATTGAAGAATGGAGGTCTTTGTGTTAATTGACCTTCCGTGTAAGTGGTGTTTTGAGTGCTAGAACTTGGGTTATTTTCCATATTACAATAATATATCAAATAACTGTGTATGGTTATAAGATGACCGTGCTTTGATACCAAATGAAAGTGTGCGTGCGTACTTGTCAAGTATAATACACACAAGGATCGTGTAATATGACGAACAATATTCAAGTATGAAGTAATAGCTAATCGCAGAACAGTATAATAGTAAATATAGTAAAAATAGAAAAATCACACCAGAGATTTTTATACTGGTTCGTAGCACCGTCCTACGTCCAGTCCCAGACTTCTATCTGGATTTTCACTAACAACAACCTCACTTCACCTGAAGGAACAGGTATGCAACACTCGAGCAACCGAACGGGAATTTCACGCATCTATCAACACGAGGACTTCTCAACTTGCCTCTGACAACACGGAGGACTTCAAAACTTGCCTCTGACAACACGAAGGACTTCAAACAAGACGAGTAGACTTATAGTTTTGATAATATGTATTCTCAATAACACGAATTTGTCAATTCTTGTACAACCTTCCTATAATCTTATCCTCAAATAGGATTTGTGTTTGTGAAGATTTTGGAAGATGACATCGTGTTTGAATCAAAAGAATAATATATATAAATTCTGGGATTCAAGAACGATATTGTGAAGAATATGAGTGTTTGAGTGCTTGAGAGTTCAAGAATGAAATCAACAATATAGATAATAGATAGAAAGAATTGGTTATTAGAATTGATGATTTCAAGGTATTTATATAGGAGATAAATAGTTGTAACCATTAGTAAAGAGTTATAATCAATAGATATGATCATTGATGAAGAGGAGAAGAAGCAACTCTTGAAGAAATGGAAGTGACTATTCGAATAGTTGCTTCTGTTTAAAAACGGTCGACAGGTAAAAAAATCACCAGTAGACTGGAATTTGAAAATATATATACGTTATATGTGTGTGTGCATGTTCATAGGGTTTCCAGGGCAGAATCGGTCGACCGCTGGATTTTGACTGGTCGACCGATTTTGGCCAGAAAGCCATGTGAATGTGCACACACATACATTTTATATATATTCCAATATTGAGGGATATGATTATTTGAGGATTGATTTTAACATTAAGAATACTACTAACTCACAAAATAATCAGCCTCTAGTATAAGATACCAAATGAAGCCCTTCGTGTCTTTGTCGAACCATTAATCATATCTTTTTGTCGATAATGAATCATCGCTTTGTTATTAATCAAAACTTCATGAATTCCTTGACTCAACACCACATAGGTCATCTACGAGGTACCCTGGAAACTGGAAAAAAATATAACACAAGAAATAGATTTCCATCCTTAATTTTTTGATGAAAACGGGGGTACTAACTAATTTCGTGGGTTGGTATTCAATTTGCCCTAAATTATGACGTTTAAGTGGTAAAAATATCAAAAAAAATTAGTTGAACATCTAAAGTTGTTATTTAAAATTTATATCCATCGGTATGTTGCATGGTGTTACGAATCTTGTATTATTCGATATTGTCAAAATAAAAAATGAAAAACACCACCCATAAGTGGGAATATTATAGTAATATAATGAATTAACGAAGTAAGTTGAAAATAATGAATAGCCAAACCAGTAAGAAACAAATATAGTAATTGCTATTTAATTTTGGAATTTTTCATTCACTACAACAAAATACACATAGTTGCAACTAATGGAAGTCAGTTTAGATATGTGAAGTTACAAAAAAATGTTTACATTTTACAACTGTTTTCGACAGTTGCAAGAAAGAGTTGCGATTGAACATTCTACAACTTTCATAAACAGATACTTGTTTTACCGCCGTTAATGGCAAATGTAAATTCGTAACATTAATTGGTGCAAGATATTTTCAACAATTTATTTTTTCTTTTTCTTTTTTTTTGGTGCAGCTTCCCATACCAATTTTTTTAAAGTCATTGACAGAAACTGGCATTGATTTAGTAACACTAACACTCAAAAAATAAATGGCTGGTTGATCTAAATTTACCTTATACTCATTTATATAAAATGCCAAACTCAAAGCTATTAGAAAAAGGAATATCAAGGACAGCGCTGTCCAACTTCCTAGTTGCAGGATGGTCCTTACAAAAGAACAATCACCGCACTCAGTTATTGAAAAATTAGAATTCAACGGTTTGCTAAAATAAGGAGAAGCCTTGTCTAAACACGAAACTGAATAATCATAGAACATCAACCCTTTAGCAGTAAAAATACTCCTTGATATCCCATTACCATCTTCGGACATCAATAAACAACCATCCAAAGGCGCCTTAATCAAAATAGAACCTATCTTCATGGTAACACGAAAATAGGTGTCTAATGATTGTTAATGGTTACCAAGCCAAAGAGGGAATCAATGGATGATTTATCGCTGAAGCTGGCCGCACTATTAATGACATCAAAGTAACCAAGCATTTCATCAACAATTTTAATCCTTTATCTTTCTCAACAGAAAGCTGACCTCAATCTAAGAAATTCTCAGCCATAGTAAAAGCTATGTTCGTGATAGTCAATGGCTTTGGTAAAGGCAAAAAATCAGATGATTCCTCAACTTCAATAATTGATATAGATTTACAATTTTAAAATTTTAAATATATTAAGTTCCTTAATCCAAATACATAGAAACTATATATTCATTCAAATAATAACATTTTACAAACAAATATTTACATATCCCCATTTACGATGTAAATCAATCATATACAAAATTGGCATCATATACACAAAGACGATCCTTCCCATAAGCCAAATCGATACCCCGACACAATATAAAAACTACCATACAAACATAAAGTTGCCCACTATATGTGCGGTAAGATTAACAAAACACTAATGCACACATGAAAACAAAAATATATATCTTTTTTTCTTGAGTTTCAAAATGGTGAAAATTACCGAGCAAACTGAAGTCATGGAATAACTGAATTTTGCATGCATACTCAACCAACTAACTTGTTTCATACATCGATGGTAACCAATATTAATAGTTACCTATACTAATAGCGATCTTTTTGCAATCGATTGTACCATGAAGCGATCATGGAATATTTTCAAATTTTACGCTTGCATGGCAATAGCTTGATACCTGAAGTGCCAAAAACGACTGTTTGTAAAAAATAAACTGACTACAGGAATACCGATTGCTAATTATATAAGAAATTAAAATACCTTGTCTCAAAACGATACTTAAGAATATCTTATCATATCTGCGTGTCTTCTCTAATATGATTTCCTGGAGCCCCACTTAAAGACATTTATAATCTTGTATTCCCGCTTAATTTAATGTTAATGCACATTCATGCATGTTCTGTGAGGATAACATGTATTAAATACAATTCATACTCCCTGGAATTCTCCCTGATACGTATTTACTTCATGTTGGCTGGCATTTCAATAAATAATTCTAGAGACAGTCCCTAATTTGTAGGATAAACTATTTGATATTTGACAACATTTACATCTGTATCAAAAAACTATTGTTAGCCTTGAAGAATAAATTTGATAGGATATGTGGACGACTAAAGCGAATGATAGTAAAAATTTCAAAATTGGAAAGTATGGAATTGTTTTATTAATACATCTAAGCGATCATACAAATTAAAACTAATACGAAATGGCAAAATTTTAGACTATATACCAAAATTGTTATGTTTTTGTCTCGGTCATATATTATAGCAAATTTGAACTAATAGCATGTCTCCATTGATTTTAAATGATTATATGGTGCTCTGTGTCAAGGGAAGAAATGTGTGCACCCACTCCAAATCAATATTAATGGTTTACCATTGTAAACGGTAAATAAATCTCATATGTTAATGTGAAATACCTAGCTAAATCCATCAACCCATGTCAAACAGTGTTATTCAGTTGTCATGCCTTGATGGACTCATGAACTCATTTTCACTGCTTGCTAATGTCACGTTCCATGCTGCAGCATCAGATGCTGAATTATCATTACCTCCATTTTTGAAGCTTCTGGAATCCAGTTCAGGATTGTTTCAACAATGTTCTACAGTTGTAGCTTAATGTTGTGCATGTGCATGTTCCTTAAAAGAGTCACTACAGTAGAAGAAAAATCTATGACAGAGAAAGAATGGCAGAAGCCATACAGAGAAGAACACAGATTAACGAATTGAAAGAATTTACCTTAGAATAGTATTAGAACCAAAAGCAGCTTGAACCAAAAAAGAGAACTCTAACTCGTATTTGAGAGAAGAAACAACTGCAATAAATAGCCAAAAAAACCTCGATGACCTAATAAAATTAAGTGCGATTGAAACAAAAAATTGTGCTTTTACATGAATTTTTCGACCGTCGGCAGAAATGGAATTATTGGTTTTTGGGTCCAAAATATGCAAATTTGAGAATCAAGGAAGAGTAAAATGTCGTGCAATTTCACTATTCAATCTCTAGAACGCAAGCATTTTTAATAAAGTCCAATACGTCTGATATTTGTTGTTCCAGAACCCTTTTACTCCAAAACCGTACCTCAAGAATCAGTAAGAAAAATAACAAGCAAAAGAAAAGGTCCAACTGAATTAAAACAATGAGAGTCGAAATGAGAATCAGTCAAAAAATTAAAGAGAATAAAAAGATAACGTGGAATGCTAAGAAAGAAACGGAGCGAGAAATAATAACGGAGAAGTGGGCGCATGTTTTTGGCTTCAGACGAAATTGATTAGGCTCCCACAATAGGCAAACCTCCCTAAAGACCGGTTTGATTATTGATGATCATGGACTTGAGTTGTTTGTGATGGTTTGTGGAGATGATGAGGGTTTGTATATTTGATGTGGACGTGATGTTGGTTTTTAATGAAAATCCAGAAGGAAGTCTAGGACTGGACGTAGGACGGTGCTCCGAACCAGTGTAAAAATTCCTAGTGTGATTTTTTTCTATTTTTACTGCATTTAATATTTTATATCCGTGATTAGCTATTATTTCATACTTGTGTGTTATACACCATATTACATGATCCGTGTGTACTATACTAGCACGTACACGCGTTTTCATTTCTATCAGAGCACAATCATCATATAACTGTAACATAGTTATTTGATATATTCTAGTAATATTGCAAATAACGCAAGCACTAACACTAACACTTACACGGAAGGTCAATCGACACAAAGACCTCCATTCTTTAATGGTCTCAAGTATAGCTATTGGGCAACACGTATGGCATTCTTTATGCAATTAAATAGCTATGATGTTTGGAATGCTACCCAAAAGGAAATGGTGAATCCAACAACTGATATCAGAATGGACACCGGCTGAGAAAACAGTAGCAGCCGTAAATGCAAAATCAATAAATATGTTGTTTTGTGCATTAGATCGAAATGAATATAACCATATTAGTATCTATACCACCACATATCAAATTTGGCAAATAGTTAAAACCACTCATGAAGGTACAAAAAAGGTTAAACAAGCCAAAATAGCCATGCTGAAGAGTTAGCTTCAAAATTTCAAAAATGAAGCCAAATGAGACAATCAATGACATGTATTCACGGTTTCAAACTATTCACCATGCACTTATTAGTTTAGGACAAAAATATTCAGATTTTGATGTTGTTTCGACTGTCAAAAGTATTTGCAATTGAAGAAGCTAACGACCTTTCTGTCATAGAGCCAGATGAATTGATAGGAAATTTAATGTCCTATGAAGCTAATTTGCAGGCTAGAAAAGAACAGAAAGAAGAAAAGAAAAATGTAGCATTTAATGCAGAAAAAGATGAATCAGGTTCTGAAGATGAGGACCTAGCATTCATTGCAAAAGATTTCAAAAAATTCTTGAAACAACGAAAAGCAAGTCGTTATAAAAAAAAGAAAAGTGGATCAAATAGACCGTCATCATTCGCTGTAAAATGTTTCAACCACCACAAAAAGGGGCACATGCACAAGGATTGTCTGAAGCAAAAGAAAAAGTCAGAAAATGACAAGAAGGACAAATCAAAGAAACGAGCATTCTTAATAACATGGAATGATTCAGACTTGTCTTCATCAGAAAGTGAAAGTGATACGGAAAATGAACAAGCAAACGTCTGTTTCATGGCAACAGAAGATGAAGTACAAATTCCTACATTTAATGAAGTACTTGATATTAATACTGAATTGATAGTTAAATTTAAAGACATGAAACGACAATACAGAGAAGCTAAAGCTGATTTCAGTAGAGCAGAGTTTGAACGAGATGTGTTAAAAGACGAGAGAAGAAAATATTAGAAAAAGAACTTGAAAAACTTCAAGAAACATCGTCTAATATTGATTCTCAATTATCTCTTTTGAGTCAAGAAATTGAAACTCAAAAAGAGAAAAATGATGCTATTACTACTGAAAATCATGAGCTTAAGGCAAAAGTCAAAATTCTAGACCTAGAAAAAGCTAGTTTACAAACTAAGTTAGATGATATTACTCAAAATGTTTCTAACTTCAACAAAGGTCGAGAAAATTTGACAAAAATCAATGGAAGTTCACAACGTGCTTCAAATAAACATGGTTTGGGATATAAGAAACAAAAAACCAATCATAGAAATAGTACTAGATATGCTTTTATGTACAATAAGAATATCACTGCTAGTACTAAGGTACATCCAAGACCCAATTATTATAGAAATTCGAATACTTCTATGACTAGCAGTATTTATAATAAATATAGAAGTACAAGAAGGAATATCACTAGAGATTACTTAAGTATTTGGGTTCCTGTAAGTTGGAAAAACAGAGAAAAATATATCGATGATTATTTTGATTCAGTAGTTAATAATGAAAATTTTATCGTTAAAGGTTCCATTAAACCCTCTTGGGTATGGTTACCTTCCACTTAACCCATGGATCCAAACAAAGCAAGTGGGTACCAAAACTATTATATGTCATATTTTTTTCAGGTACACCACAACAAAGAGGAGGTTATTCGGTATCTCTAAATATCTTTGAAAACTCATCTCATAAAAAAAACATGATTCAATATCTCCTAAAGGTGCTATAATTATTTGTATTCTCTACTACTCTCGATTACTATATTTATTATGGTATTTATTCTTTTTAATCGATGACAAAGGGGAAGAACTATTTTCTCTCATGATTCATGTTACATATACTGTCATTTAAAATTACGTGCTTAACATGGTAATAGTATATGTGTACTAACATTTGTTAATGCAGGAATCAAGAGGTAAGATTATTTATATTATGAGCTAACAAATGTTGCAGCAATTCAGGGGGAGCTTTATATTTAGAGGGAGAAAATCCAAGTAGTTGTCATCAATCAAAAAGGGGGAGAACATTGAGAACAAGATTTTGATCGATGCCAACATATAAAGTTGCAATGAAGATCATTTCATATATATATATATATATATATATATATATATATATACTTTGAGTCGTGTTAGAAATATGTTAAAATTTATCCTCAAAGTATAACATGAATGCGCAAAACAATTTATAAAGTTATATCATATCTTCGTTGCTGAAATCTATATATTTGAGAAATTGAAAAGCCGCAGAAAAATCCCAAATGGTCCAGGCTCTGACCGTAAAAGAGCGCAGAGCGATCTAGACTGTGGACCGAGGTCCTCCGGTCCACAGCCATAAACCGATAGACTGGTCCAAAATGGGCGATCGACTGGCCAGTGTGTTTTTGCACATAATGGCTATTTTTCTAGAAGTTTTAATTTTAATTAAATTCAACCAGTCAACCGGTGATTTTCAACCAGTCGACCGTTTTGAAACAGCAAGCTTTTTCTGAAAGGTTGCTTCTATTTGTGAACAGATTTTTATTCAATAACCAAAGGAAATGGACATAACTTTCTATAGAAACTCTTCATGTAGAAATACTACCTTTCTACTATTATATAAACAACTTCAAACTTGTTTTACAATCACCGAATATTCTATATTCTCTCTAATTTCTGAATTGCATTTTCATACTCTTTGCAAAACAAAAGCTCTCCAAATTTAAATACTTGTTGAATCCTTGAATCAATTTAACATCATTTGATTCAACAAGCATTCTACTTCCTTAAAATCTGTGCATTTAAAGTATGTACTCGAGGATCAGATTATAGGAAGATTATACTTAAACTATTGACTATCCATGTTGAATCAAGAACACAAAGCAGAAGTCAAAACCATTGCCTTAGTTGATGTCCTGTGTACAATCAGGCAATTGTTTAAGTCCTCAGCGTTGTAAGAGGCAAGTGTTGAAGTCCTCGTGTTGTTAGAGGTGTGAAATCCTGTTCGGCTGCTCGAGTGTTGTATACATGTTCCTCAGGGTGAAGTGAGGTGGTTATTAGTGAAAATCCAGAAGGAAGTCTCGGACTGGATGTAGGACGGTGCTCCGAACCAGTATAAAAATCCCTGGTGTGATTTTTTTCTATTTTTACTGCATTTACTATTTTATATCTGTGATTAGCTATTATTTCATACTTGTGTATTATACACCATATTTATGATCCGTGTGTACTATACTAGCACGTACATCTTTTCACACTAGACCTCGAAGAATTGCTTCAGATGGAAGGTGACTAGGTAAATGCTCCATACATTAAAAAATCTTGGAGAAAGATTATCTCCAATTTGCAAATCAGTATCGGAATTTCTACTTCAAGTTTACGGAGACGATCAATTTTTAACGGTGCCGAACAAAGTTGTTTATAGAATAAGCTTAACTCTATTATAACACCCTACACTTTTACAGGCAACAATCCTTTGAACACAACTGGTAATAAATATTCCATCATGACTTTTTGTCCCACTCAATTTATTGTTTATATAGTCAACACATCTACGGAAATTAGAAGAAATACCATCCGGATATCTCAGTCCCTCAACCCTTTTCAGTACAAGTTTTGTCAACACCAAAATTCACACTGGCAAAATATAAAGAAGAGGAAGCATCAGAGCCAAAAGGACAAAGGGTTCTTGATAGCGAAACCCAGATCGGAAAGAAAAGAAAAATCTAAGGAGCTGCCGGTAGCAGACACCGACAACCAGGAAGTCTCGGAGGACAACAATATCGATTCAATACCGATAGCAGAAGGTTGAAAGCAGTAATGAAGATTCCGAAAGGACAGGAAAGGGGGAAAATAATAGGCAAAATACCGACATAAAAGGGAACACAAAGTAGTAGTTCTAGAAGCAGTACACATGATACCAAAGGCTGGTGATAGGAGTTACCAAAAGCATAGAATCTGAAACTCAAAGTCGTAAAAGGGAAGCTTTGAATCAAGCAAGACAGAGCTAAAAGGGAAATTTGCACTATATAGCTTAAGGGCGATTCAGAAAAAAGTAAGAGGCTATGGATACCAGCTTCAAGGAATAACTTCAGCATCACCGAAAGGTTTACCGAAAGCATACCTTTTATAGCCAAAAAACATTATAGCAAGAGACTAGAAGCAGGGCAAAAGAGGAGATACCTACCCTCGTAGTTTCGGTAACGGAACAGACAACCGAAAGCATCACCAATCGGAGAAAGAAACAAATACAAGAAAAGATAGGACAGAAATACTGACACCCATTTCTGGCACTAAGGTCTTTCTGATTCAACGCCGAAAGCCATTAATCGGAAGGTACACTAGGAGCATACGTGCAACACACTGTTTACAACCACAGCTAAAAGCTTATAGACGAAACTCTAAAAGGAACGTCAGCGAGACCACTCCCGGAAGCCCAACATTGAAATTCGAAAGAAAAAAGACATCGAAGAAGACATTTATGAGAAGAAAAGCGGCTGAAACCTTGTTTCCACATCCGAAAAGGGCTTCCATTGAGTCCACAACAGAAGGGGCCCCAATATGCCTATAAATAAGACCCCAAGGTTCTCATTTTGGGGATGGAATTCTCATTCCTCATTCTTTCTCTCATATTATAGAGAGCAAACCCTAATTTGGGAATTCCCTATGTAACCTCCTTCATAAATAATAAAATCATCAAAGCCCTTAAAGTGAACGTAGGTTCAAGTCGAACCGAACCACTATAAATTGTGTGTTATTACTTTTTCCGCATATTATATCGTTCTTCAATGTATTTTCGTGCGTATCCTGCTATGCTATGAGATTGCCAAAATATCCTTACACAAGCTGTTAGGTTCTTAGCGACCTCGCGCTTTCTTCACGATATAAGTCTTTCCGCAATAATCTCCCCTCAAGTCTTAAATTATTATATACCCATCCGTAAGCTTCCCGCCCTGTAGCAAGCCTAGGCAACCATTCTGCAAGTTGTTTAGCTTCATCACTTGTATTATGCTTAGGAAACCCTTGTCCCGAGTTAACTGTTGGCTCTCGAGTTGCAGAAGTGTGATACTCACCCTTTGAGGAAAGAGTAAATTATCTTTGGACTCAAGACCTTGATATCTAGGAAACAGTGAAATAACATAAGCTGGTTAGGACTAAATAATCCCACTTTTTCCCTTAGGTACATTTCTATAGACCTATCTCCGGTGTTGACGAAATATATCGTTAACATTTTAGCGTTAGAAGGAGGGTTGAACCTCCGATCCCTTTTCCTTCCTTTAACTCCTTAGGTAACATCACCAGGTTTCTAACTATGTTGTTCTGTCCCTGTTTGGCTAAGCTTTGAAGTAGGAGGATATGGATAAGAAGGCTCCATGGTTTGATTGAGAAGAAATCATGAGAAAGACTTTAATGCATCATCCGTTTTAGAAAATGGTATTCTCCCGGACTTCAACTTTGCAAATTTGCAAGCTAGGGAACCTTCAGGTTTAAAGAAGTGAGCTAATAATGTATTAGAAATATTGCACCTAACTTCGCAAATTGATGCTATAAGAAGAAGTATCGAAGGAAACCTAGACAGAAAGCCTTCTAAAACAGAGCCTCATAAGGTGGAATCAAAGGTGGTCGCACTGGTGGAGCTTCATTGTCAAATTAGGAACATCCTGGTTTCACAAGATAATCCATTGTGGCAAGGATGCAATTGTTTATCATTTAAGGATCATATGTACACTGAAGAATTAAGTCCATATTAGAACCATAGAACGAGCATTCACAAGGTTCGTGCACGCATGCCTCAACCAAGGTCGTTCGTACACAGCAAGGTCAAACATGGACCACAGCTCAAGCATGAGAACAGGGGTTGGTCATAAAGTGTAGCACAACTATACAGAGAGGTCGCACACTAAGAGTGGTAATGCCTATGGACAGTGAGGCCCGCACATTCTGCAGAGATCACCCACATCAAGAAAGTCGTTTATCCATGCATCAAAGAAATCGGTCGCACAAGATAAAGAAGGGAATTGGTTTCAATCACATGATCTATTCTGCAGATGTTCAACCATGGAACCACCCATGGACCTCACATCCGCTCACAGAATTACAACCTCAGACTCTCGCTCATTCCCTGATCTGTCACTAATACTACAATCAGAGCGATCGCACGTATATCAGCCCTACAGGCTCGTCTACCATCAGATATAAGCGCTCCAATCGGATGATTTATGCAAGCCATGTTACAAAAGGCCTAAACATGATGATATGTCACTTGTTCCTACGCAACTAATCGCTCCTACGAAGCCGCTCGCACAGGACATCTGTAAACAACTGTCACCAGTTGTTTACAGCTAAGCCGTGGCATGTTCGTGATTAATAAGACAGGCGATATGTAGCCTACAAAGAGGAACTCTAATTCATTTCTTGGAGGAAGGCTCACCTATAAATAGGCCATGGCTGCCACTGGGAAGGGGGGACTAGGGGCCACGACGAAGTGCTGCTAAATTCCGTCCTCAGCCATTCCAAAAACATTACAACCATGATTGTCATCTCCGTCCAAAGATCTTTCATTTACTTGGCCATGGCGTCTATTAAAATCCTATAAGTGCAAAAGATCGAGGACCGCCTCCTCCTTCGATGCCTATCCATCCTTCTCCTTCATAGATTCTGTCATTCTTTCATTGAATCTCGTGAATCTAAGCGAGATCTATATGCAAAAAGTGATAATATATTGAGAGAGTAAGAGGATGTATGAGGAAGGAGAGTTTATGCATTCTGTAACTATTGCCATGATAATGCAAACTCCATTCACAATGGATGTAGGCCTAACACAAGGCTGAACCACTCTAAAACCTCGTCTCTATTTTGTTTCGTTTTCATTTTTTACTTTCAATTGTTGTTGAGTGCGGCTCCATTCATTTTCTAACCATATTATTGAGATACAATTTTTGTACCCTAGGTGTTTGAACCATTTTTGTAGCAAATATTTTGGCGCCCACCGTGGGCCGTATTTGCATCTTTCCCTATAAAATCCAACAAGATCTTCTCAGAAAACTTTGCTTGAAACCATGGGTATACCAAAGGAAGTCTTTCGCGAAGTCGATGACCTCACCGACAATGCTAATATTATCACATCACCCACCACCCGTTTGAGACAGGAGAATCGTCAAGAGTCAAGGTAGCTATAACCAAAGGAGAATTGGAAGAAGCGATAGCGAGACCGACGAGTCGAATAATCATTGCAAATGATGCAATGATGAAGAAACTTGAGTCGATGTTTGCTATTCAAGTCGCTACTGCAAAAGCCACGTTAAGTGATGGTTGTTTTTTTACCTGCTCGAACAAGTCAAGCCCACGATACAGAATCCTCTGCTTTAAGCATGAAACAGGGAAATTCTATCCATGAAGCTACATATCACGCTAATCTGGACTGCGAAAAAGCTAAAGCACCTATGTGCAATTATTCTGATGATACAACCTCTCAATAGTTGGATGATCTCATGAAAGTAGCATTCCTCTCGAAAGAAACCACATATCCCATGTCTCCATATTGTAATTACATGCCTAGACGAGAATCTGGCGAGGAGGAAGGCGCTTGTTTCATGGATCAGAGCAAAGAGCAAGAAATATTTTAGGAATGGCATGTAGAATTGTGAAGGAGGGCTTGAAACAAGAGGATAATCAAATCCTATTAAGACCCCATTCACCAAAAGAATGAAAATGGCTATATATCCATAGGAATTCAAACCTCCAACATTGCAATCCTATAAAGGGACAAGCGACCCAAACGTATTCCTATGCCAATATGATCAGCATATGGATGAGGGGCGTGCCACGGACGAGATCAAATGCCTATACTTTCCGATTTATTTAGAGGGGGTGGCCTACCTTTGGTCACAAAGTTGCCGCCAAAGTCTGTAGATGACTTCGCTAGCTTGGCCAAATTATTCAGTAAGCAATTCATCCAACCAGCTAGAATTCCGAGATGTCATGGAGCTAAGTAAAATACAACAAAGAACTGGAGAGTCCGTTAAAGATTTTCTCACCCGTTTTAATATGGCAGTGGCTGAAATTGATAATTATGACCCCCGACTAGTTCTAATGGCTTTGAAGGGGGTCATATGTAAAAAGACTGAGTTAGAACGATGGATTAAGAAAAAGAAACCAAGTACACTCGAACAGATACTCAATAAAGTTGAAAAGTATACGAGCATTAAAGAGAACTCGGTGTGTGAACAGCTAAAAAGGAATTGTAGCGCGTAAGGTAGTTTTGATAGTCAGAAGAGGAGCAACGAAAGAAAAGACAACCAGAATAAGAAGAAGATATGCTTTTTTTTAAGGATTCTGAGTTCACTCCACTTAATGACACCATAAGGAATATCTTCATGGCAACTAAGGATACCGAGAAGTATCCAATCACAAAACAAATTCAAGTCAAAGATGTTGCTATAAAGTCAGGAAGGTTTTATCAATTTCATAACCAGCCAGGGCACGACACAGATGATTGTAGGCATTTAAAATCATTAATCGAGGAGCTGATCAGGAAGAATCATTTACAATAATATGTACAAATCAATGAACACTGCTCTAACTCTCCACAAGCAAGGGGTAGTAAGTAATGAGTAGATCGCTCAAACCGATCCAAGGCCAGCATTTACTTGAGGATCAATAGTCAGCGTCCTAATTACGGTGGTTCTAAATAAGCGACCTCCATTACTTTACTTTGATTTACTACTTAAGAATCAATAGTCATTGTACTCTGCTATTTTACTCGCGATATTCTTGAAACCAGCAGAAGAGTATTCACTTATGTTGTATTAAACAAATGTTGTATAAATCAAAAAGTTATGTGCTTACCTAAATGACATAATTGTAAGATCATACTAAAAGCCAATTTCTTAATTGTAGGCATAGTAGAAGCAATCTCTCATATCCAATTAAACCATAATGGAAGGCTTCCCAGAGAACATTCCACAAAAAGCAACTTGCATACCGGAAACATCATGCTAAATAAGCATACTGCTTTAAGAGGATAAGATGTTCTGGGGAAAATAGTGAAAAGCATGATAAACAAACAGCAAGTCAGGAAGCTGACTTTTCACTATGAAACAAGCCAAACTCTTAGCAAGCATCCATTGAAGGGGTTGGCGTCAAGCTTTTAGGAAAATACAAAGATAGTATCAAATTTGTCCCACGGATGAAAATTGTTAGTCCAAAAAGAGGCACCTTGTTTGCAGGATACAAATTCTTTGAATCGAACAAAAACTCGATGAGAAGAATTAGTACCCGCCACTCGGGATAAAGCACAAAGTTGGAAGGACCAGAATAAACAGAAATCCTATCCGAAAGGGGGTAATACAAATCCTACCCGAAATGGGGTATCCAACAAGGTCTTTTCGGTTCTAGAGAAATCAGAACAAACAAGACCGAACTTGGATCGAAAATTGAAACCTAAGACCTCCCATGAGCACACGCAAGAAAAACAACATAATGACCTTGTGTATTTAAAAATCTAATCCCTGAAGAGCTTGTACTACCAGGTTTGCGGGAAATACGATTGAATACCAACCTAATAATCACGAACTGACCCACCAAAAATAATGTTATGGCTATGATCAAGAAAATTCATGAAAAATTGGTCGTTTCACAAGTTCGCTACAACTTTACAACGAAGAACGAACGTTCAATAGGATCGTTCGACTAACAAAATCGAATCCCCATGAGGTATTGTCTTTCGTAAAAGAAAATGACGAAACCATTGTAATACCAAACGATACAACGTAAGTATACGATCGTAAAATATTAGGCGAGGATCGACACTCGCATATACAACCAGTGTAAGTGCATGAAAATAAGAAAGTAGATTGAAATCAAAACATAACGGTCACAAATGCTACTTCTTAACAGAAAAAGGAGGAGTAGAACCAACCGCTTAACATCTACCTTTTGTTCTCTTGTCCACGCAAAAACTATCAAGAGAGGACAAGTTAATAATTCCTAGGCTATTTGCAATGGACTTCCTCCCGCGTGTCAGAGCAGACACAACTTTAGTATTCCAAGCTTCATCTTCGTCTTCCAGGTCGTACATGTTAAGTAGTGTTGGGTCGCCTGGTAAAGGTGTGGTGCGCAGACTAATAATGGTTGATATTAGAATGGAATCAATAGTGACAGTTTGAACAGCGGTACCGCCTGTAGACAAAAGAATTGGCAAGGGCGGACCTAGTACAAACGAATAACAAGCACAAAATTCAGCAAACCCAGGAGAAGAGGCAAGATAATCAAACCCAGCGCGGACTGATATATATCAATTTTACCTGGAGTTACCAGATATGTAAAGTCGACCCCGTAATCATTTAAAGAAGTGTCATCATGGCTCACGCGTTGTTTAAGAACATCCTCCTGGATGGTGTGTTCCCTAATGGGTCAAACTCCAGCAGAATCTTGGACAAAATAATTTGCAGATGGAGTTTTAGAGCTTGAAGCTTCGATATCAATAAGACTGGATGGGTTACGAGTGGAAGTAACATCCGGGGTTTTTCCCCTGGAAGATCGAGCTCGCTCATCTGCCAATATCTTCTGCCTCCAACCAAAGCCTTACGATCTACTTCTTCCAAGAGGTTCTCCTACTGGTATTCATCATCGGCACCACCAGAATATGAGAGCACTTGTTCAAAAACAAGAGCCAAAGTCCGTGGAAATTCCCTTTTCAAATAGCTTAAGCTTCCACGACTCATGACATTGTAAACATAAAATTGAAACAAATTATTGTCATCCCTAATCTTGGCTTCATCAAGTTTTTGTGCAGCTTGATCTTATTTTCTTCCAAAATCCTAAGAGCCTCATTTTGAGAGTTAATCTTTCCCTCAAGAACCATTTTTCTTGTTGATGAAAAGCCTGAGCCTGCCTCTCCAAAGCCAATTGACATTCAGCAAGTTCTTGGACAGATTGAGCTTCTCGGAGTTCCCCACTTACAGCCTCGAGCTTCCTTTTGAGTTCCTCATTTGTAGCCACCAAGTTATTCACTCTAACATTCCCAGTCTTTAAAGAAGTGATTTCAGATTCCTGAAACTTGATCAAGTGAACTAACCCAGCTTTGTCGTTTTCCAAGACGTCAATATGGTCAAGATGCCAGGCATTTAATCTCTGGAACTCATAACCATACTTGGACCAATGTTCTAATCACCTATCAACATTGCTCACGGCCAGATTCAACCGCGTTTCAAGTTGACTCCTAGCGGTGTTAAACTGGGTAATCATGCAACTTTTTATAGTATTTAAGCCCTCAACTGTATCCCGTCTATCATTTGGATGCAAATCTAAGTCAAAATGCATTCCTCTTAAATCCCACCCCCGAAACGATCCTTAAGCATCACGTTACCAGGTGAAACCTTATAAGAAGGTCGATTGAGAATCATTTGGATTTGAGCAGAAGTTGGAACGATGGATCGTTCAGGGAAAGTAGGAACATCAGGGTCCAGAAAATCAGATGATAAGGAACATTTTTGAATCTCACTTTTGCCACGGTCCTTCTTGCTCCTTTTCTTCTTCTCTCCTTCTGTAAGGTGACAACTTTTATTACCCTTATCCAATCCTCCAACGTAATCAGATCCTTCCTTCCTTAAAGAATCATCCAGCGGAAGTTTGAGAATATGTTGAGGTTGAGAACAAGAGGATGACTGGGAGCGCTTCAAATGACAAGAAAGGAGAAGACTTTGTGGATTAATAGAGCCAACTTGTTGGAAGAAACTATCTAATAATGAGCGTGGCAAGCCCATACCTGACCAAGGGAACGAAGAAAAACTTTAGCGAGCATACAAAGAAACTATAAGATTTGCAGAAAAGCATAAAGTTCCTATAATAGTTATTACATTGTACATCCAATAATGAACCAATGTCAAGGGAGCTCCTGAATCGAACGACTTCCTAGGCCATTGGGCAGGTTCTTGGGTTTTCTTCGTGACAAACTTTGTGGGGTCGGAAGTCATAATATCACCCTGACTAAGATAGTTGATGGTATCTAAATCTCCCAAGTCTCCAAAAGTTCCTGTAGAATTCCCTTCCTGAGTAAAAAGGGGAACATGATTTTCAATAATCTTTTCAGAAATTATACCATCCCTTGTACCATCTTTGTTTTCATCCACTCCTTTATCACTCCCTTTAATAACTGAATGCAAGGAAGTTCCTGGAGAAGATTGGCTACTGTCACCTAGGACTAAGCGTTTGTTTTTGGAAAAGGATTCGCCCTTGGCACTTTGCGGATAAGCCAAGGTTTACTTAATAGATCTTTAAGGATGGAGTAGCTGATATTTACGAAGGTTTCCTTCTGAAAGCAACACTTGTCTACTTCTCTCAGTCTTGTCAATAGCAACCAAAGAATCAAGAAGAGCCTAGCCAAGGACAAGGCCTTCATTGGAAGGAATTGCTGCAAGATGGAATGAGAACCAATTTTTTTTTTAGAAAAAGAGAAATTCAGAGCAGAGGGCAGTTACCTCCTTCCATCCACCGCCCGTAGAAGCTTGTTGGACATCGGACATAAAAATATTGATCTGAAAACCCTTTGTTAGACCAGTAATAATTCTACAATATCTGCCCTGCATAGAAATAAAAGAGGGACTTTCTGCCTCCCTTCTTTTGAAAGCGTATGTTGCGAGTATTTGTATAAGTTGTATTCACGTTGGTGTTGTACATATTCTTGTTGTTGTATAATACGTTTGTATTTGTATTTTAGTCTTTCATCTTAGTTTTGGGCTTTGGACTTCTTTGGCGGCCAATGTACTGTGTATATATGATCTTTGTAGTTAATGAGAAAGTAGCCTTTTCCCTTTTCTATATTTTCGTCTCTCTGTAAATAATAGCGTATAAGGAACAGATACATTAAAACGTTGGTGCTCGTTGCTTGAATCTCATAAAAAGTATGTATAGCCTTATAAAACGTGATATCTGTTGGGATGCAATTGATATGGGGCAATAGCCAAACACTGCAAAATGGTCTCTAAATATGAGTTAAAAGGAGGACTCGCTTCACTGGATAACATATGATGATTGACTGCTACATACCCGGGGGGACGATCAGCTGAATCTTCTTTCCTTGGAAATCCTATTTCATCCTTCGTAAGTCCGAAACGAGCACGCATTTATTGGTATAAGTTGAATGGGAGCATCGATTTACGACTGGCAGAAGGCACCTATCCAAGGAGTCGAGGTTGAGGATAAATTTGACTAACAGAGACAACAGTTGGGGCAACCTCAGCCACCTGACTAGAACCTCCAGCCTCTTCAGACATAGTACCCTCCTCGAGGCATTGACTAGATTGGTTTTTGTTTGCATTTCTACATGGATAGATATGTTTGGGAAATAAGCTACAGCCAGGTTGCTAATAATAAAGTAAAAGCAATTTTTGAGCAAATGTGCCCTTCAAACCAGGCATTCCATCAAACATACCTAGTCCTTAGAACTTACCGGCATTACAAACAAGCTCAAAGGTGTGTAGTAGGTCTTTCCATTACGGGTTAAGCATTACAAGGAAAGTTTAGCCAACAAAAGCAAACCAGATTCAACTGGTCACTTATGACCCCTGCATATATGAAGGTTCTGGCCCAGTCGATTTTCAACAACTATTGGTCGCGCATAGCAAATAAATGCTGCCAACAACAAGAAGAACATAAAGAAATGACAACAATGTCAAAGTTCTATGACACAAACATTTCATCAAACATCGAGCGAAGGCATGGTAAATTAAAAATGTTGTTTCTTAGACATTCTAACAAGCAACCTATAAACATTTCGTTGCAATTAAAGAATAAGAGGGGCTTTGTGCAAATCGGGTTTGTCAAATGATTATGCTCAAACTCCTGAGCATACTAAGTCAAATTGGTGAAAACTTTGATATATGGTAAGATAATTCGGTTTTTACCAACCAGCAACTTTCATGAGGCAAGTCGGATTAACTCAAGAAGCAAAGTTAAAGAAGAAATTTACTTACATACCAACAAGCGAGTTTGATTTGGAAGACGAAGTGCTCTAATCAATTTTGAAATTGAAGAAATTCAGTCTGAAAAGATCAGGCGAAATGTCAAGTTAAGGAAGGCAATACGATTGAGGATCGGGTGTAATCGTAGGCAGTAGGGAATCTCCTACAGCAGAGCCACCACTAAAGCAAGATTTTTAGAAAGACAAAATACATAAAGAGTAGGAAAATGAAGAGACAATATCTGAAGAAGACAAAAAGGCCCTTTCAAGTTAAAGTAACGCAATAGTTTGTCAGGCCCGGATAAAATGCTCAACTATCCCGGAACATAGGCTATCAGATCCAGTCAGCAAACAACTATGTCTGTGCACGAACGACTATAAAGATATACAATAAGCACGAAACTTTAGCAAGTGTGCTCATCTTATAGGGAATTGGACTTAATCCATCAATTCATAGTACATTTCATTATTTCAAAGCATGTAATCTTTGCAAGCTGAGAATTACAAACTTCGAGGGGAAAATGTTTATCCCTTAAGGGTCATATGTACATTGAAGAATTAAGTCCATATTAGAACCATAGAATGAGCATTCAAAATGTTCGTGAACGCATGCCTCAATCAAGGTCGTTCGTGCACAGCAAGGTCAAACATGGACCATGGCTCAAGCACGAGAGCAGGGGTTGGTCATAAAGTGCAGCACAACTATACAGAGATGTCGCGCACTAAGAGTGGTAATGCCTAAGGACAGTGAGGCCCGCACATTCTATAGAGATCGCCCACATCAAGAAAGTTGTTTATCCTTGCATCAAAGAAATCGGTCGCACAAGATAAAGAAGGGAATTGGTTTCAATCACATGATCTATTCAGCAGACGTTCGACAACGGAACAACCCATGGACCTCATATCCGCTCGCGGAATTAAAACCTCGGACTCTCACTCATTCCCTAATCTGTCACTAATACTACAATCAGAGCGATCGCACGTATATCAGCTATATAGGTTTTGAGTAACCGCTCGTCTACCACCAGATATAAGCGCTCCAATCAGATGATGTATGCAAGACATATTACGAAAGGACAAACATGATGATACGTCACTCGTTCCTATGCAACCACTCGCTCCTACGAAGTCGCTGGCACAGGACAGCTGGAAACAACTGTCACCAGTTGTTTACAGCTAAGAAGTGGCATGTTCGTGATTAATAAGACAGGTGATCTGTAGCCTACAAAGAGGAACTCCAATTCATTTCTTCGAGGGAGGCTCACCTATAAATAGGCCATGGCCGCCACTGGAAAGGGGGACTAGGGGCCACCACGAAGTGCTGCTAAATTCTGTCCTCAGCCATTCTGAAAACATTTCAACCATGATCGTCATCTCCGTACGAAGATCTTTCATTAACTTGGCCATGGCGTCCATTAAAATCCTATTAGTGCAAAAGATCGAAGACAGCCTCCTCCTCCGATGCTTATCCATCCTTCTTCTCCATTGATTCCACCATTCTTTCATTGGATCTCTTGAATCTAAGAGAGATCCGTTTGCAAAAAGTGATAATATATTGAGAGAGTAAGAGGATGTATGAGGAAGGAGAGATTTTGTGTTATGTAACTATTGTCATGATAATGCAAACTCCATTCACAGTGGATGTAGGCCAAACACAAGGATGAACCACTCTAAAACCTCGTCTCCATTTTGTTTCCTTTGCATTTTTACTTTCAATTGTTGTTGAGTGCGGCTCCATTCATTTCCTAACCATATTAGTGAGAAACAATTCTTGTACCCTAGGTGTTTGAACCATTTTTGGAGCAAACAGCAATCAAGTGGTAGTAGACATAATTGCTCAAAGGAAGACGTAGATCCAATCTCATCAGAGGATGGAAACTCCATAGAGATTACTTTCCCCAATGAGATCATAATATTTAAAGCTCCATGTGATATGAAGATCTTAGAACTTCTATATGATGGAACCACGGACCCTGGAAGCTACCTTTTTGTCTTTGAAAGCTACATGAACTTATACAACGTTCCTGAAATGCTCCGATGCAAGATCTTCTTGACAGCGCTTCGTGGGGAAGCTGTCAAATGGTGCAAACATTACCAGGGATCATTCATTATCACTTTGAAACAACTATATGCTGCCTTTAATACAGAATTCCATGTATGGAAGAACCTAAGATCTTCTTAATAACGCTTCATGGGGAAGGGTCAAATGGTGCAAACATTACCATGGTCCAGTCTTTATCACTTTGAAACAACTATATGTTGCCTTTAATATAGAATTTCATGTATGGAAGGACCTAACAATCAGTATCTACGATCTCGCCACCATTGAACAAGGACCCGAAGAATCACTTGATGGTTATCTGAAGAGATTTCATATTGAATCGGTTACAAGTAAAAGGAGCAACAGACAGAAAAATTGATAGTTGTTCATTCAGGATTGGTCATACCTACACCCTTTTGGGAAGGTCTTATCCTAAACGAATGTGAAAGCTTAGATGAATTTTATACTAGAGCTGACAAGTTTGTTCGTATGGAAAGAATCCTCAACACAAAGAAAAGCCTAGAGCAGGATTTGAAATTAGAAGAGTATAGTTCCGATTTCTCAGCAGGTGATCTCACAAAGCCAAACGAGGAGAAAGGCTATTGTTCATACCACAACACTGGAAGTCACAGAGCTAGCCAATGCCGAGGTTTGACAAAAAGGATCGACAACAAAAGGTAAAAAGAGCATACTCAAGAAGCGCTGAAAAGTAGACAGAGAAGGAAATTGATAAAGATATCTCGAAAGAGATTAGAATCTAACAATACATGTTTTGTTTCAAATACTTGTTTTTTCTTAGTCATTTCATTTTGCATCTAATTTATAGTCAAGCAAATATTAATACAAATTCAAGTGTCTTTACAGGTAAAGACAAAAATATGTTCAAGATTATGCATACAAAAAGAGCCCATGAGCACCTAAAGCGCATCCAATCACTGCCTACGGTTCATCACACCGAATGAGGTGAAAGCTCAGAAGGGGAACACTAACACCAGGCATAAGTAAAGCATGACAAAGTTATCAACCAAAGACAAGCTTCAGTAGAAGCTGTTCATATAAACCCACAGCGGAGGAATGGTAAACACTCATCATAGCTCGGCTTAAATAAGATTCTTCTAATACTCATCTCCACAATTTTAGAGTTTCGCGAAATTTATCAAACAGATTATATTGATACACGTAAAAGCTTCTATGAAAGGTGTAAAACCTAACCTTGATATATGACATCAACAACGCTTCTGGAGGGAGGAGCAACATCAGCAAAGCTTCCAAAGGGAGAAGCTACATCAACAAAGCTTCCATAGGGAGAGGCTACATCAACAAAGCTTCCGAAGGGAGAAGCTACATCAGCAAAGCTTCCAGAGAGAGAAGCTACACTAACAAAGCTTTCAGAGAGAGAAGCTACATGAACAAAGCTTCCAGAGGGAGAAGCTACATCTACCTCAACATTGCTTCCTGAGAGAGAAGCTACAACAAACTCAATCTCCCAAAAAGGAGCGTTAAACAAAGCTTCTAGAGAGAGAAGCGTTAACAATAACAACGACCCAGAAGAGAAGCGTCAGACAAAGCTTCCAAAGGGAGAAGCCACAACAAACAAAATCCTCCAGAGGTGGAGCGCCTAGAAGCTTCCAAGAAGATAAGCAACATCTCCTACGATGGTGTGCCTATCAAGTAAAGCCATAAATACTTGCATCCCCAACAATAGATTGCCCTACAGGGGCCTAAATATACCTGTAGGAGTTGTCCCTTATGAGGGGTTGGTTAAGCATCTATCCATAAAGGGACCTGTGTCGCTCTCTTAGAGAGCATCCATTAATTTGAATATCCTGGGGTTAGGATTAAGGTTAGGCGTTAGATACCCAACAGCCAGATAATCAAATGGGACTTCTTGTTGAATGGTTGATAACTGTTTGAACTAACAGAACTTCTCGCTGAACGATTGTGGATTCAGATAGCCAAATGGAACTACCTGCTGAATGATCAAACAATCGAAAGACTGGATGATTGAATGGAACAACCTGCTGAATGGCTAAATGATGAACAATTGAACGGAACTACTGTTGAAGGATCAAATTGTTTGAAACTGAACGGAACTACTACTGAATGATTATTTGGTCCAGGATAAGATTTGTTTATTTTCAAAAGCAGTCCTCTACCAATTTGTCTGAGAGGGTATTCCTCAGGATATTTATGACTCTTTTGCTTGTACAATTTCTTTGAGCCAAATTCCGAGGAATCCATGGATGGTTTAATATTAATTAGTTAGTACCACTGATATTAAATTTAATTAGAATTATGCACACAAATTACCTCTGGTCAATGATGATGCTTCTATTTGATAACTTCTTAATAGTATTTGGTAATTCTTCTAAGTGTTCCTTAGCATGATGTGCTTAACCTTCATGCTTATTTGCACCTGTTCTATTCGAAGTTTGATTTATAAATGTGATGTATATTCACCCGAGTGCCAACCGTGGGAATTTTCATGATTCTTGCTTCCTTTTTACCCAAGCATGAGTTTGGGGTCTTTATTATTTTCAGATATAAAATTTGCCTTTCTTATATTAACCCAAGTATGACTCTTGGGGTTTCTCTATGATTTCTTATTTTTGCTTACCCAAGTGTGAGTCTTGTAGTTTCTCTGCAATTTCTGATTTTTTTCTTACCTAAGTTTGACTCTTGGGGTTTCTCTACGATTTTTGATTTTTGCTTACCCAAGTGTGAGTCTTGGGTTTTCTCTGCGATTTCTGATTTTTCCTTACCCAATTGTGAGTCTTGGGGTTTCTCTGTGATTTCTGATTTTTGCTTACCCAAGTGTGAGTCTTGGGGTTTCTCTATGATTTCTGATTTTTGCTTACACACTTGTGAGTCTTAGGGCTTCTCTATGATTTCTGATTTTTGATTACACATGTGTCAGTCTTAGGGTTTCTCTATGATTTCTTATTTTTGCTTACCCAAATGTGATTCTTGGGGTTTCTCTATGATTTCTGACTTTTGCTTACCCATGTGTAAGTCTTGGGGTTTCCCTGTGATATCTGATTTTTGCTTACCCAAGTGTGAGTCTTGGGGTTTCTCTATGATTTTTGATTTTTGCTTACCCAAGTGTAAGTTTTGGGGTTTCTCTGTGAATTCTGATTTTTTTTCTTACCCAAGTTTGAGTCTTGGGGTTTTTCTGTGATTTCTGGGTTTTTTTTTCTTACCCAAGTATGGGTCTTGGGGTTTCTCTATGATTTCTGATTTTTGCTTACCCATGTGTGAGTCTTGGGGCTTCTCTGTGATTTCTGGTTTTTGCTTACCCAAGTGTGAGTCTTGGGGATTCTTTGTGATTTCTGATTTTTCTTACCCAAGTGTGAGTCTTGGGGTTTCTCGGTGATTTCTGATTTTTGTTTACCAAAGTATGAGTCTTGGGGTTTCTCTATGATTTCTTATTTTTGCTTACCCAAGTGTGAGTCTTGGGGTTTCTCTATGATTTCTAATTTTTGCTTACCCAAGTATGTGTCCTGGTGTTTTCTCTGTGATTTTTGATTTTATGCTTACCCAAGTGTGAGTCTTGGGGTTTCCATGTGATTTCTGATTTATACTTACCTAAATGTGAGTCTTGGGGCTTCCATATGTTTTTTGCCTTTCAATTTACTCAAGTATGAGCCTTCGAGTTTCCTATTATTTTTAGATTTGTTAAATTCCTATTGAATAAATTCATGTTTGAGCCTTAAACTTTCGTTCTTGAGTATTTCTCCAGCTTCCAATAAGAATGTTAATTTATTTCTATCATGTTCACATATGAAGTTTGGATACATCGTTGTTGTTCCAAGCTAAAAGTTCTTAAATTAGAACACAAGCATGTACCATGGACCTTCCATCCGAAGCCTTCCAATAAGAAATAGGATCTCACAACACTTTGTACAGGGAGTTTTCTAAACCCATTGCACATTTATCCCTAATATTTGTTACCATAAATTATAGTCAAAATCACGCTTCACGCGTTATGAGTGAAATACCACACGCTGTGCGTGTTATATCAACTTTGTTAATACATTATGCTTGTTAATAATGAACTTCCAATTAACTATTGCAAGTATCCAAATACAAAAATTTGAATTTGTTATTTCATATTTCTAAGGGTGAATTCGTCATAGCTAAATGTGTAGATGGCAATATTGGATTCTCTTTTCAAAATTCCTAGGGGCAAACTGTGTAGAAACCATATGAGTTTTTCCTAAAGAACAAAAGCGTATTTACACTACGGGGGCTAAATGTCAACACCAAAATTCACACTGGCAACATATAAAGAAGAAGAAGCATCAGAGCCGCAAGGACAAAGGGTTCCAGACAGCGAAACTAGGATCGTAAAGAAAAGAAAAATCTAAGGAGCTGCTGGAAGCAAGGTCCGAGAGCTGAAAGTAAGCCGGAAGCAGACACCGACGGCCAGGAAGATTCGGAGCACAACAATAACGATTAAATACCAATATCAGAAGGTTGAAAGTGGTAATGAAGATCCTGAAAGGACAGGAAAGGGGGAAAATAAACGACAAAGTAATGTCGACACAAAAGGGAACACGAACTAGCAGTTCCGGAAGCAGTACACATGATACCAGAGACTGGTGATAGGAATTACTGAAAGCATAAAGTTTGAAACCCAAAGTCCTAAAAGGGAAGCATCGAATCAGGCAAGAGGGAGCTAAAAGGGCCATCTACAATAAATAGCTTAGGGGTGATTCAGAAAGAAGTAAGAGGCTATTAATACCAGCATCAAGGAATAGCTTCAGCATCACCGGACGGTTTTCCGAAAGTATACCTAGTATAGCCAAAAAACATTCTAGAAAGTGACTAAAAGCAGGGCAAAAGAGGAGATACCAACAGCCATAATTCTGCTAACGGAACCGACAACCGAAAGCATCACTAATCGGAATAAGATACAAATACAAGGAAAGATAGAACAAAAAATATGGACACCCATTTGCGACATTAAGGTCTTTGTGATTCAATGCCGAAAGCCATTCATCGGAAGGGACACTAGGAGCATATATGCAACACACTAAAGATTTACAATTGCGACTAAAAGCTTATAGACGAAACTTCGAGAGGCACGTCAGCGAGACCACTCCCGGAAGCCCAAGATTGATATTTCGAAAGCAAGAAGACATCAAAAAAGCCATTTGATAAGAAGAAAAGCGGCTGAAACCTCGTTTCTGCATCCGAAAAGGGCTTCTGTTGAGTCCACAATAGAAGGGCCCCCAATATGCCTACAAATAAGACCTCAAGGGTGTAACACCCCGTATGTTGAATAACTTGTTATAATATAAATCAGGGCAGAATTAAATTTTAAAATCTAAATCAGGGGAAATGGGCTATGCCATTGCGTTCGTCTCGGAAAAATACGCGAAATAGAGTCCGAGTTTTCGAAAATCGGAGTCCGTATGACCCAGTTAAGGCCCAACGAAGTTTTCAGAAAATTCAAATTTCGAAAAACAGATTTCAAATGCAGAAATGGAGCTAGGCGGGAAAATTCCCGCCAGGCCAAGTCGACATGGGTGTCGACTGCCCAGTCGACACCATGCGTCCCGTGTCGACTGCCCAGTCGACACGGGTGTCGATTTGCCTGGTTAAGGCAGACGGCCTGGGTGCTCTGGGTTGGGTCTCTGGGCTGGATTTGATGGTTGCTCCAAAATCTAATGGCTCTAAATAATCCTAGGGTTAATCTAATGGCCTAAAACACTTAACTACTCTATAAATACACCCTAAGACTACCCTAATCCATACTGAAAATAGATACAATGCCATCATGCCGTCAAAATGCAACTTGAAGGAGCCTCAATCAAATTAAAGAGGAAGATAGCTTCTCAAATCAACTTCTAATCAACTTTAGCAACTTAATCTTCTTCATAGGAGTGCTAATCAACAATTTGTGAGTTTCTATGCCTTTAGCAAGCAATTGCTAAACTAATTATGATAGGATATAATGAGGTTATGGTTGTGTATGTGGATCAATGCAAGTTATGTTATCATATGCAATGTGTTCATGATGTTAGTTATGCAAGTTTTATGCTATATGTTCATGATGCTAGTTATGCAAGTTGTATGCTATATGTTCATGATGCAAGTTATGCAAGTTTGATGCTATGTGCCCATGAAGCTAGTTATGCAAGTTGGGTGTAATTTATGCTATATGTTCATGATGCTAGTTATGCAAATCACTATGATAAACATTGATCCATTATGACACCATGTTATGCAAGCTTGGTGTTTGATTATATGTAAGTTCATATATGACATGTTATGCAAGTTTGGTGTTTGATTATATGCAAGTTCATATATGACATGTTATGCAAGTTTGGTGTTTGATTATATGCAAGTAACATGTGCAAGTTTACACCTTTGTATGATATGCATACATATGCAAGTTAACCCCTTTATATGTCATACATACATTTGCAAGTTTACCCCTTTGTATGACATAAGTAACTTATGCAAGTTACCCTCTTTATGACATATGTGATTCAATCAAGTTTGGGTTGATTATTTATGCAAGTTGGGTTTGATACCATGGTCATATATGTATGTTGACACCTTTAAAACCCATGTTGATGCTAATGTTATGCAAGTTGAACCCATTGTGTTTGTGATGAATCTTCTCTTTTAAGTATGTCATGTCGACGTATTACGTGGGGAACGATGGGGTTAATATTCATGTTAATGAAATGGTGTGAAGTTGGTATGATTATGCATACCATAAAGTGGATGGACATAATTGAGTCAATTATGTACATCGTTAAATTTATAATTAATTAGGGATAATTAATACAAATTATGGGGGTGATTAATTAGGTGTAATTAATCGACTAAGATACGAGGTTGGACCCTTTTGTAGCATAAGACTGCCCGGAACCGACCGGCAAATCCAACGGCTACAAATGATTGGCCCAATGTGAGAGGTCTTAGGCATAAACTAAATACGTGACAAGTGTAAAGACACGAGGTTAGACTTCGTTATGGCGTAAGGCTTCCCGGAACCGACCGGCAAATCCAGTTGCCATAAAAGACAGTCTAATGTGAGAGGTCTTTACAAAGGTTACGTTCTTAATCAATTAAGAAACACTTAACCAGATAAGCATATAGTGGGGCATGAGGGGTTAATTGGGTGCCTTGGGTGGCATGTGGAGATTAAGTAAGTGCCTTGGGTGGCATGAGGAAATCTAGTGGGTTGCCTTGGGTGGCAATAGAAAATACGATTAGAATATTTAACCAAGTGGAAACATGTAATTAAACATGATTAAAGGGTTAAGTGGGATGCACTAGAAAAAGGGACAAGCTTAGATGGGTAGCTTGTGGGGGGCCCATTTCAACCAGTAACCCATATGTATCTTATTGGGCTCGACCCATGTCGAGGACGGGACACGCGTACTGGGCTTGACTATAAGAGGCCAAAACGGGTTAGCGGTGGCAATGCAAGTCCAACGGGTGTCATACGCGTGTGTGGACCCGGGCGGGTAGGTAAGACGTTGTTGCATCGTGTAGGTATAAGCCGTGCACCGTTGATTTTATCGGGTTGCCACTTTGGGGAGTGATACACCCCACTGTGGGGCCAGCACGGGTATCTACGGTAGGGAGTCGATCGCTTGGGGAGTAGTGGGTACACCTAGTGGAGATAGGGGCAGACGGCACCTATGTAGTCAGCTAGGGGTACACGAAACTACTAGTTAAATTTTCTAAGTCCTTGGGTGGGATCAACCTTTAAGTTAGGAATGACTGGTGTGGTGCAGTGTAGTAATTACCCTTGGGTGGGTAGATGCGTCTTTATCCGATATCTTAGTTCATCCTATGTCTAGTTGGCTGCTTAGTGTAGTCATTTATCCCCAGTCATTACCGTACCAAGTTTATATCATACCCTAATTACTTTAATGATTGTACTGTTAAAGTTATAGGACTCACTCAGACTTATGTCTGACCCCGTTGTTTTTATCTTTTTCCCAACCCTCAGGTTCGCAGAGTGGGCCTAGCACTAGTGGGCTTTGATCAGATTTCTTTATATATCTTTTGTAGCTTGGACCGTTGATGTAAAGCCCAGCTTATCTTTTCTATTATGGCTATTAGTTATGTAGTGGGATTATGTACTTATGTTTTTATCAGGATGGATATTTAGTACTTGACTCTTGTCTTATGGTTTTGTAACCAAACATGTTTACCTTCTGCTGCAATGAAATGATGTTTTAGTTAACAAGTATTATTTATATCTATCTTGTTGTAATTTTTTTGTTCTATATTCACTTAAAATACTCCACCGAAGTTAAGGCATTCCCATAGTGAGTGACCTTAGCGGGTGTGGGGTGTTACACGTGGTATCACAGCGAGGTTACCAGAACAGATAAAACTTTTAGAAAAATTATTTTTCTAAAAACATTTTTGGAAGAAGTATTTTCAAAAACATGTCTTTTGAGAGAAAAGTTTTTGAAAGAAAAGCATAATCCCCAATAGCCATATCTTTATCTTTCGAATTCTCCGTTTTGAATCTTTACTTTTTCGTTTCAGCATGGCTGAAGATCTTAACTTTCCGGAGGGCGTAGCGATACCAGTATGGTATAGGAGGTTGATGGAGGCTAGGGCCGCCACTGCGGGTCAAGCAAATGTTCCTCCACCAACAGTAGCACCCGATCTTCCTCCCCCTCATCCTCCTCGAGCGGATACTTTTGCTAAGACTTGCAAGGAATTTAAGGCTATGGGAGGGAAACATTTTCAAGGATCAGAAACTTTTGTGGAAGCTAGGGATTGGCTTAAGGAGGCGGAAGAGTTGATAGATATCTTTGAGATGGAAGAAGGAAAGAAAGTCAAGTTAGCTGCTTGGTTAATGAAGGGAGAGGCCTCATTCTGGTGGGAGGTCACTAATGGAGAGCGCCCTGTTGACTCTTGGGCGGATTTCAGGCAAAGGTTTGTGGCAAAGTTTCTCTCAAGGGCGGAGGAAAACTTGTATATGGAAATGTTCTTGACTCTAAAGCAAGGAAACCTATCAGTGAAGGAATATGTCAACAAGTTTAATCAGTTAGCAAGATTTGGCATAGACATGGTGAATACCCCGGAGAAGAAGGCTTTGAGGTTCGTTAAAGGCTTGAATGAACCGATGCATGGATTGGCTATGACTCACATCCCTATGGGGGCCACCTTTGAGAAGCTAGTAGACATGGCACTCATGCATGAGGAAGAGAAGGGTCCCAATGCTAATAAGGCACCCGAGAAGAAAGGAGATCAGAAGAGACCTCAACAGCAACAGCAAAACAAGGGTGGGAAAGGCAACGGTGGCAAGGGAAAGAAGAAGTGCTTCAATTGCGGGACACCAGGTCACCTAATCAAAGATTGTCGGAAGAAGAAGAAGACTGGCTGCTTCCACTGTGGCGAAGCAGGGCATCTAGTGAAGGAATGCCCTAAGAAGGGGCAAAGGACGGGATCTACCTTAGGAGGACAGGTGCAAGCTCTTATGGCACCAGGTCAGGCAAGGGGGAAAGTTCAGGCTCTCGCGGTTCCACTGATTCAGGAAAGAGGTAGAACTATTTCCGTTGAAAGTCTGGTTTTTCTGTTTGATCATCCTGTCCGTACTTTATTCGACTCTGGCGCATCGCATTCGTTTATCTCATCATCATTAGTTGAGTCACTGCACTTAGACACCAGTCTAGTAGATGATCCCTTGGTTCTTTCAAACCCAATTGGGGGCTCCACTTATTTGTCCATGATATGTTTGGGTTTGAAGATTTCTATACTTAGCGTTGAGTTTAGATGTGATGCTTTTGTTTTGGGCTTCACGGGCTATGGGTTGATTTTGGGCATGGACTGGTTATCAAGTAATGGTGCCGTTCTTGATTGCGAAAGGAGAGTTGTTAGGCTCATGACCCGCTTGGGGAACACTCTCGAGATCTCTTGTAATCCCATGGATTCTGTTATGCTAAGTTATCTTGAATCGCTTGACGCTTCGGTCGAGAATTTGCGATCTGTTAGAGTGGTCCGGGAATACTCGGATGTGTTTGAGGAGGTGAAGGGCTTACCTCCGAAGCGGGAGATAGACTTCCGAATATATCTGGTGGACAATGCTAAGCCAGTATCTTTGCAAGTGCGCCACATGGCTCCTCGTGAGAGGAGGGAACTCCATAAGCAAGTAGGGGAGTTGCTTGAGAAGGGGTTCATAAGACGAAGTATATCGGAGTGGGGTGCTCCAGTGGTTTTTGCCACGAAGGCGGATGGGTCCCTCAGACTTTGTGTAGACTATAGAGAACTCAACAAGCTCACAAAGAAGAATAGACACCCATTGCTGAAGATTGATGATCTCTTTGATCAGTTGGTTGGCGCCTCAGTGTTCTCGCAGTTGGACTTAGCCACGGGGTTCGATCAGTTGAGAGTGGCTGAGGATAGTATAGAGAAGACTGCCTTTAGGACTCCGGATGGTTTCTATGAGTGGCTTGTGATGCCATTTGGTTTGACGAACGCCCTCGCATACTTTGTTGATTTGATGAGTAGGGTGTTCAGGGAGTACCTTAATAAGTTCGTGGTGGTCTTTGTGGATGATATCTTAGTCTTTTCTAAGAGTGAAGAGGAGCATGCCCAACATCTTAGGGAAGTGTTGGAGACTCTTCGAGCGCATAGCCTTAAGGCTAAATTCTCTAAATGTCACTTTTGGAGGAAGGAAGTGCGGTTCTTGGGGCACGTGGTCTCCAAGGAAGGGATAGCTGTGGATCCCGCAAAGGTAGTGTCCATCCAAGATTGGAAGGTTCCGAAGAATGCTACCGAGGTGAGGAGTTTCTTGGGGTTGCTGACTACTATAGGAAGTTTATCAAGGACTTCGCGAAGATATCAGCCCCATTAACTCGCTTGACGAAGAAGAATCTAATCTTCACATGGGACGTAGATTGTGATGATGTGTTCCAACGGTTAAAGAGAGCATTAACCACAGCTCCAGTCTTAGTGTTGCCAGATGGGAGTAAGCCATTTGTTGTTTATACCGATGCTTGTGGGATAGGACTGGGCGCAGTCTTAATGCAAGAGGGAAGGGTAATAGCCTACGGTGGAAGGCAGTTGAGAGCGCATGAGAAAAATTACCCTACACATGATCTAGAGTTGGCCGTTATTGTTTTTGCGCTTAAGACTTGGCGCCATAATCTTCTTGGCGAGAGATTCGAATTGTTCACTGACCACAAATCATTGAAGTACTTGTTTTCTCAGAAGGATTTGAACTTAAGACAACAAAGGTGGATGGAGTTCTTAGAATCCTATGATTTCGAGATAGCGTATACCCCTGGCAAGGGTAACGTGGTGGCATACGCCTTAAGCAGAAAAAGGTTGTCCTTGAGTCCATTGTTCGTGGAATGACGAAGCTTGGAATTTATCTCGATGTTTGATTTCAGACCCTCCGTTGACTTTATACCCGGTTTGCTAGCATCCTTAGAGGTTAGACCTACTCTTTTGGGACGGATTGGTGAGGCACAGCGGGACGACCCACAATTGGTTAAGTTAGTAGAGAAGCTCATAAGGGGGGAGTCGTCCAGCCATTTGAGTAGGTACACCCTAGACGATAGGGGGTGCTTGCGTAGAGATGGTAGACCTTGTGTACCACAAGATGAGGGTTTGAGGAAGGCTATACTTGATGATGCACATCGTTCTAGGATGACCATTCATCCCGGTGGGGACAAGATGTACCAAGACATGAAGCGAGTTTTCTTTTGGGTCGGTATGAAGAAAGATGTGGCTGAGTATGTCGCTAGATGCTTGGTGTGCCAACAAGTGAAAGCGGAGCAAAAGAAACCCGGTGGGTTGCTTCACCCATTGGAGGTTCCGCAATGGAAGTGGGATAACGTCTCGATGGATTTTATCGATGGGTTACCGAGATCGAGGAAGGGTAATACGGGAATTTGGGTTGTGGTAGACAGACTTACTAAGAGCGCCCATTTCATACCCGTGAAGAGTAAGAGGACCGCTCCATGGCTAGCTTCAGTTTACCTTCGAGAGATAGTTCGGTTACATGGAGTACCTTCGAGCATAGTGAGCGATCGAGATCCTATCTTCACTAGCGAGTTTTGGAAGAGTTTGCAAGAGGCGGTAGGGACTCAGTTGTGTTTGAGCACCGCATATCATCCTCGAACGGACGGCCAGAACGAGAGGGTGAATCATGTTATGGAAGACCTTTTGAGGCTTTGTATCTTAGATTTTGGAGGTACATGGGAAGAGCATCTTCCATTGGTGGAGTTCGCATATAATAACAGCTTTCAGTCTAGTATTGGTATGGCTCCTTTTGAAGCTCTTTATGGAAGGCCTTGTCGATCACCTACATGTTGGTGGGAATCTACGGATAAGATCTTGCTTGGGCCCGATATGGTTAGAGAGACTTCGGAAAAGATTGATTTGATTCGAAGAAGGATGAAAGCAGCGCAAGACGGACAGAAATCTTACGTGGATAAGAGGAGGACAAATCTTGAGTTTAATGTTGGGGACATGGTCTTTGTCAAAGTATCTCCATTACGGAATGTTGTTCGCTTTGGGTCCGTTGGGAAGTTAGCACCAAGATTTGTAGGACCGTTTCCTATTCAGGAAAGGATTGGACGGATGGCATATAGAGTGGATTTACCCGAGAGACTTAGTGGGGTGCATGACGTATTCCATGTGTCACATTTGAGGAAGTGCCTACATGAGACCGCAGAGGTGGTAGAGCCGAGCTTGCTTAGAGAAGTGGAGGTAGAGCATGATGCGACGATTCGACGAGCTCCTACTCGCATCCTTGGGTCAGAGGTTAGGGAGTTGAGAAATAGAGAGGTTCGACTAGTCAAAGTGCAATGGGGAGAGGATGAGAGCAATGCTACTTGGGAGACAGAAGCGAAGATGCGTTCACTGTACCCATTCCTTTTTGAGGGTATGTCTTTTAACTTCTCCTTTATCGTTTGTCTAGTACTTATCTTATCTTTAGTATGTCCTCTCATTAGTATCTTTGACCTTTAGATAGGGTAAACCTATGGTTGAAACATGTGTTTGAGACATGTTATGATTGATGGATGCGTGTGGATGCAAGTGTTTGCTAGTGGTTGCTCGTGGATGCATATACACACACTTTAGACACTAGATTGGCTCAGTCACTTCATATTGCATATTGCATATAATTGCGTGTAGGTAGCTATATTAATGGATGTATAATGCTTGTGTTATCATATGGATGATGCATTTTGGTGTATGGTTGTGCACACATGTAGAAATAGTATGTGTCGATAGGGTTCTTTCGCATACATATTGGATGCATGGCACTATCATGGTTTGCATTAAGGAGGTCAACTGAATCAGTAGACCGCCTGTTTTTGCATTAGACAGGGAACATATACACACACTCTTTGCATATGTTCATACAGCATTAGAAACTTTAAGGACAATGGATGTCAGTGTTTGATGGTTTAGTAGATGGTTGTTTGGCTGGTAGGATACGTTCTTCTTGACTTAGAGATTTCGGGGACGAAATCCTTTAAGTAGGGGAGAATGTAACACCCCGTATGTTGAATAACTTGTTATAATATAAATCAGGGCAGAATTAAATTTTAAAATCTGAATCAGGGGAAACGGGCTATGCCATTGCGTTCGTCTCGGAAAAATACGCGAAATAGAGTCCGAGTTTTTGAAAATCGGAGTCCGTATGACCCAGTTAAGGCCCAACGAAGTTTTCAGAAAATTCAAATTTCGAAAAACAGATTTCAAATGCAGAAATGGAGCTAGGCGGGAAAATTCCCGCCAGGCCAAGTCGACATGGGTGTCGACTGCCCAGTCGACACCATGCGTCCCGTGTCGACTGCCCAGTCGACACGAGTGTCGACTTGCCTGGTTAAGGCAGATGGCCTGGGTGCTCTGGGTTGGGTCTCTGGGCTGGATTTGATGGTTGCTCCAAAATCTGATGGCTCTAAATCATCCTAGGGTTAATCTAATGGCCTAAAACACTTAACTACTCTATAAATACACCCTAAGACTACCCTAATCCATACTAAAAATAGATACAATGCCATCATGCCGTCAAAATGCAACTTGAAGGAGCCTCCATCAAATTAAAGAGGAAGATAGCTTCTCAAATCAACTTCTAATCAACTTTAGCAACTTAATCTTCTTCATAGGAGTGCTAATCAACAATTTGTGAGTTTCTATGCCTTTAGCAAGCAATTGCTAAACTAATTATGATAGGATATAATGAGGTTATGGTTGTGTACGTGGATCAATGCAAGTTATGTTATCATATGCAATGTGTTCATGATGTTAGTTATGCAAGTTTTATGCTATATGTTCATGATGCTAGTTATGCAAGTTGTATGCTATATGTTCATGATGCAAGTTATGCAAGTTTGATGCTATGTGCCCATGAAGCTAGTTATGCAAGTTGGGTGTAATTTATGCTATATGTTCATGATGCTAGTTATGCAAATCACTATGATAAACATTGATCCATTATGACACCATGTTATGCAAGCTTGGTGTTTGATTATATGTAAGTTCATATATGACATGTTATGCAAGTTTGGTGTTTGATTATATGCAAGTTCATATATGACATGTTATGCAAGTTTGGTGTTTGATTATATGCAAGTAACATGTGCAAGTTTACACCTTTGTATGATATGCATACATATGCAAGTTAACCCCTTTATATGTCATACATACATTTGCAAGTTTACCCCTTTATATGACATAAGTAACTTATGCAAGTTACCCTCTTTATGACATATGTGATTCATGCAAGTTTGGGTTGATTATTTATGCTAGTTGGGTTTGATACCATGGTCATATATGTATGTTGACACCTTTAAAACCCATGTTGATGCTAATGTTATGCAAGTTGAACCCATTGTGTTTGTGACGAATCTTCCCTTTTAAGTATGTGTAACACCCCGGATTTTTCCGTTAACAGTAAATTAACAAATTAAAGTATAATTAAATTGTAACAGAAAAATTAAGGGAAACGGACATCACCATTGCGTTCGTCTCGGAATTCTGCTTGAGATAGAGTCCGAGTTTGCGCAAAACGGATAACGTATGAAGAAGATATCTTTAATTTAAATATTACAGCAAAACATGAAAAAAGAGAAGTAAGGAGAGGACAATAATTATTATTATTCTAAGACTTATTAACAAAAGCCTCTGTAGCTCAGTTGGTTAAGGCATTGGATTTGTAGCATGGAGGTCGGGGGTTCGAACCCCGGCGGCGACATAATTTTTATCTCTGTTTTAGAGAGGGCCAACTGAGCATGCAAATACATGTACGTATACAAATTCAAATTTTGAAAGGATAAGAACGTACATATAAGGAAATAAAGAAAATATATGTATATATATGAGAATATATATATATATATGCAAAAATATATGTATACAATAGATAAAATTCAAATAGACTAAAACAGCTCAATTTAAAGTTTAATTTTTGAAAATCGAACCCAGTCAACCTGGCTGGCCAGGTCGGTGTGCGGTCGAATTTCTGTGGTCTGCTTTGTCATTAGGGCTAGGTGGCGGGTTTTTATTGGTCTCTCTTCCTAATGAATGGCTATGATCTAACCTAGCAACATCAAGGGTCCTAATCAATTCCTAACCTCTATATAAACAACCCTAGACTAAACCCTAATCTATTCATTCAAATTAAGAGCACAGCCGCCATGTTGCTGAGGAACGACTAAGAGTAGCCGCCATCTAGAGAGAGAGGATTAGGGAGAAAGTTCTAAAGCCTAAAGCAATTCAAGCAACCTAAAGCTAATCAATTCAACAAAGGAATCATATCTCTTAATTAGAGAATTTGCCGCAACCATTGTAAGTAGAGTATTACTTTGGTATGAACAAATGATTGTGTAGATATGTATGCTTGAATTGTGGCAATAAAATTCATATTTGTGCGTTCTTATCAATTTATATACGTTTGGATATTCTGAATTATGTCATTCAATTATAAAGAACTACATGCGGTAGTTCTATGCAAATATACGTTTGGAATATTCACAAATTATGTGACCTATGTTGAAGCTACATGTATGTAGTTGATTGAAATTTCATGCAAGTTTGGGGCTTTGTTATTATGCCATCATGATGTCTATTTTTGTGCATAAATCATTTTGCAAGTAATTGAGACAAGTTTGGTTGTTATAGTTCATATGAAACTACGTTGGAATTTTGACACTATAATCCATGTATTAAGTCATGCTTTTGCAAAACTTATGAATATGGCTAGGCTATGAATGATATTGGGCATAATTGAAATTCATGATTAAGTCTATCTTGTTTAAAAGAATTATATGATGACATATGTGAGACATGGCTAAGTTAGACACAAAAATCCCTTTTTTGCAAGTTAAAAGCAAACACCATGATTAGGAATATTTATGAATAAGTATACCATCGTTATGTGATTAAATTTAATTAAGTTGAACTATGCTTTTGTGTTAGTAACAAAGTATCCTCTTTGTAAACATGTAGAAACCTTATGAACATGAGTTGTTTATATTTATGCCATGAACAAATTTAACTATACCTATGCCATGTTTATGCTAGAAGTATTTATGCCATGCTTATGTTTGACATTATGCCATGTTTATGCTAGAAGTATTTATGCCATGCTTATGTTTGACATTATGCCATGTTTATGCTAGAAGTATTTATGCCATGCTTATGTTTGACATTATGCCATGTTTATGCTAGAAGTATTTATGCCATGCTTATGTTTGACATTATGCCATGTTTATGCTAGAAGTATTTATGCCATGCTTATGTTTGACATTATGCCATGTTTATGCTAGAAGTATTTATGCCATGCTTACGTTTGACATTATGCCATGTTTATGCTAGAAGTATTTATGCCATGTTTGACATTATGCCATGTTTATGCTAAAAGTATTTATGCCATGCTTATGTTTGACATTATGCCTAAGTAAAAGTATAGGTTCATGGGTCAATAATGATATCTCAATTACAAGTTCACATGCTTTGATTCATGTCACCTATGTTACCACTATGCAAGTACACCAGTTTCTATTATGTATTTCCAACGTCGTATGCAAGTTCATGCGCTCACCTTCCCCTCTTTGTGTATGTAATCACGCTTTAAGCCTCCCCTTTTCGCATGGCTAAATTGGGCTTTAAAAGGCTAAGCCCAACATATATAAACGGACGTGTAAAACGGGGGAAAATAACGTTGGGTAAAAATTAATTAATGAATGAAAATATGAAATAGAAGGGCCCAAAGTCAAGTATGGGTTGGGCCCATGGTTGGTGTAACCTTTACACCATTAACATAATAATGGGCCGCAAATATTTACATATAAGAAATAAAGAAGAATGACAAAATATGTAAATGTAGAAAAGACGATGTGTTTAACCCGAGGTTGGATTGAGTTGTGATGTAAACCTGCCCGGAACCGCCCGGCTGTCCAGTAGTCACAACAATACCTATCCAATGTGGGAGGTTAAACATGGAGCTCAGCAAGGACCCGAGGTTAGACTGAGTTGTGGCGTAAGACTGCCCGGAACCAACCGGCAACAGGCAGCCACAACAATACCTGTCTAATGTGAGAGGTCAGGGCCTTAATAAGACAATTAAGGCTGAGTCAGGATTGTTAGGATTAAGTGAACTAAAGACTTAATCAAAATGGAACATGCTAAACTAAACGGACTGGTGGTGTTAGGTTAGGAAACACTTAACCAACTTAGCATGTTGGCTAGAGATAGAAAACCTAGTAACGGGGGACCCTTTTCAGCAGTAACCCTAGAAGGTGTATCAGGATACCCTGAAACTAGGCAGGGTGGGGCACGATTACTGGGCTGATTGTAAGAGGTCAAATCGACGGTGGTGGTGTAGCAGTGTAGGTTCTAACGGTGTGCGGGCGTGCACGCACTCCGGCGCAGAAAAATAAAGCACTGGACACCAGTAGCATACCTTTGCACTCTAAGGTTGTGTCGGGTTGCCACTATGGGACTTGATACACCCCATGGTGGGACCAGCATAGGTAACTACAGACATCGGGGGCCGTAAGACACATGTAACTATGCGAGTAGGAGCCGATCATCGTAGAATGGATCACATCACCCTGATTTTGGGGTGCAAATTGGAAACTAGTCTATATGGGTTCAGAGATTAACATGGGGTACGATAGTATATTCGACCCTAGATAACTTAACCAAGTTTATAATGTTGCCCACTTCCTGTTTTACTTATCATACCCAGTTCTTTATTCATAGACAAAGTAGTACTAGACTTACTCAGGCTTTATGTCTGACTCTATTTTTCTTTCGTCTTCTTTCTTCCGTTTCCCCCCCCAGGTCCTCAGGGAGGGAACACAGCAGCTTGACCTACCTCAACATCCAGCTTGAAGAAGAGAAATGTATTGCTTGGACTTTCCTGTTTTGAACTATGGCTTTGGACAATCCACTATGGGGCTTTGGCAGTTTGTCTATGTTTTATTTATGCTTCTTTAAAAATAATGTACTCAAGACAGATTATGAAGTGTTATGTTATGTTTTTGGAAAGGATGTTGTTGTAACACGTATTTGACTTTATGAAATAAAGTTTGTTGTTCTTCCGCTGTTTACAAATATGTGTTCTTATATCTGTCTTGTATATCTGTGACTTGTACTTATAAACCTCCACCAAAATTAGGGCATTCCCTTTGAGAGTGACCCTAACGGAGGTGGGGTGTTTCACTTGGTATCAGAGCATAGGTTTACCAGATAAGATAAAAAGTTTTGAAAAATTATTTTCAAAAAGGAAATTTAAAGAAGCATTTTTAAAAAGAAAAATATTATTTTATTCTAAAAAGGCAAAGTCCACTCCCCAAAGCCATAGGTACTTTCTCTTATCCTTCGTTTTGAATCTATCCTTTTTGTTTCAGCATGTCCCAAGAACTTAACTTGCCTGAAGGGGTACCCATACCTGGTTGGTTTAGACGGTTCTTAGAAGCAAGGGCCACTCAGCCAGGTCCTACCATTCCTCCTCCCCCAGCGGAAGGAAACCATCCAGCTGCAGCAGCACCTTTTCCTCCACCTCCTCCTCGAGGAAACACTTTTGCTAAGATATGTAAAGATTTTAAAGCTATGGGAGGAAGGGATTTCCATGGAACTGAGTCCTTCGTCGCAGCTAGGAATTGGCTAAAAGAAACCGAAGACCTATTCATCATCTTTGAGGTAGAGGATAGACAAAAAGTACAGTTGGCAGTATGGCTATTGAAGGGCGAGGCTTCCTACTGGTGGGAAGTCACTAATGCTGAAAGACCAGTGGAGACATGGGAGGACTTTAGGGCAAGGTTTGAGACTAAATTTCTCTCAGATGCGGAAAGAAGTTTGCAGTTGGAAAAATTCTTATTTCTTAAGCAAGGAGACAAGACTGTCAGAGAGTATGTGAATCAGTTTGATGAGCTGGCTAGGTTTGGACTTGACCTAGTCAACACCCCGCACAAGAAGGCTCTCCGTTTCGTCAAAGGGTTGAATGAGCCATTACACAGTTTGGCCATGACCCATATACCCATGGGAGCCACGTATGAAAGATTGGTGCAAATGGCATTGCTGAATGAAGAGGACAAGGGCAAGAAGGAGACCAAGGCAGAAAGCTCTCAAGGGAAGAAAGAGGGTTTGCAGCCTAAGAAGACAGACTTTAAGAAGGGCGGAAAAGGCAACAAAGAGAAGAGGACGTGTAATTTCTGTGGCAAAGTGGGGCACTTAGTAAAGGACTGCCGGAAAAAGAAGGCCAAGGAGAATGGTGGGTGCTTTTCTTGCGGTCAGACAGGCCACAGAGCTAAGGACTGCCCAAAGAAACGAGGGCAGGGGCAGGGGTCTGGATCCACTCCAGGGGCACAGGTTCATGTGCTGGAAGCGCCACCTTTGCAACAGCGAGGTACAAACACTTCTGTAGAAAGTGTAGTTTATCTTTATGATCACCCCGTTCGCACTTTATTTGATTCTGGCGCATCACACTCCTTTATCTCGTCTGCTTTAGTAGAATCTCTGCACCTAAAAACTAGTATGGTAGAGGACCCCTTAATTGTTTCAAACCCAATTGGGGGCCCAGCTCATTTGTCTATGATCTGTTTGGATTTGAAAATTTCTATTCTAAGTGTAGAATTTGAATGTAGTGCCTTTGTTTTGGGCTTTGCGGGGTATGGTTTGATTTTGGGTATGGATTGACTATCCAGTAATGGGGCCATCCTTGATTGTGAGAAAAGGGTTGTTAGGCTCCTAACCCAGCTCAGTAATACTTTGGAAATTTCTTATAATCCCTCGTATGCGGTTATGCTTAGTTATCTTGAGTCGCTAGATGCCTCTGTTGAAAATTTGCAATCAGTTAGAGTGGTCCGGGAATATCCGGATGTCTTCGAAGAGGTGAAGGGCTTGCCTCCGAAGCGGGAAATAGACTTCCGCATATATCTTGTAGATAATGCAAAGCCCGTTGCGTTGCCCGTTAGACACATGGCTCCACGAGAAAGAAAAGAGCTCAGTAAACAGATTAAAGAGCTTCTAGAGAAGGGGTTCATTAGGTGGAGCATTTCAGAATAGGGCACTCCAGGAGTGTTCGCCACTAAGGCTGAAGGTTCATTTCACTTATGCATGAGTTGTAAAGAATCACCTTAGTAAGTACATTTGGCAACATAGTTGGACTTAGGAAGGGACTCCCTTGTGACCTAAAAGGAGTCCATCATGCTTAGTTTCTTAGAATCATATGTGGTGGTTGGGTTGATTAATTCTTTGGGTGTCAGTCTGATGTTGATTTCGGTCTTCGGGGCTGATGCTTAGAGAGTTCTTCTCCTAATCAATATATATGTGGCATAGATTTCCAGTTTTGACATTGCCTAATGGGCACAAAATTTTTACTTGCTTCTATCATTCGACTATACCTTTAGGTAGGACCATTTCCTATCATTGAGAAAATTTGGAAAATGACCTATAGATTAGAGCTACCCAAGAAATTTGCCGGAGTCCACAACGTTTTTCACGTTTCACATCTCCGAAAATGTCTACATGAGTCTGCTGAAGTGGTAGAGCCAAATATCCTCGAAGAGGCCGAAGTGGAGCGCGAAGCAACCATAAGGAGAGTTCCAACCCGCATCTTAGGAACGGAAGTGAAGAGGCTACGCAACCGCGAAGTCAAGCTCGTCAAAATTCAGTGGAGCGACGCCGAGGGAGACGCGACTTGGGAAACTGAAGATAGAATCCGTACAGCCTACCGTTTTCTGTTCGAGGGTACATCCTTGATCTTTCATTTTCCATAAGTTGCGCTTTTATCTATCCTCTTAGGTATATTTCCTCGACCTTATCTTTTAGGTAGAATCTTTTTGGATGGAAACATGTAGTTGAAACATGTTATGTATGATGGTTGCAAGTGATTGCTAGTGGTTGCTCGTGGTTGCATATACACACACAATCTAGGTTTTAGATCGGCTCAGTCACTTCATATTGCATATGCATATATGTTTGCACTCGTATATGGTTGAATTGTAATGTGTTGTCATATGGATGTTGCATTTGTATGAAAGATTGTGCACCCATGTAGAATCATGAATAGGAAAAATCTGCATACATAATGGATACATGGCACTTACATGATTCGCATTAAGGAGGTCAACTGAATCAGTAGACCGCCTGATTTTGCATTAGATAAGTTCATGAACACACACACTTCGCATATGATCATGAAGCATTAGAAGTCTTTTAAGGACAATGGATGCTCGTGTTTGATGGATGAGTAGATGGATGATTGAATGTTAGGATTTACATTCTTCCTAAACTTGAAGATTTCGGGGACGAAATCCTTTTAAGTGGGGGAGAATGTAACACCCCGGATTTTTCCGTTAACAGTAAATTAACAAATTAAAGTATAATTAAATTGTAACAGAAAAATTAAGGGAAACGGACATCACCATTGCGTTCGTCTCGGAATTCTGCTTGAGATAGAGTCCGAGTTTGCGCAAAACGGATAACGTATGAAGAAGATATCTTTAATTTAAATATTACAGCAAAACATGAAAAAAGAGAAGTAAGGAGAGGACAATAATTATTATTATTCTAAGACTTATTAACAAAAGCCTCTGTAGCTCAGTTGGTTAAGGCATTGGATTTGTAGCATGGAGGTCGGGGGTTCGAACCCCGGCGGCGACATAATTTTTATCTCTGTTTTAGAGAGGGCCAACTGAGCATGCAAATACATGTACGTATACAAATTCAAATTTTGAAAGGATAAGAACGTACATATAAGGAAATAAAGAAAATATATGTATATATATGAGAATATATATATATATATGCAAAAATATATGTATACAATAGATAAAATTCAAATAGACTAAAACAGCTCAATTTAAAGTTTAATTTTTGAAAATCGAACCCAGTCAACCTGGCTGGCCAGGTCGGTGTGCGGTCGAATTTCTGTGGTCTGCTTTGTCATTAGGGCTAGGTGGCGGGTTTTTATTGGTCTCTCTTCCTAATGAATGGCTATGATCTAACCTAGCAACATCAAGGGTCCTAATCAATTCCTAACCTCTATATAAACAACCCTAGACTAAACCCTAATCTATTCATTCAAATTAAGAGCATAGCCGCCATGTTGCTGAGGAACGACTAAGAGTAGCCGCCATCTAGAGAGAGAGGATTAGGGAGAAAGTTCTAAAGCCTAAAGCAATTCAAGCAACCTAAAGCTAATCAATTCAACAAAGGAATCATATCTCTTAATTAGAGAATTTGCCGCAACCATTGTAAGTAGAGTATTACTTTGGTATGAACAAATGATTGTGTAGATATGTATGCTTGAATTGTGGCAATAAAATTCATATTTGTGCGTTCTTATCAATTTATATACGTTTGGATATTCTGAATTATGTCATTCAATTATAAAGAACTACATGCGGTAGTTCTATGCAAATATACGTTTGGAATATTCACAAATTATGTGACCTATGTTGAAGCTACATGTATGTAGTTGATTGAAATTTCATGCAAGTTTGGGGCTTTGTTATTATGCCATCATGATGTCTATTTTTGTGCATAAATCATTTTGCAAGTAATTGAGACAAGTTTGGTTGTTATAGTTCATATGAAACTACGTTGGAATTTTGACACCATAATCCATGTATTAAGTCATGCTTTTGCAAAACTTATGAATATGGCTAGGCTATGAATGATATTGGGCATAATTGAAATTCATGATTAAGTCTATCTTGTTTAAAAGAATTATATGATGACATATGTGAGACATGGCTAAGTTAGACACAAAAATCCCTTTTTTGCAAGTTAAAAGCAAACACCATGATTAGGAATATTTATGAATAAGTATACCATCGTTATGTGATTAAATTTAATTAAGTTGAACTATGCTTTTGTGTTAGTAACAAAGTATCCTCTTTGTAAACATGTAGAAACCTTATGAACATGAGTTGTTTATATTTATGCCATGAACAAATTTAACTATACCTATGCCATGTTTATGCTAGAAGTATTTATGCCATGCTTATGTTTGACATTATGCCATGTTTATGCTAGAAGTATTTATGCCATGCTTATGTTTGACATTATGCCATGTTTATGCTAGAAGTATTTATGCCATGCTTATGTTTGACATTATGCCATGTTTATGCTAGAAGTATTTATGCCATGCTTATGTTTGACATTATGCCATGTTTATGCTAGAAGTATTTATGCCATGCTTATGTTTGACATTATGCCATGTTTATGCTAGAAGTATTTATGCCATGCTTACGTTTGACATTATGCCATGTTTATGCTAGAAGTATTTATGCCATGTTTGACATTATGCCATGTTTATGCTAAAAGTATTTATGCCATGCTTATGTTTGACATTATGCCTAAGTAAAAGTATAGGTTCATGGGTCAATAATGATATCTCAATTACAAGTTCACATGCTTTGATTCATGTCACCTATGTTACCACTATGCAAGTACACCAGTTTCTATTATGTATTTCCAACGTCGTATGCAAGTTCATGCGCTCACCTTCCCCTCTTTGTGTATGTAATCACGCTTTAAGCCTCCCCTTTTCGCATGGCTAAATTGGGCTTTAAAAGGCTAAGCCCAACATATATAAACGGACGTGTAAAACGGGGGAAAATAACGTTGGGTAAAAATTAATTAATGAATGAAAATATGAAATAGAAGGGCCCAAAGTCAAGTATGGGTTGGGCCCATGGTTGGTGTAACCTTTACACCATTAACATAATAATGGGCCGCAAATATTTACATATAAGAAATAAAGAAGAATGACAAAATATGTAAATGTAGAAAAGACGATGTGTTTAACCCGAGGTTGGATTGAGTTGTGATGTAAACCTGCCCGGAACCGCCCGGCTGTCCAGTAGTCACAACAATACCTATCCAATGTGGGAGGTTAAACATGGAGCCCAGCAAGGACCCGAGGTTAGACTGAGTTGTGGCGTAAGACTGCCCGGAACCAACCGGCAACAGGCAGCCACAACAATACCTGTCTAATGTGAGAGGTCAGGGCCTTAATAAGACAATTAAGGCTGAGTCAGGATTGTTAGGATTAAGTGAACTAAAGACTTAATCAAAATGGAACATGCTAAACTAAACGGACTGGTGGGGTTAGGTTAGGAAACACTTAACCAACTTAGCATGTTGGCTAGAGATAGAAAACCTAGTAACGGGGGACCCTTTTCAGCAGTAACCCTAGAAGGTGTATCAGGATACCCTGAAACTAGGCAGGGTGGGGCACGATTACTGGGCTGATTGTAAGAGGTCAAATCGACGGCGGTGGTGTAGCAGTGTAGGTTCTAACGGTGTGCGGGCGTGCACGCACTCCGGCGCAGAAAAATAAAGCACTGGACACCAGTAGCATACCTTTGCACTCTAAGGTTGTGTCGGGTTGCCACTATGGGACTTGATACACCCCATGGTGGGACCAGCATAGGTAACTACAGACATCGGGGGCCGTAAGACACATGTAACTATGCGAGTAGGAGCCGATCATCGTAGAATGGATCACATCACCCTGATTTTGGGGTGCAAATTGGAAACTAGTCTGTATGGGTTCAGAGATTAACATGGGGTACGATAGTATATTCGACCCTAGATAACTTAACCAAGTTTATAATGTTGCCCACTTCCTGTTTTACTTATCATACCCAGTTCTTTATTCATAGACAAAGTAGTACTAGACTTACTCAGGCTTTATGTCTGACTCTATTTTTCTTTCGTCTTCTTTCTTCCGTTTCCCCCCCCCCCCCAGGTCCTCAGGGAGGGAACACAGCAGCTTGACCTACCTCAACATCCAGCTTGAAGAAGAGAAATGTATTGCTTGGACTTTCCTGTTTTGAACTATGGCTTTGGACAATCCACTATGGGGCTTTGGCAGTTTGTCTATGTTTTATTTATGCTTCTTTAAAAATAATGTACTCAAGACAGATTATGAAGTGTTATGTTATGTTTTTGGAAAGGATGTTGTTGTAACACGTATTTGACTTTATGAAATAAAGTTTGTTGTTCTTCCGCTGTTTACAAATATGTGTTCTTATATCTGTCTTGTATATCTGTGACTTGTACTTATAAACCTCCACCAAAATTAGGGCATTCCCTTTGAGAGTGACCCTAACGGAGGTGGGGTGTTTCAGTATGTCATGTCAACGTATTACGTGGGGAACAATGGGGTTAATATTCATGTTAATGAAATGGTGTGAAGTTAGTATGATTATGCATACCATAAAGTGGATGGACATAATTGAGTCAATTATGTACATCGTTAAATTTGTAATTAATTAGGGATAATTAATACAAATTATGGGGGTGATTAATTAGGTGTAATTAATCGACTAAGACACGAGGTTGGACCCTTTTGTAGCATAAGACTGCCCGGAACCGACCGGCAAATCCAGCGGCTACAAATGATTGGCCCAATGTGAGAGGTCTTAGGCATAAACTAAATACGTGACAAGTGTAAAGACACGAGGTTAGACTCTGTTATGGCGTAAGGCTTCCCGGAACCGACCGGCAAATCCAGTTGCCATAAAAGACAGTCTAATGTGAGAGGTCTTTACAAAGGTTACGTTCTTAATCAATTAAGAAACACTTAACCAGATAAGCATGTAGTGGGGCATGAGGGGTTAAGTGGGTACCTTGGGTGGCATGTGGAGATTAAGTAAGTGCCTTGGGTGGCATGAGGAAATCTAGTGGGTTGCCTTGGGTGGCAATAGAAAATACGATTAGAATACTTAACCAAGTGGAAACATGTAATTAAACATGATTAAAGGGTTAAGTGGGATGCACTAGAAAAAGGGACAAGCTTAGGTGGGTAGCTTGTGGGGGCCCATTTCAACCAGTAACCCATATGTATCTTATTGGGCTCGACCCATGTCGAGGACGGGACACGCGTACTGGGCTTGACTATAAGGGGCCAAAACGGGTTAGCGGTGGCAACGCAAGCCCAACGGGTTTCATATGCGTGTGTGGACCCGGGCTAGTAGGTAAGACGTTGTTGCATCGTGTAGGTATAAGCCGTGCACCGTTGATTTTATCGGGTTGCCACTTTGGGGAGTGATACACCCCACTGTGGGGCCAGCACGGGTATCTACGGTAGGGAGCCAATCGCTTGGGGAGTAGTGGGTACACCTAGTGGAGATAGGGGCAGACGGCACCTATGTAGTCAGCTAGGGGTACACGAAACTACTAGTTAAATTTTCTAAGTCCTTGGGTGGGATCAACCTTTAAGTTAGGAATGACTGGTGTGGTGCAGTGTAGTAATTACCCTTGGGTGGGTAGATGCGTCTTTATCCGATATCTTAGTTCATCCTATGTCTATTTGGCTGCTTAGTGTAGTCATTTATCCCCAGTCATTACCGTACCAAGTTTATATCATACCCTAATTACTTTAATGATTGTACTGTTAAAGTTATAGGACTCACTCAGACTTATGTCTGACCCCGTTGTTTTTATCTTTTTCCCAACCCTCAGGTTCGCAGAGTGGGCCTAGCACTAGTGGGCTTTGATCAGATTTCTTTATCTATCTTTTGGAGCTTGGACCGTTGATGTAAAGCCCAGCTTATCTTTTCTATTATGGCTATTAGTTATGTAGTGGGATTATGTACTTATGTTTTTATCAGGATGGATATTTAGTACTTGACTCTTGTCTTATGGTTTTGTAACCAAACATGTTTACCTTCTGCTGCAATGAAATGATGTTTTAGTTAACAAGTATTATTTATATCTGTCTTGTTGTAATTTTTCTGTTCTATATTCACTTAAAATACTCCACCGAAGTTAAGGCATTCCCATAGTGAGTGACCTTAGCGGGTGTGGGGTGTTACAAAGGGTCTCATTTTGGGGATGGAATTCACATTCCTCATTCTTTCTCTCATGTTATGGAGAGAAAACCCTAATTGTAAATCAATTTGGGAATTCTCTATGTATCCTCCTCCATAAATAATAAAATAATCAAAGCCCTTAAAGTGGATGTAGGTTCAAGTCGAACCAAACCATTATAAATTGTATGTTCTTACTTTTTCCACATATTATATTGTTCTTCAATGTATTTCTGTGCGCATCCTACTATGCTATGAGATTGCCAAAATATCCTTACACAAGTCGCTAGGTTCTTAGCGACCTGACTCTTTCTTCATGATATAAGCCTTTCCGCACTTGTCTAACCTCAAGTCTTAAATCATTATACCCTTCTAAAAGCTTCCTACCCTGTAGCAAGCCTAGGCAACCCTTCTGCGAGCTGTTTAGCTTCCTTACTTGTATTATATTTAGAAACCCTTATCCCAAGGTAACTGTTGGCTCTCGAGTGGCAAAAGCGTGACACTCATCCCTTGAGGGATGAGTAACTAATCTTCGGACTCAAGACCTTGATATCTACGAAACGGTGAAGTAACATAAGCTGTTTGGGACTGAATAATCCCATTTTTCTCTTAGATCCATTTCCATAGACTTATCTCTGGTGTTGAAGAAAAATATCGTTAACAATTTAATTTGTTTGTTGTCTAGTTCATAGCACGCTTTGGTTTTTTTTATTGTCATTGGGCTTCATATGAAGTTCTGGACGTTTACAATATTCTTCTGTGTCACGTCTCGAATATATATCGTCCTTTATTTTTTCCTTTTCAAAACACTATTAAACAAGTTATCAAATACATTTGTTTCATTATGCATAACGTCGATGTTATGTCGAAGTAGGAGATATTTCCAATAAGGTAGCTCCCAGAATATACTTTGTTTACACCAATTATGAATTGTCAAACTTGTCCGAAAATTTTGTCTGTTCTCCAGTCTCATTATCTTGGGATAGTCCTTTACAATATCGTATATTTCATCACTTGAACAAATTTTGGGTGCTTGCACAGTCATTACTCTGTTAGCTTTAAAGATTTTTTAATCTCTTCTAAAAGTATGATTGATATGCAGAATACAACGGTGACAGTCAAACCACGAATGCTTCCTTCTATACTGTAAGAAAAATTCATATGTTTCTTCCATGCATAAAGGACAAGATAGAAGACCGGTTGTACTTGTAACATCCCTTATTTTTAACAACATTAAAAGAGGATAAATTAAATAATAATTAATTTAATATTCAGAATTGAAGGAAATGGACTGCACTGTTGCGTCCGTCTCGAAATTCTGGCCAAGACAGACATTTGGTTTGCGTAAAAGGGACACCGTGTGAAGAAGTTATGAGGATTTAATTTTGTATACGCATAGAAGAATTATATATACATATGTGTCAGATATGAGTCAAAACTTATCCAGAAAAGGGTTCAAAAATCAAAATTTGTAAGGCGACAAATTTCCCGCTCTAAGGGGTCGACACCCCCCCCCCCCGGTGTGTTGACAGCCCTAGGGCTGACGTGGTGGTCGGTTTCTGGAGGCTTGCAGCTATATATACGGGTCCATTTCTCTTGTTTTCTTCACTGGAATTCAATGGAGGCCAAACGTTGCCTATGTTTGAAATGAACTGGATCCGTTATCTTCAACAACTATTAGCTTAAGTAAATAAGTTAGAGATTCAAGATCTATTCTTTTTCTATTTTGTAATCCAAACTCTGTGAGTTCCTAGTTGCTTTTAGATTTAAATATTTGATAGTAAACGTGATAAGAGTATAGTTTGGATTTGTTCATATGACTAAATTATACAAGATCCATTGTAAATTGTGAATCTATGACATTATGAATTGGTTATGATTTGGATCTCAATCTTTATCTTATCATATCTATTGTAACTTCTGTGACATTCTATGATGTGGATCTTGATCTTATTTGTGTTAGATCTATTTTTAACCATTGAATTTGAATTATGTGGACATCTAAATTATTAGTCAGATCTAGTTTATCACCTTGTGCCTATCATATTAGATCTGAACCAGTTGGACATCTAAATTGTTAATTTAGATCTTATTATGCTTATTATGACATCATAGTTAAGTTAGAATTAGTTAACTGCCACAAGTTCATCAGATTTTTGCCTATATGTCCACCTTATCACCATGCTAGTTTATGTTTATGCCAGAATAATCACCTTTGTCATATTCCCATCACTTTTCCCTTTTTATTGTTTATGACTAGGCAATTATTTAGCCTAGGCATGCCAGGAATTATGTGAATGCGCTCGTTAGGGAATGGGGGAAAAGGGTTAGAATTGGCATAATTTAAATAATGGTTATATGAATTGGACATATATTTCAGAATAGGGAAAAAGGGGCATAATCACCTATAAAGACATAGGAGAATTTGGATAATAATGAAATGTTTAAGATTACAATTAGAAGTTGGAATTTCACTTATGACACGAGGTTAGGTTGCATTAGTGGTGGAAGTCTGCCTGGACCTGACAGACATATCTAGCAACCACTATTGTTGAACCTAATGTGAGAGGTCTAAGTGCACAAATACGAATCTGGCTAAGATAGGAGGTTAGGCCCAACTTATGGAAGAAGCCTGCCTGGACCCGACCGGCATATCCAGCATCCACAAGTTGTAGGCCTAATGTGGGAGGTCTAGCCCATTATAAACCACAAATGGACATGGTAATCAGTTGGACTACTTAACCTAATCTAATCCATAAGGATTGTATGATTATGAACTAAAGTTAGGGTTAAGTAAAATTGGTCAGATAGTGGGTGTGTTAAGCAAATCTGAGGGGGTGGGTAATACTTACATATAGGCCCACAAATTTAACCCGATAAGGTTATGTAATTAAAGACACCTAGTGGTATACATAACCGGTGGAAATAATAAAGTTATGAAATTAAAGACACCTTCTAGGGTAAGCATAACATGTAGAAATAATAGGGTTATGTAATTAAAGATACCTAGCGGTATACATAGCCAATGAAAATCGAGTGGGGGATACAAGACAAAGGGAAGAGCTTGTATCATATTGTATGGGACCCATTTCATCCAATAACTCGGAGTAGGTATCAAACATGTACTCCGAACTAGGTTAGAGAAGGGGCACGCTTACTGGACTGATTGTAAGAGATCCAAACATGGAGGACGGTGTGGGCAGCGCAAACCGACTGGGCCATATGCGCGCATGAGCCATAAAGAAGGGGATAAGACGACCGTGACACCTGTAGATATGGGGCTGTGCATATCGGCGAAAGGTTGCCACTTTAGGACGAGATCCATCTTATAGTGGGGCCAGCATAGAGTATCTACACGAACTATGGACCCGATCGATTAGGGTAGTAGTTAGGGTACACTTGGACGTATGCCTAAGTCTTCCACCTTATGGAGGAAGGGATCATCTCATTCTGGATATACTAGTAATAATGCGGAGTAATCATTAGAAGCTTATACACCTATCCTGTTTAACTTGTCATACCTGCCTTTTATGTAGTTATCTCTCTATCATCCACTTTATATGCCTATCATGCTACTTTTATTTATTTACTTGCTAAAAGTAACTGGACTCACCAGACTTTATGTCTGACCCTTTTTGTTTCCTCTTCTTTCTCCCATTCCCCCCAGGTTCTCAGAGCGGAAACATTCAGGCTTGACCGTGATTCTACTGGAGATGCTGAGGCATATGGCTCAAGCTCCTATCCTTGTTGCTATGGCTTTATATTTGTTTTTGGGGAATTTTATTTCTTTTATGTACTTTGGTATTTTGAAGTACAAGATAGTGGCTTTTATGTTGTAATGGGCTTTTGTGTTTCAGACATGTAATGTTTTTGGACCACGGTATCTTACGATAAATAAAGTTTTTATTCCTCTATTATTTTATATGTCTGTCCTATAATATTTCTGTTCTGTTTACTATAACGCTTCACGAAACTTAATGTATTCCCTTTGTGAGTGACACTAACGGGCGTGAGGTGTCACACTTGGTATCAAAGCTGAAGGTTACCAGATTAGATAAAAGTTTTTGAAATTTATTTTCAAAAAGGTTTTAAAGAATGCATTTTCAAATAGAAAAGTTTGTTTTGAAAAACATTCCCCAAAGAGCCATAAGTAATATCTTTTGATCCCTTGTCTGAATCTCTTTCCTTTTCTTTTTCAGCATGTTTGGGGAACCTAACATTCCAGAGGGTGTTACGATACCAGGATGGTTCCATATGTATTTGGAGGCTACGACGCCTGCCGAAGGCCAAGGGAACATTCCTTCCCCAGCTGCACCCATTGCTCCTCATCCTCCGCATGTAGACAACTTCTCAAAGATCTGCAAAGATTTATGTGCTATGGGAGGGAAGCCATTCCATGGAACCGAGACGTTTGTGGAGGCAAGGAACTAGCACAAGGAGACTGAGGACTTGTTTGTAATCTTTGAAGTAGAGAATTCAAGAAAGATTCAGTTAGTTGCTTGGTTATTGAAGGATGAAGCTTCATTTTGGTGGGAGATAACCCAAGCAGACCGTCCGGTGGAAACTTGGGATGACTTTAGACAGAGGTTTGAGATGAAATTCCTTTCCCAAGCTGAGAAAAGCATGCAGATGGAGAGGTTCTTAGCACTCAAACAATGGTACCCGATGGTTAAAGAATCAGTGAACAAATTCAACCAACTAGCAAGTTTCGGGTTGGAATTGGTGGAAACTCGCATAAGAAGGCTTTGCGGTTTGTTAAAGGGCTAAACGAACCACTTCATGGGTTAGTCATGTCCCATATCCTAATGGAAGACACCTTTGAAAGACTTGTTGATACGGCCTTGATGTATGAGGAAGAGAAAGGAGAAAAGAAGGAAGTAAAGGCTAAGGAAACAACGCAAAATAAGAAGGTATGGCCAAGAAGGGGCAACAGTAACAACAACAACAAAAGAAAGCTGGAAAGAATGACAAGTCCAAGGATAAGAGAAAATGCCATAATTGTGGGATAGATGGTCACTTGATCAAAGACTGTAAAAGAAGAAAGAACACTTGCTCCAACTGTGGAGAGGTCGGACACTTTGCTAGGGAGTGCCCGAAGAAACAGGGATCACAGGGACAAGGTCAAAGTGCAGGAACTTCTGGAGGGCAGGTGCATGCTCTCGCGACCAGTGCTCCTGATAGAGGTAGAAAAATTTCTATGGAAGTTATAATTTCTCTTTCAAACCATCCTATTAGAACACTTTTTGATTCTGGCGCTTCACATTCATTTATATCTAGTTCTGTGGTTGAATCTCTGCACTTAATTACTAGTATGGTAGTGGATCCCGTAGTTGTCTCAAACCCCATTGATGGTTCGGCTCATTTATCTATGATTTGTTGGCATTTGAAAATATTTGTGTTAGGCATCAAGTTTGAGTGTGACGCGTATGTGCTCAGGTTTATGGGCTATGGGTTGATTCTTTGAATGGATTGGCTTACCACATATGGTGCCATTCTGGATTGTGAGAAGAGGGTCGTTAGTCTTCTGACTTGTCATGAGAGGACCCTCGAGATTTCTTGTGACCCACAAGGATTGGTTATGTTTAGTTTCCTAGAGTTTCTTGATGCATCTATCTATGACCTGCAATTTGTTCCAGTAGTCCATGATTATTCTGATGTTTTTGATGAGGTATGGGTTTACCTCCGAGGCGCAAGATAGATTTTTGCATATATCTGCTGGACAATGCAAAGCTAGTTGCATTACCAGTGCGCCATATGGCTCCAAGTGAAAGGAGGGAGCCGAGTGAGCAAGTAGGGGAGCTACTTGAGAAAGGATTTATCAGATGAAGCATATCTGAATGGGGTGCTCTAGTTGTATTCGCAACTAAGGCGGATGGATCGCTTCATTTTTGCGTGGACTATAGAGAATTGAACAAACTTACGAAGAAGAATAGACACCCACTTCCGAGGATAGATGACTTGTTTGACCATCTAGTCGGGGCCTCAGTATTCTCTCAGTTAGACTTGGCCATGGGATTTCATCAGTTAAGGGTGGCTGAGGACATTATAGATAAGACGTCTTTTAGGACTTCGGATGGTTTCCTTGAATGGCTAGTTATACCTTTTGGGCTGATGAATGCACCAGCCTATTTTGTCGATCTGATGAGTAGAGTGTTTCAGGAGTTCCTAAATAAATTTGTCGTAGTCTTTATTGATGATATTTTGATCTTCTCCAAGAGCGAAGAAGAGCATGCCCAACATTTGAGAGAAGTTTTGAAAACTCTCCGTGACCATCAGCTTAAGGCAAAGTTCTCCAAATGCCATTTTTGGAGAAAGGAGGTGAGATTCTTAGGGCATGTAGTCACCAAGGAAGGGATAGCTGTGGATCCCGCGAAAGTAGTTGCAGTGCAAGATTGGCAAATTATTAAAAATGCAACAGAGGTGAGAAGCTTTCTCGGATTGGCAGGTTATTATAGGAAGTTCATTAAGGACTTCGCAAATATATCATCCCCACTCACCAGGCTCACAAAGAAGAATTTGTCGTTTTCATGGGATATAGATTGTGATGTTGCTTTTCAACGACTGAAGAGGGCTCTGATAACAGCCATAGTCTTGACTTTGCCCGATGGGAACAAAGTGTTTACAGTTTACACTGACGCATGTGGTACAGGGCTTGGTGCAGTTCTGATGCAAGAAGGAAAGGTAGTGTGTTATGGGGGAAGATAGTTGAGAGTCCATGAGAAGAACTGCCCCACTCATAATCTAGAGCTAGCTGCCATAGTATTCACGCTAAAGACGTGGCGTCATTATTTACTTGGAGAGAAGTTCGAGTTATACACCGATCATAAATCTCTCAAGTATCTGTTCTCACAAAAAGGATCTTAATTTAAGGCAACAAAGGTAGATGGATTTCTTAGCTTCTTATGATTTTGAAATTGCTTATACCCCTGGAAAGGGTAATGTGGTGGCAGATGCACTAAGTAGGTAGAGGATGGCCTTAAGTCCTCAGTTTGTGGAGAGAAAGAGCTTGGAGTTTATCGCAACTTTTAATTTTAGACCCTCCATCGAGATTTTGCCTGATTTGTTTACATCATTAGCGATTAGACCAACTTTTATGGATCAGATAAGAGCTTCGCAGCAAGGTGACCCTAAGATTTTAGACATCGTGGATAAGCTCAAAAATGGGGAGACTTGTAGTCACCTCAATCGATATACCATAGATGAAAAGGGGTGGTTGTGAAGAGATGGAAGGCTTTGTGTCCCTCAAAATTGAAGCTTGATAAAGGCAGTCCTAGAAGAAACCCACCATTCTAAGATGACTATTCATCCAGGTGGTGATAAGATGTACAAAAACATGAAGATGGTTTTCTTTTGGGTTGGGATAAAGAAAGATGTGGCCGAATTTTTTCTTAATGTTTAGTTTGCCTGCAAGTTAAAGCGCCTGGTGGTTTACTTCATCGTTTAGAGGTTCCTCAGTGGAAATGGGAGAGCCTCTTTCTGGATTTCATAGATGGTTTGCTTAGATCAAAGAAAGGCAACACCAATATTTGGGTGGTAGTAGATAGACTCACTAAGATTGCTCTCTTTATTCCAGTTAAGAGTAAGAGGACAACACCATGGTTGGCAGCAATTTATGTCCGAGTGACAGTTCATCTTCATGGAATACCTTCTAGCATCGTGAGCGATCGTGACCCCATCTACACCAATGAATTTTGGAGGAGCTTGCAAGAATCATTAGGTACACAGTTATGTTTAAGCCCCACTTATCACCCTCAGGTCGATGGGCAGACGGAGAGGGTGAATAGAATTCTTGAAGATCTTTTAAGGTTTTGTATCCTAGACTTCGGAGGGACTTGGGAAGAGCACCTTCCTTTAGTAGAGTTTGCCTATAACAACAGCTATCAAGCCAGCATCGGCATGGCACCCTTCAAAGAATTATATAGACGACCCTGTATATCACAAACTTGTTGGTGGGAATCTACATAAAGGTTATTACTTGGACCAGATATAGTTAGAGAAACGTCCGAGAAGATTGACTTTATTCGACGGTGGATGAAGACGTCCCAAGAGATAGGTAGAAATCCTACGCAGACAAGAGAAGGGCTGACATCGAATTTGAAGTGGGGGACTTAGTTTTTATCAAAGTGTCACCTTTGAGGAATGCGGTTCGCTTCGGGTCTGTAGGGAAGTTGGCACATAGGTTTGCGGGATCAGTTCCCATAACCGAGAGGATTGGCCAAATGGCCTATAGAGTAAAGCTCTCAGAAAATCTATTCGGTGTTCATGATGTTTTACACGTTTCTCATCTGTAGAAGTGCTTGCATGATACCGCGGAAGTTATTAAGCCAAGTATATTAGAGGAAGTAGAAGTGGAACGGGAGGCAAAAGTTAGACGAGTTCCAACCCATATTCTTGGATTAGAAGTTAAGAAGCTATGCAATAAAGAGATCAAGCTAATAAAGGTTCAATAGGGAGATAACCCAACGGATGCGACTTGGGAGACCGAAGACAAGATTCAGGCTTCGCACCCTTTTCTTTTCTAGGGTATGTTCTTAACTTCTTTTCCAAAAATTTATCTGTGCTTGTTTCTATCATTTGAATATATCCTATCCATAGTATTTTCGACCTTTAGATAGGAATCCTATGGATGTAAACAAGTGTTTGAGACATGTTATGGTTGATGTATGCAAGTGTTTGCTAGTGGCTGCCTGTGGATGCATATACACACACATTAGGCACTAGATCGGCTCAATCACTCTCATACTGCATACGGATGTGTGCACGTTTTCTTTTCTTTTATGGATGGAAATGGATGTATTAGCATATGGATGTTGCATTTGGATGAATTATTGTGCACACATATAGAACTCAAATGTTATAATAGGATTATTTGCATACATATTGGATACATGGCACTAACATACATTGCATTAAGGAGGTCAACTAAATCAGTAGACTGCCTGATCTTCGCATTAGTATTGGGACATATACACACCTTTGCATATATTCATATAAGCATTAGAAATATTTAAGGATAATGGATGCCAGTGATTGATGGATGAGTAGATGGATGATGGATGGTAGGATATGCATTCTTCTCAACTTAGAGATTTCGGGGACGAAATCCTTTGAGTAGGGGGAATGTAACACCCCGTATTTTTAACAATACCAAAAGAGGATAAATTAAATAATAATTAATTTAATATTTAGAATTAAAGGAAACGGACTGCATCATTGTGTCCATCTCGAAATTCTGGCCAAGATAGACATTTGGTTTGCGTAAAACGGACAAAAGAAGTTATGAGGATTTTAAGTTTGTGTACGCGCAGAAGAATTAAATATATACATATGAGTCAGATATGAGTCGGAACTTATCCATAAAAGAGTTCAAAAATCAAAAATCTGTAAGGCGGCAAATTTCCCGCTCTAGGGGGTCGACCCCCTTAGAGGGGTGTCGACACCAGGGCCGGCCCCTCTACAGGGGTGTTGACAACCCTAGGGATGATGTGGAAGTCGGTTTCTGGAGGCTGACAGCTATATATACGGGTCCATTTCTCCTGTTTTCTTCACTGGAATTCAATGGAGGCCAAACGCTGCTGGTGTCTGAACTGAACTGGATCCGTTATCTTCTACAACTATCAACTTAAGTAAATCAGTTAGAGATTCAAGATCCATTCTTTTTCTATTTTCTAATCCAAACTCTGTGAGTTCCTAGTTGCTTTTAGATTTAAATATTTAAAAGTAAACGTGATATGACTATAGTTTGGATTCGTTCATATGACTAAATTATACCAGATCCATTGTAAATTGTGAATATATGACATTCTGAATTTGTTAGGATATGTATCTCAATCTTTATATTATCAGATCTATTGTAACTTTTATGACATTCTATGATGTGGATCTTGACCTTTTTTGTGTCAGATCTATTTTTAACTATTGGATCTGAATTATGTGGACATCTGAATTATTAATCAGATCTAGTTTAACACCTTGTGCCTATCATATTAGATCTAAACCAATTGGACATCTGAATTGTTAATTTAGATCTGATTATGCTTATTATGACATCATAGTTATGTTAGAATTAGTTAACTACCACAAGTTCATCAGATTTATGCTTATATGTCCACCTTATCACCATGCTAGTTTATGTTTATGCCAGAACAATCACTTTTGTCATATTCCCATCACTTTTCCCTTTTTATTGTTTATGACTAGGCTATTATTTAGCCTAGGCATGTCGTGAATTATGTCAATGCGCTAGTTAGGGAACGGGGGAAAAGGGTTAGAATTGGCATAATTTAAATAATGTTTATATGAATTGGACATATAATTCAAAATGGAAAAAAGGGGCATAATCACTTATAATGACATAGGTGAGAATTTGGATATTAATGAAATGTCTAAGATTACAATTAGAAATTGTAATTGCACTTATGACACAAGGTTAGGTTGCATTAGTGGTGGAAGTCTGCCCGGACCCGACCGTCATATCCAGCAACCTCTATTGTTGAACCTAATATCAGAGGTCTAAGTGCATAAATACGAATCGGGCTAAGGCACGAGGTTATGCCCAACTTGTGGAAGAAGTTTGTCCCGACCTGACTGACATATCCAACACCCACAAGTTGTAGGCCTAATGTGGGAGGTCCAACCTATTATAAACCATAAATGGACATGGTAATGAATTGGACTACTTAACCTAATCTTATCCATAGGGATTGTATGATTATGAAATAAAGTTAGGGTTAAGTAAAATTGGTTGGATAGTTGGTTGATTAAGAAAATCTGAGGGGGTGCGTAATATTTAAATATATGCCCGCAAACTTAACCCGATAAGGTTATGTAATTAAAGACACCTAGTGGTATACATAACCGGTGGAATTAATAAAGTTATGAAATTAATGACACCATCTAGGGTAAGCATAACTTGTAGAAATAATAGGATTATGTAATTAAAGATACCTAGTGGTATACATAGCCAATGATAACCTAGTGGGAAAAATAAGACAAAGGGGAGAGCTTGTATCATATTGTGTGGGACTTGTTTCATCCAGTAACTCGGATTAGGTATCAAACATGTACTCCAAACTAGGTCGGAGAAGGGGCACTCTTACTAGACTGATTGTAAGAGATCCAAATATGGAGGACGGTGTAGGCGGCGCAAACCGACCGGGCCATGTGTGTGCATGAGCCGAGCAGAAGGGGATAAGATGACCGTGACACTTGTAGATATGGGGCTGTGCATATTAGTGGAGGGTTGCCACTTTAGGACGTGGTACATCTTACGGTGAGGACGGCACAAAGTATCTACACATATTAGGGAGCTGATCGATTATGGTAGTAGTTAGGGAACACTTGGACGTATGCCTAAGTATACCACCTTATAGAGGAAGGGATCATCTCATTCTGGATATACTAGTAATAGTGCAGAGTAATCATTAGAAGCATATACACCCTATCATGTTTATCTTATCATACCTGCCTTTTATGTAGTTATCTCTCTCTTATCCACTGTATATGCCTGTATGCTACTTTTATTTATTTACTTGCTAAAAGTAACTGGACTTGCCAGACTTCATGTCTTACCCTTTTTGTTTCCTCTTCTTTCTTCCGTTCCCCCCCCCCCCCCCCAAGGTTCTCAGGATGGAAACACTCGGGCTTGACCGTGATTCTGCTGGAGCTGCTGAGATGTATGGCTCAAGCTCCTATCATTGTTGCTATGGATATATCTTTGTTTTTAGGGAATTTTATTTCCTTTATGTACTCTAATATTTTTGAACTACAAGACAGTAGCTTTTATGTTGTAATGGACTTTTGTGTTTTAGACATGTGATGTTTTTGGACCACGATATCTTATGATAAATAAAGTTTTTATTCTTGCTGTTATTTTATACGTCCGTCTTGTAATATTTCTATTCTGTTTACTATAACGCTTCACGAAACTTAATGCATTCCCTTTGTGAGTGACATTAAAGGACGTGCGGTATCACAGTACTCCAACCTGAAAGCATCCCATATGCAGGAAAATCACTAATCGTCCATAACAAAGAAGCGAACAAGCGAAAATTCTTTTTTTCTTTTCAAATGCCGTATGTTTCAACTCCTTCATCCAATAGTGTTTTCAACTCTTCTATTAATGGTCGTAGATAAACATCAATGCCTTGTTTTGTATCATTAGGACTAGGAACGACAACAGTGAGAAACATATATGGAGTTTTCATACACATCCACGGAGGTAAATTATAAGGAGTAACGATGATAGGCCAAGATGAAAATTTACTACCAAACCGAGAAAATGGTAAAAATCCATATGGACATAAGTCGAGTCTAACGTTGTGGCTCTATGCGGCAAATGTAGGATACGCCCTATAAAAATGATTCCAGGCTTCTCCATCTGATGGATGTGTCAAGATTACATCATCTGGTGTTCTTACACTATACCATCGCATATGACATGTTGTGACTGAGGATGCATATAACCATTGTAGTCTAGGGATGATTGGTAAATAATGCATTCTCGTGTATGGAACTTCCTTACCTTTCTTTTTTCTAGGTTTATATCTTTCCCCGCCACATATTTTACATTTTCTAAGATTGAATCATCTTTCCAATACAACCTGCAACCTTTAATACAAGTATCTATTTTTTTGGTACAACAAACCGAAAGCCGACATTAGCATTTTCACTTTGTAATGACTATCGCACATCAGGTTATCGGGTGGCATATGTCTTTTTGCAGCTTGTACAGTCGCTGCAAATGTAGCTTATGTAAGGTTAAAATTTGATTTCATGGTGATGTACTGAGCGATTACCGATAATTCAGTTCCACTTTCACAACCATTTCACAATGGCCGCTTAGCTGAAGCCAATAAATCATGTATATTTTTGGCTTCCGTGTACGGTTCTTCTTCAGTATTGACGTCATCATCGTCAACTTGACCGGTAGGGAACACTAACCGTGTTGCGTCTTCCATCAGATATTCTATTGGATTTGTCATAACTAATTCGACCTCTGACGCTACAGGATTTACTGTAGGCTCAACCAGTTCTCTATGACTATCTCATAAATAATAATTTGGCACAAAACCTGATTTATATTGTAACACCCCGTATTTCTGTTAATACTAATATTCACAAATTAAAAGAATTAATATTGAGAATTTGCACGAAATAGCCTTAAAAAGGCATATAACAAATTTGAGATATGTGAATTGCCTTAAAAGGCGAAAAATGGAATTAAGACATTAATTGGAAAATTAATGTGTAGAAATGGTCATAAGTTAATTATGGATTAATTTGAATTCATGAATAGGTGCGTGTGTGTGTATATATATATATATATATATATTTATATATATATTTATATGTATATGGGAAGTTAATGTAAACATGAATAGAAGTTTATTAATTTGCTGAGTGTTTGCTGAGTCACTTCTGACTCATTGCTGAGTCAATAAGATAAACCCCATCTGGTCTGATTGGCTTCGGTTATTTCTAGGTTAAATCTAATGGCCTAAATGAATCCTAACATCTAGAAATAAGTGGGTAGACTCTAACCCTAAATCACTTGAAAAATTGGAGAGCTACCGACATGCCATTGCCATGGAGTTCAGCATAGCCGTCACAAACTAAAGAAGAAGAAGGCCTAATCTACAAACTAAATCTACTCAAATCAAATCAAAAGCTCTCTCTCTTTCTATTTCTCTTCTTTTAAATTGTGAGTATGATGAATCTCTCAATATTATTATAAAATAATTTGATTAAGTTATGAATGGATCACAAGAAAGTGATATGAATTGTTATGTATTTGTAAATTATGTTGTGGATCTCTTGTTATGCTATTATGTTATCATATATGTTTTGTTATGTTGTAGTGATTATGTTGTAAATAATCCTATGCTATGTCATATGTGATTAATCATGCTATGCTATGTTGTAAATCATATCATGCTATGTTGCAAATTATGATATGCTATGTTGTAAATCTTATATATGTTGTAGATCTCATATTATCACATATGTTGAAATACTTATGTTATATGATAATGATGTCATGTTAAGTTGTGTTGAATCATACAAGTTGTAAAATCATGATGTTAGTATTTATGCGAATTGGATCATGTTTAAAGTTTATGTTTTTTTATAATAGATCTTGATTATGGGAATTTGCCTATTGGGTTAGGTGTACCCATATACATGAATCTACAAATTAATTGGATCTTGAATATGGGAATTTGCCTATTAAGTTAGGTGTACCCATATACATGAATCTATGATTAAATGAATTTTGATTTTTGGGAATTTGCCTATTGAGTTAGGTGTACCCATATAAAACCATATTGTTAATGATGTTGATTCACACATGTCCTATACAAGTTTATGAAATTTGATCAAAATCATATTATGTGAATTATGAATAAGTTGACACCCTTAGATCCATGACATGTATAACCTTATGCAAGTTGTAATGTATGCAAGTTTTACCCCTTGTTATGATTTATTTAGTCACATATATATGTTGTTGTTGTGAATATTTTCTTTTATGCTATGAGTTAGACTAATCGGGTCTAGCATACATTTTGCGAATAAACGTTCAAACGTGGGGTAGGGGTAATATTAGGAAATTAATAAATTGGGGTGCAATTGATATGATTTTGCATGCCTTAAATGGATGTCCATAATTGAGTCAATTATGGACATTGTTAAATTTGGAATTAATTAATAATTCAAGTAGGGAATTATTAAAATTGGGGAAAGTGGATTATTAATAATAATCAATGCTTAGGACACGAGGTTGGACCCGTTTGTGACGTAATCCTACCCGGACCCGCCCGACAAATCCAGTAGTCACAAATGTCGGCCTAATGTGAGAGGTCCTAGGCCCAAACTAAAGCATAACAGTTGTAAAGACACGAGGTTAGACTCTTTTATGGTGTAAGACTGCCCGGACCCGCCCGGCAAATCCAGCTGCCATAAATGCCAGTCTAATGTGAGAGGTCTTTATGAGGTTATGGCCTTAATGAATTAAGAAATACTTAGCCAGATAATCATGTAAGGTGGGACATGGGGGTTAAGTAGGTGCCTTGGGTGGCATGAGGAATCTAGTGGTTGCCTTTAGAGGCATTTGAAATACGATTAGACTTAACCAAATACACATGTAAATGAACATGACTAAGTGGGTTAAGTGGATGGACTAATGGGACAAGCTTAGGTGGAATGCTTATGGGAAATAATGGGGGCCCATTTCAACCAGTATCCCAAAACGTATCTTTGTGGGCTCGACCCAAGTCGAGGACGGGACACGCATACTGGGTTTGACTATAAGAGGCCATAACAGGGAGCGGTGGCAACGCAAGTCCAACGGGTTTCATATGCGTGTGTGGACTCGGGCTGGTAGGTAAGACGTTGTTGCATCGTGTAGGTATAAGCCGTGCATCTCCGTTATATCGGGTTGCCACTTTAGGGGAATGATACACCCCACTGTGGGGCTAGCACGGGTATCTACGAGTAGGGAGCCGATCGAAAAATGGAAAGTGGGGTACACCTAGTGGAGATAGGGGCAGGCGGCACCTATGTAGTCAGCTAGGAGTACGTAAAGCCATTAAGAAAGTTTCTAAGTGAAGCTAGGTGGAATCAATCTTTAGGGTGACTGGTGTGGTGCAGTATAGTGTTTATCCTTTAGTATTTAGGAGCGCCTATAACGTTTCCTTTAGCGATTGTCTATGTCCTTAATCTGCTCTTTCATAGACATTTCCTTGTTTTCCAGCTTATGCCTTAGTCCAGTTATTTTGATAATAGTATTGTAGAATTATCGTACTCGCCAGACTTTATGTCTGACCCCCCCCCCCTCTTTTTCATCTTTTTCTCCCTTCAGGTCCTTAGGTTGGGCCAAGTTCCAGTGGAGTCTGATTGGATTGCTTATCTCTTGGAAAGCTTGGACTGCTGAAGTAAAGTCCATCTTGTTATCTTTCTTTTTAATGGCTATTTATGTAATGGGATTATGTACTTGTTTTATCAAGATAGATATTGTACTTGACTTTGATTATGGTGTTATGATGTAATCAAACATGTTTTGACTTCTGCTGCAATTGAAATAAAGTTTTTAAATTTCCAAGTACTATTTTATATCTGTCTTGTTGAAATTTTACTGTTCTATATTCACCTGAAACCTCCATAGAAGTTAATGTATTCCCTTTGTGAGTGACATTAATGGACGTGGGGTGTTACACGTGGTATCAGAGCATAAGGTTACCAGAACAGATAAAATTTTTAGAAAAATATTTTTCTAAAGTATTTTTGGAAGAAGTGCTTTCAAAAACATGTTATTTAGAGAAAGTTTTTATGAAAAACATAATCCCAAATAGCCGTATCCTTATCTTTATCTTTCGAATTCTCCATTTTGAATCTTTCCTTTTTCGTTTCAGCATGGCTGAAGATCTTAATCTCCCAGAAGGTGTGACGGTTCCAGGGTGGTTTAGGAGATATTTGGAGGCTAGGGCCACCACTGCAGGCCCAGCAGATGTTCCTCCACCCCCAGTTGCACCCATTCCTCCTCCTCCTCCTCCTCGTGTTGACACTTTTGCAAAGACGTGCAAGGAATTTAAGGCTATGGGAGGAAAAACTTTTCAAGGGACTGAGACGTTTGTGGAGGCCAGAGACTGGCTTAAGGAGACTGAGGAATTGTTGGATATCTTTGAAGTGGAAGATGGGAGGAAAGTCCGTTTAGCTGCTTGGTTAATGAAGGGAGAGGCCTCGTTTTGGTGGGAGGTCACTAACGGGGAACGTCCAGTTGATTCATGGGCGGATTTCAGACGAAGGTTTGAGGCAAAGTTTCTTTCAAGGGCAGAGGAGAATTTAAATATGGAAAAATTTCTGACATTAAAGCAAGGGAGCTTATCAGTGAAGGAGTATGTCAATAAATTTAATCAGTTAGCAAGGTTTGGCTTGGAGTTGGTGAACACGCCAGAGAAGAAAGCTTTAAGGTTCGTTAGAGGCTTGAATGAACCGTTGCAAGGGTTGGCTATGACCCACATCCCTATGGGAGCCACCTTTGAAAGGCTAGTAGAAATGGCACTTATGCATGAGGATAAGGCAGTTGAAAAGAAAGGGGATCAGAAGAAACCCCAACAGCAAAATAAGAAGGGTGGTAAAAACAATAATGGCAAAGGGAAGAAGAGATGCTTCAATTGTGGGACGCCTGGCCATCTCAGCAAAGATTGTAGAAAGAAAAAGAAGACTGGTTGTTTTCATTGTGGAGATGCGGGACATTTGGTGAAGGACTGCCCAAAGAAGGGGCAGAGGGCAGGGTCTACCCCGGGAGGACAGGTGCAGGCTCTTATGGCACCAGGGCAGGCAAGGGGCAAGTTTAGGCTATTGCGGCCCCACCGCTGCAAGAAAGAGGTAGAACAATTTCTGTTGAAAGCTTAGTTTTTCTGTTTGATCATCCTGTCCGTACCTTATTCGATTCTGGCGCATCTCATTCGTTTATCTCTGCATCATTAGTTGAATTACTGCACTTGAACACCAGTTTAGTAGAGGATCCCTTGGTTGTTTCAAATCCAATTGGGGGTTCGGCTCATTTGACCATGATATGTTTGGATTTGAAAATCTCTATACTTAGCGTTGAATTTAGATGTGATGCTTATGTATTGGGCTTCACGGGCTATGGGCTAATTTTAGGAATGGATTGGTTATCTAGAAATGGGGCCATTCTTGATTGTGAAAGGAGAGTAGTTAGGCTTGTGACTCGCCTTGGTAATGCTCTCGACATCTTTTGTAGTCCCATAAATTCCGTTATGCTAAGTTATCTTGAATCGCTTGACGCGTCTGTAGAGAATCTGCGAACGGTAGAGGTGGTCCGGGAATATCCGGATGTGTTTGAGGAGGTGAAGGGCTTACCTCCAAAGCGGGAGATAGACTTTTGAATTTATCTTGTGGATAATGCTAAACCCGTATCTTTGCCAGTGCACCACATAGCTCCTCGTGAAAGGAGGGAACTCAATAAGCAAGTGAAGGAGTTGCTTGAGAAGGGGTTCATAAGACGTAGTATATCAGAGTGGGGTTCTCCAATAGTATTTGCTATAAAGGCGGGTGGGTCCCTTAGACTTTGTGTGGACTATAGAGAAATAAACAAGCTTACTAAAAAGAACCGACACCCACTGCCGAGGATTGACGATCTCTTTGATCAGTTAGTTGGCGCCTCAGTGTTTTCGCAGTTGGACTTAGCCATTGGCTTTCATCAACTGAGAGTGGCTGAGGATAGTATAGATAAGACTGCTTTTAGGACTCCTGACGGATTCTATGAATGGCTGGTAATGCCCTTTGGTTTGACAAACGCCCCCGCATATTTTGTTGATTTGATGAGTAGGGTGTTTAGGGAGTACCTTAACAAATTCGTGGTAGTCTTTGTGGATGACATCTTAGTCTTTTCTAAGAATGAAGAAGAGCATGCCCTACATCTTAGGGAAGTGTTGGAAACCCTTCGAGCGCATAACCTTAAGGCCAAATTTTCTAAGTGTCACTTCTGGAGGAAAGAAGTACGGTTCTTAGGGCACGTGGTTTCCAAGGAAGGGATAGCAGTGGATCCCGCAAAGGTGGTGGCCATCCAAGATTGGAAGGTCCCTAAAAATGTAACCGAAGTAAGAAGTTTCTTGGGGTTGGCTGGCTATTATAGGAAGTTTATCAAAGACTTCGCAAAAATATCAGCTCCATTAACACGGTTAACGAAGAAGAACCTGGTTTTTACGTGGGACGAAGATTGTGATGATGCGTTCCAACGTTTAAAGAGAGCCTTAACTTCAGCCCCAGTCTTAGTGCTGCCAGACGGGAATAAACCGTTTACCGTCTATACTGATGCTTGTGGGACGGGACTTGGCGCGGTCCTCATGCAAGAGGGAAGAGTAATAGCCTATGGTGGAAGGCAGTTGAGGGTTCATGAAAAGAATTACCCTACGCATGACCTTGAGTTAGCCGCAATTGTTTTCGCGCTTAAGTCTTGGCGTCACTATCATCTTGGTGAGAAATTCGAACTGTTCACTGACCACAAATCATTAAAATACTTATTCTCTCAGAAGGATTTGAATTTAAGGCAGCAACGGTGGATGGAATTCCTAGCCTCCTACGATTTTGAAATAGCATATACCCCGGGCAAGGGTAACGTGGTAGCAGACGCCTTAAGTAGGAAAAGGTTGTCCTTGAGTCCGTTGTTTGTTGAACGACGAAGCTTAGAATTCATCTCCATGTTTGACTTTAGACCCTCCGTTGACCTAGTACCTGGTTTGTTAGCATCCTTGGAGGTTAGACCTACACTTCTAGGACGAGTTGGTGAGGCACAGCAAGACGACCCCCAGTTGGTTGAGATAGTAGAAAAGCTCAAAGGAGGGGAGTCGTCTAGCCATCTTCGTAGGTATACCCTAGACGATAAGGGTTGGTTACGAAGGGATAATAGACTTTGTGTACCACAAGACGAAGACTTAAGGAAGGCCATTCTTGATGATGCTCATCGCTCAAAGATGACCATTCATCCCGGCGGAGACAAGATGTACAAAGATATGAAGCGGGTTTTCTTTTGGGCCGGTATGAAAAAGGATGTGGCCGAGTACGTCACTAGATGCTTGGTGTGCCAACGAGTAAAAGCGGAACAAAAGAAACCCGGTGGGTTGCTTCACCCATTGGAAGTTTCACTATGGAAATGGGAAAGCGTCTCAATGGATTTTGTGGATGGATTACCAAGATCAAGGAAGGGTAATATAGGGATTTGGGTTATAGTAGATAGACTTACTAAGAGCGCCCATTTTATTCCCGTGAAAAGTAAGAGGACTGCTCCGTGGTTGGCTTCTGTATACATTAAAGAGATAGTTCGTTTGCACGGTATTCCTTCTAGTATAGTAAGCGACCGTGATCCCATCTTCACTAGCGAATTTTGGAAGAGTTTACAAGAGGCGGTAGGGACTCAGCTATGTTTGAGCACCACATATCATCCTCAGACGGACGGCCAGACCGAGAGGGTGAATCGTATTCTAGAGGATCTTTTAAGGCTTTGTATCCTAGACTTTGGGGGTACATGGGAAGAGCACCTTCCGTTGGTAGAATTCGCATATAATAATAGCTTTCAGTCTAGTATTGGCATGGCACCTTTTGAAGCTCTTTATGGAAGGCCTTGCCGTTTGCCTACATGTTGGTGGGAATCTACCGATAAAATCCTACTTGGGCCCGATATGGTTAGGGAAACCTCAGAGAAGATTGATTTGATTCGAAGGAGGATGAAAGCAGCACAAGATAGGCAGAAATCGTATGCTGATAAGAGGAGGACAGATCTTGAGTTTGACATTGGGGACATGGTTTTTATCAAAGTGTCTCCGTTACGGAATGTTGTTCGCTTTGGGTCCGTTGGGAAATTAGCGCCAAGGTTTGTAGGGCCGTTTCCTATAAAAGACAGGATTGGGAAGATGGCGTATAGGGTGGAGTTGCCTGAGAAACTTAGTGGAGTACACGACGTATTCCATGTATCACATTTGAGGAAGTGTTTGCACAAGACCGCGGAGGTGGTAGAGCCGAGCTTGCTTAAAGAGGTGGAAATAGAGCGTGATGCAACAATTAGACGAGCTCCTACATGCATTCTTGGGTCGGAGATCAAAAAGTTGAGAAATCGAGAGGTCAGACTAGTTAAAGTGCAATGGGGAGATGATGAGAGCAATGCTACTTGGGAGACAGAAGGGAAGATGCGTTCGCTATACCCTTTTCTTTTTGAGGGTATGTCTTTTAATTTCTCCTTTATCGCTTAGCTTATCTTATCTTATCTTTAGTATGTCCTCTCATTAGTATCTTTGACCTTTAGTTAGGATAATCCTATGGTTGAAACATGTGTTTGAGACATGTTATGTATGATGGATGCAAAATGGATGCAAGTGGTTGCTAGTGGTTGCTCGTGGATGCATATATACACACACTTTAGGCACTAGATCGGCTCAGTCACTACATATTGCATATTGCATAAATGAATGTATTTAGTATAATGGATGTATAATGGTTGTACCATCATATAGATGCTGCATTCGGTTGAATGGATGTGCACGCATATAGAAGTAGTTTATAAGCAATTAGGATCTTTTGCATACATAATGGATGCATGACACTATCATGAATTGCATCAAGGAGGTCAACTGAATCAGTGGACCGCCTGATTTTGCATTCGATACGGACATAGACACACACTGTGCATTTAAACATGAAAGCATTAGAAGTCTATAAGGACAATGGATGCCAGTGTTTGTTGATTGAGTAGATGGTTGATGAAAGGATATAAACTTGAAGATTTCGGGGTCGAAATCCCTTAAGGAGGGGAGAATGTAACACCCCGTATTTCTGTTAATACTAATATTCACAAATTAAAAGAATTAATATTGAGAATTTGCATGAAATAGCCTTAAAAAGGCATATAACAAATTTGAGATATGTGAATTGCCTTAAAAGGCGAAAAATGGAATTAAGACATTAATTGGAAAATTAATGTGTAGAAATGGTCATAAGTTAATTATGGATTAATTTGAATTCATGAATAGGTGCGTGTGTGTATATATATATATATATATATATATATATATATATATATATATATATATATATGGGCAGTTAATGTAAACATGAATAGAAGTTTATTAATTTGCTGAGTGTTTGCTGAGTCACTTCTGACTCATTGCTGAGTCAATAAGATAAACCCCATCTGGTCTGAATGGCTGCGGTTATTTCTAGGTTAAATCTAATGGCCTAAATGAATCCTAACATCTATAAATAAGTGGGTAGACTCTAACCCTAAATCACTTGAAAAATTGGAGAGCTACCGACATGCCGTTGCCATGGAGTTCAGCATAGCCGTCACAAACTAAAGAAGAAGAAGGCCTAATCTACAAACTAAATCTACTCAAATCATATCAAAAGCTCTCTCTCTTTCTATTTCTCTTCTTTTAAATTGTGAGTATGATGAATCTCACAATATTATTATAAAATAATTTGATTAAGTTATGAATGGATCACAAGAAAGTGATATGAATTGTTATGTATTTGTAAATTATGTTGTGGATCTCTTGTTATGCTATTATGTTATCATATATATGTTGTTATGTTGTAGTGATTATGTTGTAAATAATCCTATGCTATGTCATATGTGATTAATCATGCTATGCTATGTTGTAAATCATATCATGCTATGTTGCAAATTATGATATGCTATGTTGTAAATCTTATATATGTTGTAGATCTCATATTATCACATATGTTGAAATACTTATGTTATATGATAATGATGTCATGTTAAGTTGTGTTAAATCATACAAGTTGCAAAATCATGATGTTAATATTTATGCGAATTGGATCATGTTTAAAGTTTATGTTTTTTATATAGATCTTGATTATGGGAATTTGCCTATTGGGTTAGGTGTACCCATATACATGAATCTACAAATTAATTGGATCTTGAATATGGGAATTTGCCTATTAAGTTAGGTGTACCCATATACATGAATCTATGATTAAATGAATTTTGATTTTTGGGAATTTGCCTATTGAGTTAGGTGTACCCATATAAAACCATATTGTTAATGATGTTGATTCACACATGTCCTATACAAGTTTATGAAATTTGATCAAAATCATATTATGTGAATTATGAATAAGTTGACACCCTTAGATCCATGACATGTATAACCTTATGCAAGTTGTAATGTATGCAAGTTTTACCCCTTGTTATGATTTATTTAGTCACATATATATGTTGTTGTTGTGAATATTTTCTTTTATGCTATGAGTTAGACTAATCGGGTCTAGCATACATTTTGCGAATAAACGTTCAAACGTGGGGTAGGGGTAATATTAGGAAATTAATAAATTGGGGTGCAATTGATATGATTTTGCATGCCTTAAATGGATGTCCATAATTGAGTCAATTATGGACATTGTTAAATTTGGAATTAATTAATAATTCAAGTAGGGAATTATTAAAATTGGGGAAAGTGGATTATTAATAATAATCAATGCTTAGGACACGAGGTTGGACCCGTTTGTGACGTAAACCTGCCCGGACCCGTCCGGCAAATCCAGTAGTCACAAATGTTGGCCCAATGTGAGAGGTCCTAGGCCCAAACTAAAGCATAACAGTTGTAAAGACACGAGGTTAGACTCTTTTATGGTGTAAGACTGCCCGGACCCGCCCGACAAATCCAGCTGCCATAAATGCCAGTCTAATGTGAGAGGTCTTTATGAGGTTATGGCCTTAATGAATTAAGAAATACTTAGCCAGATAATCATGTAAGGTGGGACATGGGGGTTAAGTAGGTGCCTTGGGTGGCATGAGGAATCTAGTGGTTGCCTTTAGAGGCATTTGAAATACGATTAGACTTAACCAAATACACATGTAAATGAACATGACTAAGTGGGTTAAGTGGATGGACTAATGGGACAAGCTTAGGTGGAATGCTTGTGGGAAATAATGGGGGCCCATTTCAACCAGTATCCCAAAACGTATCTTTGTGGGCTCGACCCAAGTCGAGGACGGGACACGCATACTGGGTTTGACTATAAGAGGCCAAAACAGGGAGCGGTGGCAACGCAAGTCCAACGGGTTTCATATGCGTGTGTGGACCCGGGATGGTAGGTAAGACGTTGTTGCATCGTGTAGGTATAAGCCGTGCATCTCCGTTATATCGGGTTGCCACTTTAGGGGAATGATACACCCGACTGTGGGGCCAGCACGGGTATCTACGAGTAGGGAGCCGATCGAAAAATGGAAAGTGGGGTACACCTAGTGGAGATAGGGGCAGGCGGCACCTATGTAGTCAGCTAGGAGTACGTAAAGCCATTAAGAAAGTTTCTAAGTGAAGCTAGGTTGAATCAATCTTTAGGGTGACTAGTGTGGTGTAGTATAGTGTTTATCCTTTAGTATTTAGGAGCGCCTATAACGTTTCCTTTAGCGATTGTCTATGTCCTTAATCTGCTCTTTCATAGACATTTCCTTGTTTTCCAGCTTATGCCTTAGTCCAGTTATTTTGATAATAGTATTGTAGAATTATCATACTCGCCAGACTTTATGTCTGACCCCCCCCCCCCTCTTTTTCATCTTTTTCTCCCTTTAGGTCCTCAGGTTGGGCCAAGTTCCAGTGGAGTCTGATTGGATTGCTTATCTCTTGGAAAGCTTGGACTGTTGAAGTAAAGTCCAGCTTGTTATCTTTCTTTTTAATGGCTATTTATGTAATGGGATTATGTACTTGTTTTATCAAGATAGATATTGTACTTGACTTTATTATGGTGTTATGATGTAATCAAACATGTTTTGACTTCTGCTGCAATTGAAATAAAGTTTTTAAATTTCCAAGTACTATTTTATATCTGTCTTGTTGAAATTTTACTGTTCTATATTCATCTAAAACCTCCATAGAAGTTAATGCATTCCCTTTGTGAGTGACATTAATGGACGTGGGGTGTTACATATATAAATGTACTTCAACGATGTCCAGTTTCCAAAAGCTCATCAGTTTGCACTTACTACACGAACAACGAAGCTCCTCATAATTTCGATTATTAGATACTGCAAATCTAATAAAGTCATTTACACCACTGTAGAAATGTTCTTTCACCGAGCCTTTCATTCCAGTTCTAACTTCATACATCCAACTATTGTCAATGTAATAATCGAAATTTTTTCCAAATTCAAAAATATATGTTAGTGATTTCAATAACACATACATATATTATTATAAAGTCTTTTGGGACTAAAACTTCTACGCACCACACTGTCATATCTCGACAGTACATCGTTTCTCTTCTGCATACCCCTTCTATATAAGCAGTAATACACTTCTCTTCTTGACATTATTTCATTTTGGATTTCTCAACTATACAATAAACTTTAAAACTTATCTTTCTAAAAATTCCAACTTTATTTTCTTAAAATTTATCCTTCTATTTTATTTAATAAATCGTTATAGTTCAAAACTACCGCATCGCGATTCTTAAAGAAAACTGATTTTGACATAAATCAAAATCTACTTTATGAAATCTAAAATTTTCTTTTCCATTACGGAACTACAACGCAGCAGGTTCATAAAATTCTTGTTTCGTAGATTTTTGACCTATATTTTATCATGTACACTCACTTAAAGTTCAAACTGTAAAATTACGAACTATCACTGCATGTTTTATTTGTTTTAATTATATTCAATTTAAAATTTATTTAATTTATAACGTAGACATCAATAGTGATTTAATTGTCAATACGGTATAAATTAACTTAACACAACATAAATTTATCACGGTATAAACTGTTAACTTTAAAATATATTTTTCTAATAATTCCTATTTCATTTTCATAAAATAATTTGTTACAGTTAAAAAATACCGCACCGCGATTTTTAAAGAAACTTGATTTTGACATAGCTCAAATTCTACTTGATGAAATAAAAAAATATTACAAAACCACAATTCAGCATATTCTTATTTTGGAGAATTTCGACCTATATTCACTATGCCATAGATTGCACACTGCATCACCGGAGAAGTGATGCAGGAAGTGCCGAAAAGTGTTGCTATAGGCAAAAAATGATATGTGGCAACACTTTCTCGGTGTTGCCTTTTGCTGCATTGCCTTAGAGTCAAAGGAAAGACCTTTGCGATCCTATGACAACATGGTTACAGATGTTGCCACGGGCACAACTACAACAAAAAAAAAAACCTTTCACAACTGCCAAAAACAGTTGTAATATGTCTAGTATAGCCGACAATCATAATAAAGTCAACCTTTTTTACAACTATTTCTAGCAGTTGTTAAATTTTGTTTTAAACTGCTAAAAGTAATTACACCTCAACTGCTATTAATCAAAGATTTCATAATATTATAAGAAATATTATTATAACACAGTATATAATTTAAATAAATATTTTATTTCAACATTTCAAATGGTACAAATTTTTAACTCCATTATTGTACATTCACTAGTATATTACACAATCATTCATATTTACATACATTCCTCCCTACATTGACTCCCGATTCACTCATATGCAAATTCACACAAACAACCATAAACAAGAAAAAAATATGTAAATGATTATATAAACTACATTGTGAATGCTACTCCATGGCTTGGACGATACTCCACATTTAACAGTGATGTTCATGATACATAATATTTTTGATCTATAGGTATAACATATTCAGTAATTAAACTAATGCAAATTATCATAATACTGTCAAACCATTTGTCATGAATCTATTACTTTAGTTATCCCTGTCTTTTGCTTCTTCAAAACAAGAAGTGTAGATCCTAGTGCTACACCATAATTTGGAAAAGATGCACTAGAAGTAGTAACATGAACTGGAGCAGCTCAAACAATGGCAAGTCGGCAGTCAACCAAACACTTTTCACGTTACTATTATTGAATAATCAAAGAGATCAAATACATACATATGTTACTTCAATATCAATCAAGTACTGCTTTGAGAAATAAAATTCCAAAAGAAGTTAACCATACAAGTTTCAAAATAAAGAAGCAACTTGTGTCATATAGTTTGTGAAAAAGAAATGTTACAAAAATATATGACAAGAAATGACTATACTCAAACCTTGATTTCTTGCTCATGGATTGATTCTTCATAGCGAAGTAACGACCTTCCAACCAAAGGTAAACCTGCAAAAGGTCAGAAGACTCCATTATAATTCCAACATTCACATTGAGCATTACATGTCCATTAAAACCTGGACTGTTCATTCTAAAGTTTCAGTAGTATGATCATTTAATATGTTTCCATCCAGTCACTGAACATTATAACATCCATTCAGTTATCTAATAATTATTAACTTTATCATTTCAACTTTTAGGCAGTACAGAAGAATGGAAATTCCTGGATTGATGTCTTACAGGAACAAATTTAGATGCCTCAAGTCGTAAACATGTATGAATGGAAAGAGAAAAATACATATGATACCAGAGATATCCCTTTGGCTAACTTGATCCTTCTTTCTTCTAGAAGCATTCCTGCGTTCTTTTTTCGATTGCACCATCTTTCCATTGCTGTGATACAAAAAGTATTTTGAGGCTCCCGTAAAAAGCAATAAATAAATAAAATTCAGTATTCAAGCCTGTATAGATTGCAAAAGGCTGCATCTTGCAAACAAAGAGCTCTACATGACCTACCAGTATTCTGCAGTATGCTACTTTAAGGATATTCCGAAGAGGGGAATTTCATACTTGGATTCTATGGTCGATGGACCTAGCGCATCTAGCGCTTAATGGAATTTATTTTGTCAATGTAACAGTGCAAGCCCATCCAATAAGTAAGAAAATAAAACTAGACTAGCTTTCCTTTTCCACAGTCAAACGGTAAGATGCAGCTAATGAATAAGGTCAGCTGAAACAATGGAAATAAGTGTAACTGAAGTAATGCGGAAATAGGTCAGGTTAAAATAAGAAAGCCTTTGATGATTGACATATATATTACTGTCTCTCCAACTATGCATTGGTCCAAATTCGATATAGGTCACTCCCACTTGACACTTTTTTGCCGTTGACCGATGTTATTATGTCCCCCAATACCAACCGACCATATGAATCTCTCTTGGCAGGCACCAAACCCTGCCGAATTCAGAATCATTCATAATCGATAAATACTTTGTACCACATAATTTAAGTTTTACCTCGACGTTAAACAGTCTCCCAATATAACATATTTTATACTCCATCTTATTTGAAACTGATCTGGTTCCTAAAATGGAAGAGTTGTTTCTCTATATTAATACACATATAATAGAATTGGGTGATTGAACCGTAGAAGTGCAAGATACGTTTAAAGAATCACCTTCTGGAGAAACCCACACTCTATTGAAACTGGTGCAAGGAGCTAGTGAACTTGCATCACCAAACTATAGTGCAGCTGAATCCTGTTCTTGCAGTTGAAGTATTAAAGAAGCAACCCCAAATGGAAGGTGAATGCATATATCTGTAGATACCACTGATATATTTGTCTTATTTTTCATAGAAGTATACCCACCTGCAATATCAATAGGTTCAATTATCACAAGACCAGAACCAGACTCAATCGTTAGATCTTTCACAAGTGACCGTGCCCAAGTATCATTTTCTTTAGATGCATACCTATAAAATGAAATAGAGTTTTTCACCCTAAGACAAAATGCATACAGAAAAAGCAAAATACATTGAATATAAAAGGAGATCAAACATTGATTGGCCTAGAATTATTCAACATGCAACTATAACATGGCACTTTCCCTAGATGAAATACAAAGCTAATGGAGCAACCTATATCATCTGCTCCTACTCCCACAACATATCCCACCCAAATATTGGACATATTTCAGCACTTAATTGTGGATTTCTTTTTTTTTTAAAGAAAGGAGGCACTCTGTTTAAGCACAGATGAAATTGAAAAAAAAAGTAGTAGCAATTTTTTGAGGTAATCAACTTTACAGAAAAAATGTGTGGTGTTTCATCTTGGCCCCTAATTTCACAGTTAGCACCAATTATGTCCTGATGCATAGCATAGTATGTTTTGACATCATCACTCAAATATGGCAACAAAACTTACATGAAGCTCATATGAACCCCAAATACAAGTAGTGTATACGAATGAGAAATATATGAATTAGAAAACCACAGTAGCTGAACCAGAGTTACCAAACACTATCAACCAATGTAAACATTACCCTAATTATGTTTAACAATCTCATAACCGAGTACGCATGAGTTCAACGAACTGTCAGATGATTTAATGGTTTAACTGGGTTTGATGTATAATTAAGACAACATCTTATTAAATCACTTTAGAACTATGCCTGTGAAATCGTTAAAGAAAACAGATGAATCGTAATAAACAGATGAAATTAACATAATAAACCAAATCTAAACAGATGAATTAATCGTAAAAAGCAGATGAATCATAATAAACCAAATCTAAAGTTTAAAATTTATTACCCAAGAAATCGATAGGAGGTAGGAGATGAGAAGATTTTGTTTTGTCTCACGTAGCGATTGAAACAGAATTGCTGATTGCGATGTTGGTGGAGTTTCCTCTTTGAAGCAATACCTAGATCCATCACAAGAAGATCTGAGAAGGCGGTGGTATCAAATCCATCCAATCGATTGTACTCGCCGATCAAAGAAAGCGATACCTAATTCCCCTTTCAGAACTAAGATTGAACGCACCGATTGTAAAATTGATTGAAAAAATCGACTTATTTTGAAATTTTGGGGATGTTAATGAAACGAAAATAAGCGGCTAAAGGAAAATAATAGTGGAAAACAGAAATGGGTGAGGTGTGGATCATGGGTGTTGATTGAATGGTTGGGATTTCGTTTTAAGTAAAGGTGTGGATCGCTGAGGTGACATTAATTTTTTGTTTTTTTAATTTGAATATATTTATAGCTATTGCTACACAATTTGATATCTATGCTATACATTGAAGCATACGTTGTAATAGACAAAAAAACGGCATTGCAATAACAACATTGTAGCTAGCAACACCATGCATTTTCGTTGCGATAGGCCATCTATGGCGTAGTGATTTTATCAGATACACTCATTCAAAGTTCAAACTGTAAAATTACGAACTGCCGCTACATGACGAGTTCGTTTCAATTTACAATTTATTTAATTAATAACATAGAAATAACGGTGCTTATTCTTCTTATTTTACTTGAAATTTAACATTAGCACCAAGCTGTTTTCAAAAAAAATTGCCATTACAATGGCGCAATTTTGTTGCATCAGAGTAACGTCTATGCTTTACCTCTCTCCTGACGTGGCTTGCACCATTAACAACAATTATATCTAGCAACGTATATACCAACAACTCGTTTAATAGAATTACCAAACCCATACACAACAATGTATTTTAAATAGTTTTACCCTAACTATTTAAAATTCCCAACACCACTAAACCCAAAAGCAAATGAATCATTACTCATTACAAAACATCATTACAGTAACAATCAAAGTTGACTACAATTCAAATAATATATCACTAATTGTTATTATTCTACAGAAATCAACTAATTTACAAAATTTATTAATCGATTTTTAATCGATAATCACCTAAATAGCTTTTAAGTTTAAAATCTAATTACCTATATTATAAATTCAATATCAATAATTGATTATTATCTATAAAATAACAGTTCATTAACACATACATACACACAAAATCAACTAACATACAATATTCACCGATAAACAACTAAAACCAGATTTTAGGGTTCCAGTCACAACTAAATCAACTACATTAATTCAACTATCATTATAGATCACATAACTTATACATTTAAATCATTATTAACTAATTAATTTAAGAAATTAGGTTAGAAATTATACCAGGAAGAGGAGGCAACAATTGGTGGAGAGGGGAGGTGACGGCAGGCGTAGGAGACGGTGGATGGCGGCATGCGACGAAAAGCAGGTTTTTTTTTTTGCATACTCGCGGGAAAGAAAAGGGGGAAGGAGGAGAAATCGGGAATTTTTCTGTAGGCTCACGGGTTTATTTACTTAGGTGACGGCTAGCGACGGACGCTTTTTTAACCGTCACCAACCATCGCAAGCATCCGTAACTAAGCAGATCGTTTCTTGTAGCGTATCCGTATCCGCATCCGCATCCAAAATCATTTTCGGATATCGGATATCAGCATCTGCGGATACCGACGGATATCGGATAATTATCTGCTTCGCCAACAGTCGATAAATCAATTAATATAAACGATTTTTTTTATTTTAATATATTAAGCCTTTTCTACCTAATTGATTAGTAAAATGCTAAAAATAAATAAATATGATGATAATATAAAATTTTGAGTAATTAACATGCGTTTCCTAGACTTCCAACTTTACTAAGTAATAAATTTGAACATTTAACTATGTCAAAATACACATAATTTAAGTAATAATCATGAGAAAATGCGAACAAATATATAATTTTCGGATGTGGATGTGTCTATATCCATATCCGCATCCGTTTTTTCGAATATCAGATATTTATCCGCTTTTCGGGTGTGGGTGCGGACGGATTTCAGATTTTTGGGGTATTCATTGACAACCCTAGGTAATATAGCTTGTGCAGATCAAATTCGTGATCTCGTTATTAGAAGCCGACAACAAACTTCAGTACAATTAATGACTTACTTTCAAAATATTTCAGGTAATTTTTATTCTAATCCCCGGTTTTGATAAGTTAATCCATAATTTTACTTTAATAAGTTAATTCACAACTATTTTGTAAGTTAATCCATTACCATGACATTACAAAAGCATAAGTCTACTAGAAAATTACTTTTTTTTAAGGGCAAACTCAATTCAGTATTTCTGACTTGTGTCTTGAATGTATCATACAAATGAATATTCTTTCAAATTTGATTGACTTAGAATAATGCATGTTTAACTGAACTACTTGGAATTATAATTTGAACACCATAAGTCAATAGAACTAACACACTCTCACTCTCTCTCTCTCTCTCTATATATATATATATATATATATATATATATATATATATATATATATATATATATATATATTGCATGACAAATCCTTCAAGTATGGTTCAGGTTCAAGGACAAATTATTTATTAATTTCCAAGGCAGTATCACCATTAACAACATCAGGGGAAAATAAAATCTCACATGGTGTACCTACGTATGCCAGAGAATTCTTGTCTGCTGAGAATACATCATTCTATATTCTCTATTTTGGTCTCAACTCAATCGGCATAACTAATCCTTCATCCATTATTCCTCTCATAGCTAACTGGTGTCTACTGAAAAATCGAATGCAGCAAACAATACAAAAGAAAAGAAGCTAGAAAATTGCAAATCAAATAGAAGTCAATAAACGATACAAAACAATTAAACATCAGCCTGAATATGTACACAAAGTTCCATTACCGAGCTCCCGGCCTTTCGGCAGACCAAAATGAGTAACATTTATGATGTTATGTTGCTTAATTAGATTTACCACAAGATAGTTTTACCAAACACAAGAATACACCTGTCATTTTACACAGCCTCAAAGAATCAATAGCACCATTTTGAACCGAGTCCAAATAATTTAGCATAAATACTTTTTTTCTGGCCTAACAGGAGCAGGCGCTACATCTTTTTGTACTTCGTCAGCGCATGTGTCGCAATTGTTGGACTGGATTACTGGGTTGTTGCGGCCGATACAAGATTGTCCGTGGCTATAGAACCGAGAAGAAAAGAAAAAAAATTTACGTTTGTTTTTTTAGGTGGATACACAGATCAAAATTTAAATTTTAGTAAAAATCAATAATCCTGGAAAATAGGATGGATTAACTTGCTTAAATAATGGATTAGAATAAAAACAGAAATGCTACTTTGTCCACTTTTCATTTTGTCAGAAACTATGGTAAAGACAAGAAAATAGGAGGTTCACCCCTTGAATTACACAAATACCCCCTGAATTCAACGTTTGGCACCCCTGAATTCCGGATTTACCCATGTTTCTTACTTTTTGACAAAAATATTTTCGGGTATTGTAGCATTTCTCGAATAAAAATTACCAATATTTTGCTTCATTTAATTACAAGCTAATGCTAGAAACAGGGCGACTGTCCCTTTCTAGGGCGGGCCCCTAAAATGACTTCAAGTTCCCCGCCTAATAAAAAAGATTAACTAAAATATTTTCAGCAAGACCCTTAATTCCTCTCAGGGAACCCGGGGCTCGCGAGTGCAAAAGTGTAGTCGCCTGTAGCAGTGCTCTTTGTTACATTCATCATAAATAATATCAAAATTTGGGAATGGGTCTCCATCATATGGATGTTTTTATTTTTCCTTTAAACAGACTTGTTTTGTCAACTATTGCCCTTATATACTATAATTACATAAAGATTTTTCACTCTATGGGTGTTTTTTTTTTTTTTTTTTCCCTCTTTTTTCTCACTTAATGATGTAACCACTTAGATCAAAGAAAACAGTATCAAACTAAGTTGCTTAACTAACAAATTCACAGTGTTGTTGAGAAGCCAAGTTAACTTGCGTCAGCCATAATTTCTTGTTTTTTCATCTTCATAGTTTCATCATCATTCTTCACTTCTGTAAATGGAGTTTTGTCCTTCTCAACTACATTCGCATCTGTCTTTGGTGCATCGGAAGTAACCAGTTCAGTGATCTCCGGAGCTAAACCCGACACCTCAGTTATCTCTTCAACATGTTGACTTTCTGACAGGTCTAATAACGGTGCTTCTTTTGCTGCAGGTTCCGTCACCACTTCTGATGCCTCGTTCTGTTTAAAAGACAGTAAATTTTTGTATTACATGCAAAATGCATGAATGTATCAAAGTTGAAGGAGGATCAGTGATTCTAACTAACCACACAGCACTTTTATTGTTTGACTAAACATTCGTTTACGGTCGATGAAGGTATATCTATGTTAGTTTGTAGTTAAACTGGGTGTTATATGTACATGCACCGATGTATTTATATTATTTGTGTATGTATTTCTGCATGCGTGCACGTGCATGTGGGTGTGTATATACCTATAGATAGATGCGTATGCATACATGCATATCTTCTGTAACCCAATTATGGTTAACAGTACCTTTGGGGCAGAACTATCCACTTCAACTTCCTTTACAACCACGTCAGATTCAGCAGGTTTTTCAACAGGAGCAGCAGACTCATTTTTAGGGTCATCCAGCTCCTTGGGCTTGCTAGCACATCCTCCCATTCAAGCCGGTTTTACAGAAAAAAAACATATAAAAGTCAAATGTTTATTGCAGGCAAAGTGATGATGATTCCTTTCTTTATCTCAGACTAAAGCTGTTGGAAGAAAATAAGAAATCAGAAGTGAAGGTAACTGAGGCGTATAAAAGAAATTTCTGGCAAGGAGATGATTGTTGAAAATTAGGGTTTCTAATTATAGAAAGATATGGATGGTAGAAATTTTGATGATTTGTTGGCTTTGAATGGTTCCAATGGTCTGCATTTGGTCTGCATTTGTTCTTTCAGGTATTTCTTGGTTTGAGCTTCTGTTGTTTTCCTATACAGAACTGCCGTTTTTTCCTAAACAACAGGTGGTTGAAAATGCGGGATTTGAGTTAACTTATAAAATGATGAAGAAATGATGCGGCTAACGTTTCTCTTCGGAAATTACAAGTGAATCATCAATCGGATCTTGGGCCAATGCTTTTACACCAGCCCATATATTTCAGATTCATGTATATAAAAGATAGCATGTGACACGCTGAAGACAGTTTAGTTTCTCTATCAATTATGTATGGCGAGAATACACTTACACCTAAACAGTGCAACACCCCTAAATGCCCCCCGATTTCTACTACATATCTCGTTTCTTTCTCCCTCCACTCATTCTCTCACCTCCCACTAACTTAAACTATTATAAATACTTGGTTTCTGTTGGGGGGCATTTGGGGTGCTCACTATTTGGAGTGTCATTGAACGCTCCTCGTTATATATATATATATATATATATATATATATATATATATATATATATATATATATATATATATATGAGATAAGATCAAGAGCACCCCAAATAGTGCAGCACCCCTTTAGCCCCCCCAATTTCCATCACACATTCCCGTTTCTCTTTCTTCCCACTAACTTTCTCTTCCCTCACTAACTTATTTTTACATAACTGAGTGGTTTAGAATGAGGGGCATTTGGGGTGCTATAAATTTGGGGTGTCATAGAACCATATATATATATATATAAAGGGAGCAGCTATTGGAACACAAAATTAGAGACACAAAATCTGGACCGAATGATTTGTTTGTCTTTATATATGAGGTGGAATTTAGGGGGAGATCTTGTGGTTGGGATTGCTTGTTTCTAAATTTGTGTCAACATTTTGTGTCTAAATAGACTTTCCCATACATAAATGGTTAAAAATAATTATTAAAGCCCAAAAGGCCGGTTCTGCCCACAATTACAATCCGTTAAAAGATACAGAGTTACAAGCATAATACTTCACTTTTCGTATCCCTTCTTCATTCTCTGAAAAAGAAACCCAAAAGCGAAAATTAGGGCACAACGTCTCCATGGCGCGCGTAGATTCTCTCGTTGCTTTCCTCCAATCTCTTCCTTCCAGTTCCACCTCCCTAATAGCAATCGTTCTCGTTCCGTTGCACTGCTAATTAGCTTCTTGTTGATTCTTCCAATTATGATAGCTATTTCTCTATTTATTATGGCAGAGTTTGGTAATATGCCTCTTGTCTTCCTCTTGAAAGTACGGGCGTTTCTTTCTCTTCATGTCTGCCACATTGTGACTGTGAGGTCAACCTTGCCAATCTCTACCATCAACTGAGACATGTGACATCCATCGTTCAGGTAGTCTATTTCTTCCTCCAAGTTACCATTTTGCTCTGTGTTAAAGCATTTGAGTTTTTGGATAGCCCATAAATGTCTACTGAAATTACATTCAAAGAATAAGTGGTTATGGGTTTCAGGGGCTTGATTGCACAAGACACATCTGTCTTTATCGATAATTCCCTAGCTAAATAAACGTTCTTTAATGGGTAGTCTTCTAAAACAGCCTTGTATAATGTCTGAGCCATTTTAGGAGGACTAGAACGAGTCCATATGACTTTACTCCATGAGACATTAGGGTGAATCTGTCTAATACTCTCCCAAACATCACTAAGCTTGAAGTTTCCATTCTCCCACCTCAGTTGGTCTTCACTTCTGTCTGTGTAGATAGGCTTAGTATTAATTTCACCAATTAAGCTGCGCGTCACAAGATTGTTATTGCAATCCCACCCTTGATTTGAAATGATTGAGTTTACTGAAGTGTTGGGTGCATCATATGCCAAGTAGCTATCACACCCATATCTATCAATTAAGCTCTGCCCATTTAACCATGGGTCCCTCCACAGGTCAGTTGAGTTTCCATCACTACGCATAGATGGCCTATGGCAACTTTAGAGAAATGACACGGTAGGTGCCAAAAAGTGTTGCTATAAGCAAAAAATAATTTATGGCAACACTTTCGTATAGTTGCATTTTGCCGCGTTGCCTTAGAGTCAAAGGCAACACATTTACAACCCTAAGACAACATCAACACAGGTGTTGTCATAGGTACTAAATTTACAAAAATGTGGGGTCCACTAAAATCCGTAGCCGGGGTTCACAGAATCATGTTGTGGCTGTAGCCCGGCTTCACGGAATCCTACTGTGGGGCCCATATGTATTAATCCATGCAACACTTTTATCATCCAATGGCAACACCATATCATAGCAATGGCAACATTTCACATTACATATCGCAACATTATATAAGAGCTATGACAACATTAAATCACATAATACAATATTACATTATTTAACATCACACAGAATTAAACTACTAATTATCTCGGATTCACAAGCAACACAAGTATTAGTACTTACAAACATAGCCAGAAAAATCATGTTCACATATCATACTTACAAACACAGCTAGTACGCACTAAATATCAAATCATGTTCATTGCAGTTGCACAAAGATCCCTAATATCAACAACTAAGAGTGTGAGCCTCCATTGCGTTCACTGCTTTCAGTTTCAGTGCCTTCACTGCGAACTGTCGCACAAAGATCCCCAATATCAATGTGCATGTTAGGGTTTGCTTCACCCAAATTCTTAAGCATTCTTGTCAAGTTCTCCTGAACTTTTTCGTTCCCCTTTGCATCAAATTCACTTTGGACCATCTTGTTCATCTTTGCTTTGACTTTGTCGGCTATATCTTCTCTTATCTTCGTTGCCAGATCCTGTATGTATGTACCTGTTGTTGGAGCAGCTTTTGAAACTTTTGGAGACTTTGTGTGCCATCCTATAAGCCATGATGGACCGTGCGACTTTCCATCAGAAACAAGTTTATGAACAACTCCATCACTGCCTCCTTCACCAATTGCTTTTTCAATCTTCTCCTGCAAAATAAAACAGATTTAAAATGTGACATTAAATAATATTAATCATTTTTAAAAAAGTTTCTTAAACAAGAATTGCGGCATATCACACACTGAAACCCAAAGTAAAAGATCACACTCATTGCTATGATTGATCATGCTATCGGTTTCAACAAAACAGGATCTTATTCTACAATAATGATGATCATGTGCAAAATGAAGCATTTTTTTGAAATCCTAAAGTTAAATTTTGTCTGGCCTATTTTTAAGCCTCTATTCATCAGTTTCATAAACCGTATAATGTGCCTTTTTAATACGACTCTTGTACCCGGTCCAAGCGTCACGAATTGACCTCAAAGCCCAATATTCACATTCATTCGGAATACTATACCGTTGCTTAAATACAAATCAAACATTAAAAAGAACAGTCATGCTACTTTTGTGATAAGTGTTAGACCAAAAAATGGTCCTAACACCTAAAATGTCATATTTAGAGCATAGCCAATGAAGAAATAACCGAAAAATACAAGGAAAAGCAAGACAACTAGACTTTTATAGTGGTTCGGCGTTACGAGCCTATGTCCACTTCATATTTTTCTCATTTCACTCATAGATTACAATTACAAGGAGTATTGTCACTCAGTCGATCAAATTCAGTAGATAATCCTCTCTGAATTCATTGATTTTATTGAGGATGATGATGGTTAATTATGGAGAAGTGTTGGCCATGGCCGCCATGGACAAGGAGATGCCTAAAGTCCTTTTAATTTGCCATGTAGTGGTGCATTTATAGAGGTTGAGAAGCTCCAGATTGATGCCTCGTGTCACGTCCAGAAGAGATCCCAAGAAGTAGTGGAAATTGTCTTCATTGATCATGTGGAGACATGTGTTGTCTGATCCATGAAAGTAGGCCAACGAACAGGTCAAGGTCGTGTGCAGCGCTGTGAGAATCTGGTGGTGATGGTCAAGTTGGGTCATGGTCCCAGGGGTCACAAGCCGTCCTCAGAAAGGGGTGACGAGCCGCCCTTAGGAAGGGGTGATGAACCGCCCTTAGGAGGGGGTCACGGCCGCCCTCAGGAGGGGGTCACGAACTGCCCTCAGGAGGGGGTCACGAATCGCTAGGGGCGAACCTATAGGGGGCTAGCAGGTCTTTACAAATTCCAAAATCCAAGTTGTTCCATATTCCACCACTTCATCCGAGCTATTGTTGATCAACATATGTTTATATTCAAGTCCTTTGCTTTGGGTAGCCTGGTCATAAAGCATGCTAACATTTTGCCCCTAAAGTACATCTTATCGCAAATGAAATGTGATTTGTATATGTTGAGCTAAATCTCTCTGGAACATCGTTTATCCTTGAGAAGACTTTATCCAATTGTTGCAATGCTTCCATGGGAGCTAGTCAGGCCAAATTCTATGGAAGGAATATTCGAGATGATCAAGTAGTTGTTTAAACCTCATCGAATCAAAAGGTCTAATTCATTCATCAAAAGTCATGCTAGATCATTGGCTCCCGAGCGTGATTCTACACGCATAGGTCGTTGCCAAACAACATCATCAATTTATGCAAGTCAATCGCATTATAGGGTCGGACTTTCTTTTACATATGAGCCAATGTATGAAGTAGCCATCCAAATCATGGGGTATTTCAAGAATCTGCAGGCTCTGAGCTAGCATCTGGACCGTTGGGATGGAGCACACTAGAATCATCGTGTGAATCTGTCTCTTGTACTCAGCTTTAAAACATCTCGACATTGGGATATTAATCTAAGGCTCCACGATAGCATCAAATCGTAACAATAAGGAACCTGAAAGCCATGATCCGGATCATGTCAATGAAAAATCAGAAATCCATGGTCGTATCAGACCATATTTTAAGGAATCCGCAGTCATCCCGGATCGTTTCATAATCCGCTGATCACATACTAATTAGTGAGGGATGTTTTTCAAATCATGTGAACCAGCGCATGTATGATCGTCACCATCGTAAGGTAGTAGATAAGTTTTTCACACCTTCCATCATGATGTAGTTTGAGTCTTTAAGTTCACATTGATCCACGAGCTAGCTCGGTTGATCGGAAAAGATGAGTAAGGTCGTACTCTAGAGGCATAACGTACATGTTTTGAATCCTATTCCATGCCAGGATTGTCTTCAAAGTTAGTCTATGAATCAACACTTGTGCTCTCAATGCCATTGGAGGACAAGCGAAGTCAGTACTCATGCCCCCAGCATCGGTGGGGTTGAGCTAAGTTAATGGGACATACGGTCTTTAAGCTTTTATACCCTCTGTCGTTTATTCAGGCTATAACTGAGTTGCATGTTCAGGAATTCCAGTTGACCTAAGCTGTCATGTGCGCTCTTGAGTCAGCAAGTTCGAGTTGTACACGCGAATGGTCGAATCACACTTGCTTTGATATCATCCCTTCCCTTTAGTAAGAAGGCGGGAATTTACTCATTCGGTGTTAAGGAACATTAGCACTCTTATCGAATCAATCACGGAGATGAGTAAGCTCATCAAAAATGTAAGCAGATGAATGCTGTTATAAGATTTGCTGAGCCTCTCCATTCATACTTCAACATAATACAATATTGTCACCATAGTTTTGTTGAGTCTCTTTCTCATGATCGGTTCCCTTGAGCTTGACAAATGAAATCGTGGGCTCGATTAGTGAAACGGAGTTTCTCCGGAACCGCATACCCTTACCATTTTTTTCTTCAGGGATTTTCCTTTGTTCTTATCATTTCATGAGTTGGAAGGTGCTCCATTTTCTGTCACAAAAGCATCGAGATCATTAGTCTCGACGTTAACACCTTTTTGTCATAAAAGTATGTCCACCTTAGTTTTGAATTCATTAAAACCTCTAAGCAAATGTCGTTGCGAAGAAATCTTGAATTCTAGGGGAATAACAGGGGATCCTGATGTCCCGCGTGAAAGGGCTGTGATTGTCGTTATACACATCATCTTGTGAGGTGCCGCCAAGAAACTGCTGCATATTTCCAAGATAAATACTGGTGCCCCCAGTATCAAGTCCTAGATCACGAGGGGGTCTTTATTAGTTTTCTCATGGTCGGGTCAAAATTGCCCCCGAATCGCGGTTCGAGTCATTTGATCCAACCGAGTTCCTATTCGCCGAATTGCTGCATTCTAGCTTGGCGCCGAGTGGTAGACGTTGAATCCATATCTTCTCTAGGTTCGTACTCCCTCTTTGTCTCGAATTTGGGTGCAAATTGATTTGTTGGTACCCGGCTCATACCAATCTCTTATCTCATATCCAGACTATGAGGATCGGCATGAGACGACGAAAGGTCAGAGCATAGTTGCCTTGAATGCTCCCCTTTGCTTTCTGCATCAAGGGAAAGGTTAGAGGCGAAATGGATGCAACTTGTCCAATTGTTGCATGGGATATATCCAGCCTTATCTGAGCTTCCCATTCTGGAAGTAGGGTGGGATCAGCAAATGGACGTTCTCTTTGCATCTGTTTCCTGGTCCTCAAGTGGCCTGTCAATATCACAACATAAGTTAAACGTAGGCACATAAGCTATGCCGTTTGTAAATATTTTCAATAGTTATGCCCCCAGTCCAGGGATAACGACATAGGACGGGTGGTCGGATCACTTCCCTTTAAAATTCTAACATGCATGTATGAAAAGGAATCGTTGCTTTCAGAACTTAAGTGATACTATTTTCAAGTATGAAGAGAAACATTTTTTGGACAATTAAAGAAATCCATAGTCCATAGGAATCCAGAATGTCACAATCGTGTTGGATCGTATTAAGGCCACGTAATTATCCAAGAATTCTAGGACTTCGTCGGGTCCTTCCAGTTGTGAGTATTGAGCCGTGTGACATGTCATTGAACAATCCACTCCTAAGGTCTCCTCGTTGTTGCTGCTTTGAGTTGTATATGAATTTTAGCATTAGGCCCGCGTGCTAGGCTTCCGGATGCCCCCCTTTGTTTCTTTTCCACTAGCCAGTTGTCGTTGCTGCGAGTTCGGTCCTCGCGTTCCTGACCAGTTACCCTTGGTAAATCTGCATTCAGTAAACAAAGTAGTATTCCATATTGCTGTTATTGTAGGGGTGTAATGTGTGTGTATTCCCCCCAATCAGTTGTGAATAAAGTGCCAGGCCAGGTATTGTTTGGGATTGACAGTGTATTGCCCCCCACGTCCGGGGGGTTCGGGCTCAGCTTTCATTCTAGCCCCCGATCCTGCCCGTGCCCGACCAGGTATTGTTTGGGATTGATTAGGATTGACAATGTATTGCCCCCAACGTCCGGGGGGTTCGGGCTCAGCTTTCATTCTACCTCCCCTCCCCCGATCCTGCCGTGGGGTAGGAGCCCTTTCGTGGCATGTAATGTAACACCCTACGTCCATTAATGTCACTCACTAAGGGAATTCATTAACTTTCATAGAGCATTATAAGAGTATAGAACAGAATATCACAAGACAGATATATAAAATGGTACTTATGAAAATTCAAATTTTATTCATTGCAGCGGAAAAACAAAACATGTCTGGTTAAGACATCAAAACAATATACCAAAGCCAAGTACACAAATAACCATCTTGAACAAAATTATTATCAGAGTACATAAAAGTAAAACCATAATCCCACTCCAAATAGCCATAATGAAAAAGAGATAAAGCTAAGCATTACTTTCAACACTTCCAAGCACTTCAAGAAGAAAGAAATCTGGGTCATGATTCACTAATCCCACCTTGAGGACCTGGAGGGGGAGGGGGGAAGAAAGAAAAGAGGTGAAACAAGAAGGGCCATACATAAAGTCTGGCGAGTCTAGTGACTTTAACAATATAATCAGTAAAG